>CM021106.1:530441898-530464298 GCA_007115665.2 Sequoiadendron giganteum
AGAATGATCCAAATTTCTCTCCACTTTCTTCAAATGCACAAGTGATTTAAAAACACTACAATTTCGCTTTATAGATCAATGTGATGCCCTAATTTGCATTAAATGCGATGAAATTTGAAAAGCTGATAAAACCCTTTTGTTGTACTGAAAAACCCTAACTTCCTTCATAAAAGATCATGCCTGCATATTTTCTTCTGGTTTCTTTTGCATAACCTCTATTTATCCATTGCTTACAACATATCTTCATGCCAAAGCTTGACATGCCAAATATCTAGGGGGTTTGAACAATTTTTTGTTAAAGCTCCCCCTAAGACCATGCTAGGTCTAATTCCCAGAGGAATTGTCTATACTAGATGAGGGCACAAATGCATCTGATGTTGTTGGCTCTTCTTTATTTTTCCATATCTTATTCATTTCTTGCTTGACCTCATCTTTGCCAATTTTCTTCTCTAGTTTATTCTTCTTTACCGGATCAGATTGCTTTCCCCTTTTACTTTTGCATACTCTTGAAATGTGTCCAGGTTTATTGCAATTGTAGCAAACAACACTTTTTTGAGTTGTTTGACTTCCATTGGCCCTTGATTTGCACTGATTTTCTTTGTGTCCAAATTTATTACATGTATAGCAGTAGCCAACAAAGGATTTATTCATTCTACCTTTATTAAACCAATTATCATCTGAGTTCTGCATTCACTACCTCTATGTCCAACTTTCTTACATGAAAAATATTGTCCAGAGAAGGATCCAGTATGTTGGTTTATTCTAATTCTACACTCTATTGCCTTGTGACCATATTTATTGCATGAAAAACAAACACCATTGAAAGATGAATTCCTTTAAGAATTTGGCTATCTAATAGGCGGTCTTCTAGCAATTTTTCTTGGATTTCTTGTCTGTTTTCCTTTACCTTGAATCTTTTGATTGTTCACTATATTTGAGTTCTTAATAGATTTAGAAATTTCACTTGCTTCTAGTCCCAAACCACTTTTGTCTTTAGTTGGTTTTTGTCCTACAATCAACTCATCAAGCTTGGTGGAGCTTGTTTTGAAACTATGTTCATATACTTGCTTTTTCCATATTTGTTCTTAAGTTTACCACTTCTTGTTCAAGCCTTGAGAATTCATTATATTTTCTTTGCACCACTATATTCAGACAGTCTTCAATTCTCTTCTTTTCCTCCACTTGCACCTTCAATTTAGTGATCTCTTCATTTGCTTGTTTTAATTTCTCACTTACTTCTTTGTGTCTTTCTTTGAATTTCTTCAATTGCTCTTTCAATTTTCAGATGCATTCATTTTCCTCATCAAGATTTTCTTTCAGATCTCTATTTTCATTTTTATCTTTTTCAAGATCATCAAGAGCTATCCAAAGTTTTTCTTTATCATCCATTTGTTCAATCTTCAAGATATTCCTCAAGCTGTTAGGCTTCTTTAGAGGAACCAAGCTCTGATACCAATTGTTGAATACCCAAGATACTAAGAGGGGGGGTGATTGAGTATCTTAAAATTATTGAACAAACACCATCCAATTACTCCAATGCATATAACAGTAAAAATGAGAAGGAGCATTAATAGAACATAAAGCACACAACACATGAACACTAGGATTTTTACGTAGAAAACCCAAAATGGGAAAAACCATGGTGAGGATTAGCTTACAATATAGTATAACTAGTTATAAGATATTACAAAGGGTGGCTCACTGCCAGGACTCACTGTCCAAAATAAGAGGCTCACTTCCTGATGAGCCAATACTTTGACACATTTTGATCATATTTTTATAAGTACTTTTCCATTTTTATTATGCTAAAAACAAACATTCAGTCTAATTATGGGATAAAAAATAGACCTTTTTATTACTTAATATGATGAATATATTATGATGAAAAGTCCCATGATTATTATCTTTAATGTTTTATTAATTTGATAAATACTTTATGGCTTTTTGTGATCATAAAACCTTCCTGCAGCCTCCACTACCACACTTCCTGTAGCCATATATGAAACGATGTTTGCCTTAGTTTAATACTTAATGAATGAATGAATGAAGTAATGGACTATCTTAAAGATGAACATGTTGAGCTAACCTTTTTCTCCAGGAAAGATGGCGAGTTATTTTGCAGGTGCCATGATTAGAGGAAGGAATTTAAATACCTTAAGAAGAGTAGAAGGGAAAATCTACAAAGACTGGTTCAACAACTAAAGATGGGGAGACAGTTTCAAACTTATCCACCAAGCAAGAAGAATGTTCCAGGAATCTAGGCCAGGCGTCTTGCTGTTGCTCAAATCTAGGATGATGGTGATTTAAGTCTGCCAAACCAATTTGACTTGGTCCTTGCATTATCATTTGCCTCTTTAATCAAAGTTAGTTAGATGTAATAAATACCTCCTAATTTATAAGGGAAGGTTGGTTAGCAGTTAGGATTAGTTTTCAATAAATATCCCATTCTCCTTCAGAGAATGGGCTGGAAGATCTTGTCATTTGTAATACGTTTTTTTTTTCAGTATTAGAAATACAGTTAAGAAGGATTGTGCTATGTACTTGTTCACTTTAAATCAATAAATTTTATGGAGCTTTTCACCTAGTCTGTTGATTACTTTGGCATGACCTAAGGGGGCCCACTTAGGAAATTGCCTGTACTTTCATTCTGTAGGTTAGGATAGCTATACTTTCTTTTGTAAAAGTTAAATGTGTCTGTTCCTACAGCAACAAAAATACATCACTGTTGACTGTTCCTGCAGCCACTAGAAATAGAGTAGTTTTACCTTTCAGTTTTTGTTTCCAACAAGTTATTCAGTAAAGTAATTCCAGAATTTAGAGTTAAAGCATTTTAGGAAATCATGCATGTATGGAAGGGTGGTTAGTGCATATATTTTTCTATCCCATTTCAAGTCTACGTCCTCGGGTTGATAAGTAAATGAGGTTCTTTGGCAGGTTATGTCTGCTTATTGTGATGTCCAATCCTTAAGTTGAGGAATTAGTATTCCTAGTTATCAAGCTGATTAAAGAAAACTACATTTTTGGCGTTGTTGTCGGGGATGGTGTCAAACTAAAAACCTATTGCAGGCATGCTGACAGGTAGTTTTAAGTTTTATTCCTAGAATTTAGATCATAATTCACTATTCCAACATTTTTTTTTTCCATAGTTAGATTTACTTCTTACTGTATGCTTAGAAGAAGAGACAAATTTGGAAGATTCCTTCCTAGAAGCTTTGATATCCAAGAAAACAACCCAGAGATTGACCCATAAATTGTCCTAGAAGAACCATATTTGGATGCCGGCTAGGACCTTGTCACTTCATCTTCTTCTTCCTCGGAGGTTAGTTTGAACTTGTTTGATGCACCTGAGAATCTTGATTTACTCACAACATAGCTGAATAACCTGCATACCTTCAACAACCAACATCCCCATAACAATCCACTGGCCCTTGTTGTCTACCAGCCAGGAGCTAACCCAAGACCACCATCAAGGATGGCAGTGCCTACTTTTCCATTTCCACTCGAGTTGCATGACAATAACAATCTCAAAAACATTCCTGCTTCATTGCTTCCAAAGTTCTATGGCCTGATTACAGAGGACCCTTATACCTTCTTGTTCGAGTTTGACATCCTATGTAGGAGTTATGATTATACTACTGAAGCCCATAAGATGAAATTGTTTCCTTCTACTTTAAAGGAGTCAACCTTAAGATGGTTCATGGGATTAGGAGGTAATGCAACAACCACTTGGAATGAACTAAAGGAATTGTTCTTAGGGAAGTATAAAGAATATTGTAGGGGCAGTGATATGAGAGGAGATGACCTTTTCAAGATGACACAAAAGGAGGATGAAACCTTGAAGGACTATGTATCCAAGTTTTTGTTCAGTGTGTAGAAAAATACTCAGCACCAGCTAAATGAGGAGTCTAAAAAACTTCTCTTTCTAAGGGGAGTCAATGATACTTGCATGGAAGCACTAGACCTCATGGCTGGAGGAGATATTACCCAAAGCAATTGGGATGACATTAAGACAATATGCCTCAATTACTCTAGGGAAAATGTGAAGAAAGGCAGGGGGTTCTGACCCTCTGTTGCCAAAGGAAGCGGTATAGGTGTATCAAAATGAGAACTCTCTAATCTTCTGTCCGACTTCAAGCAAGACATCATAAATGATGCCGCTACTCAGTTGGACACCATGCAGGCTAGGAGGAAGAAAGAAGAAGCTGATGCAATGCTGGCTGAATATTGTCCTCACTGCAAACCAAGGAAGAGAGATTGTAGATGCAAAGCAGTTGCCAATTTGGAGGTGCAACATCTTCCTACTGAGTTCAAAACCATTGAAGGAGAGGAAGATGTGTTCTTTGTTGCTCAGCGCAGGCCATGGGCCCCAAGACAAGGTATGCCTCAGGATCCCTTGCAAAATTTTGTTTCATATAATAATCAATGGCAGAACCAGTACCCTCCAATTTATGGCTCATATTCTCAACCTCAATGGAAGAACCCTTGGCCAAATGTTCAACAAAACCGTTGGAAACCTCCGTAAGGAAACTGGAAGTCACCACAACAAAATCAGTGGCAACCTCCACAAGGAAATTGGCAGCAGCCTAACCAATGGAGAGGAGGCCAACAATGGTCAAATCCACCCACTGGTTTCTTGCAGCAACCCCAACAACAGTCAATTATGCCACCTCTTGTTGCCAATCAAGGTCAGAATCCAAAGTCAACCCAACTACCTGCTCAGGTAGCACCCAATCCAAATAGCTAGTAGCAGCAGTAGTAACAAGTTTATTTTGCTGATCCTAATAATTAGCCCACCTATGCTCTCAACCTGAACAATATCAATTTACGTTCAGGAACTGTGTTGCCTACACCATCTCCTCCTCTAATTTCTAAATTACCATTTGAGGAGATTGAGCAAGAAGAAAATGCCAATGGCCTAGCCCAACCCAATGAGACAATACAGACTCCATCACTACCTAAGGTATCTAATACATTGCCACCTCCTTTTCCACAAAGGTTGGACGATGAAATTGTAAAGAAACAAGAAGACCCTACCTTTGATATCCTTGACCAATTGAAGCATATATGTGTTAAAATTCCTTTGTTTCAAGCCATTAAGGAAGTACCTATTTATAGCAAGGCCATTAAGGAAGCATGTCTAAAGAAGCCAGGTAGGAAGAAGAAAGACCCTCAAACTGTTCATGTTTTAGGACAACTCTTTGATTTAATGTTAGGAAAGCTTACAGTCCCAAAATATTCAGACCCTGACAGTCTCGTTGTTGAAATTAATATTAATGGGGTTCAAATTAAGAATGCTTTGGTCAATCTTGGAGCTGCTATCAATGTCATGACCAAAGAACTTGTGCTAAAACTAAGTATTTCAGACCTAAGACCTACATCTACAGTCTTGCAACTTGCTGATAGTTCAACTATCAAACCTAATGGGGTAGTAGAAGATTTAGTTGTCACCCTAGATTCATGGGAGTATTCTGTTGATTTCATGATTTTGTCTCCAAAAGCATCATTAGGAGGTTATCCTGTGATTTTAGGAAGGCCATGGTTAGCTACTACTGATGCTTATATAGTTTCTAGGACTGGTAACATGACAATATCTGATGGGTATACCACAAAGAAGCTTACCCTATATTCTCCAGCCCAACCTCAACTTGAGTTTGGGCAGGCTGTTTGGCCTGATTTGGGAGAAGAAGAGGAAGTAAACTCCATGGCCAAATTAATGATGATTACCAAAGAACCTTTCATTGAACAACAAGCTAAGGAAGATATACTGTCCAATATCCTGCTGAATAACTATGGTACTGAATACCCTCACTGTAACAAGAATCCGTGCTCTTTGCAGACCATTCTTCCCCCGCCTACATCAACTCATTATCCTGCAACAACTGATTGTTTGCATACCTTACTACCTCACGAAGTAGAAATGCCATTCCTACCTAAAGTATCTATGCTTGATATAACCTCCCAAGTTGAGGTAGCAGCAGGAAAATCTTTGAATATCAATAAGAACCTCACTCGTGAGCAACAAAAATCTATGGTCAAGATGCTTACAAACCATAAGTCAACTTTTGCTTGGGAATACAGTGATATGAAGGGTTTAGACCCAAAACTCTGCACACATCACATATTTATTAATAGTGAGTTCAGGCCAGTCAGACAACCTCAAAGAAGATTAAATCCAACTTTGAGAGAAATTGTTAAAGAAGAGTTGCAGAAAATGTTGACAGCTGGCTTTATCTACCCCATTTCGAGTAGTTAGTGGGTTTCCCCACTGGTTATTGTTCCTAAGAAAGAGGGAAAATGGAGGGTATGTGTGGACTACAAAGAACTTAACTTGGCAACAAAGAAAGATTACTTTCCTCTTCTTTTCATTGATCAAATTCTAGATAATTTATTTGGGAAAAAATATTTCTCATTCTTGGATGGTTTCAGTGGGTACAATCAAATCAAGATTGCACCTGAGGATCAAGAAAAGACTACTTTTACATGCACTTGGGGGACATTTTCCTACTCTGTTTTGCCTTTTGGTCTCTGCAATGCACCTGCAACTTTCCAGAGAGCAGTCATTAGTATCTTCTCAGACATCTCATATGATTGCATGAAAATATACATGGATGAATTTACCGTTTATGGTGCAACATTTGAGGAGGCTCAAAAAAACTTGTAGAAGGTGCTACAGAGATGTGAAGGTCATAACTTGTCACTAAATAGTCAGAAGTGCTTCATCATGATGCAAGAGGGAATAGTGCTTGGTCACTATATTTCTGCTGCAGGAATACAGATTGATCCTTCTAAGATTGAGGTCATCTCTAATTTACCTTTTCCCACCAAACAAAAGGAACTGAGAAGCTTTCTAGGCCATGCTGGATATTATAGGAGGTTCATCAAGGATTTCAGTAAAACAACTACCCCTCTATACAGTTTGCTGAAGAAAGATGCAGATTTTGCATGGACAAAAGAGTGTGAAAAAGATTTCCCTGATTTAAAGGTTGCTCTTACACAAGCACTAGTTTTGAAAGGACCTGATTGGTCACTTCCATTCCATATTCATATTGATGCATCTGATTATGCTGTTGGCACTGTCTTAGGACAAAAAGGTGGTTCAACTGAGCATGCACTGTATTACATAAGCAAAAATCTGCAGGGGGCTGAATTAAACTACATTGTTACAAAAAAAGAAATGTTGGCAGTCATCTATGCTCTTAATAAATTTAGGAATTACATAATTGGTTATCATATATTTATCCACACTGATCATGCAACAATTAGGTATCTTATGAACAAAAGTTCAATAGCCCGAAGACTAGCAAGGTGGTTATTGCTGATGCAAAAATTTGACATTACAATTGTGGACAAGCCAAGTAAAGCCAATGTGGTTGCTGATTTTCTTTCTAGAATTCAAAGGCAAGATGACTCTACACTTATTGAATATTTATTTCCTGATGAGCACCTGTTTGCAATCAAGGTTATTCACCAATGGTATGCTGACATAGCAAATTATCTGGCTGCAGGAAGGACGACTCCTCAATTTTCCCCTAAAGAAAAGAGGTTATTGGTAGAGAAAAGTTTTAACTTTTTTTGGATTGCAAATTGCATGTTTTATATAGGGCCGGATCAAGTTATGAGGAGATGTGTGCAAGAGGAAGACACTTATGATATATTACATGCAAGTCATGATGAGTCGTGTGGTGGACATTTTGCTGCCAAAAGAACAACAATGAAAATTTTGAACACTGGCTACTATTGGCCAACTCTGCATAGAGATGTAAGCAAATATACCAGGAAGTGTGATAGATGCTAAAGGATGGGAAGACCAACTAGATCTGACGAGATGCCTCTATTTCCACAAATTGTTGTTACGCCCTTCAACAAATGGGGACTGGATTTTGTAGGACCAATTGATCCATCTTCCAATGGTAAGTCCTATATCCTTGTATGCACTAATTATGTAACAAAATGGGTAGAAGCTAACCCTATGAAACATGCTAGGGATAGTAAAGTAGCAGAATTCCTTTATGAGGAAATTTTCACTAGATTTGGTGTCCCTAGGGAAATAGTAACAGATCAGGGAACACAGTTTACCTCTACCTTTATTACCGTCTTAGTCAATGAATATAATATAAGGCACAAAAAATCAACCCCTTATCATCCTCAGGCTAATGGCCAGGTTGAGGTCACCAACAGGGACATAGAGGGCATTTTGACTAAAACTGTAGATTTGCATAAGAAGGATTGGGCCGCAAGGTTACCAGAAGCTCTGTGGGCTTACCGTACTACCTGAAAGACTGCTACAGGATATACACCCTTTGAAATGGTGTATGGTAAAACAAATATGATGCTAATAGAATTTGAACATAAGACACTAAGAACAACATTAGAAATGGACATGGATTTGATAGAGGCATAAAAGGACAGAGTCATGCAGCTCAATGCTCTGAATGAGCTCTGCAAGAATGCCCTGCAGTACACTGAGATGATACAAAACTAGAGAATAAGGTGGCATGATAAATACATTAAGGAAAATAAATTCAAAGCAGGAGATTGGGCTCTGCTTTATGACTCATGGTATAAAGACAGTCCAGGGAAGCTACAAACCCGATGGTTGGGTCCATATGAAATAGAGGAAGTATTCACAAATGAAGCCGTTGAATTGAGGACCATTGATGAGGTTCGGTTCAAGCTATTAGTCAATGAGCATCGCCTAAAGCTCTATTCTAAGCCCATTGACAAAGAAACATTTCTGAGACAATTTGAACTTGAGCAGGAAAGTAGTGATCCTGTAGCCAAAGGAATTGAGTCCAGACTCAAATTTGTAAGGAAACTCAGGTGCGGAAACAACTTCCTACACTAATCTCTAAAGGAAAGTATTGTGCAAATTCTTTTAAATCCTTACAATTTCAGATTCGTTAACTACTTTAACAATGATATTGCAACCATATACCATGCATATAGAAAACATAGAATGACACAATGATTTACCCTGGGGAAAACCTTTCGGTAAAAAACCCCAACACTCCAAAACCTGCACAATGTATTATCTTCAACACAACGGTTACAACACACTTGCAATGCAAGTTCTTTCAGGAGACAATCGACACTCGAAGACAAATCTAGTAGCACGAGATTATACCAACAATACACTCATTTTCTCTCACAGTCTGTAACGCTAAAAATGCTTATATCATGCGCTTTCCTTTTTAGGGCAACATACAAAGATAGCCGTATTAGAGTTTTACCATTCTCTGAGAAAATAGGAACCTGAACCCCACTATTGTGGAAAAGTGTATAGTACTCAACTTTATCAGTTGCCACATGTCTTGCATGTCTTCACCCGTCATTGAATCTTCTAGAAATAGCTCTTACGTGTCATAGGAATCCGTCATAACCGTTTCAGCCATGATCTCCTTACACACAATTCAAGATGCTGACACATCAAGTGGAGTGACACATCAACATGCCAACTAGACATGTACACTCACACTTAATTACATTATTTTCAAGAAATACTTTTTACAGAACAAATAAGAATAGGAATTATCCAAGGTTGAGACACCTTATTCCAAACATTCTCCCACTTGTTGAACACCTTGTAAGAGCAATAAGAACATAATAAGAACTAACCGCTATAGGCCAAAAGGCCAATAGACTCCGAACACCATCTGAACTTCACAGTGCTCACTGGTTTCATTAATGCATCTGCAACATTCTTCATAGTATCTACTTTCTCCAAATTTACCTTTCCATCTTCCACCATATCTCTCACAAAGTGAAACTGCACATCAATGTGCTTCATTCTGGCATGGAAAGTTGGATTCTTCACAAGGAAAATAGTGCTCTGACTGTCACACCGAATAGTAATCTGTTCTGCATCAACACCAACATCAGAACATAATCTCCTAAGCCAAATGGCTTCCTTACAAGCATGAGTAGCAGCCATATACTCAGCTTATGTAGTGGACAAAACAACCATAGGTTGTTGCTTACTCATCCAACTGAAGGCACCACCAAACATAGTGAACACATAAGCACTGGTGGATCTCTTGTTGTTAATATCACCTGCCCAATATGAATCCACAAACCAATGAATACAAACTGAATGCAGAGATCCAGAAGAGTTACCATGGTAACATATGGAGTAATCTGATGTACCCCTCAAATATCTGAATACTCGCTTAACTGCATCCCAATGTACCTGTCCAGGGTTAGCCATAAACTGACTCAGGACTCCCATTGCTTGGGTAATGTCTGGTCTAGTACAGACCATAGCATACATAAGACTGCCAACTGCACTAGCATAAGGTACTCTACTCATGTCCTCCACCTCACTAGGAGATTTTGGACAATCATCTACAGATAACTTTGTTCCCATTGAAACAGGAACACATAGTGGTCTACAATCTACCATGCTGAATCTGTCCAACACAGACTTCACATACTTACTCTGACTCAACCAATGTTTTCTGTTAGACCTGTCTCTACTGATTTCCATACGCAAGATGTACCTTGCTGCCCCAAGATCTTTCATCTAAAATTATGTTGACAACTGAGATTTAAAATCAGAAATCATACCCTTACCCTTCCCAAACAACAACATATCATCAACATATAATGCAACAATAAGAAGGTGATCATTTTCAACTCTGAAATAAACACAATGATCTGATTTCGATCTTACAAATCCAATTGACAACACAAAGGCATCAAACTTAAGGTACCACATCCTAGGAGATTGCTTTAAACCATATAGAGATTTCTTTAATCTGCAAACTAAGGATTCTTTACCTTTAACAATGTAGTGCTCAGGCTGTGACATATAAATCTCTTCCTCCAAATCACCATGAAGGAAAGCTGTCTTCACATCCATCTGTTCTATCTCTAAATCATATGATGCAGCAAGAAATAACAAAAATCTAATGGATGCCAAATTTGCAACAGGAGAGAATATTTCACCATAATCTATTCCCTCTACCTATGAATACCCCTTTGCAACCAATCTAGCTTTGTACCTTTCAACCCTGCCATCTGCACAAAATTTCTTCTTGAACACCCATTTACAGCCAACATATTTTCTCCCTTTAGGAAAAGGTACAAGGTCCCAAGTTTTGTTTTTCTCTAATGAAGCCATCTCATCATCCATAGCCTCAATCCAGGAACCTGCATCTTCCATGCCCAAAGCCTCTTTCACAGATCTAGGCTCATCAGTGTTAGTAATCAAAGCAAAAGCACAACTGGAATCTAACATAGAATAACCAAACCTTTCTGGTTGCTTTCTTTCTCTCATGGATCTCCTCAAGGGCTGAGGTTGAGGTTGTTCTTCCTCTTATTCCAAATTATCAAAGCTGCTAGAGCTCTCCTCATCATTAGACCCAACATGGTCTCTTTGTTCAGTCTTCTCAGGGGTAGGAGGAAACTGAACATCTTTTTCCTTAGCTTTTTCATCTGGTTGTAGCACAATAGGAGAAGATGTTAGCTCTTTGAAAATAACATTTCTACTATGCAACACCTTACTAGTCACAGGATCCCAAAGCTTGTATCCTTTCACACCAACACTGTATTCGATGAAAATACATTTGACAGCTTTTTTTTCCAACTTAGATCTTTTCTCCTTTGGAATATGTGCATAAGCTTCACAACCAAAAACATGAAGATGTCTAATTGAAGGCTTCTTACCAGACCACACCTCCATGGGTGTCTTACCAACAAGAGCTGATATAGGAGATCTATTAACTAGATAGCAAGGAGTGGCGACAACTTCAGCCCAAAACCTTTGTTCTAAACCAGCTCCACTAAGCATACTCCTAGCCTTCTCCATCAGTGTCCTGTTCATTCTCTCTGCAACTCCATTTTGCTGCGGGATGTAAGGAGTTGTCTTATGTCTCTCGATTCCTTGTTCTTTACAGAACTGTTCAAACTCTATGGAATAAAATTCACCACCATTATTAGTTCTCACACACTTGATTCTTTTACCAGTTTGATTCTCCACGAGAGCCTTAAATTCCTTGAACCGACTGAAAACCCATGTCTTACTTTTTAGGAAATATATCCAAGTCCTTCTACTGTAATCATCTATAAAAGATACAAAATATACAAAACTGGAGATAGAAGGAACTTTTACAGGACCAAATACATCAGAATGAATAAGATCCAAAAGTCTAGAAGACTTGTGAGAACTGGAGTAGAACTGAACACGATTTTGCTTACCATAAACATAGTGTTCACAAAAATCAAATTCGAGATTATAGTCATTTAGCCCCTTGATGAGATTTTTAGTTTTCAAGGTCCTAAGACCCTTCTCACCAATGTGGCCAAATCTCATATGCCACAACATTGTCTTTTCTGTAGGAAGCTTGCCTTCCAAAGTGTTTGCACCCTTAGGTACACTTACTGCACTGCCATCGGAACCCATTGCCATAGTCTTCTTTACTGCTCGTTCAGATGGTGGGAATGAAGTGATAGCCGCTCTCTTCTTTAAAACATAAGAACTATTGCACTGAGCAATGCATGCATCAAGTTGAAACAAAGTACCTCTCCTAGTACCTTTAGCGAGCACCATAGAACCTCTCATCATCTTGCATCCATCTTTCGAAAAGACAACTTGCACACCTACATCATTCAACATACTTACAGATAATAGGTTTCGTGCCAAACCCAGAATATGCATAACTCCATTGATTCCCTTTACTCGTCCATCAGGAAATCTGATAGCGACCCTTCCGCGTCCAACTATCTTTAGGTGAGAATCATCACCCAAGTACACCTTTCCACCATCAAACTCTTCATATTTTGAGAACCAGTTTCGATGAGAGGTCATGTGAAAAGAAGCACCCGAGTCTACCAACCACACATCATTAGATGCATGGGCTGCCAAAGCTGCAATAAAAGCATTTCCATCTTCTTGAGTTTTTTCAGAAGCTGAATCTGAGCCTTTCTTCTTCTTCTTCGGTTCTTTGCAGTCCCTCCGGAAGTGCCCAGATTTATCACAGTTCCAACATTTCACCTTGGACTTTCCAGGAGTCTCAGAACTCCCACGGGATTTGGATCTGCCCTTCTTTGACTTATTGTCATTCTGCTTTCCTTTGTCGTTGGATCTCCCACGAAAAAGCAAGGGCTTCCTTAGACGAATCTAAAGTCTTTCTTCGCATCTCCTCAGATAGCAGCGAAGACACCACATCATCCATACGGAATGTGACTATAGTACTTCTAAGAGCCATCACATGATGGTCCCACGAATCCGGCAAGGAACAAAGCAGGGTCATACATCGATCCTCCTCCTCGATCTTGGCACCAGATGATGCCAACTGTCCAATCAATAAATTGAATGCATTGAGATGATCAATTACGGATCCACCTTCCTCCATTCTTAAAGAATACAACTTCTTTCTCAGGAACAACTTATTCACCAGAGATTTGGCCTGATACACAGAACCAAGCCGTTCCCACAAAGAATTTGCAGTAGTCTCATCAAGAACATTCAGAAGAACAACATCTACTAGACAGAGTCTGATGAGACCCTTAGCCTTCCGATCCTTGATCTCCCAATCCACTTGAGATATCGCTGCAGGTCTCGCATCAAGTGAAGCAGCCTCCCATAGATCGCGGTCTTCAAGCATGTCTTCCATCTTGAGTTTCCACAACTCGAAATTAGTGCCATTAAATTTCTCCACCTCCATTCTACTGTATGAGGAACTTGCCATCTCAATCTACAAATAAGATTCAGAATGCTCTACACAAAAAACTCCCACTCAACTTGAGATTAGCTCAAAAAACCCTACCTAGGATCAAAAGTTGATCAGGCTCTGATACCAATTGTAAGGAAACTTAGGTGCGAAAACAACTTCCTACACTAATCTTTAAAGGAAAGTGTTGTGCAAATTCTTTTAAATCCTTACAATTTCAGATTCGTTAACTACTTTAACAATGATATTGCAGCCATATACCATGCATATAGAAAATAGAGAATGACACAATGATTTACCCTGGGGAAAACCTTTCGGTAAAAAACCCCAGCACTCCAAAACCTGCATAATGTATTATCTTCAACACAAGGGTTACAACACACTTGCAATGCAAGTTCTTTCAAGAGACAATTGACACTCAAAGACAAATCCAGTAGCACGAGATTATACCAACAATACACTCTTTTTCTCTCACAATCTGTAACCCTAAAAACGCTTATATCATGCGCTTTCCTTTTTAGGGCAACATACAAAGATAGCCGTATTAGAGTTTTACCATTCTCTGAGAAAATAGGAACCTGAACCCCACTATTGTGGAAGAGTGTACAATACTCAACTTTATCAGTTGCCACATGTCTTGCATGTCTTCACCTGTCATTGAATCTTCTAGAAATAGCTCTTACGTGTCATAAGAATCCGTCATAACCGTTTCAGCCATGATCTCCTTACACACAATTCAAGATGCCGACACATCAAGTGGAGTGACACATCAACATGCCAACTAGACATGTACACTCACACTTAATTACATTATTTGCAAGAAATAATTTTTACAAAACAAATAAGAATAGGAATTATCTAAGGTTGAGACACCTTATTCCTAACAAAATTCCCAAGCCATGCATAAAAGTGCATACCACACCATAATAAAGGGGTTATCTATTAATATCCCCATTCCATTCATTCACTTCATCCACAATCCGTACTCATTCTCTCTCTTCCACATCATCCACCTGTCATTTCCCATCTCATCCACGTTTCTCCGTGTCACATATTGCAATAAAGGAGTTCACATCAGCTAATCACGATGATTCTCTCCAGCTAAATCCACATGAATGAGCGCATTTCTCCATAACTCCACTTTTGCCACATCCTTATTATTGCCACTATAAGCTTTGTTTCGTTAATTGTCATGAGCCCCAATATTTGAAACTGTAATCCATAATCGAATAATATTTTCTTCCTACAACTTCCTACAATAATGACCCTAAGTGTATTCTGCCAATTCATGATTGCTCTCTCCTTCCACAAAATTGCATGATCACATTATTTTCTCTATTTTTATGTAAATTTTGAAGAGAGGTTCAAAAGTCTTGGTTGAGGGGAGGGGCAGAGCGCTGAAGAATTGCAGAGGATTCATTAGTTAGATTGCAAGGAGTTTTGTTGTAAAATCCAGGAGAGCAATACTTCAACACATTTGATTACAGTAAACCAAAGAAATGGGAGGTTAGCCGATTCGACATGAGCCTATAGACTACAACATCCTATTGCAGGATGTGCTGCATGTACCATTGTTCAGACAATATGGGTGGCACAATTACTTTGTGAAGCTTGGGACTTTCAGCATAGATATTGCGAAGGAATTCATGAGAACATTTTAAAATGGTGAAGCAACAGTTAGGGGCATAACAATCAATGCATCAATTAATAGGATTGCTGAAATAATAGGGTTACCCCAAGTTGGAGAACCCTATCCCAGGGGAAGAGATGCAAGAAGCACCAGGGCTGAATTCACTCGGCCAGATGATCCTCCTCTACGGGTAGACAAGCAAGGTGCACAAAGGATGAGTCTACCTCAGGAATGGGTGCCACGAGTAGGGTATATAATGAAATACATAACCTGTGAAGGTAGATTCTCAGTCTTACATTCTCATCATTTTAAGCTTTTGTCTCATTTATGTCATGGCTTATTGATGAATGTACCTGAATTCCTTTATAACTTGTTATCCAATAGTGTCGTTGAATATAGGAAAGGTAGGGTTAATTTCGTATCCCACCATTGCCTCATAAAATTGCTTGTTGAGAAGTTTGTTTAAGATACATCAGGGATGACCTGGGAGGAGTTCACTGTCCAATTCAACCCTGAAATTCAAAATGTAGGACCTATGGGTGAACCCCTTACCTTTAAGCAACAAACTTCCTGGACAAAAGGTCAGACCTCTGTTGCTATGTCCTCCCCTGAGACATCATCCGATTCACAGGATGATGTTCCTATTTCTGAAAGAACTTCCAAACAACCGGCCCAAGGCCCTATTAAAACCCTTGAGCCTTCTTCCAAAAATAGGAAAGGAAAGTCACCTGTTGTAGTAACCCCTGAACTTGTGAAAAGGAAGCGGAAGGAGAACTTCTCCGTTCTTGCAGAAAAATCTTCCAAAAAGCATAAGTTAGTTCCTACCTCCATAAGAAGGAGCTCTAGGCTCCAAAACTAGGCAGCCTGCCAATCGCCTAATACTACTCCTACCACACCACCTTCAAATCCTTTCAGTCGTGAACTAGGAATAGAAGAACCTGTTATTGAAGAGATTATGAGCACACCTGAAGGGGCTGGTTTGAGTGAGTTGGCTGCTATTGCAGAGCAGCTACAGGAAGGTATGGAATGTGATAAGAAGGAAGAAGAGCCAGTTGTGTTTCCAGCAGATGCAGAACATGAAAACATTGGCATGACTGAGGTAATGGAAGAAGAAAAGGGGAGGATGGATGAACTTGAAGAATTGCAGGAGACACCTACAATATTCTATAAACATAGACCGCCATTCCATGTTACAAAATTTGCCATAGGAATGGCATGCTTTTAGGAACTTCAGCAACAACAAATTGCTTATGCACTTGAAGTTGAGAGACTACAAAGAGTAATCCAAAATAAGAATTTGGAAATTGCCAATCTAACTGATACTCTCAATCAGGTAGTAGAACTTGTTCCATAGCTACTACAGTGTCGAGCACCTTCACCAGTTTATGCCATGTATCTCAAAGAACTATATTTGAACTTCCAGCTGATTAGAGTCTGGAAAGGGAAGAACCCTTCTTTGGAAACCCTTGAGGAATTTTATGAAGCATACAAGGATTCACCTCTGCACATTAGGAACCTCCTGTGTGAGTTTTACCTGCATAATTTGGCTGTATCCCAGGACAAGGAATGGAATCCTTTGTGTTATGTAGGTGATATTCATATCGGCACCTTGATTTCCTGGATCACCAATGAAATCAGCAGAGGGGAATAATTTAACAGTCATATGCACAATGAAAAGAATATGCCACAGTATGTGAGAAATGAATCTCGAAATGGCATGGGTATTTACTTTGACTGGAAAAAATTATGGTGAGATGAGAGAGCCAAGGCATTGATTGAACCTCTAAGGCAAGAGGTGTTTTCTCAATATTCTCAAATTATCAACAGTGATTTTAATGCTGCAACTTTGCATATTCAGAACAGATGGGGGCACCTTTCATTTCAGTTAAAGAAAGCAGAGCCACATACCCCCAATACTTTGTATGCAGCAACCCGAAGGGCAGAGAGGTACATGAGAAATGCCAGAACAAGGAAGGAGGATTGGTTGCCCTTGGTTATGCAACCGCCTATTCTCCTATGGCCATTATTGGCTATACAAGGTGACAACAATACTTACAACAGGAGTTCAGAGGATAACCGATGGCAAAGACTAGAAGCAATGAGGGCTCACTTTTGGAGTTTTCGGACTGGTGAATGTGGACAACAGCTGAATGCAGATCTAAGAGAGTTTTCCAAAAGGAAGAATGCTAGACTTGCTAAAGGGTCTAACAAGTAGTTGGTTGAGGGGAGTGATGAGCCCATACTTTGGCATATTTTGATCATATTTTTATAAGCACTTTTCCATTTTTATTATGCTAAAAAAAAATATTCAGTCTGATTATGGGATAAAGCATAGGCCTTTTTATGACTTAATATGATGAATATATTATGATGAAAAGTCCCATGATTATTATCTTTAATGTTTTATTAGTCTGATAAATACTTTATGGCTTTTTGTGATCATAAAACCTTCCTGCAGCCTCCACTACCACACTTCCTGTAGCCATATTTGAAATGATGTTTTCCTTAGTTTAATACTCAATGAATGAATGAATGAAGTAATGGACTATCTTAAAGATGATCGTGTTGAGCTAACCTTCTTCTCCAGGAAAGATGGCGAGTTATTTTGTAGGCGCCACGATTAGAGGAAGGAATTTAAATACCTTAAGAAGAGTAGAAGGCCAAATCTACAAAGACTGGTTCAATAGCTAAAGATGGGGAGACAGTTTCAAACTTATCTGCCAAGCAAGAAGAATGTTCCAGGAATCTAGGCCAGGCGTCCTGCTATTGCTCAAATCTAGGATGATGGCGCTTTAAGTCTGCCAAACCAATTTGACTTGGTCCTTGCATTATCATTCGCCTCTTTAATCAAAGTTAGTTGGATGTAATAAATACCTCCTGATTTATAAGGGAAGGTTGGTTAGCAGTTAGGATTAGTTTTCAATAAATAGCCCATTCTCCTTCATAGAATGGGCTGGAAGATCTTGTCATTTGTAATACGTTTTTTTTTTCGATATAAGAAATACAGTTAAGAAGGATTGTGCTATGTACTTGTTCACTTTAAATCAATAAAGTTTATGGAGCTTTTCACATAATCTATTGATTACTTTGGCATGACCTAAGGGGGCCCACTTAGGAAATTGCCTATACTTTCATTCTGTAGGTTAGGATAGCTGTACTTTCTTTTGTAAAAGTTAAATGTGTCTATTCCTGTAGCAACAAAAATACATCACTGTTGACTATTCTTGCAACCACTAGAAACAGAGTATTTTTACCTTTCAGTTTTTGTTTCCAGCAAGTTATTCAGTAAAGTAATTCTAGAATTTAGAGTTTTAGCATTTTAGGAAATCATGCATGTCTGGAAGGGTGGTTAGTGCATATATTTTCCTGTCCCATTTCAAGTCTACTTCCTCAGGTTGATAAGTAAATGAGGTTCTTTGATAGATTATGGCTGCTTATTGTGATGTCCAATCCTTAAGTTGAGGAATTAGTATTCCTAGTTATTAAGCTGATTAAATAACACTACACTTCCTACAAAGATACAATAACAAAATGACTTACAACTAGAGTATGAACTGATGGAGTTACACCTAACAAGTACAGATTTAGTTCCTTTGATGCTCAATAAATTTTCATTCCAAAAGACATTTATTCAACTTATTTGTATTCACATTCAGTCCTACATCTTCAATCTTAAAACTATCCAATGCATTTATCTAACTCATCCACTAGCATCAATTAGGTCGGCCTAATTAGATGCACCCCTTATTCACCAGAAACATAACTATCGGCTTCAAGTATATACAAAATCTTTCCAAAAATAATTCAAGCGTGTAGCACACTACAACATGTTGGATTGGACCTAGGATAGGTCACACATGCATCTGCAATACAAAAATTAATCCATTACAACATCAACTATATATTAGGTCAGCCAAAGATAGACCTAATGGAAAAATGTAACAACAGAGTAATGAAAACTCACCATACGAGCACCTAAATACATGAGATTCTAAACTTACAAGATTCCAACATGCAAAAACTATTTCCCAAAGCTGCAAGCACCGATGATCACTAGAGGTGGATTGCAAACCAAAATACCAAAGGATAATACCTGCATACCACTTCAAAATACTAGATCAACTTTGAATTTAAACTTGTAGTTACAACTCACATAACATGGTGACATCAATGACAACAAAAAAGCTGCATAATAATATGTTCTTATTCGTTCTTCCAACATTAAGTTTGTCAACCCACTATGTGGAAGTCGCATGGCCTACGACTTGCTAGTTTGGAAAACATAATGATTTTTAAGCCTCCACAATTGAGAGAAGAGTTAGGTCGAGGCTTGAAATCCTTATAGGACTCGACCATCATTTCTAATATGCATGATAATTCTAAGCCTTGAGAAGGCTTACACAATTTATTTTGTATCTATGTGTTGTTTGGCAAAAATGTTCTTTGTAAAGGATTGAGTAGCAATCCTATGGGAGGGCATTAATTACCTGTATTTTATATAATATTTACTATGCATGTTATTGAGTGGGTTGATAAAGAAAAGGGGCTTATTCAAATGCTTTTAGAGCATTGTATATGCATTTATATTTATATTTTGTGTGAATCCAACCTCGTTCGATAGGATCGATGGTATGAATCTAAGCTTGAGACACACCAAGCCTTGCTTGGGTCAATCTAGAAGATTGACATGAAGATTTCCTAAATGTGTAAATGGTATAAACATAAGTCTACATGTTGTATATTGCTACATGCATGGGATAAACTAGTACTCCCATAAGGGAAAATTTTGAATATAAATTTTGATGCTAAGAAAGAAAGCACCCAACCATTGAGATTGGTTGAATCTAGAGAAACCTTGGTTTGTTTGTTGCAAACCTGAATAGGCAAGAGTATTGTTTAATGTGAAACCTCTATGCCTTCTTTGAATAAAATATTTTCTTAAGAATTTCATCAACAAACATGTCACACTTATTTTTCTTTATAATATTAAAGTTACTCATCGAATTTCCAGTGATGAAAGTGTTCAAGATCTAAATAATAAGCATTCTTTCCTTATATATGAAACTAGGCTATTTGAATTGTTTAGTTTCAGTACATTGTGGAAAGCCTATTTTGTTTTTAAATAGTCAACATTTACTTGTAAAGTGGTCATTTAGCATGTAAATAGCTTGAGATCAACAAACAAAGTAAACAACATTATTTGTCTTTAAATGTAACTATTTAGTTTGAAATAGTATTGGGTTGATGTAAAAAATGGTTATTCTTTTGCAAACGAAACTATTTTGTCGAAAGGTTATCTTTGTAGCTAAAAAAAACCTTGCACAATAAACTGTTTAGTCAGAAACAACTTGCTTAATATTTGTTTAGTAGGAAACAATACTTGTTCTGTTAAAACAATGAATGTTCATAGGTAAAAAACTTTCTTTATAACTTTTTAGTAGGAAATAATACTTATTCTATTAAAATAATGAATGCTCATATCTAAACAACCTGCTTTATAAATATTTAGTAGGAAACAATACTTATTCTGTTAAAAAAATGAATGTTCATATGTAAACAACTTGTTTTATAACTATTTAGTAGGAAACAATACTTGTTCTATTTAAAAAATGAATGTTCTTATGTAAAAAAAATGTTAGAGTATCACACTTGTGAGAATGCAATAACAGTCTATGTGAAAATGTTAGCATAGACTTATTCTAATTATTTATTTTTGACAAAAGAAACATCAATGGAATACTATTTTAAGATTGCAATATGGATTAATGATTACTTCATAATGTATGCACAAATTTCAAGCATAAGTAGCCACATATATGTGTATGCACATAGACTTTGTCTATGTACATACACATACTTGTGACATTCCTTATTTTGTTTTTAGTAAATTTTTAAAAGGAAAAATGCTTATGATGAAAAGTAGAAATTAGTCATAAGAATGATATGACTGATTGTTGAAATACTCTATGAATCATAAATCTGATTTTCATTTAGAGAGTAAATTAGTAATCTAATTCTTATTTTGAATACTTTTGTGAGAGAATAATACTTGAACAGAGTAATGATACCTTAGTTGACTAGAGCACCTCTAGGTAGATGCTGCTAGAGGGTAGATAGCTATTATGAGATGTATAGTAGAAAGTTACCTTCTAGGATGGTTGTCGAAATGGAGTACAAAGAGTATAGGTTTTATTTACTAGGACCTATTGTTTTTTGTTGTTGCAACACATTTATTATGCTTGGCCAAGTAATATAGTTCATTATGTATGTATGAACTTTTTTATTTCAGTTTATTCCATTCCTAACATAGATATTTCATTTTATTTTCTAACTTGTAGATAGAAATTGCATGTTGATGTATGGGCATGCACCAGATTCCACCTTGCAAATTTTTCTCTTGCAAAACTTTCTGTTCAGGGTAGGGCATTCTTCAAGTTGAAAGAATTTTGGGGAAGTGTAAGCTTTGTGGTTGGGTGGTAAAGCACTTCAACCATGTTCTCATCCACCAGTGGAGGCGAGCACCAAAGAAGAACCTTAGTTGTTCACAAGAATTATAGTCTAAGATGTAACTTAATGTAATACAATCATGTACTTGATGTAAAATGTTCAATGCAATGACTTTGTGGCCTTAGGAGCCAAGTCAAACCTGATATTGTAATTTGACTTTTGAAGTGAATATATGAATCATTGACTTATTTTAAATGGATATGTGTAGCTATGATTGAATTTAGGCACTAGTTATGTCTATTTAATTTGGAATATATTCATGTGTCAAATACAATAATGTTAATTAAGAATAATAATTTAGGATGGGTTATTACATTTGGTGTCATAGCTTAGGGTTTAACTCTAGGCCTTTTGAGTCTACCATAGTTGACTAGGGGTAGTTGAACTTTGGAGCAAAATTTGTATGTCCCGAGAATTGACCAAACCTGAATTGAATGTAGGAATGGGAAGGTGAAAGGCAGGATGAAGGAAAGGGAAAAATATTAGAACCTCACGTAAGAATGACGTAAAGGAGGGAAATGCCAAGATAGAGGTTCAATAAAAAATTCCTGATGATGAAACTCTAGCTTAGGCTCTTACATGAATCAAGCTAG
>CM021106.1:530469307-530759527 GCA_007115665.2 Sequoiadendron giganteum
ATGAACATAAACTGCAATAGCTATCCAATCTTCACAATGACTCAAATTCTATGTCGCGGTTTGGGAAGAATAAATTTCATAAGGGAGACAATATCCATCAAATCCATAATCTCAAGAGGGGAAGTGAGTCATAGGAGAAGGGTGGAGATGGTAATGGTGGAAAGAAAAAGAAATCAAACAAAGGCAAGGGTAAGGACAACCATAAGCAGAAGGGATTTAGAGAGGACAAGCTAGGAAGTTGCAAAGGGCATCGAGATGGATGCTATACTTGTGGAGGTGATCATTATGTCTTGAAATTTACTCAACAGTTGAAGTCACGAAAGGAGGGAAGCTATCAATAGACTCAACATCACCAAAGCCACACTATAGTGGATAATCAACAAGCAGAGTATTAGGATTTTCCAACTTAGTTGACATGTACGCTCTATGGCCAATCTGTCTCTATCTTAATTGATACTAGAGCCATTGAAATTTTTATAGATACTAGAATAATATCCAAGATACCCATTAGACTTGGGTACATGGAAAATTCATGGACAATCTAGTATATTAATCAAGTAGAGAAGAGGGTAGATACCTGTCTCTTTTTTAGCAAGTTAGAGCTTCCAACCTTTCAAAACTTAGGTCAACTTGTATGTGGAACCTTTAGGCTCATATGTTGTAATTTTGGGAATAAATTATTTAACTGAGCATAAGGCTATAGTGAATTGTGAGGATAAGGTGGTCAACTACCTAGATGATTATGGAAACCTAGTTGAGGTATGTGTAATGCAGAGACCCTTAGAGCTTAGAAAAATTTCCGTGATGTAGCTCAAGAAGGCTCATCAAAAGGGGTGTGAAATTAATGTGGTGCATGTCAGTAATCCTGAGAGAAAGGAACCATATTTAGATGACCATCCTATTCTCAAGGAGTTCTAAGATGTATTCCTTGACGAACTTACGAAGTTGCCTCCGAAGTGGGAATTAAATTTTCCTATCGACCTAGTTCCAGGAGCTAAGCCTCAATCCAAGGTACCTTATTAGATGACCACCATAGAAATCTATGAGTTGAAGGCCCAACTAATGGAATTATTGGATAAGGGAATTATAAGACCTAGTGTGTCACCTTGGGGAGCACCAATTATTTTTGTGAAAAAGAAGGATGGAACTTTGCATCTATGTATAGATTATTGGATGTTGAACAAGGTTACCATCAAGAATCAATATCCACTCTCGAGGATTGATGAATTGTTTGGTCAAATGAAGGGAGTGATGGTGTTATCCAAAATTGATCTCAAGTTAGGGTACCATCAATTGAGAATTAAGGAAGAAGACATTCTGATGACTGCATTTAGAACTTGGTATGGACATTACGAGTTCATAGTGGTACCTTTTGGTTTAGCTAATGCACTGACAACCTTTATGAACTTCATGAATAGTGTATTTAGAGACTGCTTGGATGACTTTATTTTGATTTTCATTGAAAACATTCTAATCTACTCAAAGATTGTTGAAGAGCACGATAAATATTTGAGGATAGTTTTTCAGTGATTGAGAGAAAGGAAAATCTTTGGGAAGTTGTCCAAGTGCTCATTCTATCAAGACATAGTGCACTATTTGGGCCATACCATCTCAACTGAAGGAGTCTTTGTAGACCCTAAGAAGATCAAGGTGATCGTGGAATGGCCAGTTCCTTAGAATGTGTTAGAATTCCATAGCTTCATGGGCCTCACAGGATATTATAGGAATTTTGTGCAAGGGTTCTCCCATATTGCATCTCCTATTACCTCACTCCAAAGGAAGGGAACATAATTTGAATGAACAGAGAAATGTGAGAAGGAGTTCTAATTCTTGAAGGAGAGGCTCACGACAACACCAGTGCTAACTATCCCTGATCCTAATGGGAGATTAATAGTAATCACAAATGATTTAGGAGAGGGATTGGGAGTAGTATTAATGCAAGACAAACAAGTGGTAGCATATGAATCAAGGAAGCTCAAGCAACACAAAGTGAACTACGCACCTCATGATTTAGAATTGGCAGCCGTAGTTCATGTCTTACAAATGTGGAGGCATTATCTTTTGGGAAAGAAATTTGAACTCAAGACAAACCACTTAGGTTTGAGATACATATTTACCCAAGTAAACCTTAATGCACGATACATAAGGTGGTTGGAATTACTTAGTGAGGATGAATTTGGAATTGAATATATAAAAGTGAAAGAGAACAAAGTGGCTGATGCTCTTAGTAGATGAAGACATGCGACAACCATGATATCAACAAGGTATAACTTGAGACAACAGGTAATTTAGAATCTGCTAGGGGATGAGCACTATGAGAGAGTGAAGAGCGCCCTAGTAGTAAATCCTTCAGATCATCGGTTTAATGGGTATGAGATCGAACCAGATGGTATTTGGATATACCAGAGGAGAATGTATATTCCTGACTTTGGAGAGATGAGAAAGTTGGTTTTAGAAGAAGTTCATAATGCACCTTATTCAATACACCCTAGAGTATCCAAGATGATTACAAAGTTGACTCTATATTTTGGCCTAAAATCAAGAAGGATGTAGTGGAGTACGTAGCTAGATGCTTGGAGTGTGAGTGAGTCAAGGATGAGCATGCACATCCAGTCGGGTTATTGTATCCTCATGAAATACCTGAGTATAAATGACATGTGATCAATATGGATTTTATATAGGGGTTGCCATTGAGCAAGAACAAGCATGATGTTATCCTGATCATGATTAATAAGTTGACTAAGGTTTCACACTTCATCCTAGGAAACCTTAAGGATGGATCATTGAACCTGGCCAATAAATTTTTCTAGGAGATCTTTCGCTTACATGGAGTTCTAGAGACTATCATTTCTGATAGGCACACACAAATGAACTCAAGGTTTTGGATGACCTTGAATGTTGCATTGGGGACCAAATTGAATTTCATCTCGACTTATCATCCTTAGACTGATGGGAAAACAAAGAGGGTGAATCAGGTAGTCGAAGACCTGCTTCAAATGTATTATATGGACCAACAATATAGGTGAGAATGATATTTTCCTTTGGTAGAGTTTTCTTACAAAGAATCCTATCATACATCCTTAGGTATGACACCATTTGAAGCCTTGTATGGGTGGAAGTGTCGTACACCCATCAGTTGGGATAAATTGGAGGGTAGGATCATAGTAGGACTTGAAATGATTAAAGAAATGGAAGAACAAATGAGGGTCATTAAGAGCAGATTGAAAGAGGTGGAAAAATGATAGAAGAGTTATGCTGACAAGAAAAAAACTCTTAGACAGTTCACAACAGGGGATAAAGTTTTCTTGAGAGTTAAACCTCATAAAATTTCTATTGCTTTTGGAAAGTCTTCCAAGTTGGCCCCAAGATATGTGGGACCATTTGAGTCTTGGAAGTGATTAACCCAGTTGCTTATAGACTAGATCTACCACCTGCTTTGGCTTGAATTCATAATGTGCTTCATGTTTCCTTGCTTAATCCATAATCATGTGCTTGATTGGAAATCCTTGTAGGTACAAGATCTCAGAGTGGTGCTAGTGGACCCCATTAGAATCCTAGATAGATGTAACATTAAGTTGCAAAGTAGAGATATTGCTCAATTTAAGGTCCAATGGGACCAATACTCAAAGGACAGTTCTATTTGGGAGGATGTAGAAGAAATAGAATGTTCCTTTCCACATTTTCTTTCTTGAGAAAGAAACTTCAATAATTTTGTTTGATTTTTTTTGGATTGAGATACTATGATATTTCATGTTTTAAAACTCTGATGTTGAAAAAACATATATATTTTTGATGTGATCTTGAAATAGACATGTACGTTCAAATCTGGTATGATCTTTTATTTTGACTTACTAGACATCGGGACAATGTATCTTCCAAGAGGGGAAGGATGTCATACTCCAATTTTATTGCATATTTGTTATAATATAATAAATTGAATTATTGAAGAAATTCAATAATATTAAATGGAGATTTTGGAATTTTCAAAAATTAAATGAAAGAAGTTGACTAACGTTGACTTTGTGAACTTTTGAAAATTATTTTATATGTTACCAAGAATTGAACGTTATTGATAAATTTGCAAGCGCAAGTGTGTGCAGTTGTAGGGTGACAGATTGAAGGACGAGAACACAGTTGAAGTAAGATTGTTTAACCGGATCGAACGGTAAGCTAATTGGAATTTGGGTGCACACACCACAAATGGCATGATGATTTGTATTTGAACTATTTTTCATATATAGAAGAATGTAATTTAATGACTTGAATGTTTTTAGTTATTGAAATGAATGGCTTGTAGATTAAAACTATCTACTTAAATTCTGTGTTTTGAAGAAAATGAAACTAAGTATTTAAAAGAATGAATAAAAAAAGGATGAGATTTCATTATGTGAAAATTAAGTAAAAAGAAAATTCCTTTTAGTTTATGGATGCTTGAGATGAAATTAAAGCTCCTTTAATTAAATGATAATATATGGAACTTATAAGCCCTTCCAAACAAATAATTTCAAAATAATGTATATATATATACATGCATGCAAATAAATACGAAAACATACATATATATACAAATATATATATATATATATATATATATATATATATATATATATATAATTTGAAAACAAGGTAAATATGAGTGAAATCATTTAAATACATGCAGATATTTAAATATATGTATACATATATTACATATATACACACACATACATATATACGTACACATATTCAAATTCATATCGAATTTAAAATTGATAGCTGATATATTCTAAATTGGACTGTTCAAAATGAATGAGAAATCACAAGGCAATCCACCAAGGATGTGTACTTCCACAGTCTTAATAAAAATACTCAAACCTATAAGTGGCCGGTGGATGGCAATAACGCCATCGCCCAAAAACATGCAAAGACAGTGTGTTGTTTCAATTTTTTTGAAAATATAATTGAGTGAAAAAGCAGAGAGGGAGAAGAAAATTTGGGATTCGAAAGGAAAAATCAGAGGATGAACTTGATTGATATGGGAAAAATCTGTGGAAAACATCACCAAAGTTTTATTTGAAGGTAAATTAATCTCCTTTTTTTGCATAGACTTAGCTTTATTTCTATTATTGAATCGAGCTAGAAGTAATCTTTTTATTTCATCAAATTTTTTGATAGTGCAGTATTATGAAAAGTCATTGTCTGTGATATGTATCGGCCTTGAGCTGAATGTATTAAGTTTTTCAACCCACTATGTGGAAGCTGCATGGCCTATGACCTACTAGTTTCACAAACATAATTATTTCTAAGCCTTCACGGTTGAGAGTAGAGTTAGGCTGAGGCTTGAAAGCCTTAAAGGGCCCAAACATCATTTCTAATATGCATGATAATGCTAAGCCTTGAGAAGGCTTAAATAAATTATTTTGTATATCTACGTTGTTTGTAAAGGATCAAGTAACGATCCTGTGGGAGGGCATGAATCCCTTGTATTCTATATTTATTTTTTATATTTACTATGCATGTTATTGAATGGGTTGATAATAGAAAGGGGCTTACTCAAATGATTTAGAGTATTCCATATGCATGTATATTGTTATTTTGTGTGAATCCGACCTCATTCGATAGGAATGATGGTATGAATCAAAGTTTGAAACTCACCAAGCCTTGCTTGGGTCGATCTAGAAGATCGACAAACTGATTTCCTGAATGTGTAAATGGTATAGACATAAGTCTGCATGTTGTATATTGTTGCATGCGTGGGATAAACCAGTATGCCCATATGGGAAAATTTTGAAACTAAGTTTTGATGTTGAGAAAGAAAGCACCCAACCATTGAGATTGGTCAAATCCAGAGAAACCTTGGTTTATTTGTTGCAACCTAAATATGCAAGAGTATTGTTTAACTTGAAACATCTATGCCTTCTTTGACTCAAATATTTTCTCGAGAATTTTATCAACAAACATGTCAAATATTAAAGTTTCTTATCAAATTTCTAGTGATAAAGTGTTCAAGATCTGAATAATAGACATTTTATCCTCATGTATGAAACTGGGCTATTTGAATTGTTTATTGGGTGCTACCACAATAGTGGTTTACACTTTCTGGGAGATCCTGATTTTTGTTGAAATCACATATTTTTAGAAAATATAATGATTTAAGCCTTGAAAAGTTCCATTTAAAGGGTTCCAATTGAAGAGGGTTTGATCAAACCACCTTAGACCAAGCACCCTTGGATAAAACCTCACTAGTTTTAAACCATACCTATAACAAAGTCTTCTTTACACCTATCAAAATGCTGATAAAAAACTACTTTTGATTTACCTTTTGGGGGATCAAATGAGTTCATTTAAAATTTATTTTTGTAAGTATATATTCCTTATTATAAGCTTCCAAAAAAGTATAATTTTAATTAAATTAAATTTGATTATTATATTTATTTTTTATTTCTTGTGAATGTAGGTTTTTCACCGAAAATCAAGCTCTTTGTTCTGCACATGTGGAAAAATAGTAGATTATCAAAATAAAATTTTGAAAAATATTTTCAAGCTGGATATTGATGTCCTTGATCCATTAAAAAAAAGAATTTCGATACATACATAAAAAGTTATGTTGTATACAGTTTGCCTATGTTTGAATTGTAATTGGTTTGACTTCGAAACTTGATATAGGAAAAAATATTTTATAAAACACTGTGAAACCAAATGAACTAGTTAGATATTGTAGTTACAAATCTAAATTCTAAAAATTTATAATTTTATCCCTCATACAAATTTTTTTTATGTTGTATATGGTGAGCATCACTCCTTAAAAATGTTGTTTATTGATAAAAACTTGTTTTCGAAGGAGATGAAAAAAACTGCAATCTGATTCCAAAAAAATATATTTAGAATCTATAGACAAAACTTCAAAAATCACTCGTTTTCATCATCTTCAAATTCCTCACGGTTTAGTAGCTATAGGAGCCCAAAGGTGAAGATTTAGTTTAAAAAAATCAGTTTAGTATCTAGTTTGTCGAAAAATTGTAAACCGGTATTGTGGGATCACCCTATTTTAGTACATTGTGGAAAGCCCGCTCTTTTTTTAACAATGAACATTTAATTGTAAAGTGATCATTTAGCATGTAAACAACTTGAGATCAAACAATAAAGTAAACACCATTATTTGTCTTTGAATGTAATTGTTTAGTTTGAAACAATATTGTGTTGATGTAAACAGTGGTTATTCTTTTGCAAATGAAACCATTTTGCTGAAAAGTTATTTTTGTAGCTGAAAACAACCTTGCTCAATAAAATATTTAGTCAGAAATAGCTTGCTTAATAACTGTTTAGTAGGAAACAATACTTTTTTTGTTAAAATAATGAATGTCCATATGTAAACAACTTGCTTTAGAACTTTTTAGTAGGAACCAATACTTTTTCTCTTAAAACAATGAATGTTCATATGTAAACAACTTTCTTTATAAATTTTTAGTAGGAAACAATACTTGTTCTGTTAAAACAATGAATGTTCATATGTAAACAACTTATTTTATAACAATTTAGTAGGAAACATTACATTTTTTTTAAACAATGAATGTTCTTATGTAAACAATAATGTTAGAGTATCACAATTGTGAGAATGCAATAATAGTATGTGCGGAATTTTTAGCATAGACTTGTTTTGATTCTTTACTTTTGACAAAAGAAACACCAATGGAATGCTACTTTAAGATTGCAATATGAATTAATGATTATTTTAGAATGTATGCACAAATTTCAAACACAACTAGGAACATATATATGTATGCAAATAGACTTCATCTATGTACATACACATACTTATGACATACCTTATTTTGTTCTTAGTACATTTTTAAAAGGGAAAATGCTTATGATGAAAAGTAGAAAGTAGTCATAAGAATGATATGACTGATTGTTGAAATACTTTGTGAATCATAAATCTAATTTCCGTTTAGAGAGTAAATTAGTAATCTGATTCTTCTTTTGAATACTTTTGTGAGAGAATAATACTTGAACAAAGTAGCAATACCTTAGTTGACTAGAGCACCTCTAGGTAGATGCTTCTAGAGGGTAGATAGCTATTATGAGATGTATATTAGAAAGTTACCTTTCGAGAGGAGTGCCAAAATGGAGTATAGAGAGTATAGGTTTTCTTTACTAGAACCTATTGTTTGTTGTTGCTACAACACATTTATTATGCTTGGCCAAGAAATATAGCTCATTATGTATGTATGACCTCTGCGATTTCACTCTTTGCCATTCCTAGCATAGATCTTTCATTTTATTTTCTAACTTGTAGATAGAAATTGTAAGTTGATGTATGGGTACGCACTAGATTCCACCTTGCATATTGTTCTCTTGCTAAAATTTCCGTGTAGGCTCGAGCATTCTTCAAGTTGGAAGAATTCTGGGGAAGCGTAAGCTTTGTGGTTGGGTGGTAAAGCGCTTCAACCATGTTCGCGTCCACTAGTGGAGGCGAGCGTCAAAGAAGAATCTTAGTTGTTCACAAGACTAATATAGTATAAGATGTAACTTGATGTAATACAATCATGTACTTGATGTAAACGACTTTGTGGCATTAAGAGCCAAGTCAAACCTGATATTGTAATTTGAATATTAAAGTGAATATATGAATCATTGATTCATTTTAAATGGACACATGTAGCTATGATTGAATTTAGCCACTAGTTATGTCTTTTTAATTTGGAATATATTCATGTGTCAAATATAATAATGTTAATTAAGAATAATAATTTAGGATGGGTTATTACACCAATAGTTGACCCACAATTCATGGTTACAACAAGATCACAACACAAGAGAATCATGGAAGAAACCAAAGTCACGTCCACCACAAGTGATCCAAACTGACAAGAATTTGATCCAAGCAGCCATTCTACCCCCTCACAATAACCCCAAAATCCATTGGGACAATATGAGTTAGAAGATGTCACAAATAACCCACTTCAACTTACTAAAGAAGAAATCCTTGAGTATAAACAATATCATCCAACTTTTCTCACATAAAATTTGACACTAGGGTTAACCCAATCTATGATTCAACCAATTCCATCCCTTATGCCAAGTCAACCCTTAACATCTAGTCTTGCAACTAGGCTAGGAACAAACCTTGGTCTCACTTCATGTCTAGGAACAAACACAACTTTTGATATTCACAACATGAACATTCCATTAAGCACAAACCTTCCCCAAAGCACAAGTTGGACACCAAAATTTGGTAGAACACTTACATTCCATGACACCACAATGACCTTGAAATTTCGAGCGCAACCATCTTCATCCATCACCACAAATACCCCAAGTGTGCCTAACGTTACACAAGGTAATGTGAACCAATTTACTCAAATAGGAAAAGGGAAAGTTAACACCCTCACACAAGGGAAACCCTTAACATGTGGTTCCAACAACCCCATTGACACATCAAAACAAGTGGTTACCCAAGCTACTGAATTTAATACACCATTCCCATCAAACCAATCTATCATCAATCCAAATCAAAACATCACATCGATCACAAACCCCATCAACCAAGGTAATGCCTTGGTTCCACATCAAACAAAACAAGGGAACCCTCAACACATCGATCAAGTTAACCCTTCTAATCTATTAATCCAAGGTCAGAATGAGCCATTGACATCACAATACCAAATGGCACCATCATCATCTTTACCATTGGTCCCCCAAAACATGCAAAATCAAATGGGGTCCCAAATCTACATTCCTCCCTCTCAATCAATGATCTTACAAGGAATAATAGCACAAAACAACCCACAACCATCTCAAATCAATCAACAATCCATGATCACCCTATTGAAATTGATAAACCAACCTCATAGATCCAAATGAACACTTGCAAGATAATAACCTGTCACATAAAGGAGATCAAGAGGCACAATAATGGTGCTCTACAACCCTGAAGGAAAAATATGCAATAACAAGAATTGAATAATTACAAAGAGATCAATCCTTAAGAAAGAAGATCAAAACCCTAAAGTGAACTCTAGGATTAAATAAAGTAATTATTAAAGTGCCTAAGTTTAGCTTAAGTGAAAAATAGAGTAAAAGGTGACTTAATTAATTAATCAATATGATTAAATTAATTAAGTAATTAACCTATTACTCTAACACGCCCCCTTAAGATGAACTTAGGGAGAAGCTAAAAAACTAAGGAAAAAATGCATGAAAGCAAAAAAGGGTCCCAAAAACTAGGCCTAATGAGGTACCTATGTACAAATGTAAAAGATTTCTCAAAATAAGAGAAAAGGAGAAAACCTCACAGGAAAAAATCCTCTCCAAAAGAGAGAAATACATGTGAAGGACTAAGAAGCCTCCAAACAAAAATGTCCCAAAAAGAATAGGAACAAGTGAAGGACTGAAGAAGCCTCCAAACAAGAGTGAAGGTCTGAAGAAGCCTCCAACAAGAGGGAAGGATGAAGAAGCCTCCAACCAAGAAGAAATTGTCCCAAAAGATAGGAACAAATGATGAACACAAAAAACACCACTAAAGCATGAAGAAGCTGCAAACACTGTCATAGAATGATTGCTGAAATGCTGAAAGAAGAACCTCCACTAAAACATATGATGATTAGGATCAAGAAGAAAATAATCTATATGAGTTCCCCTAATGACACTACTCAAATCCGATGGAAAACCAAGGCATACATCAAGAAATCAAAGATACAAATGGCACAAGTACCAATAGTCTGAATAATTGATCAAGTGAAAATTGGAAGGTTGCCTCCAGAAACAGGAATGCAAGAGTGTCCATATGGTAAGTGCTCCATCTCATTGAAATGCATGGGTAACCAACCACTGCATCCACCTAGTACATAGGAACAAATAATGTATACATAGCGCACTCCAATGTGAAACAAAAGAAGCATTAGCACCAATAGTAGAAACCCCCCCATAATGGTGACAAGGGAGAGGTATGACAGATACACTAAAATTGAATACCTAAATGTAGTGCATGATAAAGAACCAAGAACATCTGAATATGCAAACATGAAAGTACAAGCAGATATAAAGGGTGCATAAACCAAGACACACACACATGATAAAGGTATGAAGGAAAAACAAAGGAAAAAATCAACCACCATTGTACTTTATACCATAGTGCAAGCACAATAAGACACAAAGTGATGTGCAAGATCCCATAATACAGGTGCAATACAAATGAACTTTATCTTAGTACGTTTACAAAATTAGAAGTGCTTACAATGGAAGCTCATAATGTCAACAAAAAACACAAGACTGGAAATACATGTAGAACAACCAAAAAGAAGCCATCCCACACAAACGAGAAGTTTCTAGGAGCTAAGATGTCCAAGTAATTCACCAAAATGTGAAAAAAAATAAAAATGAAAAAAATGTACCTATTAAATTTTATGATGATAAAATATATAGATTTAGAAAGAGAATTGGAAGACCTTTCCAACACCTATTCGTTTCAAGAAATGGAGTCCATATGCAAAAGTTATGACCCCGAAAGTGCAGAAATAAAGATTTGAATTTGTCTGGAAATAAATGCAGCAAAAAATAAAAATCACTTGTACCACTGGATCAGTCTCGAAACTAGTTTTTCGATGATATTTCATTTTCAAAAATCCGAGTTCAGATGCAAAAGTTATGACCAAAATACCAAAACTGCTCCAAAAGGGGTTTGGTGGTTAAGCCTAGTAGTTAAGCTAGCATTAACTGATGACGATGCCCATTAACACTATGTTTTTTATTTTTTTTCTCAGATTGCATGCTATACTAGGCCGTACGACCAAGAAATAAAAAATTTGCCTCCCGGAGTCACTGTGTCCGACTTCGATGATTTGAAGGTTGATTTTGGAGTTTTTGGGCGCTCTGAATGTGATGGTGAGGTTCATTTGGGCTCAAAACACTCTAAAATTGCAGCTACCCTTTGGATCTATAAAATCACCAAATCTTCAAACCCTCTCAGATTTGACAAATGGAAGCCAAATTTGACAAAACAAAGGTCAATCTTGACTATTATGGTAGCTCGAGATTCAATGGAGAGGTCTAATTTGACCCTAGATGCATTGAAAAACTATGTCAAGGAAAGATCTCACAAAAAGGAACAACAAGCTTGCAGATCTAGATCTTTGATACCATGTTTAAGTTGATAAACCAACCTCACAGATCCCAATGAACACCTACAAGCAAATAACCTATCACATAAAGGCAATCAAGAGGCACAATATTGGTGTTTTGCAACCCTGAAGCAAAAATATGCAATAATAAGAATTGAATAATTACAAAGAGATCAATCCTTAAGAAAGGATATCAAAACACTAAAGTGAACCCTAGGATTAAATAAAGAAATTATTAAAGTGCCTAAGTTTAGCTTAAGTGAAAAATAAATTAAAAGATGTCTTAATTAATTAATCAATATGATTAAATTAATTAAGTAATTAACCTATTACTCTAACACACCCAAAATCCATCCCAACAACAAAACACTTTGCTATCACCAAAACAACAAGCTCACACTCTAACTTTTCAACAGGCATAATAGGCTTATCAACAAGCATTACAATAGTAATGAGCTCAAGCTCAAGCCCTACAAGCACAACAAGCTTATCAAAAAGCATTGAAACAACAACAAGCCTTAGTCGCACAAAAAAAACAAGCTCAACAACAAGCCTTAGTCGTACAACAACAAGAACAATCTCAACAACAAGCCTTAGTCGCACAACAACAAGCCCAACAAGTAGCCTTAGTCGCACAAAACCAACAAAAAGAACCAAAAAAAGCATTGGTAGCCCAAAAATACACCCAACAACAACAAGTGCTTGCACAACAACAACACCAACAAGGATTATACTATAATCAACAGGACATCATCAATCCAAATACGTTAGGAGAATATATACCTCTACCACCATCACCTCTGCAATATCAAACTCCACCATACACACTATAGAAAACCCCATCATATCAAAATCCCACTTACACTTCATCCACAATCCCACTTACACTTCATCCACAATCCCACTATACACACCTTATGCTCCTCCATCAAACCCAATAGATGATATGGCATCACAACTCAAGATGCTAACACAACAAATGCAGGACATTCAAATGGGTAAAATGAAGAAACCCCATACACAACAAAATTTATGTCCATACCCATTTGATAGAAGCATTGCCATGTTACCTTCGCCCCATGATTTTGAGGTCCCTGAATTTGATAAATACAAAGGGAGGGGAAATATTATGGATCACATCAAAGAACTCAATGTCATGTGTATGGAGGTTGCCTAAAATGATTCCTACTTGATGCACCTCTCTCCACAAAGTTTGACAGGCCCAACCATCGATTGGTTCTTACAATTGCCTCCAGGAATCAAAATCTTCTAAGAAATCATCAATAAATTCATAGACCATTTCTCCTTCAATCTTGGCATGGATGTAAGCTTAGAAGAATTGTACACTATGAAGAAAAATAAAGGAGAATCCTTCACTAACTTCCTACAAAGGTGGAGGCAAAGAGCAAGTAAAAGCAAGTGGCTCATTCCCGATGAGAAACAAGTAGGGATTATTATAGAAAATGTTTATCTAGATCTATCCTTCCATTTAAATGTGTAATATATCACCACTTATGATGAGATTTTCCCTAGGGCCCTCAACATCAAGAGAGCCCTAATCTCATAGGGAAAAAAACAAGTGTATATAGACAACTACCGATCCACTATTTTTAATGACAAGCCCCACTTTTGGGCCAAGAACAAGAATGTTACTAGTGATGGTGTTGATGCTAAGATGGTCTTAACTACTCCTAGGAAAGAAAAATCCCAAACCATGAACACAAAATAACTATACACTCCACCGCTAAAAAAATTAACCATCGATAAATTCTACAAAAACTCAACATGGACCACAAAGAACAAACAATGCTCCTAAATGAAAATTCACTCCCTGAGGGGAACCTATGGAAGATGTGTTGAAGAGGTTGATATAGTATAATCTTATCACACTCCCAGATTTCTCAAACTATCAAGAGCCACAAATCAAACCTTGTAGCTATAGATATGATCATTTTTATGAATTTCACCGATACAAAGGTCAAAACACTTTGTTTGACTCAAACATTTAATAGAAGATCTTATTGAACAAGGATACATTGATCTGAATAAAAAATCTAGGAATGAAAATCTGAAAATTTACGCAAACCCTATGCTTGATCATACAAAAGCATAAGATTTAGGAAAGGCATCAACCTCAAATAACATGAACCATACCCATGATACCATGGTGGGACATATTTATGTTATTCCTTGATCACCACATGAGGAATCATACATACATCAAGATACCATTTTAAAACAAATTCCAAACCCATCAACATTTTTTAGCAATATTTCATACCGTAATGACATTAAGTATGTATTAGAGTACAATGTGTCTCCCACATTAACTCTATGATTGGGCATGTTGAAGACATTCCAAATGAGCCAAAAATATCCCTTGTTACATCCACACCCACAAACTATTGTGAAGAGTCTTATCCTGATGATATATCATCCACCCAAGGATCATGTTAAGAAGAGGCTCTTGAGGATAACAAAAGTTACTTCGAATTGAGTCAAGATCAAGAACCCCTATCCCTAGAGTTTCACCAAGAGCTAAGGGACATATTCCAAACCATTTTAAACTCCAAAGATGTCCTCGATATCACCCTTGAGATGTTCCTTTTTGATGGACTTATAGACGTTCTTCAACCAAAACATGAGTCTCCCACTCTAGATATTCCCACAAAAGGGAAATCAGCAGTAGAGATTCTTGGTTCTTACAGTGATTGTGCATCATCATCTTTTGAATTAGCACCAACATATTTTAAAGTATTATGAATAGATAACGATGTCTTAGAATCAAAGAAAACAAGCCATATTTCTAAACAACCGAAACCCATAATAATATCACATGTTCATGACAAGTCATATTCAATGGCTATTGATCAGAGGATACATTATCATGGCAAAGGATCAGGTATTGTTAACACCTTCAGAATGTCAAGGGAAATCTTGACTACAAAAAAAATCAACATATGGGGCACAAAGGATCCTTATGATGAAAATACTATCAACACTACAACTATTCATATCATGAATCATCATCCACCCATCATCTCATACACAGATTGGGACCAACGTAAAAAGAAAGTGTGAGAGAGGGGGAACACCCACTGCAAGGCCCTAGGTCACAAAAGGCCAAGAGTGGAAAGGCTACCCTAACCCACCTCAGTTTAAAGGGAAGTTAGGATGATGAGGATGAGAATGATGAGGATGAGAATGATGAGGAATATGAACCCTTCAATCACTCTGGAATCCGAATGTAGGAAGGGGACCAGATGGGTTGACCTTTAGAGTTGGATTCATGTCTTGGGCAACTCTCTGTCTGACGACGAAAGCACAGTTCCAAGATGACAGCGTAATGCGCTAGTGTCTCATAGGCTCATTGGTGTCTATACGACCAAAGAACCAAGGAGACAAGGTTCTGACTCAAAAATGAAGACCACTAGCCTAGTCTAGGAATGCTTAGAGTGATAGGACGCGATTAAGAGGAAAGAAAAGAAAATGCGAATAAGATAAAGGAAATGTATTACCACCAAGGTGATGAAAAATGTACACATCTAAAAATGGTCACGGTTAACCAAACCTATTAATTAATTAAATATGAATTATTTAATTAATATTATTAAGTCATTTACATATAAATAAATTTAATTATTTATTTATATTGTTCATTTTCCAATTCTTCTATTTTAATTAAATAAATGAACTTTATTGAATTAATGCTATCTTCCTCTTAATTAAATAAATAGATTTCACAATTTATTTATATTAATTATCACAAATTCAAATTCTAAATTTAAATGATATTCTTCATTTCACATTTAATTAAATATTTTCAATATTTAATTAAAACCCTTTCTAAATTCTTCACTCTTCTCACATAATTAAATATTTTCAATATTTAATTAAAAAGCTTTTTCTCTTCTCACATAATTAAATATTTTTAATATTTAATTAAAGGCTTTTCATTTCTCACACATAATTGAATATTTATTTATTTAAATTATGAGAGACACCTTTCATTTGTCTCTTCATTCCCCATTCGTCTCTTAAACTTCCATCTTCTTTTCGAATTCTTGATCTCTCACCATTCATTTTAACAGGTTTGAACTCAACCGTCGATCTTGGCCAATTGAATTCTTGCCTTCAAAAATCTATAAATACAACCCTCTTATGAGTTGAAAAGGACCTCGAATCCTGGATTTTCATGTGTAGTTATTATAGTCGCATTTTAGCATTTCTAGCATTTAATTAGCATTTCAATTTCATAGCTTAAAGCATATTAGCAATGCACATGCATTTTCATTAATCTCATTCTCTCAAGTTGCCATTCTACAAGCTGTTATTTAAAACAACTGAGAGCAAGCATCTTGAAACGAATCCTTGGAGATAGAGGACAATGAGACAGATTTGAAGGAGCTGCTTGAGTTTAGAGTTTGCATTTTGCTTTCTTTAATTTAATTTCTTTAATCTAATGTTTCATTGGTGTATTAGTTTAGAATCATTTTGATTTTCACATTCTAACATACACATTTCTGACGCCCACCATGGGGCCAAGCCCCACATTTAATATTTCTTTTTGCAGATTTTTCTGGCAGGTGACGGACAAAAATCACGTTTTGGCGCATACGAGTCTCGGTTCATCACATACGAGGACTGTTTCGGCGCATTTATGAGATCTTTCGACGCATACGTTAATTGTTTCGGCACATCCATGGCCTATTTCAGCGCATAGACACTCTATTTCGGTGCATTCTTGTGAGATCTTTCGGCGCATACATGACCTGTTTCGGTGCATAGATGAACTGTTTCGGTGCATACAATTGTAAAAATTTTAAATTCTGATTCCGTTGCCATCCGCAGACAGGATTTTTCAAATTTTATTTTTAACAGAATGAAGCAATCCTAGGGTAGACATTTAAATCTGAATTAACCAATCCTAGGATAGTCACTAAACATAAATTTTCTTTTGGTTAAAATGAATTCCATGTTTTTGGTGAAGCAACATCTTCACTTAGTGTAGAGAATTTGTCAATTTGGGATTTAAAATTGAACCATTATTGTTTGCTATGATTGTGGGTAATAGGTTTATGCTCTCCCCTTAATTGGGTGATCAGAGCACGAGACTTACCTTTTATTTTCTGCAATTTAATGTTTTATTACATCCTTTAGAAGGCCTGCTCTTGTGGGAAAAAGTACTCACCCAAGAGGAATGACCTAAGTGGGAACACCTAAAGCCAAGGTTTCCAACCCACTTTAATCAAAAGCAAGTTGTTGATGAAAATCCAATTTGACAGTAGTGCACAGGATAACCATCCCCAAAACCTTTGTTCTAAAGGTTGGGAGGTCTTTCGAGGGAGTATATCTATTTGCCACACTGAACGGATACCCTTACTATGAACCATAGTCTAGAAAGCCATCCGTGTTAGTATCCAAACATCATCTTAATCATGGTGCAAGGGGAGGGAAGAATCTGCCCCCAAGACACTCACCATATAGTCGCCACAAATTATTTGCTCAAGGGATTTGGTATCCACTTTCGTCACTTTGAGTACGCACCTGGAAAAGACAAAAACACAGGTGCCCTCTAGGGGGTGACAAGGTTGTGTGACTCAACGTGATTTTAAACTATGGGCCGTGATTACTATGATGACCTATTTGACAAATTAAGAGTGAGTCTGCCTGAAGTGCTTATTTTGTTTAAAACCTGTGGAAATCTCAAGAACATACACTCTTTGTTTAGATTTTAGGACTAACAAAAAAACTGTCTACTTCTATGCTATGTTTTTCACATTTAAATCAGATTAAGATCATCCAAAACATTTTTTTTGGTATGAAATTTTCAAAACATGTCGGTCTCAGAAGTAATTAAGCGCATCCCGGGTCTGTTTCGAAGCATCTGTGCTCTGTTTTGGCGCATCTGTTCTCTGTTTTAGCGCATCTGTGCTCTATTTCGGCGCATTTGTGCTCTGTTTCGGCACATCTATGCTCTATTTCGGTGCATCTGTGTTCTATTTCAATGCATCTATGCTCTGTTTCAATGCATCTATGCTTTGTTTCAGTGCATCTGTGCTTTGTTTTGGTACATTCAGTCTCTGTTTTGGCGCATCTATTTTCCAAGCCTAGGTGATTTTCTGACTTTCAAAAATCAAGTTTTATCGGTCTAGTCTTTCCCATGCTTAGAGTTTGGAAGTCTACAACATTTTCTAAGAATTCTTTAGAAAGAAAGATTAGAAAGCCCAAGAAGTCTCTCAGTTATAAGAAGGTATTGAAGAAGAGGAAATTTCTATATCAAAGTCGAAAGGTCCTGCTTGAACACAGAACCTTTATTCATTGATATCACAACTATATTAGAGGTTTCACTGACGATTATGCTGTAGAACCCTTATACTCAAGAGATTTATTTCAAAGAAGAGCCCTTTCTCAAAGGCATAACCACAATCAATGTATTCATTCCTCTTATATTCCCCAACCTACAATCACATACGTTACTCGTCCAAATCAAATTCTACAATAGAGAACTCAAGCACATTAGACATCCATTAAATTTATCTTTCTACAAAGCTAAGATCAAACTTCACAAAGTGAAAAATCATCTTTGTTTTTGATCTTTGGTTTAATTCCCGCAAACAAGATTTTCATCCTTTTAATAAGGGAATCACGAGCTAAAGAATAAAAATCTTTTAAGTCATAGAATCTTCATTCTATCCTGACTTTCATACCCATCACCATTGCACTATTTCATTCCTTTGATCAAAGTTAGTAGGATTTGATTAAAACTTATGCCTGTTACCACAAGATCTCGAAAGCACATAGAAAAAGATGAAAGTACAGTGAGAAAAATGGGTGATAATAGTGAGAGGGAGGAAAACCTCTTTAACAATTCAAATAATGAAGAGTTAACAGAAGAAAAAATTCAAGAAGCAGAGCAGGATCCTCAATTCCATACTCTTATGGAAAGGATTTTAGAACAAAACAAGGAGAGATATTTTCTTTCTTTAGCTAATCAAGGAGCTAAGTTACCTACCGATTTTGACATGGAAGGGATTAAAGAAAATCCTGAAACCCCTCTTAACGATTTTAGTGCCCTTACTCAACAGATCAAGGAATTACAAGGGAAAATAAAAGAAATGCAATGGGGAGCAACACAAAAGTATGTTTTGGAGGAAATATGTCCTTATCCATTCGATAGGAATCTTCAAATGATTCCTTTTCCAAAACATTGCAAAATCCCTAAGTTTGATAGGTATAATGGGAAAACTGACCCCATTGAGCATGTAAGGGATTTCTGAAATATGAGCTTAGAATTCGCTCATGACGATACCTACTTGATGCGGTTGTTTCCACGAAGTCTGGGTAGACAATCCATGGAGTGGATTTCAAAGATCACTCCCCCATCAAAACCTTTGAAGAGTTGATAAATAATTTTATATCACAATACTATTACAACATCCAACACTAGATAACCATGCTTCATCTTTGTAAGATAAAACAAAAAGTAGGGGAATCTTTCACTACATTTTTGCAAAGGTGGAGAAGGGTGTTTGCTAGATACTCTCGTCCTGTTCCTGAAAAGGAAAAGATGGAGATCTTCATCGATAGTCTTAATCAAGAAATGAGTTATAGACTAAACCTTCACTATCCTCAATCATTTGAAAAATTGATTTAAAACACAATTACTATTGAAGGTGCATTGATCAAGCGTGGAGTTCTAAAAATTGATAAAGAGGGTTCAAATTTGTACAACAACAACAACAACCATAATAACAACAATGACAAGTCTCAATTTTGGACTCAAAATAAAAATGTTGTGAATGATGGGGTAGTAGGTGCTAACCACGTGAATACAAAGCCTTCCATCCTTAATTTGTCAGGTGTTCAGCGTAGCAATAATACTTGAAATTCTAGCACCCGAGGCAATTTTTCCAATCAAGGAAACACAACTAACAATCGTGGAAATAATTTTGGCAATAATCAAAATTCAAATGTGCCCAAATCATCATATTTTTTGAGTCGACGAAGTTTCAATCCCTTGGGCCAATCTTTGGAATCCATTCTCAAAAAATTATTGAATCAAAACGCTATTACATTGCCACCACAAAGAGACTATGAGCCTCGAGTTAAACCACCATCGTGGAATGACTCACACTTCTGTGATTATCATAGGTGCAAAGGTCACAAGACAAACAATTGCCAAGGGTTAAAGAATATCGTTCAAGAGTTGATTGATAATCATACCATCACAGTTGAGGGACATAATGTCAATAATGACCATCAAGCATTCAAGAACCTGCTCCCTAATTATCAAAATGGGGAATCCTCGAGTGACAAGGGCAAGAATGTCAATAACATCCACAACATTATTTTCAATCATATCTATACTGACGATCCTCAAATCAATGCTATCCGAATCAAAGGTAAGCAAGAATATCGAGAGGTCAATGTTACGACAAGGGGAAAAGCCAAAATCATTGTCAAAGGCAGCTCATCTAAAGAAACAATTCCCCCTCCAAGTCAATATATTTGGTTGATCAATTGCGAAAAACATCAGCCCAAATTTCTATCTTGGAACTTTTAAAGTTATCACTTGCACATAAGGACATTCTGGAAAAGGCCTTTGTTGATACAACTATATCCCCTGATCTGGATATCAATAAATTTCAAGCCATGGTGGGACACTGGTCCTCCTACACATGTTTATCTTTTTCTAAAAAATATGATTCATCCATAACCCATCCGCATAATTCATCACTCTATTTAGAAGTCATGGTTCACAAAGCCCGCATTAGATGTGTTCTTATAGATGGGGGAGCCGGATTAAACATTTGTACTTTAAAATTGGTCCTAGCTTTGGGATATTCAACAAAATCTATAGATCCATGAAGGAAAATTACAATCAAGGTCTATGATGATGAGGAAAGAACTTCCAAAGGTCTCATCATGCTACCAATCAAAGTGGGACTTGTTGTGAAGAATACCTTTTGTCAGATTCTCGATCGGGATATAACCTATAACATACTATTGGGTCGTCCATGGATTCATGCCATGCAAGCTGTTCCGTCTACTTATCATCAATGTTTGAAGTTTGCATACGGTGGATAGGAAGTAACAATACCCGTTGATCACATTAGCAGTTAGACTTGTTCTAACCTAAGAGAAACTCAAGACACATTTGTCCCACATAATAGAGAGGCTTTGGCCATCTATACCTCCAAAAACAAAGAACAAGCGCAAGAAATGATAAGAAATTTTGGCACCAAGTTAAAATTGAAAGATAATGGGGTGGGAGAATATTATTTATCTCTCTCTAATCTACCCCTATCCCCAAGATCCCATGGTTAGCCGTCAACATCTACACAACAGGTTGCAACATTTTTAGCCTCAACTTCAGCCCCGATCACCAAGTTTAATGGGATTTTTATCAAAGAAACTGAAGGAGAAGATAGAGCTATTCTTGATTGGCTCTATAAAGATGAAGAAGAATCTGTACAACATATCAAGTTACCCACAAAACAATATGGAAAGGGTTATGCTATCATGTAACAAATGGGTTATGAAGGAAATGGCCCTCTAGGTAAAAGGAAAGAAGGTATTGTTGAACCTATCCAATTAAAAACAATGCACCCAAAAGATAAGACTGGGTTAGGATATGGTGAAGATACTAATGAAAAAGTAACACAAAGGGCCATCTAATGAGGAGTTAGTTGAATCAATTCTGAGAATTCAAGCAGATAATTCTGAAACAGAATCAAATGAATATGAATGGGATGACTTCTTAGACGATACTTTCATCTCAAGGAAAAGGGTGGATGTCATAAAAAAATTCTCACCTGCATTCTTACAAGGAGAAATCTCAAGACCTCTGCTTGATTAGGTCTTACAAAGCGATCGGGACTTTAGTGAGACCAATTCGATTCAAAGTGAGATAGATCATTTTGAGGAAGATATCATCTTAGACTTCTCCCATAATAACATTGACAATAACATCATGACCCTAATGGCCAATGACCTCACTCATCCTCATGATCCATTACCTTTGGTTCATCCCTAACTCATTGATTGGGAACAAGTCGCACCCATTGATGTTCCAACTTTTCCAAATGACGAAACCATAATAAAATTTCTTTGTTCATCCCATCCCAAAACAAGTTCCACCGGGGAATCACAAGGTCAGAGTTTCGATAGGAAAGTGCCAAGTTTCTTAGCTATGAAATAAATAATATAAAAGAAAGACCTAATGGTGAATACCTAACAAAGGCAGTATTAGCTCAAGAAAAAAGAAAAATGAAAGAAAGATCTAATGGTGAAAACCTAACAAAGGTAGTATTAGATCAAAAAAAGAGGAAAATAAAAAGCGTATCCAATGGTGAAAACCTTTCAAAGGTGCCAGAGCATGGGAAAATTGACACTCTTCTAGAGTATTATCAGAAAAGATCTTCCATTCTAATTGAACCAATGGAGGCACTCAATATAGGTACTACAGAAAAGCCTAAAGTTTTGTAATTGGCTGCATCTCTGACAGACAAAGAAGTACCTAGATTCACAAAATTTCTCAAAGATAATCAAATCAATTTTGCATGGTCCTACGCAGATATGCCTGGATTGGATCCAGATCTCATAATGCATCATTTATCTATTACACCAGGGGCAAAGCCTGTAAAACAGAAACTCAAAAAAATGTATCCACATGTTGCGTTGTTGGTTAAAGAGGAATTAAAGAAACTTTTAGACGTTGGATTCATCCGGTCCATAGATTATGTAGAATGGATCTCCAATATCGTGTTTGTTTCAAAGCCAGATGAAAGGATTATAATTTGCACAAATTTTAGGGATTTGAACAAAGCATGTCCTAAAGATGACTTTCCCTTACCAAACATTGATATGATTGTGGATCTAACAGCTGGACATGCGATGTACTCATTGATGGATGGATTTTCAGGATACAACCAGATAAAGATTGCACCAGAAGATTAGGATAAAACAACATTCACATGTCCTTGGGGTACCTATTGCTGGAACATAATGCCATTTGGATTGAAAAATACAGGAGCTACATACCAATGAGCAATGACAACAATTTTTCATGATATGATGCATACATTCATGGAGGATTATGTTGATAATCTTCTTGCCAAGTCTAACACTAGAGAAGGACACATCGACATCTTATCTAAAATTTTCAAAAGAATGGAACAATTCAAAGTAAGAGTTAATCCAAAGAAATGTGTCTTTGGAGTGAAATCTGAAAAGTTATTAGGATACATTGTGTCAGATAAGGGAATTGAAGTGGATCTAGCTAAGTTACAAGAAATTCTTGATATGCCACCACCAAGGAACATTAGTCAACTACGCTCTTTAAAGGGATGATTACAATCCATTCAAAGATTCATTGCTCAACTGGCAGATAAAAGTTTTCCATTCAAGTGGGAGTACAAATGCGAAGCAACATTTGATCAGATAAAGCAGTATCTCATGAATCCACCAGTGTTGACTCCACTAGTACAGGGTGTACCTCTCATATTATATATTGCTGGGGCTGTATAGGAGTCTGCCTCATTTAGACCCCCATCTTGGTGTTTCCACCTCCACGAATAGACAAGTTTGGAATAGCATAGAGAAGTGATAAAGGAAATAAATACAAGCTACGTATGCAAGAAAAACCATAAAATAGTAAGTTCTTACCCAATCAAAAGAAAAAGGAGACAATGGAGGAGATTTATCGGCTCCGTCCAAAGTGCTCAAGGCTTGTTTAGGAGTGAACGAGAGGGACTCAAGCCACTATTTCCACGATGTATGTTTTGTACTCACCTTGTTGGAGTGATGGAGTATTGAGTTGTTGCAATGGAGTGAAGGATGCTGATATAAAGCTTGAAGTGAATACTCAAAGAGTTCTCAAATAGTCTAGCAAAACTTGCAAGAATATGAAGGAGAAGGTGAAAAATGGCCATATTCGGTTCAGCCAACTAAGGAGGGATGTTACTCTTTGGATTCCAATTGGAAATGTAATGCCTCTACAATCTCAACCACAAGAATCTTCCAAGGACGTAAGCGCACCACGTGGATGTCTGTGCACCACACGGGTGTACCTGATAGAAATGCTCCCACCGACACACAAACTAGGTGCCAAGTGGAATGCAAGTAGTAGGCTTAAGTGGAATTAAACCTCCACTTTTGATTCTCTAAGGTGTTAAAGGGAAAAAAAGGAGATTTGCACTAGGGGTGCAAATTCATGTTAATACATTTCCCCCCCACTTTAGCGAGCATGAGTACTGATGAGTGCTTTAGTAAAGTAGAGTAGAAAGGAACTAGTAGAGTAAGAGATGTATACTTGAATCAACGAGGAAGCAGAGCATGGTCTAGCAAACCCGAAAGTGTAGGAGAGGACTTTATAGTTTCATGGAACTACAAAGTTAAAGTATGAAAGTACCTTACAGGCTCACAGTCTTGCAAGGGGGGTTACCCTTCAAAAAATCTCACATGAAGGAAACTAGGAAAAATACCTTACAGACCCAAAGGCCTGCAAGTAAGGTATCCCCCAAGAAATCTAACATGAGGGATATTGAGGAAAAGAGACTCCGTAGAGTCAGGGGTGGTGACATGTTTACTCACAGATAGAACACATCAAGAAGTGGCTGCGTAGGCCAACGAATGGACATTCGCGCAGGGCATTGCTAAGATGTAAGAATTTCAAAGGGGTCACTCGAGAACCCTTTAAAAGGAAGGAGGGTCCACTCAAGGAACATGCTGTTTGAAAGATGAAGTCTAGTTGGGCTGCCCCCAAGCTAGACGCGAAGATGTAAACTCAAGTCTAGTCGGGCTACCCCCGGACTAGACATGAAGATGCAAAACCAGTCCAGCTGGGCTGCCCCTGGTCTGGACGCCAAGAAATCATTTGAAACTTTGCGAAGGGGTCCCTTGGGAACCCAACATGAAGAGGAGGGGTCCACTTAAGAGATGCACCATTCCAAAGTTAACGTCTTCCTTCTCGAATCGATTCGTCACCAAGGAATCCTTTTGAAAGATGTTCACTTCATCAATGAATTCGAAAGGAGGGAGATGTACTCATGCGAGGGGAAGACTAAGATTGTTCCCACTTCAGAGGAGGATTTCCAAGTCCTTTCTTTATGAACCCATGATGAAGGAAACATGTGCCATTAGGGTTCTAAGTTGAGAATACAATTCTAACGAGGAAGTGTGTGAGGGATCCTTGAGGAAAGATTCATTTGGAAAAAAAATTATTTTCTAAAGACCAAGTAATGTAGAAGATGTGTTTTCACACATGAAAGGGATAACTCAAGCAAAGACAAGAGAAAGATAAAGTGAAAACTAAAGAAAATAGATCTCACACAGAGGGCATACGGGGATCTGGTTATGTGGGGTCAGATATGCCTTTATTTATATATATGTAGGTAACTGCGGTAAGAGGTGAAAGATCATCAATCCCCAATCGGATCAAGAAGAATGTATGAAAGAGAAAGTAAAATAAAAAATCAGGTCAACATGGAAGGAGGCCTAGATGCTCCCGACGCTTTGCATTGTCCCTAATTTACCGAAAGTCAATCACAAACATGGAAGAATGATGACACATAAAAAGGGAAGTTTCACAACACATACACCACAGCTGTATCCAAGCACCAACAAGTGACGTGGGTCATCTAGGCATATAGAGCATGATCGTGGGGAACACATGTCACGACACACACCCATGTATAATCTAAAGATTAAGTAGAGGGTCTCCCCCTAACATTGGTCGACCACGATGTCATCAACCTCCCACTCTAGATCATCGTAGGAAGGAAGACGAGCTTGCAATGGTGTAATGTTAAGGGGAGGAGTTTCTGATCCTCCAACAATAAGGGCTAAGGTAGAGAAACCTGTAAGGTCTCTATCACTCAAATCTTGTGGATATAGGGTCAATGACCTTGCAAAGATCATTGACAGGGCCGAAAATTCATCCAACGAGTTAAACATGCACTTGATAGGAGTGCCATGTTTTGCCTGAGTAGACGAAGGATTCTGCACCTGAGGCTCACTGCTAGGCTCACCAAAGAACTTGGGAGTAGTGACGAACTTAGGGGAGGCTGGTTCTAGTTCTATCACTAGGATAGAACAAGTCAGTGTGGGGCCACCTTTCAAGGAAGGTGGGCTCTTCTTTTATCCTCCATCACTGGAGGGACCACACTCTACCTTCTTCTTCATTGGAGGAGGTGAAATCCCCATAGATGAAGCAAGGATCAAGGGATAAGATGAAAGAACCACAACGAATATGACCAAAGTTTTGACCATATCCACGGGCTTTGGGAAAGTCAAGACATCTAGAGTGGAATTCAACAACGAAAGACTTTTAGAAGGAGCGATGAACACTTGCACCTTTCCAAGTGAAGGTGTGCTCACAAGGAGAGCTGGGAGAAATTTAGAATGAGGTAGAACAAAGATGGAAGGGGGGAGAGAGGAAGACACAAAAGGAGATGCAGTCTTCTCCTCCTCCTTCTATAAGGAGGCTCGCTCGACTAGGAGAGCCTTTCATCGGTGCTTATGCTTGCACACAACGTGGTTTTTGTGACTCCTCAAGCTGGAAGCTGGGATCTGTGAAGGGATGAAATTATTTTTCTCATCCATGGGAGTGTCTTCCATGACTATCTCCTATGAAAGGGTAGTCTCATGAATGGGAGCAAGAGGAATGAGTTCAGAATGATGGGAGGAGTTACCTCTAGTGCCTCTATGATGAGCCTCTTCCCGTTCACTGTTTTAACAATAGGAACAGTAGGAGGCCGTGAAGGTTGAGACAGGGAGGAATCTCCATGGGAGACTCTTTGTCTTCCATATAGAATGAGCCTAGGATCCGTGGGTAAGACATGAAGCTCAAATGTAGGACACTTGGCCTTTTGCTAAGCAAGCACCATGTGATTCTCTCACAAATGCGAGACAAAAATAGATGGTACCACACCTAGGTGAGAGGAAGCATTAGGCTAAACCATGGAAGAGGAAGAAGGAGGATCTCAAGACCGATTATCTTCTTCTCTTGTACATTCCTTGGTGACATCACTATCAACCTTTATGCAAGTTCTATGCGAGATAACATAAGGCGAAGGAGGGTACCTCACTTTTAGCCTAGAGCGGCCCTTCCTATAGTTTTGATAGGTGTGGTGTAAGAGATCCTTCCTAGGTGGGAGAGGACCAAGGGAGGTAGGCCAAAAGTAATCCAAGGTATAGCTGCCACATGCAACCAACGGTCTATAACTGGTGTCGTGCACAACATGTACCGAACATCCATGAACGAACTTCAGACATTTGTGTATGACTAAGGGAACTGCATTCATGGCTATTAGCTAGGGGATACCTAGCTTCACTGTGAAGAGCTTGGACCCCAGGATAATGTCAAACTTAAGACTTATGGAATTAGGTCCAACAAGGACCAATAGGACAATACTCCCTATAAAAGGCACAAAAATCCCATTATGGGTGAAAACGGTACTTTCAGGTGCTTCATACCCATCCTTGTGTAGGAAGTTAATCAACATAATCTCCTCAGTTATGATATTCACTTTTGATGTTGGATCAATGAGAACGCCTGCTACAATGTTCCCATTTATCCTTGCAGGAATGTAAAGAGGAGATGGATCTTTGTTGAAGCCCATTGGCAAGTCCTGTGAAGTAAAGGTTATGCTAGTACCACTACTCATAGTCTGCACAAAGGGAATAGGTTGATTATGGAAAAAGGCCATCTTGCACACCAGATGGCACTTCTATGGAGCCTCCTAGGGTTTACGAGATAGGATAGTGACCCAATTAAGGTTGCGTCACACAACACCATTGGAAATTTTCAACTATGCTTACTAGGGGTCGCAGGTTGGGTTGTAAGGTGGAAGCCTCACAACACTCACACCTACAACACTCCTAGAGCATGAGGAAAAGGTCTTTCAGTATTGCAGAACAAAACCAAAATGGTTCATGTCAGGTTCACCAAAAATGTGAGAGAGGGGGACCACCCACTGCAAGGCCCCAGGTCACAAAAGGCCAAGAGCGGAAAGGTTGGCCTAACCCACCTTAGTTTAAAGGGAAGTTAGGATGATGAGGATTATGAACCCTTCGATCACTCTACAATCTGAATGTAGGAAGGGGACCAAATGGGTCGACCTTTAGAGTCAGATTCGTGTCTCGGGCAACTCTCTATTTGAGGACGAAAGCGTAGTTCCAGGATGACAGCGCGACACACTAGTGTCTCACAGGCATGCTGGCATCCTTACGACTAGAGAATCGAGGAGACAAGGTTCTTACTCAAAAAGGAAGACCACTAGCCTAGTCTAGGAATTCTTAGAGTGATAGAATGAGATTAAGAGGAAAGAAAAGAAAATGCGAATATGATAAAGGAAATGTATTACCACCAAGGTGACAAAGATGATCTCGTAGAATTCTCTCCCTCTAGCTTGCTCCACAAATCTCCACCTTCACACAAGGAAGGGGGAAATTATTTGGGCTATATAGGGGTTTGCCTTAGTCAGACCCCTATCTTGGTATTTCCATCTCCATGGACAACCAAGTTTGGAATAGCATAGAGAAGTGATAAAGGAAAGAACTACAAGCTACATATTCAAGAAACACCACAAAAAAATAAGTGCTTATCCAATCAAAAGCAAAAGGAGAGAAGGGAGGAGCTTTACTGCCTCCATCCAAAGTGCTCAAGGCTTCTGGAGAAAATGAGAGGGACTCAAGCCTCTATTTCCAAGGTGTATGTCCTATACTCATCTTGTTGGAGTGATGGAGTATTGAGTTGTTGCAATGGAGTGAAGGATGCTGCTACAAATCTTGGAAGTGAATGCTCAAAGAGTGCTCAAAAGGTGTAGCAAAAGATGCAAAAACTTGAGAATGGATGGAATGATCAAGAATATGAAGGAGAAGGTGAAAAATGACCATATTCAGGTCGGCCAATTGAGGAGGGGCGTTACTCTTTGAATTCCAATTAGAAATGTAACACCTTTGCAGTCTCAGCTGCAAGAATTTGCCAAGGACGTAAGCACGTTGTGCAGACGTTTGCGCACTGCATGGGCATCCCTAACAAAAACACCCCTATTGACACATAAATTAGGCACCAAGTGGAATGCAAGCAGTGGGCTTAAGTGGAATTAAACCTCCAATTTTGATTCTCTAAGGTGTTAAAGGGGAAAAAAGGGGATTTGCACTAGGGTTGCAAATTCACATTAATACAAAAATATTCCTATCAAACCAATGAGAATGCTATCAAAGAAAATGAAGTAGTAAAGAAAAAAGGATACGTCAAACACAAATGGATGCCAAAGCACAATAAAGAAAATAATCCCTCAAAAAATCCATCAGTCAAAGAAAATATGGGGTAAAATCAAAAGGGGAAAGGTATCCATCAAAAGTATCCTCAAAAAAAAAAGTGGGCTTCTCAAGAAAGGAATGAAGTATATCTAGTGGTTGGTCCTAATTCCATGAAAAACTTCATTCCCACCCATCATTTCTCATCTTCCCAAGTTTGGAGAGTCAAAGGTTCCAAACCATCGACCAATCCATCTCATATTGCTTTATGCATGATACCATACACTCCATTCATCATATCCAATTCTCACATTGACCGTGTGTTGGAATCTACCCTTCATCATATGGATTTTGAAGGTACCATATCGTGATGTGCACACATAGACAAGGTTAATTCTTGTATCACAAGTCAGATAAGAGTTCTTCAAGGTTGCAACTCCTTCAAGCAGATAATCGTTGGCACATTATGACAGTGGATTCCATATTAGTACCACTAGGTGGTTCAACATGAGGGTAAATTTTTTCAAAAAATCATTAAAAATAAAAAATAAAAAAATCAAGAAAATAGTAAAAATAAAAATTGTCCTCCAATGAAAACCACTATGGTGGCGCTTTGGGCAAGTACTATGATGAAAACCTAGAAAGCAGGTTTCATGAGTAGAATCAAGCATCTATATAATCCTTCTCAAATAGAAGCATCTCATCCTTGTCATGATAAATCCAATGTTCCCTCCATCCATCCAATCCAGATTTATCCAGATATTCATGTTTATCTTGATCTTGACAAAGATTCAATGCATACTTTAACTCTACTCATGAAAGACTCTTGATAGTCTCTTTACCATTTCATCCCATTTCGTCCCATAGCCCATATCTATCATGATGAAACATTGTTGAACTCTTTGCATATACATTACATATCTTGGTCTGTTCATTAAACTATGAAGCATTGTTAGAAATTGGGGGCAGGTTATTGCACTCTTGTTTTTTAAATAACTCTTGATCCATGTCTTATATACCATAATCTGACATCGAAATTGTGATGTAGGTAATTTATCTTAAGATCTTATCGAAATCCCAAAAACATTCATAAAATCTCATCCAAAAACATCAAAATCCTGTACAACTAAAATAAAAAAAATTCAAAAAATTGTAAAGTCAAAATCCAAAAACATCCAAAACATGTCAAAAATCCCTAAAAAGGTTAAAACATCAAAAATCCAAAAATAGTACCATGTTGAACTACGTTTTCTTTGAGCTTGAATGTAGGCACGACCATCATTGATGTGCCCCTGAGAAACTTTAGGTCAGGAGTCCATCATAATAAACTAAGAATCCATAAAGTGTTCATATGTCCTCAATAAACCGATCAAAGTTAGCTGAACTACATGGTCTCTATGTGTATAACGTAGGCAAGGCTCATCTTTGATAAGCCCCTAAGGCCCCTAGGATAGTATTTTAGATTAGGTTCTTGGTCAAATCTCAAAAACCCCAAAAAATTTAAAAACTTAGAAAACAAAAAAACATTTGAAAATTAAAAACCCAAAACATTGTAAAAACCTTGGAAAAAACCCTAAATAACCTCAAATAACCAAAAAACCAAAACATCGACATAAACATTCAAAAATACTAAAGATAGCCTCAAAACATTTTCAAAACATAAAAAACAGTGAAATATTCCAAAAAATCCAAAACCACCCATCTCATTTCGCTTGCACCTGGAATAAACTTTCATCCATAATAAATTGACCATCACACTCACCCTTTGGAAACACAAACAAAAAAAATCAAATCCTTGATCATTATGAAACATGTCAATCTATAAGGTCCAGAAATCTCACTTACTTTATTATATCCTTTAGTTACCAAAATAGTTTAATAAAATAAAATAATTATTAAAAGGTGCAGAATAAGAGGAATGATAGATTTATTTTCATCACTATATTCAAATAGAATAAAATGTATCAATGAATCAAGGTATATCAAAACAAGGCCGTGCCTTCACTAGATTTAGCCATGTAGGCTTACATAAGAATTATCATCTCAACAATACATGTAAATTCAAATACTGTAATGTAAAGTAAGGAAATAGCAAGATCATAAATTCATCCACAAAAGAACCATAACAAAAAGAATTTCCTAAGTGGAAAACCCTCGTAGGGATGAAAAACCACTCATAAAAGTGCCTTACTGGCTTAATGAAATGCCTCACTGGCCGAGCCTTACTAGCTACAAAATATCAATGGTTACAAGATGCCTCACTGAAAATGATCATACTATCTCACTGACATGACCATTCATTACATATTTATGGATATCATGAATATCACACACCTCAAGGAGCATAAGGAAGTTCCTTTACAAGTCACATAAGTCTACAAGGAACATTTTCAAGTTTTACCAATGCATCATCCTTGCATATGAAATTAAGGTAATTCAAACACTATCATGAATCACTCCCAATTATTTGCAAATAAGACAATTCTACCTCCAATGACCTCTCAAATATCACACAAGTACACTAAAAGCTATAAGCCAATCACATAAAGCTTTATAAAAAGAATCCTAACACTACGAGAATGTACACGTACCTATTTAATTATAACGAGAATTCTTACTTCATTGATTCATGGAGGTTTCAACAATAAGAGAATAATACTATTAAAGAGTTAAGAAGGTATAGCTCATGTATGTATGAGAATACATATATAAGCTATAGAATATATGAGTATACATTCTTATAAAATCAGTAACTCAATTTAAATAAGGAAATAATTCTATTTTAAGCAAGGCGATTTCCATTCAGTACCATCAAATAATGATCATTTTAGTATACATATACTACTGACAGATTCCATTACAACATATATAGGAAAACAAAAATAAACCTACCCATATCATTCAGATTATACAGAGGTTTGTGCTTCATTGAATAAGACAAGCACTCATAATAAATCATGTAAACAATTATCCCTCACAGGTTAAATGAATAGATAAGACTCATTGCCTAGACAATCATCATATTAAGAGTCTCCAAAATGAGTGAATTACCATATATGTAATCACAAACACCTAAAATATTGCTATAGTATGTATTTGCAAAATAAATAGAGTAAGGATTACACTAAATATCTATGCAGATTTTTGTACCAGGTTGGTGAGTAATTTTCTCCTAACAAATTTAATATTCATATTTTCTTCTCATTGTATTACTGCGAAAAGGTGTTGATAGACAAAAATGAACAAACCATCTGGGCTCTATCCCCTTCTATAACCATTTCCAATAAATGTAAAAACATTTTTGCATACTTTTCCATTTTTATATAATTAAATTGGCTCTGGTATCAAGTGTAAGGTTATTTTTCTGGCAACAAAGGGATGCATGAATATAAAAATAACACTTAAATTCCCCCTAATTCCTTACCAAAAGTGGACACCCATGTAGGTGGCTATACAAAAATGGTTTAGATTATTAATAATAAAATTCAGTTTCCCTGCCCAGAAGTCTGAAATTCGAATTCAAACAACATATTTGCTCTTGAAAAATGCAGATTTTTCCACAATGTGGAATATAAATGATCAAATTAGAATATTGATTTTACTTTCTGATTTAAAAAAAAACCAACAGCTAAAGTAAGAAGCAGACAAGAACAAGGGAGATAAATCCCTATTGGCCCATGGAGTAGGGAGCAAAAAACACAAAAAGGATATCTCTAAGTAGTTTGTGGCAAATGATATCTTCTCTAAATCTCCCCTTCCTTTCCCCCATTTGGTTGTATAACTTAGGAAACTGAGGAGAGGGGACCAGGGCTAAGATTTGAAACCCACCATAAGAATCCTTAAGGTTTCTCCCATATTTTTCCACTCAAGATAAAATTATCCCACCAATAATAATGTGATCTTGTTTTCAAGATGTCAATTTTATTGATATCATATACACAAAGTTCTATTCAATTTAGATACAACTGCAATGAATCCTATAAACTTCAATGCATTAAGGAGTGGGATAAGGTTGAATTATCACAAAGCTACAAGAATTTTGCAAACATTGCTGTATAAAATCACTTGGGACTTCTATTTTGTTTTAACTATAGATTTTGAATTGAAAATATACTTTATAATTATAAAATGATAGCCTCTCAAAATGTTTAGCCATCCATAGGATTTACAAGGATGGTTAAGTTGACCATTAAATCTTCACCCTACAGGTTAAATGTCCCCAAGGAACACAACTAAAAATTACAGTTGCAATGCATACAAGACACCAAGCAAAAACCAACATAGACATTTGGAACCTAGTTAGATTGTCTATGGTGCATTTTTGAACCTCCCATGTCTGCTGCTATCAAGGCTCCATCTTTGTACTTAATACCCAAGATTGATGTTCCAGTTACATAAGGATACTGCGTGTGGAAAATAGGGGTTTTGAGAAGAGTAAAAGCGTTAGCCCTTCCTGTAAGCGGATAACCCACGTGGGTTGCTAAGGCATTCTCCTTCATCTGTGCCTCTCTGCTTGGGTCCTTGAGTCGATTGGGAAAGAGTTTATTTGGGTTGGCATGTTGATTATTTTAATGGTATTATTAGTGTTGGCTAATCATTTATTATAATTATTAATTTAAAATGGCATTAATAAATTTAATGTTGCTTTAATTAAGTACATTATTTAAATGTCATTAATTAGTAGTTGTTTCAACCACGTTTATTATTGTTTTTTTTAAATTTATTTATTAGACTATAGGAATTGGGTAGCACGACCCCCTATAAACTGTAGTGCACCTGGTAAAATTTTTAACATGACCGGCGGCGCTGGCGCGACATGCCCTCCGGTACCACGAGGGGTGAGGAGACTAGACCTCGTGACCAACCTCCTGTAATAGGAAATATTTAGCCAACCGAGCTAGGGCCCCAACCCACCACATTTATTATTGTTGAGGATAGTTAAATAATTGAATTGTATTTGTCGTGAATGTCATTAATTCTTTTAGAAAATAAAAACTAGCTAGATAATATAATTAATGTTATTTCCTTTAAGTGGACATTTATTGCCTGATTAATATTACATATTTTAAATTATTTATGGTATACCATCTAATTTAAATATATGTAAATTAATAAATTGTCTATAAGATATTTAATTTAAGACATTTGAAAATATTATTATTATGATTAATTGTAACATTGAGTTATTTAATTTAATATTAAATCGTAAATTTAAATGTTGCATAGTTTAAATTATTTATTTATTTATTTTGGATAATATTTATTTCCATAATGTTAGTTATATTTTAAGCATGTAAATTATATTATTTAAATTGTTGATGAAATAGTTAGAAATGGAAAATTGGGTGAAAATTCTTATTTGAAATTGGAAAAAATGAGATTCATTGCAAGTGGCTATTTTAATGTGGAGTAAATTTCAGAAATTGATGACAACTTTCTAATTTTTACTTTTTTTGGATTTAATATCTAATTTGGTGGTTTTTTTTTGGAAAAAAAAGGAGACGTAGGTGATGGGACTCTTAGAAACTTGTCAATTTTTTTGTCCAAATTGGCTATGATTGGTTACTTTTACAAGACTGGAGGTCTAGCAAGTTCGGTTTAGGGTTTTGATCTCTCATGAAATATTGATCGGTATTCTTTTGAAACCCTTATGTTATATTTCAGTGTTGACTTGCTATAGAGGGTTACCGGTCACTTAAGTTGTCTGATTGAGCCTTTCACTCATGAAATTACCGGCCCCTTTTACCCAACCTATCGGTCTCTTTTTGCCACCTAAGCTTAAGTATTTGTACCATTGAAGGTTTTACTGGCTAGTCCCACCTGAATATTCTACATGTCTTATATGCAGTTTCGCTAACCGTCTGATCACGGGTTTTGATCTGGACCGTTTCTCGCAAACCTCGCAAGTTTTCCTGCTGATGTCACTAAAGTAGTGTGAGGTCTACGAGATGCCGCCATCTGGCATATATGGAGGAGTGGGGTCTTTTCCCAAGGTGCCAACAGTGACAGATGGATGTCATTTCACTAGTAGAATTTTAATGATGGGGATTAATAATGAACATCCCTCGTAGGCCTCACATGAGCAAAGTAAATGTTCCTAAAGTACTACGAGGTCTGTGAAAAGGTGACACGTGGCCTGAATCTTGAAGCAATGGAGGCTAGGTGGGGCCTACTACCAGATCACATTTCTTGTCTTCTTGAGTTGTGATTGGCTGTGGTTTTTCCTAGGCGCTGATGTGGATTGTCAACACTCAATTAATCAATCTGAGTCACCCGATTTGCAAGGTCTGTTCCGCATCAATGGTTTGAATTCAAAGGAGGTGTTGTTCATCCGTGTGACAAATTTTTGCGCTCTATAACTTGTTTCATTAATGGCATGGATTTTTCCAGAGGATCTTCTCCTGATATTTTTTTTGCATGCGAATGATGCCCTCCTATTGAGTGCAATGATAGGTTGTATGTCGTTCCTTCATGAGCCTGGAATACTCTTATGGTGGCTATGTCAGCTACTAATCACTCAAATACTTGTATTGCATTCAAGCAATTAATATCCCTCGCACCAATTCACTCTATAAATGCTTGCTAAGTTACCCAGTGTTATCGTTGTATTTTTTGAGTTGTTTTGTTTGTAGGTGGTGGTTTTTCTCCTGTATTCTGCAAGCTATTTTTCTTCAATGGAAAAATTTGTAGGGCACAGAAGTGCCAGAGTAAAGGCCAAGAGGTCGCTGCTTAAGAAGGAGCAACCTGTTCTCAGAACACCCAAAGTTTCTACTCAAAATGCTGGAAAAAGGCCTGAGCATTGCGTGTCCCCTGTTTTGATTTTTTCAGGTTCTAATGGCAACGAGTCCGAAATAGACTCAGACTACAATTGTTACATGACGGCCTTGACGGAGCTCATGGGTATAAAAAAAGAGGTCCTTGCAATTGCACCAATAACTGTAATGGAACTGTGCTAGGTTGCTAGATTTTGTGCTGATGTGGATGGAAGGAAGAAGGTGTTTCCGCCTCTTGCTGAGGTGAGAACCCAAAGCGGTCACCTATATCGGGGTCGTGGGTCGACTTAATGTTCACTAGTGTTGGGTCTATTGGTCGTAGGTGGTGATTATGGATGGTGGGTGTTGCTTTCCTGGTAGTTGGTTTCCTTTGATATGGACGTGTGCATGTGTGGAATGCCTTTTTATTTTCTCTCCGATTGGTTACTGGGTGTAACCATTTTTTGATTCCTCAGATCATGCAATTTGTTCTCCAATGATGAGGAATTCGAATTTCATTCTAAATGAAATTCATTTTGAAATTAACAATGTAGCCTAATAATTTGTTGCTCTCTTATCCTATAAAGGATATTTCACAACTCATTGTTAAGGGTCAGATTTTGGATCCAAGAGGTTTTGAATATATGTACAGTCAGTTCATTTATTGTAGTTTTCTTAAAGGCTTTAGTTAATATCTTTTCTGGTCAGATTTTCTATGAAGCAAGCATGCTATGCTGATGTAATTACTAATATTAAAGCAATAAATGATAACCAATTTGGAACAATTGCTCTCCTAATTGTATGTCACAATTTGTGAATGAGCCTATTAATGATATTTTCATTCACTTTAAATGGAATATTTGAATGTGTTCTTCATTTCCCTGCTTTAACTCAATGAGTTAATAAAATTGCTTGAAAATGAGTTACAGATTTATGATTATACATTCAGGATTGCTAAGGAGTGTTGTTTTAAACCTAAAATTCACATAATGTAAAGCATTATGGTGATATGTCCATAATATTTGGATTATGTTTTGTATGACTCCTGCCCAATGGATGAGGCACTGGCTATTTTCTTCAAGATTACTACGGGGCTATAATTCTAAACATGGTGGTCTAAGATCTGAACAAACCAAAATATTAAACCATTTCTCTCTACGAGATGAAAATCTTATATTAAAGTCTTGAGTCCCATTGCTCTAAGATACCTATTATTATTATTTGGCTTGCCAATACCAAGAGTAGTTACTATCTCATTGTGTGTGTAGGGATTGTAATCTATAAGAAGTGTTCTTACCAGTCATAGAACATTGTTATGATCACACTTAGGCTTACCTACCCTTGTCTTGTAGAGCTAGAAGTGTAGAAGATGTCAGTCTTTGACTGAATCTTATTAGTTTTCCACTAACCTTTGTAGTTCTTTATTATAGAGGTTGGATACCTCTTAGAGAATTGAAAATCCTAGCTGGGTTGCATTTTAAAACACCAACAGAATGGTGACTCTGCTGGGGATGAACTCAGAAGTTTTGGTTGCAGATGGTGCTATTATAGAGTCATTAAAGTTTGAATTATTTCTGTAATCAGAGGTTGAAAATTATTGAATTACCTTTCCCATCTAAGTCACTGACAAAATGGTGACTCCGTTAGGGACCATTGGAGAAAATTCTTATTGCGGAATCTAGACTTAAAATTCATTGTATAGAGTTAAATGATTGCCGTTTGAATTTACATAGCGAATGTTTTCAACCCTATAAGGAAGAGGCTGTTGAAATGAACTTGACAATGCTATGATCTATGGTATCCTGTTGGCAAAGGATTCAGGAGTTCTAGAGTCATTAGTTGATTGGTGGTTTTATTGGGGAGAACTTCTAAGAAATTTAAAAGAAAAAGAGAAAAGAGAAACCACAGGGGTTGAAGGAGGCTATCCAGAATCATTTGTTAAGTGAAGTTGAATGTTAAATCTGGATGGTGATGGATTGTGGTTTTGAAGGAGACTAGTACCGGCATGGTGTGAATCTGTTGTGGAAAAAGACCCAAAATCTAACAAGTTTTGAGAAGGAACTTCATATTTCTATTGAAATTCGGTCCTCTGTTGAAGAGGTGGCGACTCTGTCTGAAGAACCAGTTGATATATAAAGGAAAAGATTAATACATGCTGTGAAAATTACCAAGTATTTATCAAAACTAAATAGTTCACTATTTATAATTGTGACAGTGTTTGCAATTAAGGATGCAAATGGTTTCAAATTAGATGTCTAGCATCAAGAAAGGAACAATGATTAGTTTTTCCATACTTCTAATGATGCAATATGTAAAAGGACTTATGAAACAATGTTTATGTTGCATCATATCTCTGAAATCAAGGAATGATATTTTCAGTCACTAATGGAATCATGGTTGAGATGGTGAATGATATGTTTGAAAAATATGTACTATCGATGAATTTTAAATGGGTATAAGTGATTTCCCATATGTAAAGTCAGACATAAATATGCAAAGATAACAAGTTACATTAAGCCCTTCAGGGTGTTTTGTAACTCAAAGGTATATGCCTTTTATTTTTAGTGATGTTAGTGGTTACCCTAATCCAATTCCTAAGAAGATTAGGAAGTATTTGCTTAAATATACAGGGAAAAGTGTAGAATCAACCTCTAAGCATTTACAAATTTTCGTAGATGTAATGGGGGATTATGAAATTTGTCATGAAGATTTTTGTGCAATCCTTGAGGGGTGATGCCAGGGATTGGTTTTCCTATTTACCTGCCTATTCTGTTAACTCATGGAATTAGCTGGTGATAGTTTTTATGGAACAATTTGGTGAACGAGTCAATCCCAACATATTATGAAAAGGTTTTATGGGAATTCACATAAAAGAAGAGGAGCTAATCCCATATTTTAATCTCAGATTTTCAAGAGCTTTAAGAGAAATCCCTAAAGAAATAAGACCACGTGAGGCTGAATGCTTAGTTGTCTATCTTGGTGCTTTTGACAAAAGGATGGGTTACCTACTAAGAGATAAAGAACCTACAAACTTGCACCAAGCATATCAAATGGCTATGGAAATTAAAAACAATATGAAATACTCAATGATGAAGGGGTATTTGGGTGCAAGTATTGACTACCCTAGCTTAGCTAGTACTAGTAAAATGTTAGAGTTGGCTACTCAGAACACTGATTGGGATAAGGGAGCTTTGAAAACTATAATATTTTCACCATTGCAGTGTGATGATAATGAGATCCAAGTTGAAAGCTAGTACACTTTGAATAATGATGATCAAACTTCTCTTGTACCAGAATTGTATGACATGAAGAGGCAAGAGAAAGAATCACCATATGAGTTTTTCTTGAGATTTTTAGGTGCTTTAATACAAATTCCTAAAAGTCATAGACCTAATGACTATGAATGCATTGATTTATTTTGTGAAATTTATGAACTAGGGCTAAGTGCTTTGCCATAAGAATTAAAACCTACTAGTTTAGCCCAAGTCATTAAATGGATAAAGATTGCAAAATCAACTAAGAATGTATCTACAAAAAAGGATATAATGCTTGCCATTTTGAAGAAAGTTGGATAAATACAGAGGAATTTGAGGGGCAACATGATGAAGGATTGTGTGAGACACCCATTGTGTTTTTTAATCCTGATTGTAATTCTCATGTCATTGAGATTTTGTTATAGGGCAGTGATTGTGATTTCAGAAGTAATGATTGCAGTACTAAGGATGGAATTGAGCTTTTCTTTTTACCAGAGTTGTATGGAAATGTAGAACCTCATGTTCTTACTTGTTTCCAAGGGAAGGAACGACTTTCAAATGATAAATATTTAGAGTATACTCCAGGTGTACTAGCAGTGGAACAAGTTTATTGTATAAATGTTGAGGAACTTGAGAACAATGAGGTGTGTGATCAAAAGAATAGTATTGGACACCACCAATATATTGGCACTATGAATTTTCCTGACTACTTATGTGAAGTTGAGATGAATGTGTTGTTACCTTCTGACATTGATATTGCTGGTGAAAAGTTTTCAGCTTATAATGAAGGTGACATTGATATTGCTGGTGAAAAGTTTTCAACTTGTGCCAAAATTTTCACTTATAAATTAACACATACAACAAGAGGTGTTGAGTGCAAGGAGGCCAATTCATATCACTGTTTCTCTTTTGACTAGGTTGAAATTGATATATTTGACTTTGTTTTTGAGGGTTTTCATTTTAGAATAAATGAAGAAGTACAGGGGACGATTTATATTGAGAGGCCTGAGATGAATGTGTTCACACATTCCCTAGAGAATGATGCAGCTAGTATTACCAACATTTGTAATGCCAAGACATATTCCAAATTGACAAAATTCAGGTGCTAGAAACCAAGCTTATGTGGGAAATTCTAGGGTGGGGATTCCCCGAGTTATGTATTATCTTTGTTGAGCAATGGAAGTATGGATAAGAAGCACACTGTTTTATATGAAATTTTTTAGTTTGATGTACAAACTAATGATGATGCCAAAATGTGTGATGTTGCAAACTTGATAAGTTATGAATGTTTCCACTTCTCAGCTCAATTACGCCAACATTTTGTGAAATATGACCAGGGGTAGAGTAAGGTGAAATGTTATCGTGGTCATATATTGCTTTTAAAGTTTGGGTACAAAAAATTGACTAAATTGGTGCAGGGAAGTATTAGTAAACATTATGATACTTTTAGGCATATTGATTACCCCATTAATTTTGAAGCATTGGGAAGTAAAGACTGCAGACTTTGTTTACTTCAGGTGACAATAAATTTTGCTTTTGATAGGGGTAAAATTTGATTTCTCTTGTTTGGTGGCCTGGGGCCACCAAGTTCGTATAAACAAGTCCAATTGAAAAAGCATGGTGAAATATCTGTCAAGGCACTTGTGTAATTCAGTAAATCTGGTCTGCGAAGCCAAAGATTCTGGAATATTACTATGCCCACAAGGGGCATACGTCCCCAGTCAGAGCCACTGATGGGACTCTTAGAAACTTGTCAAAATTTCTGTCCAAATTGGCCATGACTGGTTAATTTTACAAGACTAGAGGTCTAGCAGGTTAGGTTTAGGGTTTTGATCTCTCATGAAATATTTATCAGTATTGTTTTGAAACCCTCATGTTATATTTCAGTGTTGACTTGCTATAGAGGGTTACCGGTCACTTAAGTTTTCTGATTGATCCTTTCACTCATGAACTTACCAGCCCCTTTTACCAAGCCTATCAGTCTCTTTTTTCCACCTAAGCTTAAGTATTTGTATCGTCAAAGATTTTACTGTCCGATCCCACTTGAATATTCTACATATCTTATATGCAGTTTGGCTAACCATCCGATCACGGGTTTTGATCTGGACCGTTTCTCGCAAACCTCATAGGTTTTCTTGCCGATGTCACTAAAGTAGTGTGAGGTCTACGAGATGCCACCATCTGGCATATACAGAGGAGTGGGGTCTTTTCCCAAGGCGCCAACAGTGACATATGGATGTCATTTCACTAGTGGAATTTTAATGATGGGGATTAATAATGACCATCCCTTGCAGGCCTCACACGAGCAAAGTAAATGTTCCTAAAGTACTACAAGGTCTGCGAAAAGGGGACACGTGGCCTAGCTCTTGAAGCAATGAAGGATAGGTGGGGTCTACTGCCCTATCACATTTCTTGTCTTCCTGAGTTGTGATTGGTTGTGGTTTTTCCTAGGCACTGATGTGGATTGTCAACACTCATTAACTCGATTTGAGTCGTTCGATTTGCCAGGTCTGTTCCACATCAGTGGTTCAAATTCAAAGGAGGTGTTGTTCATCCGTGTGATGATTTTTTGCGCTCTGTAACTTGTTTCATTAAAGGCACGAGTTTTTCTAGAGGATCTTCTCCTGATATTATTTTTTGTGTGCGAACGATGCCCTCCTATTGAGTGCAATGATGGGTTGTATGCCATTTCTTCATGAGTCTGGAATACTCTTATGGTGGCTACATCAACCACTAATCACTCAAATACTTGTATTGCATTCAAGCAATTAATATCCATCGCACCAATTCACTCTATAAATGCTTGCTAAGTTACCCAGTGTTATCGTTGCATTTTTTGAGTTGTTTTGTTTGCAAGTGGTGGTTTTTCTCCTATATTCTGCAAGCTATTTTTCTTCAATGGAAAAATATGTAGGGCACAGAAGTGCCAGAGTAAAGGCCAAGAGGTCACTGCTCGAGAAGGAGCAACTTGTTCCCGGAACACCCGAAGTTGCTACTCAAAATGTTGGCAAAAGGCCTGAGCATTGCGTGTCCCCTGTTTTGATTTCTTCAGGTTCTGATGGAAACGGGTCCAAAATAGACTCAGACTAGCATTGTTACCTATTGGCCTTGACTAAGCTCATGGGTATAAATGAAGAGGTCCTTGCAGTTGCACAAATAACTGCAATGGCACCATGCCAGGTTGCTGGATTTTGTGTTGATGTGGATGGAAGGAAGAGGTGTTTCTACCTCTTATTGAGGCGAGAACCTGAAGCGGTCACCTGTACCAGGGCCATGGGTTGACTTAATGTTTGCTTGTGTGGGGTCTATTGGTCGTAGGTGGTGATTGTTTCTGGTGGGTGTTGCTTTCTCGATAGTTGGTTTCTGTTGATATGGACATGCACGTGCTTGCCATGCCTTTTTATTTTTCTCTTCGGTTGGTTACTGGGTGTAACCGTTTTTTGATTCCTCAGATCATGCACTTTGTTCTCCAATGATGAGGAATGTGAATTCGAATTTCATTCTAAATGAAATTCATTTTGAAATTAACAATGTAGCCTAATGCTTTGTTGCTCTCCTATCCTATAAAGGAGATTTCATGGCTCATTGTTAAGGGTTAGATTTTGGATCCAGGAGGTTTTGAATATATGTACAGTTAGTTCATTTACTGTAGTTTTCTTAATGGCTTTAGTTAATATCTTTTCTGGTTAGGTTTTCTATGAAGCAAGCATGCTATGTTTATGTAATTACTGATATTAAAGCAATAAATGATAATCATTTTGGAACAATTTCTCTCCTAATTATATGTCATAATTTGTGAATGAGCCTATTAATGATATTTTCATTCACTTTCAATGGAATAGTTGAATGTGTTCTTCATTTCCCTACTTTAACTCAATGAGTTAATAAAATTGCTTGAAAATGAGTTACAGATTTATGATTATACATTCAGGATTGCTAAGGAGTGTTGTTTTAAAACTAAAATTCACATAATGTAAAGCATTATGGTGATATCTCCATAATATCTGGATTACATTTTCTATTACTCCCGCCCAATGGATGAGGCACTGGCTATTTTATTCAGGATTACTACGGGGCTGTAATTCTAAACATGGTGGTCTAAGATCTGAACAAACCAAAATATTAAACCCTTTCTCTCTATGAAATGAAAATCTTATATTAAAGTCTTCAGTCCCGTTGCTCTAAGATACCTGTTATTATTCTTGGGTTTGCTAATACCAAGAGTAATTACTATCTCATTGTGTGTGTAAGGATTGTAATCTATAAGAATAAGTGTTCTTACCAGTCATAGAACATTCTTATGAACACACTTAGGTTTACCCACCTTGGTCTTGCAGAGAGAGAAGTGTAGGAGATGTCAGTCTTTGACTAAATCTTGTTAGTTGGCCACTAGCCTTTGTAGTTCTTTATTATAGAGGTTGGCTACCTCTGAGAGAATTGCAAATCCTAGCTGGGTTGCATTTTAAAACACCAACAATAGGAAAGAAAATTCTCTTTGCAATTCATTTTTTGGAGTTTTTTTTGGAAAAATTGTAACTCTGTATTTTTGAAAATAATAAAAATAAGAATATTAGTTTTCTCTGAAAATTTTGTTCTTCGAAATTGGATTCAGTAGCTATGGATCTCATAAATTTGAGGAAGAAAGTAGCTCGCTAGAAGCGTTTGACACAAAAATTCATCTCCAATTATTTATCAGGGGAAGGAATCGAGGTAGCAATAGAAAACTTTAATATCCTTTCTTTTATGATTAAGAGAGAAATGAAAATTTGAAATTGTATTATGCTTGCTTGTGAAAAATTATGTGCAAAGAATAATGTATCTCTGTGAGCTTTTAATTGTTGATATTATTAAACTGTTTGTCTTAGTTGTTGTTTAAATGTCGTTTGCAACCTATTGATTACACCTACCTCTTTATTCCTCTCCAACATTGCTTCATTAATTATTTAGTTTTATTAATTTGGATGGCAAAGTGTCTGGAAACTCTTTTCATACTTGTATTTTTGTCTCTGCTTTGAATCCATTTCGTCCATTGGAATTTCTCAACCAGTTGCATTGTAATATCTATTTATCTGAGATATTCCTTATTTTATTTGGTTTTTGCAATTCTCTATTCTGGTTCTTGTTTTCTTGAGTAGTTTTTGTGTGCTGGGCTATACTCACATTTATTTTGCTTGTGCGTCTATTATATATATATATATATATTTGTATATTTGTGGTCTGTATTATCTTTTGTTGGAAATTCGAATATTGCTAAAGGGTGTTTTTATATTTTTGTGTGGCTATGATCATAACGCCTTTGGTGTCTTTTTTCTCCCTTATTCCTCCATACGCATCCCAGCCTCCCTCCATTTTCTTGTTTGAGTGGCTGCGCAACAACCACTATGCTATTGTGCACAACCACATATGAGGGCTGCGCCCTTCATAGACTCTTGACTGCGTTGTATATATATATATATATTATGTGTGGGGGCTGCGAATTATTATTCTCTATTTTTAATTGAATTCACGGACAATTCAATGGATTTTTAATTTGAGTTTTTTGTTTATTGCTTGTAATATATATATATATATATATATATATATGTTGATTTTGTTATATAAATGATTTATTAAATCTACTTTTTGGGTTATGCTACAGTTTTTGAAATGTTAAGCAACATTTTCAGGGTGCCGTACCCTTCACAACGAGCCACAAGGGCAAAAAAGAAGCAAGACTAAAAAGAAAACATGAAAGTAAACAGAAATAGAGACAACCCACAGACGACACATAAACCACGGAGAGGCAGCCGAAAGACAGGACACCGACACAGGCATCAGCTAACCAATTTTTAAGCAGGAGGTCCACGACCTCATCACCAACCCAATATTTTTTCTCCTGACTTTTATTTCCCTCCAACTCCTCCTTAATAGCATTTGACAGGGTGCTAGTGAAGAAATGACCCAACTTCATAGTGAAGCGGGTCAACCCACAAAACCTTTTGTTGAGCGTGTCCATTTTCTTCTCTAATTCACAGGGCTCCTCCCCAATGTCCATGGTCCTTGAGACCTCTCCAAGCTCTTCAACTAGGGGATGCAAAGAGTGAGAGGCAGAGCCATCTTTAGGAACCTTGTTGTCCTCAGGAGTAAACTGGGCCCCCTCCACATTCTCGTTATGCTACAGTTGCACCAACATAGTAATATGATTTAATTTTTAAATGAAAGGTATATATACACACACACACACATATACATATATATGTATGTATGTATATGTATAATTTCATATATATATTGTAGTTGGGAAAATGTGGTTTTTAATTCTGAAATAGTTGAACATAAATTTATCTTGATAAAACTCAAATTTGAGTATGATTTTATTAAACTTTTATTTAGAAATGGATGTGTAAATTTAGATTCAATGATTATGGAAATTAGTTTTTAAGAGTATTCTGATTGGGAAAAAAGAAATAAAATGAGATAATATATATCTGTGTAAGATTAGTTTCTAAAAATATACACAAATTATTTTAATTATTTTAATAGTTTAAGTTAAAATATTTAATTTCGGTAATGTATTTGAGAGTTAAAATGAACGATATAAATTATAGTTTATCTGTATTGACTGATTTTGAAATAATGGAATTATTATTTGATATGCAGAATATTTAATTCATGTTAAGTTTTATATTGAGTGGAAAACATTAGTATACTTTACACGTTCAATGTTGAGATAAATTCATTGTGTGATTGGTTATTTTAAATGGCATACCTAGCTTGTTCATAGACAAGTAGTTGTCATACTTTGCTAGTATTTTAGTAGGGTATGTATCGTTGGTTAAAATTTGTTATTATTTTAATTGGGACGATGTATCATTGGGATGTGCTTTGTTCATAAATGAGAATATCTGTTGATGATCTATTTGTTTAAGGTAGAGTTATATGTGGTTACGTTAGGAACTTTTGTTTGGTTTGTTTTGTGATGAATTTAAGAGTCGGCGAATCATATGTCATCTCCGTCCTTGAATAAATTGTTTTAATTGTCTTCTAGAGGTAGGGGGAAGTATTTGTTCCTTTTTGAGTTATATTTTCGCTTGAATCCATAAATATTCTCACTTGGTTGAGATTATATGGGTGTTACCTTGTTCCTTTGCAATGTTATGTTATGGATTGTGTGCGAGTAGGTTCATGCCTCACATTTCATTGTACATTTCATGTATTGGATTTATGAGGGTTAAGGTACACCCTATTCCTTCTATTGTGCTATTGTTAGTAGGGGGGAGTGGTTCTCAGTGGGGGCCAACACACAAAGTGGTGTACGGGTAACTCATTGAGAGTTTCCATAATCAGGGATAACCTAAAAAGTAAATTAGGGGTTTTGGGTAACCCATGTCAAGCGTACGTGATGACACTCCTTCTTTTAGCAACTAAGGTTGTTGTTGCTTCTCTTCCTCATTCTTGTGTCTCTGGAAGCAAAGGTTCCCTATGTTTGTTTTGTGTTGATGTTGTGTGTTTATTGTGTTTTGTGATGGAGTCTTGCTAGCCTTGTTTATTTTTGATTGATTGTTGTTGTTGTTGTTTGTGGGTCTTCTTTTCATCTCCTAGCATGGGGGGTGGACCTTCGGGTCCATATGGTCGAGTGGAACATCCTACACACCCATTGGGTTCCCCATCGATGATCGTGATGCTGCAAAGCTATACCAATAGTAGTAGTTCCTAAGCTTTCCAATGTTGGTGACGATTTTGGTGTTATGGCTTATGTTCCCTTCTGAGGGATCTCTTTATGTATTTAATTCTTCATTGTTGTATGATTCCAGATTATGATGTACACTTCCCATTATTATACGGGAAGAAAATTTGTATTGTATTACTAGTTTATTAATGTGTTGTATCTGTGGAAATATGTTCCATGAATTTAATAATGAACTTGGAAGTTGTAATGCAATAATATGATATTCATATATTATTTATCTATTTTATTTATGTTTGGATGTATATTTATGTTGTTTCCTATTCAGGATTCTATTGTTTATTTAATTTGGATTTGTTTAACGATGTTGTTGGTTGGGTTAATTTTGAGCAGTGCACCATGTGGCCCCATGGGTCTAGGTTGTTGTCATATGGATTTATTAATAACGATCAATTAATTAATTATGGTTAATGTAATTGTTGTTTCTTCCAAAAAAAGGAAAAAAAATGTTCTATTTATTGTTAGTTGTTGTGTCCTATGGGGTTTGCATGGTGGAGCGTTACAACATGGTATCCGAGCCTAGGTTCATACACTAGGTACTCTGGGTACATTTGAGTCCACTATGTTGTCCTTGTGAATCTGTTAGTGGAGTTGTTAAGTGGTCACGATGTTTATGGCATTGACATTTGGCATCATGTACTCTGTGGAAAGGAGTAGAGTGAAAGAAAAATGATAAAAGGATACAAATGAAAAGTAGTGATATGTATCACATGGGTTATGGAAGAAGATACTTTTATGGAATAATTTATGTATTTGTACCCCCTATTAATTTGAGGAACCATTAACTGTGCATTGATTGAGTGTTGTGAATACCCTATACTTGCTTTGTGTGCCCATGGAATGGTGATACTAGATACCCATCCATGTGGAAAAAGTTGTATTTTGGTGTGGGATTAACCATACCATTATGAGTGTTTGCATGTTTGTTACCTGTTGTGGTTGAAAATTATATATATAAGAGTAACCAAAAGCTAGTTTCATAGATTATTTTATTTTGGTTCTCTAGCCCCTCAATCCGTGAAGGGGTAGTAGCAGCCACAAAGTTCCTTGGGAAAAGTGTGTAACATACACATATTTCGGTGCAGAGCAATTTTAGCTCAAACGATCTTGAGGAAACATACTCACTACTTCCCCTTAGGATGGATCAAGGTACTTGATCCATATGTGCTAGCCCAAAACCCATAGTTTTGAGTACAACAACATTGGTTTGTTAGTATATGCCTGGCCGTCCATAGGGACATTGAGTTGGCACTAGCAAGTAAACCTCATTCGTATGAGAGGTGAAGCTCAAGTAGCCCCATATTGATATTATCATTTTTTCATTATATACATACTATATCTACACATGTTTCAAGATGATGCAATAGATATGATGCCACACCCCATTGATGTTCTGACATAGTGCTAGTGATGATGCCGTGTTACACGCTTCCATGTGCATAGACTCATGAAGGTGAATTATGATATTGTGTTATGATAGCCTACTTGTGTGATGAGCGTTATGGGGCCTCACACACTTGTAGAGGGATACTCATGGTTGCTTTGACAATGGTTGGTCAGATAGCATATGAGTAGGTCCTAGCCATGTATACCTCTGGCTATGATGAGTACCTACACATGCCTTCTCCATGAGGTATTGCAATGCGGGGTGTGTTCTGCGTGTGCCTACTTCTGGGGAGCCACAAACACACTACCGTGTGGCATACGACCAGTGCGTGCCTTCTCTGACTATCATATGACCATGTCATGTGATGATGCGATGCAAGGTGTAGCCAAGGAGCACACTTCGAGTCACGTGGATGGCATGCTCACTCCGCACCACATGAGGGATACTATTATAGTTTGATGTTGTTCCCTCCTTCCTTGTTGGTGGCTAGTATCTAGTCACATAGTGTTGTACAGTGCAATTTCAAGATTGTGGACTTTCTTTATGGTTAGTGATGATTTTCTATTGATTGTGAAGGCTGACACCTTGCTATACTTGAATGTGATGGTTTAGCCACACCTTGTGATCTTATTTTCTTATAACCATCATGGTTATATTTAATTTAGTGTTGAAATTGTGCACATTTGTTGCCTTATTGTTGAAATTGAATTTTAATTTTCTCTTCTTTATGACCTTGGTGGGTAAACTAGTTTATCTTTATTATTTTCAATATTGGAATGTGTCATATTATGGATCCTCTCCAAGGATGTATGAGGCAAATTTGGTGAGTGTATATGAGGAAGTAGACATAGGGAGCCTTGAGGATAGGGGGGTATGTGAGACTGTTATACAACTAGGACCCACTACCCACCTATGTGTGATGAATATCTCTTGGAGGATAACCACCTAATACAACAAGAGATAGGTCATTGTGGTATTTTTTGGATGGTCTCACCATGTGTGTGTGGCCTAACACCATCAAGCCAATGAGTGTGAGGTATGGATTATGTGAGATGGATATTGACTCCTAGCTCTTGGCTCATGGATTTTGTATCCTGGATTAGTATGTTGCTTTTCGGTGTCCAGATGGACCCATGTGTGGCCTTGTGTTGTGATTTTCAGTGATGTGCATTGGTGTGTATGTGTAGAATGTATGTTAAATCATGAGTATGGTGCTTGACTTATGAGTTTCTGTATTTTACTTTTTGTTACGCTTGCGTGATTGTTTGTGAATATTTTCTTGGGTGGTGTGTGTAGGATGCCTAGGGGTCATGGTTGACAGGGAAAAAATTAAGAAACCCCCCCACCCCCCCCTTTGGCGAAGATGTAAAATCTTGGAAAATCCTATATACTTCCTGATAACAAATATTAATTTTATTGGCAATTTTTCATTTTTCGGGAAAAAAAAATCGCAATTGGTGAATCTTTTATAATCCCTAGAAGTCTGTGGAAAATCTTGGCGAATTGCAAATTTTTTTCGAATAAAATATTTTTCATTGGCGATTAAAACCATTTTTCAAACCATAATTTTTTTTCCATTAGCGATTAAAACCTTTTTTCAAAGCAAAAAATATATTTTCATTGGCGAATTAAAAAGAATCTCAAAATAATAAAAAATTCCAGTGGAAAAATAAACATATATGCCAACGAAAAATCATAGGGGCCATTTGATGAATGTTTGATGGACAATTGTAGTTGCATTCTGGAAGTAAATCTCTAAAGCGCTAGACTTGCAATTTGAAACCTCTAGAATAACACTAGAACCGTTAGAGTTCTAGAAATCAATGGTTGAGATTTTATTAATGTACAAATGGTTATAAAGTTCTGTTTCTCAACAATTGGGCGACCTTGACGAGATGCACAACTTTCAAAGTGTCAACTCATTTAATGAATTGTAAGGTGCCATGAAGGGATGTCTTCTCAAATGCTTTCAAACACCAACTTTAGGTTTAATGTAATCTTTTAAATCCTCTGAAATGATAGATCTTAATTAAGGAGGTTGGAGAAATGGATTTAGTAGCAAATTGTCACTTCCTGCCGGTAAAGTTAAGTGATATAAACATCCGAAGCAATTTCTTGGACAACTCATAACTTTAATGAAACAAGATTTGTAATGATTTCATATAATTTTAAATTTGAGTAGCACTGGTGAATTGGTGATTTTGATAGCTTGTCAGCTTGAGGTACAGTTGGCATGTAGCTAGATGTCAATCAAATTAAATATTTTAATTATACAGGCTGGTAGCGACAATGGTGGCCCATAAATAGGGATAGTGATTCACTGAATAGTGGATAGTGCCATATGGGTTTTTATTTTCTAGGGTTAATAAGGATTCACGTAGAAGATGATGAGGTATTGGGGATACTGTAAATTCTCTTGCCTATAGTTATGTAGTTATAGAGTAATTAGTAAAGATGAATTTCCTTCAAGTTCAGAATGGGTGGAATTGGAAAGAAGTTGATTTGGTTAACCTGACTTCTCATATAGGTTTTGAACCAAGATGAGGAGCTTTGATGGAGGTAAGTGCTATACCAGTTCATGGAAGCTGTGTGCAAAAGATTGGAGCAAATTTGCTTCTCCTCTTGTATTTTAATAGCTCCCATTTCCCCAGCATGGCTGGCCAGGCAAGCCCCATGCATTTATTTTCAAAGAGATATTTGTATTACATCTTCTATATGAATCTGGTTCTCGAAGGGGATAAGTACATTTTGTATCTTCATGGCTCCCATTTCCCCAAGATTGATTAGAATCCCCTTTCCCCAACATGGTTGGAAAATCCACCAGTAGAAGCTTGGAATCATGGATTTATTTTCAAAGCCACATTTATATTACGTTGTCACTAGTAGAAGCTTGGAATCATGCATTTATTTTTAGAGTTACATTTGTAGTAAGTTTTCAGCAGTAGAAGCTTGAAAATTGGAATCAATTTGTAATCCATTGTAACGAGAAACAACTTGGAATAAATTATTAAATTTTGTCTATGTAAAGTACTAAAGTGACACACTAACATATGTTATTTATACATAATAGGAGCTTCCTTGATCTACAACTACTCGTTTGTAAAAATATATGTAATAATGTGACATTGAAATTCAATTGCAATAAATAAATGGTTGTGTTGTGTTATTCTTCATTATTAATTTACACTTAGAGTAAGGAGTTGTTTTCTAAGTTCAAAAATTTAGTGTCTATTAATATATTCAAATCATTTTTTTTCTTTTTAGAAATTAAGTAATATACTTTATGCAATATGCACTTGATAATTCATGGTTATATCGGGCCATCGGGGGAATACAATCATTCGTTCCATCGATGTTTATGTGTTACAATGATGTGCTTACTTTTGTTGACTCTATCGATATATCGGTGAGCACACCTTATGAGTCTTCACCTTCGGTCCATCAGTGGGGCTGTGATGGGGGTTCCACCGATAAAGCATTGTTAGGCCAATGCCTATGGTATTGATTTTTGTTAGGAATGGGGGAAGGACTACGAGTACGAGATTTCAAATATGTTTATGGATGCGATGTAATTATGTAGGCTATAATATGGATCTTGTCACACAAATTTCTACAATTTTCATTATGTAGGCTATAATAAGTCCTTTTCAACGTTAAGTTACCGACCCCTTCACCTTGATGCCAATCCTAGCGTGCACAAGTTTAAAACAAATTTTAAAACACATGTGTCATGTTTATTTTTTTAAGTTAATATTATAAATTACTCAAGTTTCAATCGTTGGATGAAAATTTTATGTATGGTTGTAGTTACATTCCGTAATGAAATGCACAGAGCGATAGGCTTGCTAATTTAAACCTCCAAAATCACCCTACAACCGTTAGATTTAGAAAGATCAATGGTTAAGATTGAGAATTTGCAAGTTGTAGACCTAAGATGTTTCATTCACTTTAATGTTCCATTTTTGAGAAACAAAATATTTAAAGAATTTTGTATTGCTAAGTGTCAACTGTCAAGTGATTACTATTTTTTTAAGTGAAAGGGTCAACACACGGTGAGATTTTTTCAAGTCCTTTGCAGTTTGCAACGTTAATTTACTAGCCCCTTGGCCTTGATGCCAATCCTAGTGCACAAAAGTTTAAAGAAACTTTAAAACACATGTGTCATGTTTATTTTTTTAAGTTAATATCATAAATTACTCAAGTTTCAACCATTGGATGAACATTTGATGTATGGTTGTAGTTGCATTCCGTAATGAAATGCATAGAGAAATGGGCTTGCCAATTTAAACCTCCAGAATCACCCTATAACCGTTTGATTTAAAAAGATCAACGATTAAGATTAAGAATTTGCAACTTGTAGACTTAAGATGTTTCATTCACTTTAATGTTCCAATTTAGAGAAATAAAGGATTTAAAGCATTTTGTACTGCTAAGTGTCAACTGTCAAGTGATTACTATTTTTTTTAAGTTAGAGGTTCAACACACGGTGAGATTTTTTCAAGTCCTTTGCAGTTTGCAATGTTAATTTACTGGCCCTTTGGCCTTGATGCCAATCCTAGCGCAGAAAAGTTTAAAAAAACTTTAAAACACGTGTCATGTTTCTTTTTAAAAAGTTAATATCATAAATTACTCAAGTTTCAACCGTTGGATGAACATTTAATGTATGGTTGTATTTGCATTCTGTAATAAAATGCACAGAGTGATGGGCTTGCCAACTTAAACCTCCAGAATCACCCTATAACTGTTAGATTTAGAAAGATCAATGGTTAAGATTAAGAATTTGCAACTTGTAGACCTAAGATGTTTCATTCACTTTAATGTTCAAATTTTGAGAAACAAAGCATTTAAAGCACTTTATACTGCTAAGTGTCAACTGTCAAGTGATTACTGATTTTTTTAAAGTGAGAGGGTCAACACACAGTGATATTTTTTCAAGTCCTTTGCAGTTTGCAACGTTAATTTAATGACCCCTTGGCCTTGATGCCAATCCTAGCACACAAAATTTTAAAACAACTTTATAACACGTGTCATGTTTTTTTTTTAAGTTAATACCATAAATTACTCAAGTTTCAACCGTTGGATGAAAAATTGACATATGGTTGTAGTTCCATTCCGTAATGAAATGCATAGAGTGATGAGCTTCCCAACTTAAACCTCTAGAATCACCCTATAACCATTAGATTTAGAAAGATCAACGGTTAAGATTAAGAATTTTCAACTTGTAGACCTAAGATGTTTCATTCACTTTAATGTTTCAATTTTGAGAAAAAAAGCATTTAAAGCACTTTGCACTTTGAAATTGTACAGTGATTTTTATAGTCTTCACTCTTCAGATTGCTCATTGCAGTGCACCACCCTGTTTTGAATTCCATAGTTCCACTTCCAACAACGCCATTCCAGTTTTCAAGAGTCAGGACTCAAAATATGGGTAAGTGAAAGAATTCCTGTGACTACGTTTCATCGTTTGAAGTTTGGGTTTAGAGACTTAAGAATTCATTAAAATTAAGGAGGACTAATAGGTATTAGGGAATTCAAATTTCACAAATTCACATTTGTATAAGCATGTCTAGTACCAGTACCACTAGAGCAATGTCCGATAAAAAAATACATTATGCAAAATTGCTTAAAACCCCAGGTTTCACTGATGGGTACCATGATATTTATGATCCTAAAATCTATGGTAGGCATACCTCAAAACTTAGATTTTCATCTCAAAATGAGGTTGCAAAGAAAACTTAAGTTTTAGTTAATAGTATCAATGCACTGTGGGTAACTAGATTAGGGTGCATGATGTTACATGAATTTTTCCCTTTCCCAGAATTTATCATGGTCTGTGCCAAAAATTATGATGATAAGAAAAGAGAAATTGTTAATAAATATAGCCAAGTAGAATTGTTATCCATTAATGCAGATGAATTTGGAAAAGTGTTGGGGTTTACAACCAAAAAATTTGGAAACCACCACATTGACCTAGAAAATCTTGCTAGTGATTGTGAAGCAGTGGAAGAAAGGTAGAAAAATAATTTCTTAAATAAAATACTTCAGGATATAAACAATTTGAAAGGTGATCATAAGCCTCCTTATAATGGGTTTAGGATCATGCTATTTCCATGCTAGCATTTTTCCTCAATCTAGATAGCAATTTGGAAGTGGGTGCAAGCCTCCTTGAAATGGTATATAATATCCATTATGGTGATGAAAATGTCAAATATAATTATATTCAACACATTGTAGAATCCATGCATAAACAAGTTTTAATGATTAAAGAAAGTTCCACCAAGACATTTAGGTTCACAACCTACTTGTGCTATCTTTTTTTATTCAAATTTAGAGGAAAGTTTCAAACCAACAAGCTTCAGATTCAACGCTCTAGTAATGTAGAGGAAAAGAAAATGGCTCTAGTATATGAATGGACCACTGAGATAAGGATGCATGATTCTCTAAGGAACTACAATCATTTTGTAGACTAATTTTTGGCTCCATTGCATCAAGCAATTACAAATAATCCAATTCCTAGATTGCGTATGTCATGTAGAAACTACATGCAACTAGGAAAAGAAATACAATTGGTTGATTGGTACTTAATGGAAGAATATACTGTGCTAAATTTTATGGATTGGGAGTACAACCACACAAAATTCCAATACATGTGACAAAAAGGGATTTTGCATTGGAATATGTAAGGCAGGTGCATAGTGCTGATGAACTACACTTTCTTAGTCAACAAAATAAGACCTTATTTCCTTCTTTACCTTTTTTCATGTGGAGGGTTCACATTCAAGAGAAAAGCATTTAGTGTGGCACATAATCTTTTAATTTTTTTTGACTTTGATGCTATCTGTCACTGGCAGTATGATCCATGTGACATCATTAAATCAATAATTGTGGCCAATAAGAATCCTACAAGTAGAATTCAACATCAAAGTAAACCCTTGCTTGAAAAGTTGAGAAATAAGGATTCTTGGGATGAGGTCAAAATAGCAATGGAGAAAAGTACTGCTGAGAATGGTATTTCTTTTGAACAATTGTCAACAAAAATTATGGCATTGCACCGAAAGACAATCAAGACATACAACAATTTTTATGAAAAAAGTGATAAAACATCTAGTAGAGTAAAAATTCCAGGTTCTCTACAGAAGGAAGTTACAGATAAAATTGGTCACGATAAAAAAATACTGCCTTTTGGTCTATAAGGAAGGACCTAGGTGATCCAAGAGCTCTTGTGGATTATGGAGCTAACGAAGAAGATAAAGAGTTTAGAAAATTATGGAATATAGAGCATCCTGATGAACATGGAAGAAAGGGAAGTGATGATGAATCTAATGATGATAGTGAAGAAGAAGAACAAAGCCATGCCAATTACAAACCTGGTTTAAGTGAGGCCACAAAAGAAGCATATGCTTTAACATATACTTCAATAGTAGCCATACTTGAAAAAATTGGTTATGAAGGTGGTCCTTTGGGGTCCAAAGAATCCATAAGACAAGGCCTTTGGATGGTAACAAATGTTGAGCATAGAAAACTAGTTGATAAATCTGGCCTTGGGATTGGAGGTGAAAAAGTAGACCAAGGGCATACAAGTCAAACTCAATTTGTTAGAGCTTCTAATCTTCATCCTCATGGTCAAATACAATCACAACTAGGACATGCCCTTGGTGGACAACGTAGTGCAACTAGGAGTGCCATTGGTGGAAATGGTATGGGTAGTAGTACCAGTGGTGGTCAACATGTGATACAACAAAAGTTACACACAAGAGGAAAACAATACAAGATAACATAGAAACAACAGGTGATCAAGGCAATCAAAAGAGGCAAAGGATTTTGACAGGTCCAAGTCACACTATTAGTGGATCCACAACAAAGGAGTTATTTCTAGGCACTCCCCCAATTCTATTTAGTGTGGTTGCAACATCATTAGCAACTACAAGTACTCCTATTCCTTCGCCATTCAAGCATTCCATTGTTCCTACCTCCCTAGGTTATGATTTCATTGAAGAGTTTAAAAATAAATCAGACTTGAATAAAAAAGAAAAGAAGCAACTGATGGAGAGTGCGTATGTTGTAACTTTAGAGCCTACAACAACCATGGTATTACCCACATTTGACACAAATAAAGAAATCATGGAGTACACAATTGTTGTTCCCACAGTTCAAAACAAACCAACAAGTCAGATGGATTGATTTGAATACCAGGTAACCAATTTTCAATTGGATCTTTTTGGCCTAAAAAATATTGACAAAATTAATGTATCAAAGAAGAACAATGAATTGGAGTACACATCATTGCTAAAGAAATATAGAGAGAAGAAAAGGTTGCAGAACCAAATAGAAAAGTTAAAGGTAGACCTAGAAAGTGAGAAAGAAAAGAGGAAAGCAATAGATAACAAGAGCAATGAATTAGAAAAAAATAATGATAAAATCTACCTCTACATCAACAAGCAAAGAGGATAAATCAAATGAGAGAGAAGTGAATGAACTGAAGCAAAGGCTAGATGAGAGCAACAACAAATATGATGAGAAAAAATCCACTTCAGAAAAATTAAGACTAAGCATTGCGAATGGAAATGCATAGTGGGAACAAAAAATAGAGAAACATAGAAAAACAAATGAAAGATTGGAGAGAGAGCTAGATGAAAGCAGCAAGAAATATGATGAGGAAAAATCCACTTTAGAAAAATTAAGACTAAGCATTGCGAATGGAAATGCACAGTGGGAATTTTTTTTGGAGAAACAAAGAAAAGAAAATTAAAGATTGGAGACATAGTTGATGGAAGCAAAATAAAAAATTAAGTCTTCTCAAAATAAGTTATCTACATTTTGTAGAAATACAATGAGGCATATGAAAAAAAAGATCTGGGATGAAATAATGTAGAGGTTTGATCATTTGTGTGATATGTTTCAATTGATTGATGCTATCAGACAACATTATATGAATCCCAACAAATATTTAGTGGACAACAAAAACGTGCTGGAATTCGAGAAATCTGCAAATCAAGTTCTACAAACAATCTACAAAGCCACTGACAATGATTTGAAATCAAAAGGGATTACTAATCAGATTAAAAACTCAATGAATTTGTCATCTATGATTGAAAAGTGTTCGAGAATGCATAGAAAAAAGGAATATTTTCATTTGGTTGCAGACAAGATGAAGGTGGTGGATGAAAGGTTAAGGAACTTCATAGAACTTTGTTTTCCAGAGGCTTTTGACACAAATGAGCGATTCATTGGAAATAATGGTTTCAGGAAGAAGATGGAAGGTGCAAGGAAGATTGATTTGGAACAATTTCCTTAGAACCAAAATGTGAACTATTTGGATTCCATTAGAACACTGATAACATTGGATGCAAAATTGATTGAAGAATTCAAGATAGGTTCCGCTTCCAATTACAATCATGAAATGTTAACAAAACTTCAAGTTAAAAAACATCAGTTAGAACAAAGTGAAATTCCACCACTTGAAGAGTGGAAGTTGCTAGAAAAGGTGATAGAGTGACTTGATTTTTAATTTTCAATCTTTGATAATATGAGTTTCCAAGTTCCAAGTCAACTCTGTGTAGACTTGTCTTTGGGCATTGGCAAGATTTTGCATTGCTAATGCCAACATGTACTCCATGTGAAAATCAATTAAAAAGATCACATTCAAACTTCAGTAATGTGATGATGTTCAATTATTTGTATTATTTATTTTATCATTTGAACTATAAGGTGATGAATTGTTAACTCATTATATTTACTTCTTGGTAGAGCTTCCAAGTTATGGATGTTGAACTGATAGCTCGTTATATTTACTTCTTGGTAGAGCTTCTAATTTATGGATGTTGAACTGTTAGCTTCTGTTATGTTTTGACTAAAAATCCTGATCGGTATCCACCAACTTATAGTCTTACACCTCACCCACATCCCACATACTGCAAAAATACACTACATTTGATTTTATGATTAGCACAAATTGCAAAAATTCGTGTGACAAGATCCATTTTGTGGCCCACATTACTACTTGATCAATGACCATGTCCATAAATAATTCTAAAACCCCATGGTCACAACCCCTATTCTTGAAGAATTCAAATTCAATGTACTAACAAATTAAATGTACTTCCACACACTCAATTTGAATAACATAAACAACCACTTTGGAGACAACCAAATAAGTTAATAACTTATAAGCATATGAATCCACAACAATTGGACACTCAAAATAAAATCAGTAATTATGTGTAACCTTCTCCATTGTATTGATCTTCAAAGTTCAAATGATATGCATTATAAAAATAGTTTATGATATGAGATGGATGGGAAAATTGGTGCAATCTATTATCTATCTTCTTACTATTTTATACTCTAAAGTCTAATTAAAAATGATGTGATGATCCATTGATATCCTATTCGGGTCTTGATCTCTCTTATATATGAGAGGAAAAAAGCTAAAAACCCCTTACAAAAGGTCATGACGTTTGAAAACTAAACATAACTCAAATTATAAATAAAACAATGCCACAGGAAAATGCACCAATCCATTAATCTCCAAGAAGAATCCCATGACCACCTAAGATCTGTTCAAGGCTTCTACTCCATGATAGGGCACTCATCATGCTGTTGGATGGGCATTCTTACTCTGAATCTGATGGTTGTCTCGTTGGATCTGATTCTGACACATCTATAGTTTGGCTAATAAACAGATTGACTACAGAGAGGTGATGGATGTACTCCTGTTCAGCATAGGTGTCCACATTAAAGATCGCCTCTTTCATATCATATTCCATATATATTATTTTTTCGAGTTGCTTATGAGTGTTTTGTAAAACCATATCCTCATGATTTATTTCTTGCAACATAGTAGTTAGAATCCCAACAAGCTCTTCCTTCCAATCATCATATTCTTGCATATTTCCAATGCCATTATGAAGTGTCGGGAGTGGGATTGAATCAAAGTAGTCGAAATATTCCCTAATCCTGTTATGATATCCATTATGTGATTCTACTAGCTTGTTATATGTCAGCAATATTTGTCCTTTCATGACATTCTTATCTACGAGCTCCTTTTTTTTCTCCATCATTCTAGGCTGCAATCATTCATTCTCCACCAACGCAATGCATTTCTGTTTGAATAATTTTGAATATTCATTAGCACATTTCATCATTTTGTTGAATCTTTCTTTTATCATTTCAGATACAGTGTTATCTTTGATGGTTTCACTTCTTTCTCCAATTCTTTGCATTTCCCCTGGGATTTCAGATGGTAATTCTTCTAGTAGGCTGCATCAACCAATACATCAAGCACTCTCTTATATTTTTCAAGCCATGGGGAGTACAAATCTGATGTGGAGGAGGAAGATGTTCTTTCTCTCTGATTTGCTAGCTCCTTCTTCAGTTTGTCATTTTCCTTAATCAATTTTTTGATCTGTGCTTTGGTAAATTTTGCCACATTTATGTTCAATTATTTTGTCTCCATAGGGTTGGTATCCACTACTCGTTGAACCAAGAGATGACCAAACACTTGGTTTGGATTACTAATTATAACAGGTCTTTTATCATGGAGATACAGTGACCAAATAAGCAAGGTGGCTTCGTCCGGGTTGTACCCAGATCCTGAATAGATTTTGTCACTTGCTTCTTCTATTAAGTTCATTGTCTTATCCCCTCTTTTTTTGAAGCTATCAAATATAATTGAAGAGCTAATATCCCACCTTGGCAGGAGAAACACTCCAACTTCTTGAAGAAATTCCCTTCCTCTTTCAGGAATGATGGACTCTCTTTTTTTCTACCTCCCTTTTCAATTCCTCTAGAGCAGTTGCCTCATGTTTAGGAGTGATATCCTATATTTGTTGTCTCATTTTTTTGCCTTTATATTCATAAACAAATGATTTAAATTCTAAAGATTTAACAAAATCACAATCAGAAATAAACTGTTTCTAGCCTTGACCCTCACATCATCAGATAGTTCATTTGATGCCTCAAATCTTACAATATTTTTCTCTTGAGGGGGCTTGTACTGTGCAATAATAGGAGCACTGATTTGTTTGACTTGCTCACCCTCTTCATCACCCTTCTCTTCTTCACTTATATCAATATCTACAAAAAAACATATCTCAGGAGTAGGCTGTGAAGGTATGTAATCCAAGGGCTCTATGTCTTCAACTTGTACTCCTGAATAGGCTGCTTGAGGTGCATCAAAAACAACTGGGGGAACATCCTTTACTAGTTCATTGACATGAGCGATGAGTTACTCAATTCTTGTTAAAGGATCGTGTATCTCACTAAATGCCTTTGAATAAGATGAGACATTTTTTTCTCTTCCATTCCTCTGCAAGCATAATCTGGTTATAGGCGGCCATTCTTTCCTTAGTGGAAGCCTCATCATGGTTTCTTATGACATATTCAATTGAGAACAAATGTTCATACCCTGATAGCCCCTACGATAAATTTTCCTTGTGAATTAAATCTTCTACATCAAATTATTTCCTTACATCACCTAGAGGTAGGTTGTATTGTGCTAATTTACCATCAATTTCTCCATATCTTTCATTGGCAACCACTGTAAAGTATCCAAAACATAAGGTGTTGGGCATAATTGATTGTTTTCTATGTCCTTTGTTTGGAATCATATTTTTCCAATTGCCTCACAATTTCTAAATAAGCAATTCAGTCAGAAACTGTAGACACATAAAAATGGCCTAGACCCACAAACCACATTTTTCTATATTATGCTTTGTCTCAACATATTTAAAATATTTAATTATTTCCTATAGTCCAATGACAACTATTAATTAAATAATTCTTAATTATTTAATTAATTCATGTCTTTTATTTCTCCTGGCTATTTAAATAAATAAAAAAACTTTATTTAAATACGCCGCTAATTTCTTATGTCACTCTATAATTAAATAAATTCCCAAATTTATTTAATTATTATTAGTCCATTACTTCCTCCTGATTATTTAAATAAATAAACTTTATTTATTTATTTAATACGTCATTAATTTTTTATGTCTGCTCATAATTAAATAAATTCTTATTATTTATTTAATTATTATCCTCTCTAGCTTTCTTTCCAATTTTAAATAAAATCATTTATTTAAAATTATTTATCCTCTCTAGCTTTCTTTCTAATTTTAAATAAAATCATCTATTTAAAATTATCCATTTTCTTCGACTTTCTTTCTAATTTTAAATAAAATCATATTTAAAATTACCCACTTTCTAATTTCCCTCTTTTTAGTTAATAATTCAAATTAATTATTTACTGTCATGTGACCCCACCTTTTGAATTACATTTAAGTTTTAATTCAAAATAGTCTTTTTCCTCCAAAAAGCAAGTAATGTTTATTATTATTTGATTCTCTAGCCACCCCTTTTTCTGTGCCAATCTTATCTCTTGTCACATGCATTGCCAACCCTTGATTTAATTTCCTAAAAATCAATCATGTCCATTCATTTCAGATTTGACCTAATGTTGACCTAACCCTAATTATGGGCTGTCATATTGAATCTTGTCCATTGATTCTAGGGCACTTGTCAATTTTCAATCTTGGCCATTGATTACGACATCTTATTGACATCCAATCTCAACCGTCAATCCAAATCAGACCTTTCCTATAAGTAAACTCTCTCATAAGCTATTTGGGGGGTTGATTCTTCAAGTGTCCTTATGCTATCAAAATCATTCTTATTTTCATCTGTTTCTATCTATTATCATCTATCTTCATCCACACTTATTATGCAAGTACATGATTCTAGTGTGAGACAACAATCTTCAATATTTTGCTGGTCACTTGTCATAGACTTATTATTGCACACTCAAATCTGAGGGCAATTATCATATTCAAGAAAAGTGGAGAAGAGCAATGGAGGTGAATCAATGGTAGCATGAAGATTTGGTAATATTGTTTTATACTTTATGTCTTTGTGCTCATTTGTGCTTCATTGTTTATCAGGGTTTGATTTATATGCTTTATTGCATTCACCTTAATATTTCATCCCTGATTACAAGAACTACTCGTGGCATCAAGTGTGGAGCCCCTTCGAACCCATAAACCCTTATCACTGTACAATTAGGGAAAGCATACCAGTCTCCCCAGTTATGATTCACTTTATTTCTCCGGTCATTTTCCTTTGGTCTTAGAAATCTTTGTACTTCTGGGGATAGGTTATAATTTCACGGATACCCCAACAACTTCATCAATGGTCTTACAAAAAATTCTTCAAAATAAAGGTAATGAGACCTACCAAATCGACTGTCCCACAATGAAGTCCAAATTTGTATAGGTTTAAAATATCCATTTTCATCTATATCTTTTATTCTTAATTATTCACTCCAGACCCCTCTGACTTGTCCCTCGTATGATAGAAAATGCATAAGAAAAGACTAGTGTTCAGAATTAATATTATCACTATTATTTTTAATCTTTTCAAGCCCTTAATGTAGGGTGTTGGCCAAGTAGCTAGCATAATCAAATGGCCTAGCATCCTTGCTCTGTATATCTACAACTAAGACCATTGGGGCAATCAACATGAGAGGCAGAACCTCTAGTCCCAAAACCTAACTAGCTGGATAATAGGTGTATCGGAAATACTCTCCGAACAAATCTTCATGGTAAGGAGGGTTTTCACTGCTAGAGAACCTTCTGAGTTGGACTCCTTCATCCTTGGGACTATGCACTGGTAGATTCCATCTCTTATAGCTGGTATCCATGTGGCGATACTCTTTCAAGAGATCTTTGACCCTGAATGATAAATTCAATGAACACTCTAACTGAAATACATTAGAAATGAGATCCCTAGAAATAACAAGCATGTCACCCCTGCCATATGATTGAATAGTTATTTTCTTGGGGTCATATATAATAGAAAGAGATTTAATTAGATCTGAATTCACACACATTGGGCACCACAAGTCTTCCCAGGTTCAACCTCCATGGATTGCAGACTGATTGAAACCTAAATTGTTTTCTGTAATGGTACATGAAGAGGTCGTACCCTTGTTGCGGTGTCCAAATATCCCCTAATCCCTTATATTTTTCCCATAGTCGATCCATGGAAGGATTCATTTGAGCACTCTTCTTGGGTCTTGGCCCAACCCAGGGCATTGATCTACCAGGTCTTCATTTAGGAGTCTCTTAGGCTTTTCAGATTTCTATTTTTTAGCTTTGGGTTTGTTTGTACTCTCTTCCATTATTTAAATCTTAAGATTTTGATGAAAATAGCTTCTCAGATGGGTCTGAAGTACTTACCTCAGTCTCGCTGAGTTGACTCCACAGTGCACTGGTTTTTGCTACGTTAGAACTCCAAGTTTTTTCCTTTCTGCTTCTGCCTTAAGTGAAATCTTCCAAGATTTTGTAACAACTATGCAATCAACTTGTGATATAATTCACTTCAATTCTAGACGATGCCCCAAGATGTTACATTAGTCTTTCACAGATAGCTACCCTCTCCACCGATGGACACCTATCCTTCATTCTATCAGCGGGACGCTAGATAATGTTTCCCTGATGCACCATAGTTCCCCCGATATACTTTATGCATTCGATAATTCATGCCCATGGTTATAATTCATGGTTACTTTTTTTGACAACTTGAATCTATCGGGAAATCGGGAGAGCACCTTAGGATACAGCCCCGATAGAGTATTATTACATCGATACTAGGTTGTGAGCTATTTTCATCGGGCCATTGACGAGACTGTGATGGGGGTTCTGCCGATGAAGCATTGTTAGGCTGATGGTATTGAATTTTGTTAGGAATGGGGGAAGGACTTAGGACTACGTCACTACTGAATTTTTTTTTTTTTTTATGGATGCAATGTAAATGTAGGCTATAATATGGATCTTGTCACACAAATTTCTACAATTTGCATTGTTCATAAAATCAAAGTGTGGTATATTTTTGTGATTATTGATAAAATTCGATAATTCATGCCCATGGTCATAATTCATGGTTACTTTTGTTGACAACTTGACTCTATCGGTATATCGGGAGAGCACCTTAGGAGTCAGCCGATAGAGTATTGTTACACCGATACTAGGTTGTGAGCATTTTCATTGGGCCATTGGCGGGACTGTGATGGGGGTTCCACCGATGAAGCATTGCTAGGCCGATGGTATTGAATTTTTTTAGGAATGAGGAAGGACTACGTCACTATGGAATTTCAAATTTGTTTATGGATGCAATGTAGGCTAAAATATGGATCTTGTCACACAAATTTCTACAATTTGCATTGTTCATAATTTATGAATCATAAAATCAAAGTGTCGTTTATTTTTGTGATTATTGATATGTGGAAGATAAGTGGGGTGGACTCTGTGGAGGCTAGTTTCTTTGTAAAGAAAAAATAAATTTCCTTTTAAGAGATCAAATTTAAATTTTAATATCACAATTTCATGGATGATGGATTACTATATAATTTATAAAATATCATCAACTACAGTTTGACTTTGGCATATGATTCATGAAGTGCAATATAATATAAAATATATCTTGAACGTGAAGTGTAATGATTCACAATTTATTTGAATACAATATAAAAAATCATCAACTACAGTTTGGAATATGATTCATGTAGTGCTTGAGTGCAATATAAAATAAGATATCATGAAGTGCAATGATTCACAATTTCAATATTCATTGAATACAATATAAAATATCATCAACTACAGTTTGGACTTTGGAACAATGGAAACTGATTCATGAAGTGCAGTAAAAATACCTAAAACCTGCTAATTCTCTTCCATTTCCCAAACAGAGTCAAAGTCCTCAAACTGATGCTCATCTTCAGATAAAGTAAAAGAGTCATCTTGATTCTGAGACTGCTCTGCACTTTCTTCGGCCTGTGTCTCAAATTCAACATTCATTGTTTGATTTGTGTCAATTTCAATATCATTGTCATTTGTCCCAGGCCCAGTCCCATTGCCACTGCCACTAGTACTACCACCAGTACTGGTGGCTCTTGGAATTGGAGAGCCTGTGTTGCACAACCCGCTCCCTCTTCTTTCACATGTGGACCTCTAGATTGCGAGCGCCCTTTCAAAAGGATTTTTTTTGACATTATACGCAGTTCCTTTCATCCTCAAACAATTTTCCAAATTCTTGTCTAGTTTGTTTCTTAACTTTGATTTCAAAAACCCCAATGTACTGAAAAATCTCTCATCCTCCACCGACCCCAATATCATTGTTTGACATAAATCAACAAGTTTGAAATATTTTGACATCAAGTCACACAATATTTCACTTTGACCTAAGCTTGTCCAAACCTTTTTTATTGATCCTGGTTCAATGTCCTTCTCCTTGCCCATGGATTTATATTGGTCCCTCATAGCTGTTGCAAAACTCCCACATTTCTTTCTAAGCTTATTTCATTTAAAATTCCTTCTATTGTCTGCTCATTGTATGTTACCTTTTTTGAAAACTTTTTGATCAAGATTTTTACTTGATCATGAAAATATTTTGGGTTATCTTTGTTTACCCAAAATTGAGGATACACAATACCCATGGCTTCAAGTATTTCATGTCGCAGGAATCTTTCATGAATCTCCGAAGAAAGAGATTTTGCAATTTCCTTCAAATTATCACTAACATATTTAACAATGTCATTAAAATATTCCTCCTTTAATAGGTACTTCTCTTGTAGAGGGCATGGTTGTCTTACAATGGTACATAGGTATCTCATATCCACGTACATAGATACATAAGTGCCCACTTGCATTAAACTGTAAATAATTATCAGGATTATTCAAATCAGTAATTTTCCGCCACATCAAATAATTTGCGCTTTCTTGTGTTAGATCTAGATATAGATGATCGAGGGCCAAGCATGTAAGTTTACGTAGATTGGAATATTCATAAATATACATAGTTCTATCTTGGGATTTCTTCACAATATTTTTCATCTCATCTAGAATGGGGAGAAGACTAGCTAAAGTCAAGAGTGTCTCTATATCGCTTAACCTATGTAAGAGGTTAGGAGCTTTGTCTATTGTGTTGCGATGCTTGTACATCACCCCAATCAAGGATTGATATTTTGAAAGAACTCGTTGTGCTGGTCCATACAGGGAGATCCATCTGGTATCAAAATCCATGAGAAGCTTGTTTCTAGGTGTTATTCCCTTAGCAAAATGTTGAAATTCAAGGAAAATTTTGTGATGTAGAGTTAGGAGGATTCAAAAAAATATCTCACAATCCTTCAAAATTAATCCAAATCAATCTTTGTATAAAAAATTCTATTATTCATTCTATGTCACATTGGAAACATAACCATGGTAGCCTAAAAGAAAATTATTTCATTTTTCCCAAAACTGCAAACCCTAGACAGGGTTCAAACCTGCCCTCACTAAAATGATCATAACTTATTCAAATATTAATGAAATTTGATGAGACGTGAAGCAAATGAAAGTAGATTCATATAGGAACAACATAAAATTGGTTTCAGACCCAAAATATATACTCTAAAATCCGTACCATCACATTCTTTCAGACTGTAAATTCTGCACAATATTGTTAAAATAGGCAGTCTCACCAAAAAAATCATATCTCCCACAAAAATCAATAAAATTGAATGAGACAAAAATATTTGAAAACTAGAAACAAATAGATCTCCATACATATTTGATAATCCATTATTTGAGTGCATACCAGGCCGTAGAAATCACAACTTCAACCTGGAAACAATGTAGAAATCATAAAATGCACACCAAACTTGAGGTTGCCATTCATCAAACTTCACAAATAATGTCTCCAACCTCTCCAATTCGAGTTTTGGAGGGTGTAATTATAAATTTACAACCAAAACCAACTATTTTCAACTACCTTTTAGTTAGTTTGTTGACAAAACACCTTAATGACACTTTTGACAAGTTGCTTGACAACTTTCTTGAGCAACTTTTACAATTTTTACAATATGGAACAACTTTAAACATTATTTTACAAATGACTTCAAATATTACTTCCTAAGACTCAAACACATATAAAATGGTTTTATAAACCTTATTATAAGACCAATAGAGCAACTATTTACAAATGGCCTCATAGAGTCAAGAAATCGAACAAGTGCTCCTGCACCAAACTCCCGAGGGCAAAAGAATTCAAGCCCCTTTGAATTGCATTCTTCTTGATCTTCCAATTCCTTTGCACTTTTTCCTTTGTATTTTCAACCTGAAAATTATTCTTTGTCCAAAGCATTAGTAACATAATGAAATGAAACAAACTTTCTACCATAATACCTCCATCATTCATCAATCCTTTGCAAACCTCTATGACCAATTCATGCACAATCATTCCCTTAACCAAATCAACCTCTTCAAGTCCTAAAATTAGGTTTCTTATCTCAATAATACATTCACCTTCTTGCCTTGGAATTTCTGCAACAACTTTAAATTCTTCATCTTCATGCTTAGGAACATCTTTGTCTTCATCTAGGAATTCTTCATGTGCATCTTCATATGCTTCTTCTTCCTCTTTCATCTTCTCATTTCTTCTTCTTTTCACAATCTTCTTTATAGGCCAAACCATATTCCTTTTCAATTTAAAATTCCAACTTGTCTCTTGTTTCATCATTTTTTCTATCCTCTTCATTTCTTGCTTCAACTCAGCAATTTCCCTATCCATCTTTGCTTGTCTTTTTCTCTTCTTTCTCTCCTCCTCTTCCTGCAAATGCCTTCTCAAGTTCTCCATCTTTTCTAGATGGTCTCAGCAAGTATCTCCTTGCTCAAAACTCACTTTTATCTCTGCCTTCTCAATGGCAGCAATCAGGTTCTCACATAACCTGCAACCAACCAAAACAAAACTACAAAACCACAATACCAAAACCAATTTCTTTCTCAGCCCAGACCTTTTGCTGAGCTCTGATACCAATCTGATGCAGAGTTAGGAGGATTCAACAACATATCTCACAATACTTCAAAATTAATCCAAATAAATCTTTGTATAACACATTCTATTATTCATTCTATGTCACATTAGAAACATAACCATGGTAGCCCAAAAGAAAACTATTTCATTTTTCCCAAAACTGCAAACCCTAGACAGGGTTCAGACCTGCCCTCACTAAAATGATCATAACTTATTCAAATATTAATGAAATGTGATGAGAATTGAAGCAAATGAAAGTAGATTCATATAGGAACAACATAAAATTGGTTTCAGACCCAAAATATATACTTTAAAATCCGTACCATCACATTCTTTGAGACTGTAAATTCTGCACAATATTGTTAAAATAGGCAGTCTCACCAAAATAATCATATCTCCCACAAAACTCAATAAAATTGAATGAGACAAAAAGATTTGGAAAATAGAAACAAAGAGCTTTCCATCCATATCTGATACTCTATTATTTGAGTGCATACCGGGCCGTACAAATCACAAATTCAACCTGTAAATAATGTAGAAATCATAAAATGCACACCAAACTTGAGGTTGCCATTCATCAAACTTCACAAATAATGTCTCCAACCTCTCCAATTCGAGTTTTGGAGGGTGTAATTATAAATTTACAACCAAAACAAACTATTTTCAATTACCTTTCAGTTAGTTTGTTGACAAAACACCTTAATGACACTTTTGACAAGTTGCTTGACAACTTTCTTGAGCAACTTTTACAATTTTTACAATATGGAACAACTTTAAACATTATTTTACAAATGACTTCAAATATTACTTCATAAGACTCAAACACCTATAAAATGGTTTTATAAACCTTATTATAAGACCCAATACATAAAATAGAGCAACTATTTACAAATGGCCTCATGGAGTCAAGAAATCGAACAAGTGCTCCTGCACCATTTTGGGACTTCGGCAAAAGTATGCATGGATCTCACGAACTAGATTTTCAACTTTTGATACTGTAAGAAACTTGCTTACAATTTTGAATGCTAAATTCATTTGTGGGCCATGCAGTGAATGCCAAGAATGTATGGTGCACAAGTAGTTTGTAAATTTGTGAAAAGACCGCTCCTTTGACCTTGCATCATTGCAGCTCCATCAAATCCTACACATACCAAATTTTTGGCAATTGTCAACTCATCCATACCTATAATTTCATTCAAAGATTTCTTGACTAGTTCAAATAGATTTTGTGATGTTGAAATATCCTTCATTTTATGAACACAAAGAAGATGAGCTTGGCGAACATGTTATTCTACAGTATACAAATGCATACAAACCTAAGAAGTATTGTCTACCGCAGTAACTTCATCATAAGATAATGCAATGAAATTTGACTCTTTTACTTTCTCCTTTAAATCTTGCTTTTCCACTGCAACAAGATAGTTCACGCATTCCCATCCAACGTTTACTGACCAATGTGAGAAGGGAAAGTTGGGAACACTCAAATAAGATAATAAATCAAAATATTCTGGGTAGTCTTTCATAGGATGCCCCTTGGACAAAATATGTAAAATAACACTCATCTGAACAGTTTTTGACAAATCTGCTGCTGCCATGGCTTTTCCAAAATGAGCCTCAAGTGTACGTTCACATTTTTTTGATCTTCAAAATTCTATGGTTATGCTCTCCATAATCTGCAACAACTTAATATGAAGACATTCTTCCTTTGATTTCCATCATACGACTGATTGTTCCTTTCCGTCTATGATATTGTTTTTCATAAAATTTACCGATATGATTTTCCATAGTGTCAAGCTTTAGCTACATCGTGTTATCTCTAACACTTTCCAGCTACAAATATTATATTTGACCTCTGTTTCCCTTTCAATATCATTTTCGTTTGATACCCCCACTAGTTCAAGGAATGGGTACTTCAACAACCAACCAATTTGAAAATTCCTTGTCATTTCCCACTCGTGCCCTAATTTTGATTTGCCTTTTCTTTTCTTGCTACCAACATCATCCTCATTCAAGTCAATTATCTTATTCTAGCTAACCAGGGTATCCCTTGGAACATCTTCTACAGTATTTCCATCCTCATTTGATACATTTTGATTTAACACAATGACAATCTCACGTTGACCTTCTTATGGCGGTGAGGTATTGTCAATGCCATCTTCAATAATATTTGGTGGAAGAGTTGATGGTGTAGCTCCACCTTGATCTGATGGATTAGAAGCTTTGCCAATTCCAAAGTAAGACTGTATGGTACCTCCACATTTTGGGCATTTTGATGGCCTCCCAGTCTCTTCATTACCCTCAGGAGTCTTACCCTTACTGCTCGACATATTGATATCTCACTTCGAATAAAAGTTGGAAAAAAATATCTTCTTTTTTAAGAAGGACAAATCGATAGAGAATAGAGATCCCATTCCCTACTCAAAATCATGTTTAAGCCTGAAGCAAGAATGGAAAAAAGATAAAGAAATCTTATTATTATAATTGATAACTAATAACAGTATGAAGAAATTATCACTCACCTTCGAGTCTACGTTTTCGGGTTTCGCTGACTTCTAACCTCAAAACCTTAGAACCAAATAAAATGTGTAATAACAAATAACAATTTCAATTGTATTTATATCAATCCATATTTGGCGAATTCCATAGGAGTTTTAGATGGTATGTTAAAAATTTGGCAAATCTCGTGTACTTATAAAACGATCCTTATAATTTTCAAGTTGAAATGTGTCCTCAAATGTAATTATTTTTAAATATTATTGGTGAAATAGGTCCTCATAAGCAACTATTTATAAATTTTAATTGGTGAAATGGGTCTTCACAAGCAACTATTTGTAAATTTTAATTGGCGAAATGGGTCCTCATATAATGTTGTTTTAATAGTATTGGTGAATATGTTAGTGTTTTATGACATGCTCCCCGGGATTCCAAGAAAAAATATTAATCGGTCCATTGGAAAGACGTAGTCTGTTATGGAAAATTTATTGCCTAAACATGCCTCGTAAAAAAAACCACTGGCGAAAGGACATGCATTGGACTGATAGTTCATGAAATCCTGGCGATTTGAACACCCTACTGGATACGGTAAATTCACCAATTTCGATTTGCCTGATTCCTAGAATTCACCAATTGGCGAAGATTTGCCACTAAAGTTTTCCCTAGTGGTTGAGCTAGAGGTCATTATAGAGGTCTGGGAGGTGGTCATGGAGTCAATCGTCTAAACACTTATTTTTTGAGTCCCCATGAGAATCATTGTGAGGAGCACCTGGGTCCTCAATTACGTTCTTTGATTGAGGAAATTATTACCCAACTTGACCCTTGACAAGAGGGTGGTCGATAGGTGTTTAGGGAAAGAGAAAGGTTCTTGAGGAGGAGAAATGTTTCAACTTTTGTAGGACTTATGATGGGCCTTTTGAGGGCACGTTCTTTGCTCATCAATTGTTTTGGTTGAGGTTTTGAGATTGAGAATCGGTTGATTGTTGTTTATTTTGGTAGGGCATCTCCAATAGGTTTATGGTTTCAAAGCGAATGTCTTTTGTCTTGAAGGATCTAGAGTTGGTTGCGAGCCCAACTCAATCATTTTGGCTAGGTAACTCGGAGCACACAAGCTACTATGGGTAGAGGTACATGTTGTTTCTCTTGTGCCCAATAGGGCCACATAGCTAGACAATGTCCTCAGAGGAACACACCTGGATTTAGTCAGAGGTCGGTGGGCAGAAAGCTAGCAAGGAATGATGCATGAAGGAATCATGGGATGAGTGCAATGGTTGATCATCGTTAGGTAGAGAATCAAGGCACATATTTGGAGATTACTGGTAGTGGAAAGGCAGCTAAATCAGGAGTCCATGGAGATCCTCTGGTATAGGAGATTGAAGAAGTGCCTCAGTGTTGTTTTCTTTGCATTGAAACTTGTTATGATAGGTTATGTGTTCTGAGATATTGTTGGTGGTTGTTTCACCATGTTGGTTTGTATGGATTGATAGTTTATTTGGCTTGGTTGATTATGACATTATTTGTTGTTGCTTTTATGTTGATGTATGGAGTATTTGTGTTTGGAATACTTTGATTATGTGTTATCATATGGATTTTGTACTATGCTTGTTATGCTAATAATTAGTTACTGCCTTATGATGTTGTTATGATTTAATATAGTTGATGTTATGGTTTTGGGATGACATTTCACTTGATTTTGATGATCATGACATTATGAATTGATGTTTATGTTATTTTGGATTTATGGAGTTAGTGGTGTGTTTGGACAATTTTGATTATGTGTATCATTTGGCTTATGCTCATGCTTGATATGTTGATGATTACTTACTGCTTTTTGATGTTGCTTATAATATAAACCCTGTTATTTGATGTCTTGGTTTATGTATGAGGTCTTGGTGAGGGGAATAGGGTAGCATCACTCATTCGTGACCCCTTGCTACAACATGACTTCCTCTCATGGTGTGTTTGTTAATTGATATATATATGTATAGGTTGTTCAACACCTTGTTTTATGTAGGTTGCAGGTACCTGGTACCAACTCCACCTGCATTGTCAGGTCTGAGCGTATTCCAAAAACCCAATGGATATGATGTGGAAATAGGTGATGACAAAAGGACCCCAACCCGTGTTGGTAACCCCGTTTGTTGGTTGTTTATTTTGTCAAGTTGTCTTGTTTAGTATCTCCCATTTTTGTGTGAGACTTGTGATGATGTTGTTCGTAACTGTATATGTTCACCTGAACTTGCGACTTCCAGGAGTAAGTCGAGACTAGGGGGGAGGATGTAGTGCCTCTCCGCTTGGGTCAATTGGGTAAAAGTTTATTTGGGTTGGCATGTTGATTATTTTAATGGTATTATTAATGTTGGCTAATCATTTATTATAATTATTAATTTAAAATGTCGTTAATAAATTTAATGTTGCTTTAATTAAGCACATTATTTAAATGTCATTAATTAGTAGTTGTTTCAACCACATTTATTATTGTTGAGGGTAGTTAAATAATTGAATTGTATTTTTCGTGAATGTCATCAATTCTTTTAGAAAATAAAAATTAGCTACATAATATAATTAATGTTATTTACTTTAAGTGGACATTTATTGCCTTATTAATATTACATATTTTAAATTATTTATGGTATACCATCTAATTTAAATATATGTAAATTAGTAAATTGTCTATATAAGATGTTTAATTTAAGACATTTGAAAATATTATTATTATGATTAATTATAACATTGAGTTATTTAATTTAATATTAAATCGTAAATTTAAATGTTGCATAGTTTAAATTATTTATTTTGGATAATATTTATTTCCATAATGTTAATTATATTTTAAGCATGTAAATTATATTATTTAAATTGTTGATGAAATAGTTGGAAATGGAAAATTGGGTGAAAATGCTTATTTGAAATTGGAAAAAATGAGATTTATTGCAAGTGGCTATTTTTTCGTGTGGAGTAAATTTCGGAAATTGATGGCAACTTTCTGATTTTTACTTTTTTTCTGGATTTAATATCCAATTTGGTGGTTTTTTTTTGGAAAAAAAGGATATGGAGGAAAGCAATTCTCTCTACAATTCACTTTTTGGAGTTTTTTTGGAAAAATTGTAACTCTGTATTTTTGAAAATAATAAAAAATAAGAATATTAGTTTGCACTGGAAATTTTTTTCTTCAAAATTGGATTCAACAGTTGTGGATCTCAAAAATTTGAGGAAGAAAGTAGCTCGCTGGAAGCGTTTGACACAACAATTCGTCTCTTATTATTTATTAGGCGAAGGACTCCAAGTAGTGACAAAAAACTTTAATATATTTTCTTTGTTGAAAATTCTATGCAAATAATAATGTATCTCTATGAACTTTGAATTTTTGATATTGTTAAACCATTTGTCTTGCTGTTTAAATGCCGTCTGCAACCTATTAATTTTGCCTACCTCTTTATTCCTGTCCAACATTGCTCCATTAATTATTTAGTTTTATGAATTTGGCTGGCAAAGCATCTAGAAACTCTTTTCATACTTGTATTTTTGTCTCCGCTTTGAATCCATTTTGTCCGTTGGAATTTCTCAGCCAGTTGCATCATAATATCTTTTTATTTGAGATCTTCCTTATTTTATTTGGTTACTATAATTTTCCATTCTGGTTCTTGTTTTGTGGAGTAGTTTTTATGTGCTGGTCTGTACTTATGCTTCTTTTGCCTCTGCATCTATTATATATATATATATATATATATTTGTATATTTGTGGTCTGTATTATCTTCTGTTGGCAATTCGAATATTGCACAAGGGTGTTTTTATATTTTTTGTGTGGTTGTGAGCATAACGCCTTTGGTGTCTTTGTTCTCCCTTATTCCTTTGTACGCACCGCATACTCCCTCCATTTTCTTGTTTGAATGGCTAGACAACAACCACTATGCTGTTGTGCACAACCACATATGAGGGTTGCGCCCTTCACAAACTCTTGCCTAATATATATATATATATATATATATATATATATTATGTGTGGGGGCTGCAAATTATTATTCTCTATTTTTAATTGAACTCAGGGATAGTTCAATGGATTTTTTATTTGATTTTTTTGTTTATTGCTTATAATATATATATGTCGATTCTGTTATATAAATGATTTATTAAATCTGCTTTTTGGGTTATGCTACATTTGCACTAACACAATAATATGATTTAATTTTTAAATGATATGTATATATACATACATACATATATATATATATGTATGCATATATATAATTTGATATATATATTGTAGTTGGGCAAATGTGGTTTTTATTTCTGAAATAGTTGAACAAAAATTTATCTTGATAAAATTTAGATTTGGGTATGATTTTATTAAACTTTTATTTATAAATGAATGTGTAAATTTATTTTCAATGATTATGGAAATTAGTTTTACAGATTATTCTGATTTGGAAAAATAAATAAAATGAGATAATAAATATCTGTGTAAGATTAGTTTCTAAAAATATACATAGACTATTTATAATTATTTTAATAGTTTAATTTAAAATATTTAATTTCCGTAATGTATTTGAGAGTTAAAATGAATGATATAAATTGTAGTTTATCTATATTGATTGATTTTGAAATAATGGAATTATTATTTGATGTGCAAAATGTTTAATTCATGTTAAGTTTTATATTGACTGGAAAACATTAGTATACTTTACACATTCAATGGTGAGATAAATTCATTGTGTGATTGGTTATTTTAAATGGCATACCTAGCTTGTTCATAGACAAGTAGTTGTCTTACTTTGCTAGTATTTTAGTAGGGTATGTATCATTGGTTAAAATTTGTTATTATTTTAACTGAGACGATATATCGTTTGAATGTGCTTTGTTTATAAATGAGAATATTTGTCGATGATCTATTTGTTTAAGGTAGACTTATATGTGGTTACGTTAGGAACTTTTGTGTGGTTTGTTTTGTGATGAATTTGAGAGTCGGGGAATCATGTGTCACCTCCGTCCTTGAGTATATTTTTTTAATTGTCTTCTAGAGGTAGGGGAAGTATTTATTTCTTTGTGATTTATATTTTGGCTTGAAGCCACAGTTATGCTCGATTGGTTGAGATTATGCGAGTGTTACCTTGTTCCTTTGCAATGTTGTGTTATGAATTGTGTGCGAGTAGGTTCATGTCTCACATTTGGTTGTACATTTCATGTCTTGGATTTATGAGGGTTAAGGTATACCCTATTCCTTGTATTGTGTTGTTTTTAGTAGGAGGAGTGGCTCTCAGTGGGGGCCAACACACAAAGTGGTGTACAGTTAATTAATTGAGAGTTTCCATAATCAGTGATAACCTAACAAGATGAAAATCCTTCCTTTATCAACCAGGGTTGTTGTTTCTCTTCATCATTCTTGTGTCTCTGGAAGTGAAGATTCCTTGCGTTTGTTTTATGTGTTGATGTTTTGTGTTTATTGTGCTTCGTGATGGAGTCTTTCTAGCCTTGTTCATTTTTATTGCTGTTGTTGTTTGCAGGTCTTCTTGTCATCTCCTAGCATGGTGGGTGGACCTTTGGTTCCACATCATTGGGTGGAATGTGCTATGCACCCATTGGGTTCCCCATCGATGATTGTGATGCCATGGAGCTGTACCAGTAGCAATGGTTCCTGAGCTTTCCAGTGTTGGTGATAGTTTTGGTGTTATGGCTTATGTTCCCTTCCGAGGGATCTCTTTATGTATTTAAATCTTCATTGTTGTATTATTTTGGATTATGATGTACACTTCCCATTATTATAAGGGAAGAAAATTTGTATTGTATTACTGGTTTCTTAATGTGTTGTATCTATAGAAATATGTTCCACAAGTGTAATAATGAACTTTGAAGTTGTTATGGAATAATATGATATTCATATATTATTTATCTATTTTATTTATGTTTGGATGTATATTTATGTTGTTTCCTATTCACGCTTCTATTGTTTATTTAATTTGGATTCATTTAATGATGTTGTTGGTTGGGTTCATTTCGAGTAGCGCACCATGTAACCCCATGGGTCTAGGTTGATGTCATATGGATTTATTAATGTCGATCAATTAATTAATTATGGTTAATGTAATTTTTGTTTCTGTTGGCAAGAGAGACTGCATGTATCACTTTGTGTTTTCATTGATGACAACCCTAATCGATGCTCATAACACTATCATTCATCCATACCAATAGGAAGATTGAAGATTGTCAAGGAAGAACAAAGTATCCAGTAGCACAGTGTTCATTGATATGTATGAAGATTTCAAGTTATTATCTTATTTTTCCCATCTCAGGAAATGATATTTGGCATATTGTCTCTATTACTGTAGAAGCGTAGTGGCTTGTATCAATTCATGTAGAAGGTAGAATATTTGGTTAGCCTATTCCCAATTTTTCTTGTATTGGAGCCGACCTCATGAATACATCATGTCACAGATGTATAAGGAATATGCAACCAAATTTTTTCACACTCAATCATGCTCGATCATGTTTTTTTGGGTTGCCTCTATGTTTAAACTAACTTTGGAGGATGCACATAAAGATTTAATTAAGGATCTAGCCGACAGTTGTAAATTTTGTTATGTTCTATTGAATTCAACAAAGTGTAATTGAATTCCATGTTGTGGATATATATATATATAAGATCATTTGTATCATTTTGTAGGAAGGAAGAAGTTGTAATTTGGTGCGAATTGTGAATAAGAGCAGAGTAGAGATGCAATAATTTGTAGTTTCACTTGCACATAGAAGATATGTATTATGTGTATGAGCGGAACATAGCAGAAATATATAATCATTTTGTAAGGCAACAAATCTACAATTGTGCTTAATCCAAAACTATAATATGGCATAAATAGATGTTATCATCTTAGTTCAATCTTCAAATGGTTTTGATATGAACTCTTGTATGGCAGCGAGCCTTTCCTTTTGAGCAGCGAGCTCTAGGAAGTGCACCTGAATGCAAGTGCACTACCCATTTTGTAATATTCATTTGAGTATACTCAAATCATAATTGTGGATTGGCCATCCACCATGGTTTTTCCCCTAACAGGGTTTCTATGTAAAATTCTTGGTGTTATGGTGTTGTGTTTGTTTTCATGTTTATGCATTGTGGTTGAAGGTTACTAATGCTTGATGATAAAGTTTAATAAAGTTAATTTTTGCACAACACTGATTCACCCCCTCTCAGTGTAGCTTGTTTCCAAAAATTGGTATTAGATCTAGTTCCTCTGAAAGAAGTCTAACCTCTTGGGGAGATCCTGAAAGGTGTTCTAATGGATTCAAGCAATCTTCAACAAAAAATATTGGTGGCCCTAGATTATCTTGATCAGTCAAAGGTTGAAGTTCAAAAATTACAAGAAAATATTTCAAATGCAGAGAAATTCATTAAATATCTAAAAGACACAATCAAAAAGTCTAGAGAAAAGAGAAAGGAACTCTATGATCAGATCAAGCAGAATGATAGTAAGAACATTGAAGAAGAAAAAATTAGTGAAGCCCTAAAAGAAAAGACGGAGGAATGTGAAAATCTTACCAAAGACAATACAGTCCTAAAGCATGAGATGGAATCCATCATGATGAAGATGACGAAGGAGATTGAAGATAGGAAGAAGAATGAAGAGAATCTAGCATAGTCCCTGAAAGAAAAATCTGAAGTGTGTAGTTGATTGGATGATGAATTGGAACAATCTAAAAATAATGAAGAGGCACTTGAAAAGCATATGGATAATCTTAGAAATGAACTTGTTACTAATAACGAGTATAAAGAGAAGTTCAAAGCTAGTTCTACCATGCTTGATGAATGAATTAGTAGTTAGAGGACTCATGGTGACAAGAGAGGTCTTGGATATGAAGAAGGAGAAAGTTCTAGATTTGAGCAAAGAAGATTTAGACAAGGAAACCAAGTGAAAAAATTTGGAAGGTATCTAGTAAGGCGACCTAATGCTCAAAGATTTAATGGATATTGTTTCAATTGTAATAAATTTGGACATATGGCCGCTCAATGCTGAAGTATAATGAATCAAAATGGTCCATCTTTCTTAGGTTAGTGTTGTAAGTGTCATAAGATTGGTCATAAGTCAAATGAATGCAAAATTATGATGAATCAATTTCATAGAAACATTAGATGCTACACATGCAATAGACTTGGCCATATTGCTAACCAATATAGATCAAGAGGAAATCAATGGAATAACTGGTTAGAAAGAGAAATATTGTGTGCTACAACTGTAAAAAATTTGGTCATATTGCAACACATTGTTGGAGCAATAAAGGTCCAGTAAAATAAAGGAAAAATATGTAGAAGGATATCAAAGGAAAAGGGAAACTCACCATAGATGCAGTCAGACGACAAATGTAGAAGAAATGGGTGAAGAAAGATCCTTCTATTACAGTTGAAGAAAATGTGGCAACACCAAAACTTTCTTTTGGTAATTCCTTCAGGAATTAGTTTGAGGCGCTTGGCCTAGGGGGAGCAGTGAAGAAAATCATAAAAACCCCTAACCGGTAAGTAACACCGGATGTGGATGTGGTCAACAGATACATAGATGCTCAACGAATTCTATTGAACTCATTGGAGGAAATAAAATGCTGTATTGGAGGTCCAGAAATGTCCTATCCATCACTATGTACAAATATAGAGTAATCAAATGTATTAGGGTTAAAGCATTTATTGTGATAAAAAGAGTTAGGTGTGTAAATGATAAAAGGTCATTTCTACACTTCACTTTTTACCTTGCATTTGGAAGATAAGGAGTCTAGAGAGCTCATAGGAAAACATTGGTGATTTGAGGCGAGATTCAAGTGTCAAAAGTATTTCAACATTCAAGTTGCGATTCGACGAAAAAGGTATTTTTCAGAATACTTTGCAAGATTGTGATTTGGAAAAATGAATACTCCTCTGGTAGTTGAAGTTAAAGATCAACCTCGTCAAAAATTTAAGTGGCATCCTTACAAATCCCTTGAGATTGATCCTCTAGGAGATTTTTCGTCTGTTTCACATGGAGTTTTGCACACAAAGGACATTTGGGTTTATATTCATGCAAATATTGAAGAACTAGGAAGTTCTCAGCTACTAAATTGATACAATAATCATATCATTGGTGAAGATTGTTGTGTAAAACCAAAACACAAAATCCTGGAAATAAATAAATTCACATAGATGGTCAAATTTCCCGTATTTGGAGAGTTGGAGTGGGTCCATTATGTTTTGAGTTGAGTGCATGATGAGTTTATGTGGCTCAAAATTTTGTTCAAAATTACAAAGGAAGCTATCAGTGCAGCAATCAATCTGAATTCTTCTGGTGGATTACCCATTCTCAAGTCTATGAAAAATCAAATAGTCACTAATGCCATAGGACCAACATATGATAAAAGAGAAATGACTATTAAAAAAATTGTCAATATAGATGTCAAATTTTCATCCATGGTCATTGGATACAATATCTACCACTCTAGCTGAGATAACTCAGTGTCCAACATATCAATCTATGCCACTTATCAAATGATGAAGGAAAATACTGACTACAACCTCTGTGAATTGCTGAGAATTCAGTTAATGGAAAATTTGGCAAAGATAAAGAAATATAAAAAAAATTCTTTCAAATATGGTACCCTTCTTTTGTGTTTATTCTGTTATTTCATAGGTGAAGTTCTAGGAGTTGGAAAATTTAAGTGGAAAAAGGACAAGATGGTAGTTGAACAAATCAGAGATCTTCTATACAATGTTACTGATATCAAAACAAAAAATGCAGCTATGTGGGGATTCTTTAAAAAGAATTAGTCTATGATGCAAGCAAGGGAGAGGACTCCTACCTCTTGTAGAAAAGTACAAGGAATTAATTTTTCTCATGGTGGATGTTGACCAGTGCATGATGGAAGTGGCTGGTCCCAGAACAATCTGGATCATACCCATGGGATATGAAGTTGATGGGAAAGTTCTGGATATGTACGCTCAACACATAATGAGCCAACCAGTGGATCCGATAGAAGAAAGATTCGACACATATGCAGAGAAGGAAACAAAGGTTCATAATGAACTTAGGAAACTAGTGATTACTAAGAGAATCAAAAAAGAGGTTGATGTTCTTGCAGAGAGTATTTGAGTATTTGCCGAATTGCTAAAAGAAGCTAGACAAAAAAGGGTAGAAGATGAAGCCACAAGGAAAGCTGCTAAGGAGGAAAAAAAAGCACAATCAATTGGTCCAACAACACCATCTGCGTATACTAGAACCATTATAAGCTTCGTATCTCATTCAACCCCTACAACAAAGCCCACCCCTATAAAAATTGAGCCTAAGGGATCCAAAAAGGAAGGGAAGAAAAAGAGCAAGATAGTGTATATGGCTGTTTATGATGATGAGAAAACAAAGTCTGATGAAGAAGTAAAATAAATCAGGCCTCAAGGCACCAAGACAAGAACAGTCACAAAAGGCAATCCTTTCGGTGAAGGTGACTAGACAAAGAAGAAAGAAAAGACTGAAAAAATAGGTATGTTAGTGCAAGTAGTTGAAATATATTTGGTTAAGGATAGAAATCTAAAACCACTTTGCAAATGGTACGAATCTTTTGATGAATATGACAAAAGAATTATTGAAGAAGCAATGATAAAACATATGAATGTTTTTAATAAATTTTTGATTGAGATTATGTATAGTCTGCCAAAGAGTTTGTATGAAATTATGGAATCGAGAAGATTGAGTGCTAGAATAGAAGAGGAAAAAATGAGAGAAAGGATTCTTGTTGAACTATGTCCAACGATGTCTATGGATGAGATGAAGATACTTTTAAACAAGGCCCAAAATAAATTCAAAAGAAAAAAAAGGGTTAATAAGCTTATGATTGGTCAGACCAAGGAAGTCACAAAAGAAACAAAGAAAATTCTGAGGGAAATATTGTTGAATGAGAAATTTGAAGTTGTGACTGAGGAAACACATGCTAACGATGTCTCATCTGATCCAGTGAAAGAAGCAGAAGAAGGAAATGTTGATGCTACTATTAACACCGAAATCCCTATGGATGTTTAGGCACCTAAGAATATATCAGTTGAAAAGTTAGAGATATCTGAAGATAAATCAAAACCTTCAATTGAGGAAGCAATAGTTGAGGAAAAGAAAGATAATGTAAAAGCAGTCCCAATTGAAACAAGACACTGCTGAGGCAACAAAGAAATTTTTGGTTGAACAAAAGGAAGAAATAGATCCAAAACTAATTGAAGGTCCCATTGACTTGTCTACATTAAGCCCAATCTAGAAAATGAAAGTAGCTACGATTTCTCAAGCATAGGCCAAAGAAGAGCTACTAAATTCACACATTGAGGACAGTGAACTAGGAAATCTGGCATCTAGAGCACTGGAGAAGATAATGCCATCCTATGTAAAATATCTGACTAGTTCATCCTCCTGTGAACTAAAAAGGCTTATCAACTCAGCTGACACTCACTTTGAATCATTAGAAAAGTCAACCATGGTGAAAGTGCATAATGAATTTGATGCTAAAAGGTTCAATGGAATGAAAAAGATGATTATCCGAGACAAAATCCTTTTAACCACATGTATAAAGAATGTGCAAAATGCTTTATCAGAAGGAGCTAAGATATACAAAGCATGTTTGTCTTTTTCAAAGTTCACTGAAGCACATGAGAAGAAGATCAAAGATTTGGAAAACAAGTTAAGTGCTATTTCTGAAGTATTTGATCCACTATTCGGTGGTGTTGGGAAAGTAGAAGGCAAAGTAATGTCCTTGCTCAATATTATAAAAGGTTTGAAGCATGAAAATGATAAAATTGTTGCCAAGACCTATGAACTTAGAAGCATAACTTGTCCAAAACTTGATATATTGTCAAGTGCTCTAAAACAAGGAGAATAATCTATAGGAGTTGCTGATCTGGCCAACCTAGAGTCCACAGAGACACAATATTATTTGATCCATGTTCATATTACAATACTAGAAGTTACCGAAAGAATTTGGGACACAAATTTGATTCAACTAAAGAAAGACTATGCAGATATCTTTCAGCTCATGTAAGTGAAAGTAACACTTTTTGCATAATAGTTTTGATGCATTGATCCATTTTTGGCATGCGACTCCTACCTTTTCCATTGATGTCAAAGGCGAAGAAGAAGTGGACTGAACATGTTCAATTATCTCAAGGGGAGAATTACATTTTTGGAATTTTGGGTAGCGGTGCAGTCTATCTTGATACTGGTCCGACACTTAGTCATTTTTCACTAAGTGTTTCCATCAATGCCAAAGGGGGAGATTTTTGGAAAGAGACATTACATGTATCAATTGGTGTTGTCATTGATGACAACCCTAATCAATGACCAGATCCACATAGTATCATTCATCCATACTGGTAGGAAGATTGTCAAGGAAGAATAGAGTATTTGGTAGCACAATGTTTATCAATCTTTATGAAGATTTCAGGTTATTATCTTGTGTTGTGCATCTTAGGAAATTATTTTTGGCATATTGTCTCTATTACTAAAGAAGTTCAGTGGCTCGTATCAATTCATGTGGAAGGTAGAAGATCCAATTAGCCTATTCCCAATTTTTCTTGCATTGGAGCCAACCTCATGAATACATTATGTCGCGAATGTATAAGGAATATGTAACAATTTTTTTTCATGCTCGATCATGTTTATTTGGGTCCCCTCTATGTCTTAACCAACTTTAAAGATGCACATAAATATTTAATTAAGGATCTAGCTGACAGTTGCAATTATTTTTATGTTCTATTGAAGCCAACAAAGTGTAATTGAATTCCATGTTGTGGATGCATATATAAGATCATCAGTATCATTTTTTAGGAAGGAAGAAGTGTACTTTGGTGTGAATTGCGAATAAGAGTAGAGTAGAGATGCGATAATGCGTAGTTTCACTTGCGCATAGAAGATTTGTATTATGTGTATGAGTAGAACAAAGAAAAAATACATAATCAGTCTGTAAGGTAGTAGATCTATTATTGTGCTTAATTCGGTATTGCAATCTAACATAAATATATGCTATCATGTCAGTTCAATCTTTAGATGGTTTTAATTTGAACTCTTGTATGACAGTGAGCCTTTCCTTTTGAGCAGTGAGCTCTAGGCAGTGCGCTTGAATGCAAATACATTCCCCATTTTGTAATCTTCATTAGAGTATACTTAGATCATAATTGTGGATTGGCCATCCACCGTGGTTTTTCCCCTAACAGGGTTTCCACATAAAATTTTTGGTGCTATGGTATTGTGTTTGTTTTCATGTTTATGCACTGTGGTTGAATGTTACTAATGGTTGATGATAAATTTTAATAAATTTATTTTTTGCACAACACTGATTCACCCCCCCTCTTAGTGTAGCTTGTTTCCAACAGTTTCTTAAAAAAAAAGACCAAAATTGTTCTATTTATTGTTAGTTGTGTCCTATGGGGTTTGCATGGCAGAGCGTTACATGAGCTACAATGAGAATTGAGCTACTCATCCCAGAAGGCAGGAAAGAAAAACCTCTCCCCGACATCCACTTTTTGTTATTCTTTTTGCAGAGAAAATAAAGATCAAGAAAATCTAGTTGTCTTTCATTATAGTTTTTCCCCCTTTTTAAAGATTTCTCCCTCACATTTTCCAATAACCGAATCTTGAAAATAAAATAATATTTCTTTTTCATGCATAATATTTATCCTTAGTAATAATAATGAAATACCATTTAATTTTAATTAAAATTAATGTTGAACAACAAATATGGTTTATTAACTTTACATCACAATTATCTTTAAAACAATAAATATTAATTTTAATTTTCAAATAAAATCAATAAATGATTTAAAACTGTGCACTCATTATCATGGACTGTGTAAACTACATGCTTTTGATTTAAAACTATTTTTATTTCTTCTAAGTGAAATTAAATTATCTAACATTTAATTAATTTAGCAACTATAACAATAATCTACCTTATTAAATAAAAAAAAAAGATGCAACAATCATTAAAATAATATTATTGAATTGTAACTTATTTTTTTTGAAAATAGGGGTCATGACACAATTGAAATTTGTATCAACAACCTTTTAAACAACTTATCAACCCACCAACATCTAATAACACGTCCTAGGATGCATCCTTCCTACAATGGGAATTATCATTGGAAATCACTTTGGCTACTAAACAAAACACACCTTCTGGCAAGAGATAAAAACAATATTGATTGTTTGTTTTTTATCTTTTCTTATGATTTATCCTGTTGACCTATTCTGAGGACCTCTTGATGATGTCTAAAAAAGAGGATTTAGAGAGAAAGGAATGGGGAATTGATCATTATCTTTCATTTTCTGTGCTTGTGGGACATTCTTGTAAAATAATATTGGCGCATACTTGCTTAGTTGTGTGTAGGGAGGTTGTTTGGAGTAGCTTGTTGACTATTGTGTATGCTTTGGTTCGAGATATTCTAAAATTATAACCTACATTCCAATGAGGTTTCTGTATGTCAAGGTGTGAACAAGAACTATCCTATTTGTTTGCAGAGTCAAAGTCCATCACACTAGATACAACATCATGTTGGTTATCAATACCATGATGCATCGTGTCTACGTGTTATATCAAACATAAGGAATGACGAAAAGTACCAATCCTGAATATGAGAAAAATCATTCATCTCATCACCATAATCTAATAGTCTCGAATGATCATAGGCTTGTTGGACTTATGAATCAATCTCAAAATCAATGGTTAATCCATCCATTTTATTCTTCTATCTTTACTAACTATTCTATCCATGTATTAAATATGTGTGATATATCAAAATATACATAAGGCTACCCATGGATGATGACTGTCTATACATCATCAAATTTGTCTACATCTGACATTTGAGCTTTCTTGTCCTCTTTGAACTGAACTGATCTTGAATCTTTGTCGCAATATCCACCCAAAATTTCAAATTTCTGCCCAATCTCATGAGGGAGCAGGGTACCAACTTAATTCCTTCCATTAGGGCAATAGTGGGGCTTCTAAAAAATTATAATTTTTAAAATTTTGTGATTTGAGCAGCAATTTTAATCTAAAAAAGTGTTAGTCTTTGAACCAACGTAACAGGTACCTTACTTCAAAGAGCAGAAAAACGTAGACACTTAAAAATGTCCTGAATGATCTACACACTTGAATCTGATATACTAACATCATTTCATCTTAAAATCCATCCTCGTTTTGCTTATTTGATTAAATTAACCTAATTAATTACTCAAAGGCCTTATGTTCATCTACTAATCTAATTAGGTTAATTCACTCTTCATCACATTCACCTTTCATCCTATCTAATGAAATAATGCAAAATATTTAATTACGCTTCTTATGTCTTCTTATTTAATTAAATATCCTAATCTCACCCCTTTCATTAAATAAATAAATAATTTAATGTTGAATCTTAAATTCCTCCAAAAGTGAATATTCCTATGGAATATCCCTCCCCTTTGCACATTAAAACTTTTTTTTAATTTGCTAAATGCTAATTTTCCTCATCCACTTGCAAGAGAATATTCTTTGAGAATATTGTCCCTCTTCACTCATTCAAAAAAGGGAATATTCTTCCCCGTAACAAACTTTCAACAAACTTCTTGAGATTTTTTTGAAAGTTTGCTTCTTTGCATTATTGTGAGCCCTTGATTAAATATCAACTTGCATTCTCAACCCTTTATGGGAATCCATGATCCATGCATCCATCTCCTTTTCATCCTGACCATTGATTGATTCTTTCAATCTTGACCATAGGTTTCTCATTGCCGATTCTACAAATAGAATTTTCATCTATTGAATATGGATACACCTTTTTAGAGAAAACTTATGTTATTGAAAATCACATCCATTTGCATCTATGTTTTATTTTTTAAAGCATTTTAGATTTATTTTCATGCATAATTAGCTTAAGCATCCATTAATGGCTTCCATGATAGCTTAGTTTGCATCCATTTAGTATATTTTGGAATTTAGGACTTTTATCTTTGAATCTTGTACACATTTAGCATATAATGCATACATTTGCATCAAACATCATAGCGTTTATCATGTTAAAATAATATTTCATCATGCTTCACACACATCTCTCATCAATTTCATCAGTTTTCTTCAATAAAACTGATTGAAACAATCCCATTATCCAAGTTATTGAGAAAGGGTCACCATTCCATATCAATGTGATATCACTCCCCCATGGGATAAGTTTCAATGTCTTAGAATAGATGTTTGTCAAAATTTTATGTTTTTAGTATGTTAGATTAATGGCTGCTTCGTATTTATTGGTATTGAATATCTTATTAGGATTGATGCTTAGTGGATTAAATATGCCTCAAATATGTATGTATCAGGTGTAGTTAACCTATACTATGACATTGGTAATAGGTGCCAACACGAAATCCTATTATCTTGTGTGTTGTTGTGTGTTAGATCTTGGAATATTCACCATCATTGTAGATTTGTATATATCCTACCATTAAGATCTTACAATATTATCCTTGGTATGAAATAGCTCTATGATCATCATGTGAGCATTGGTTACTATTTAAAGGTCATGGAGTGCATTCATAATCAAGGTGATAATATAGTGAAACTAATAATTTAGAGGCCAATCTCTCATTGTTTGATACTAGTCATGTAATTGAAGTAGAGTATGTAGAAGGGATGCCAAATATTCATCATGTTGAGTGATATTTTGAGGATGAGTTTCTCAAGGTTTACCTTGATGAGTACCCACACTTGGGGAATTTTGTAACATTTTTCCTAGTGTTATACTTGATATGATACCAAAGTGGGACATGAAATTTCATAACTACTCAAGGGCTCAATGAGCTCAAGTTGTAGTTTAAATATTTATTAGAGAAGAGACATTTTTCCTAGTGTTTCCCCTTAGGTTGTACTAGTCATCTTTGTGAAGAAGAATGGATCTCTTTGCCTATATATAGAATATTGACAATTAAAGAGGGTGATAGTGAAGAACTAATATATCCATTAATGAGAATAGATGTTTTGTTCAACCGAATGACATGAGCCAAGGTGTTCTCTAAGATTGATTTAAATTTTGGATATCATTAGCTTCACATTCATGATGGAGATATTAATTTTCTTACTTTTAAGACTTGTTATGGGCACTGTGAGTTCACTATAGTTCTATTTGGGTTGATGAATGACCCATTTGTGTTCAAGAGACTTACAAATATAGTGTTCCATACCTACCTAGACTAGTTTCTCCTTGTATTCCTTGATGAATTTTTTGATATTTTTGAGGATAGCGGAGGAACATGAGGTCCACATGCACCATGTTTAATAATGATTGCAAGAGAACCATATTTATGGTAATTTGGTGTCAGTTTTTCTATTATTAGGCTAACTAATTGGGACATGTTATATATAGAGAGGGTATCTTGATAGATCCCTTAAAGATTTAAGCTATAGTGGATTTTCTTGCACTTGAAAAATATTTTAGAGGTTCATAGTTTCATGAGATTAGTAGGTTAATTCCACCAATTTGTTAAGGATTTCTTAAGAGCGGTGCATCTCATTAATTATCTTTAGTAGAAAGGAAATAAGTTTTTATGGTCAAATTAATGTGAGATATACTTTTAGGTTTTCAAGGAGTGGACAACTAGTTCACCAATCCTTGTAGTGCTTGATCTTGTATTTGATTTGTACTACACTCATATGATTTATTAGATGGTTTGGGGTTATCCTTATGTACGAGGACCATATGATTTATTTTGAATTATAAAACCTCAAGGACTATAAAATTAATCACTCCACCCACAATATTGAATTAGTATTAGTCATCCATGCATTTGTGCATTGCATACATTTTTTGAGGCCATTATTTTTGGTTATGTATTGATCATCATGAATTTCATTATATTTTCTTGCAATCAAAATTGAATGCATTTAGACATTGATAGATAGAGTTCTAAAGTGAGTATAAATTACATCAAAACGAAGGAGAATGTTTTCATATATTCCTTGAGTAGGAGGTGACATGATATCTTAATTTTATCCTTGAGCATAGAATTACAAGGCCACATTCATGAGTATAATATAGGGGATCTATGATATTAGGAGGTTTGGGTAGACACTGAGTCACAAAGGAAAATATGGGTGATTTTTTTGGCTTCTCTCTGAGAAAAATAGACTATGGTGACATCTTCATAATATTTATATCTTAGTTTAGGTGATATTTCAATTATTATGATGTTTGAGGTGCACTGTAAACCTTACACAACACATCCTAGTGTGAAGAAGATGCAAGCTAATTTAAAGTTGTCATTTTAATGGGTAGGGATGAGGCATGATATATCTAATTTTTTTGGTAGAGGTATTGAGTTTCATAGGTGAAAGATAGAGAATCAAGATCCAAAATAATTATATAACCACAAGAAATTATAGAGTGGAAGTGGGATATGATTTCAACATAATTTATATTGTTAGTTTTTCTCTATCTACCTGTTTTCATGATGCCACCATGGTTATGATGCAGTATATGGCCAATCATGCTTAATTTTTCCTATGAAGACATTCTATAATTATGCATTAGTGGCACACATCTTCATGAAGGATATTTTTAACCTAAATAGAGTGCCTCACATTTTATTCTTCAATCATGATATTGTGTTCACATATTTTTGCAGACTTACATGTAGCATGTGTTAGGAAATCAACTTAAATTTGGTCTATCACCTAAAAAATAATCAGATTGAGAGGGTGAATTAGGTTCTTGAGGATATTCTCCACATGAATGTTATGGACTAAATATCCAAGTGGGAGGACTATTTACATATCTTGTAGAGTTTACATATAACAATGGGTACCATAGTTCCCCAAGTGACATTATAATGTTTCAATATTTGTATGTTCATCCTTGTTAGACTCTATTGAGTTAGATATGATTAAGGATTGTGTTTCCCTTGGTGATAAGATGATTCAAGATATGGAGTAGTATGTGGTTTATGTTAGAGAGAAATTATTGAAATTTTAGGATATATCAAAGAACTATATTGATTCCAATAGTTTATATTGACAATTCTTAGTTGGAGATCATGTGATTTTGAGAGTAAAACCACACAATAGATCAATTTACAAGGGAAAATTTCTAATCTTACACCATGATTTTTTGGATGATTTGAGATCCTAGAGAGGATAAATTTTTGTGTGTACCAACTTGCCTTGTTTCCTAGTCTCTCATGCATCCACGGTGTGATGAATGCTTTTATTTTAAGACCTTATATTCAAGATGGGACAAATGTTTTTGATTCAGGTTCCTTGCAAGTTGAGGAGGATCATAAAAAATATTTGGAGCAAAAAATATTGTGCAATATTCAAAATACCATAAAATGAATCAAGCACAATGAAAAAGCTAATAAACTATCATAGAATGTGTGTAGAATACAATGATCACTCCTTATTAATATAGGACAAGGAGGAGGTAGTAAGGTGAAATAGAAATACTAACTAACCCTCCAAGTGATGTGACAAATGTGGAAAACTTGGGACAAGTGTGAAGGCATGTGTCAAGTGTCTATGAGGTGAAACAAATAAACCATTAAATGAAATTTAGCTAGTGTAAATAGGAATACTAGGTGTAGGAACTAGATAAAAGCTAAGTAGTTTGATAAAGTAACTATTTACACTAACACCCCCCTTAAGTGCAACAAAAAATTACTTACAAAAGATTTATGATTCTTTGGATTAGTTCAATATTGAATTGATAACCTTCCATAAGTGAAATAATAAACACAATAGGACATCTACCATATAATATGAAGAGTGTGTAAACACAACGAGGAACCTTGCATATATAGGCAAAATAGATGAGGTGGAAATGTAAGAATGAACAACTAACCCTCCAAATGTGCAACACTTGTGAGATCACTTGGAAAGTGTGTGAGCAAGTAGCAAGTATGAATGCATTAGGTATCTCAAGTGGTGAGGAAACACGTATCAACCACATGATATGAGATAAAAATCTAAAAGTCCCTAAGTAGAGACTTAAGCAATGTGAATAAGACTCTCCTAGGTAGGCTAAAATATAATTAGTTTGATAAAGTCACTATTTACACCAACACCCCCCTTATGTGTATCTTAGGGAGTAGTTCATGTAATAATGATGAGTCCCAACTACTAGGCCATGTTAGGAACTCATGTATGCATTTCTCATAAGTCAGAGAAAAGGAGAAAACCTAGTGAGAAATAAAACTCCTCTCAAAAAAATAATTGATGGAAATGAAATAAAATAAAATGTACAAGTGAAGAGGATAGAAGAAAGACTCATGATGTCCTTCAAAATAGCACAATGTACAATGTATGTTCCCCCATAGGAGAGAAAAGAGATAAGTTCTATGTGCTCCCCCAAAATATGTGAAGTAATGAACTCCATGTGAGGAAATAATTCCTCCCAAAATTGATAGGAGAAGAGAAACCATGTATCCTCCCTTTGAAATGATTCATGGAGTGTTGGTAGATTCTTGAAATTGGATGCTAAATATGATCCACAACCGTTAAACAACATTTCCCCCCTTGGGAAGAAACAACACCACAAATGTGTGAAATATGAATTTCAATTCTTGATAGGAACATGTAGGAAGTAATATGAATTTCTCTAAATTTTGCACATGATCCACAGATTGAAATGATACCAATAATTCCTTCAAATGACAGTCAAAGATCTCCAAGCCAATGCTAATGTGTGATAGATTATGATAATATGGATTAGGTACCATATGTGATTCAAGAATAGGGACCAAGATGTATGGTGGCTACTAGACTAATGCAAATATTTTATTTCTATAGATGATGATTGAGTTAGATAGGTCAACTCATGAATATATGCATAATCTATCATGATAAAAACTGATGTAGGTGAGGTAAGAGCAAGATCCAAAGATATAAATGATGATGCAACTTCATTGGAGCTGACAACATAGAGGAGATGAATGTCTTCAATAGTGTCATCCAAATATCCAAGGTGGGATTATACAAACAAAGACGAAATATCTATAGAAATATGCACCAATGTGGTGAAATTGGAAGGAAAATATCTTGGTGCATTGAATCTCTGGAAGTTCTCAAGGAAAAAAATCTCAAGGTTGAAGTAGCATCAGGTGATGAGATCACAATGCATGCCATTTTAGACTATATTATTCATCTTCAAATGATGGTGATGTCTCACAAGATGACTGAATGAGGTTGAATTTTTCAGCAAGTGTTGGTTTAGAATAACTTGACAAGTTGATTCTATTTTTAATGTAAATCTGTTGTAATTGATGAAGCTTCCAAGAAGTTTCCAATTCATCAAGTTGTTTAAGCATGAATTCATCTATGGTATGTGTTTTCTTCTTACAATAATCACATTTTAGTTTTCATGGATTTGTACACACAATTACTATTAGCTAAAGCACAAATGAAATGTGGGAAGAAAACACAAGGAAAATGTGGAAGTGTTCAAAGAAATAACTCATGAAAGTTCTCAAAGGCACAACACAATACAATCCCTTGATTCATTATTTGAGAGACCCCCAAAATTTGGCACTTTATAATTTAGTACTTTTTACAATGTAAGTCCAATGGATTGAAAATGAAAAATATTGGCTTTTGAAGAAAACAACACTCAATTGGAGATTTCTGATCTTGGCATTCTCCAACATAATAGGCAAACACCAATAAAATTTTGAGAAAAATGATGTGATGTCATCCAAAATCAGAGTTCGCGTATCATCCAAATATGTAAGGTGGGATTATACAAATAAATATGTGATGTCTAGTAGATATACATCCTGATATGATAGATCTTGAAAGATGATATTAATATCCCACTTCAAAGATTCACCAAACTTATGGATGAGTAAACATTAGATTTAGATGGAGCAATAAATAACGTGGGTGATAAGATCTCAATGCAAGCTATGCAACTACATTTGTCATCCCCAAATGATGGTGTCTCAAAAGATGTCTTAGTGAGATTGGATGGTGTCTTTGCATGTGTTGGAACTAGAGGATCAGGTAAGGAAATGCCACGATTTAGGAGAATTTGTTCCATTTCATAAATTTTATGAAATCAAAATTCTTCTATCGTATGCCTTTTCTTTCCACAATATCCACACTTGATTTTCCACTTATTAGGAGGATTACGAAGAATACTCAAATAGAAGGGATTTAGTGTTAGAGACATGATAAAATGAACCAACAAAACTAAAAAACATAAACCCATAGATTTCCCCCTAAGAATGATTAGCAAAAGTATTTTTACAAGTTTTGAAGATTGAATGCCAAATCGACTATTTATAATACACGATGATTTTTACAAAATTTGGAAAAATGGGCAATACAAATATTTAAATTATAAGTAAATTCAAATTCGTTGTGAAATTTTGATAATGTATAAAAAAATGTTTGCAAAATTTTAATAACGAGGGTGAAAGTTATGCACCATCGATATTTTATTACAATGATGACTTTGAAGAGTAAAGTTGATAATAAACAATATAATATCCAAAATATCTTCATGCAAAAATGTTGATGTTGGAACTAGCTTCCTGTTGACTATTTACACTTGAAAATCCAACCCTTCATTTACAAGTTATATAAAAACAAAAAGAATCCCCCCTTTTGAACACTATAATTAACGAATAGTCTATCTTAACCACTAGCGGTTAGAATAAATTTGAAAGATTACAAGAAAACAATATTAGAAAAAAATAGTCATAAAATGATCACTTATCATATAAATGTTAATAAAAATGCCTATTAAGTTGTTCTTTGAGGCAATGTGTACCAAATGTGCTAATTTGACCTAGTCTACAATTGCCAGTGTCCAAAATGGATCTCTGAAGTGGTCAACATGTCTAGAGAAGCTTGCAAATTGGGAAAATTTGATGTAGACATAGGGCACATGGAAAAGATGATGTAGGTTGTAGGGAAAGCCATTGATGGATTCATTGACCAAGTCGACTGTATTTGCAATATGATTTAGACCACGAGGGGAGCTTGAGGGGCATGAGACTTGGTAATTTTTTTTTTGAACACCCAATGTATGATGTAGGCCATTGGAAAGAGACCTCAACACTATCCATAGCTTGTGAAAACGATGACTACCAGAGAAGGGGGCATGTAGATCTTGATGGTGCAACTGTTGGAGCTAATAAGACTTTTGAAGATGCACAGTGCTTTATCTTTGTGAGCATCATGTTGATGCAGTGAGTGTTAAGTGGATCATTTATTATCATGAGAGATGGATTCTTGTGAATCATTATTCATAAAATACGGATCAATAAATTTGACTCGTAAAAATACATGATTGAATCCTGATAACAATATCACACATCAATGTTCTTTCTTCCACAAAATTGTAAAATGTTCTCTGTAATAACTTGAAGACAAATTCTAACACCATTGGACAAAACATGGACTCCCTATGAACATTTTTAATGGTCGTAGAGTGTGGGGCTCGATCCTTGCTCAAGATTGTCTTAAGGAAGAATATAAAGTCACTAATTTCTAATGATGATTTTACGACGTTGAAAGATTTTGGACTATTGTCTTTTACCAAACAGTTGGGGTCTATTACAAATGGAGAAAATATCAGTGTCAGTTTGTTTCCAAGAGACAATATAGAGCCTAAGATCTTTGAATTCATTAAAAAAAATTTTAAAGCAGTTGATGCACCAATAGATATGGACAAACAATATGTAGGGACTGAAATAAATCCTTACACTGGTAGTTGCCTGAATTTGGAAAGTTTAGAGTCGGTGTAGAACAAAACAGTGACCCCAAATAATTGAAGAATGTGGAATGTATATCTGAAGCCCCAAAAAACACTTCAATGGATTGTTGTTGTGAGCTTATATTGCTACAAAACGTATCTCCGGTCAAATTTTGTGAAGGAAAGATTGAATTTCAACCTTTGTGAAGGCAGATCAACTAGAGTAGAGGGTGAAGTCATTGAATCCATCAACGGCCTTGTACAATGCATTGACTCCATCAAAACTATCATAGAATGTGTAGAATATAATGTTCATACCTTGTTTATATAGGACAAGGAGGAGATAGGAAGGTGAAATAGAAAGATTGACTAAATCTCCAAGTGATGTTACACATGTAGAATACCTGGGACAAGTGTGAAAGCATGTGTCAAGCATCTATGAGGCAAGACAACTAAACCACTAAGTGAACTTAAGCTAATGTGAATAGGACTACTAGGTGTAAGAAATAGATAAACGATAACTAGATGCACAAATACACTTTTCACACTAACACATTTCTATCTTACAACATCAAGAGTTGAGCCTTTGGTGATGAGACTTATAACACATAAGTGTCTAGTGATATCATCATCATGATTTTGTAATACTTGGGATAATGCTATATAATTATGAGTTCTTTATCTTCACATTTGTTTAGGATTCCAACAGTAAGCCTAGTTTTAGAGGATGAATATGCAAGGCTCTAGGCATATGTGTCCCATTTTATTTATCAATTTTAAGTTTTTATATTGATACTAATACACACTTAATTTTAAAGTGCATAAAGTTATGAGTAGTCAACTACATTAACTCTTTATTAAGTGATATAATCATTAATAAAGTCTTATATAAGTAGTTAATCTATCCTAGGTAGTATCCATGGAATAATTATGATTTTTATAGGAGATAGAGGTTAGTTATTATCATAATATTGAGCATTGTGTTCTTATTGAAGAATATCTATCTTATGCTCCAGGTTTCATAGACCCAAAATACTATGTATTTATAATAAATCTTTTATTATCATATTACCCAATTTGATGCCTAGTACTCACTATCCTCCTCTTGATGATGAATTTGTACATCCATTCTATCTTGAAGGTAGGATCCAAGTTGATTGTCTTCTTCAAGAATGAGCACCATTTTGTAGCCTTGTTCTGGTGACTCATGAGAGTGGCAGAGTGGAAGTTGCCTAAAAATGTCCACCACTAGACCACAACATTTTCTTCTATTAGGCGTCAAATATATTTGGGAAGTGGGATATCCACACTAGGTCTAACTACTAATATGACCTCCTCCAAAAATATAATAAACTCCTTCTTCTAAACTAGCTCTATCAACAATTTTGTGAACATGTCCTTGGTTTCCCAAAAATCCAATAGGGAAGTAAAAAACTTAGAGTAGATATAAATATTAACCTAATTTCTATTGTATGCAACTAGAAAATAATCTCCTAAAACCCATTTAATTGCCAACATTACTAGACCGTGATGCAACTTGAATATCACTTTTAGCCTATGCTTGGTTATTTCATAAAGAAATACCATTTTTTGTATTCTCTTAAACCACACACATCAAATTATCCATACCGAGAGAACTATGCACTTGAGAATGCTCTACTTGAAACCACTTGGTCAGATTTATATGCCTAACCATTTTTGTTCACAAGAGTTTGGAAGATGGTATTTATTTTTGCATGAGCCTTGAAATTACCTTTGATCCTCTCCTATTTCTTTGACTCCATATGATGATATCCTTGCCACAGTATAATTTTGTATGAGATTTTACAGGTGAATAGTCAATAATTTTTATGCGTTAGTTGTATTTATCTTTACTTGCAAGATAAAAGATTTGTTTTTTTTTTTTTTTAATGATTACCTATGTCCTCATTTTATTCTTCATAAAATGTATAATTTCAATACCATCGAATGCTACATTTTCTAAATGATCCACTTCCACATTCTCTTCCCTATACATGTGGTTGACCACCACATTACTAAATTTAGACATGAGTCCCAAAGCCACTTATAATTGTGCCCTTTAGTTTCTAATTCTGGATCAAACAATTATGCATGACATTTATGATGATTGAGGAACCGCCTTCAATTTCTAGATTTTTGATTTGTTTTCTTCTTAATATTAAATCGTGAGTAAGTGATTGTAGCTCAACCTCATTGTTTTTTCCCACTGGAAGAGATAGTGAGGCATTATATACTATTTGAGCTTTCAGATCCCTTATTATGCATCCAAACAAAGATATACTAGGATTGCCTCTAGAGGCCCTATCAATATTCATCTTGAACCATCCGAATGATAGATGATTCTATTTTGGTAATTCTCCAATTTTTTTCTTAATTCCCCATTAATGCATTTCACTTGAGTAGGTTTTAAACCAAATCAATTCTTCAACATCCTATTATCCCAGCCTGTGATCACTTTTCTTTTAGTTTGGTTTTCCACCCTGCTATTTGAAGTCCCCACTCTAACTATTATTAACTTATTTAGAAAGGATGGTAATGCCAATTCCTTTTCTTGAAAAATCCTTTGATTCCTTTCCTTCCAAACTTCGTAGATGAGAATCAATGGGAAAATTTTCCATAAGCACATGAAGGAATTATTTAATTCTAGAGTTGGCCAAAATTTGAATAGACCTAGCACATCCCTAGGAAGGGATCCATACCAACCTAATTTAGAACACAACCATCTCCAACACTATTGTGGAAATGAGAACTCAATCAGAAAATGATCTAGCATCTCTTCCCCATTCGGGCATAAAACACAACGAGAAGGCCCATGGAAGCCCATTTTCAAAAATCTACATGCAGTTAAGATTCTCCCTTGCAGTGCAACCTATAAAAATCTCTAGCCTTGGGAAGAATTTTTTTATCCCAACATAAATGGATTGGGAGTTCTATCTAAGAGGCATTATTTTCCATTCAATAATAACCATATTTTAGATTATATTAGCCATTCTTTGCTCCATTCCACTTTGATTCATCTTTCCCCAACCTAACTACTATTCTCATTCCTTCAAGAATGTATTTCAAAGAGTGTGCTTCTTCACTTGGAATTCCCATATTATCTAAACTTTGTATCTACAAAGAGACACCCCCTCTTCAAAAAACTCCTCCAAATAATTCCTAACACTTGTTCCCCAAATGTGTATTAAAATATATTTTGATTGAGTGAGAGATATCAAACTGTCCAATGGTAGATAACAATCTTATGAGTCTTCCCATAACAAATCCAAGCAACCATCATGTATGTCCCATGTTAGATTACCTATAATGATCAGTTTGCACAAGTTCATGTAGCTCCAGATCCTAGAACCACATGAGAGCCTTTTCGTAGTAAGAATCCAAGTAGGATCATTATTGTTTAGATTTTTTCTCTACAAAATTTTACCCTATTTTAAATGTGGCTTTTCAAATATTTTCCATACCAAATTTTCCCCTTATGATTTATTATGAGAAGATTGGTTTCTCAAACCCACACCACCATCCTTCTTGGTTTTATAGATCTTATTCCAAGCTATTAGAGAAAGTTTATCTTTATTTACAAAGCCTTACCAAAAGAACCTTCTTATTATCTAACTAATTTTATGGCCAACAATAACATGAAGTGTAATGCATGACATTAGATATATTGGAAGAGCAGATAATACAACTTTCAACATTAAAATTATCACTTACCATGATAGCCATTTTCCCTTCTAAGAATCCACCTTGCTATTCATTCTTTCCATGAGAGGATTATACAACTTGATTGAACTTATGCCTTTTGCTAATGGAAGTGTGACCATAATCATAATAAAAACTAAATATGCCAGATCCAAATGAATTTAAAGCCTATTTAATCCCCTAAGTCATGATCCCAATAAGATATTAAAAATTCATCAAAGACTAAGAACCCATTAAACTAACATGAAGAACACGAAAAAATGGAAACCTACTTTAAGACCCCAAATTTTATTCTATTTGGGGAGTGGTGTCACATTGATGTGGAATGACGACCCTTTCCCAATCCCTTGGATAATATATGCATGTTTCAATTAGTTTTATTGAAGAAAACCGACGAAATTGATTAGAGAAGAATGCAAAATGATATGAATCTAGTTTAACATGAGGAGATACTTGTTTTAAATGCTATACTGGTTGATAAAATGGATGCAATTTATGCTAAATGTAAACAAAGCTCAAAGATAAAAGCCATTTAAAGAAAACTATTCTAAAATGAATGAAAACTAAGTTAACATGGAAGCCATTAATGGATGCTTAAGCTAAATGGATGAATATTATACTAAAATAATATTAAGTATGAAACAAGGATGAAAATGAGTATGAATTTCAACAAAACAATTTTTCTATCAAAATAGGATCCATTTCTCTCGAAATAGCAACCTATTTATAGGAAAGCAAATGAAAAATAATCAAGGGCTCAAATTGATTTGATCAATCAATGGTCAATAATGAAAGAAGGGTGAGCACATGGATCAAAGATTCTAATCAATGGATGAGAATCAAAGATCACACAGATCAAGGAAAGAATCAAGGGCTCATAATCATGCAAACAAACACACTTTGCAACAACTTTTAAAAGTTGTTTCAAAGTTTGTTTGGAATAATCATTAACTTTTTTGGAGAAAAATAGGAGAAGATTCCTTTGGAATATTCCCTATGCAAGTAGATGGGAGGAAAATTAGAAAATTTAGTAATTAAAACTAAATTTTAATGTGCAAGATGGAGAATAATATGATATTCATTATATTATTGATTTATTTAATGAAAAGGGGATATGATATCTAATTAAATAGTTTAGGGTTATTTGATTAAATAAGAGGACTTAGGGGTTAAATTAAATGATTTGATTTATTCAATTGAATACGGTGAAATGTTAGTGTGAAAAGGGGGTGAATTAATCCAATTAGATCAATTATATTAATAGATGAAAATGAGGCATTTAATTAAATAACTAGACTTATTTAATTAAACAAGTGAAAAGATGATGGATTCTACGATGAGACAATATTAATATATCGGTTTCAAATGTGTAATATCATTCAAGACATTTTTAAGTGTCTACATTTTCCCCCTCTTTGAAGCAAGGTACCTATTACATTGGTTCAAAGACTAACGCTTTTCAGATTAAAACTACTGCTTAGATAAATAATATTTTCTTTTTTGGTTTTTTGGATGCCCCATTGTTGCCCCAGTGGAAGAAAAATAAAATGGTACCTTTCCCCCTCAAGAGATCGAGTGAAAATTTTGAATTTTGGGTTGATCTCTTGAAAAAGATAAAACATTGATTCAAGGGTCCCAAAAGGCTCTGGGATGCAAACAAATGCTAAAAAACAATAAAAATGGTGTAAAATAAGCTTCACTAGGTCGGAATTGGTGAAACAGGTGAAAACCCTAGCTACACTCTCAAATTAGGGAAAAAAACCAAAAAATTTGGGCTTAAATATGGGCTAAAGGGTCACTTTCAATTCATTTGTGTATTCACACTATAGAGAATTTGTGCATTTTGAGCTCTGACACCCTAATGAGATGGAACAATGTGTGCTTCTAGTTCACCTTTCCAAGCGAGTTCGAGAGTACCAATGCCGAGTAGATGTAGGACCTTGGGTGTGTGACTCAATTTTTTTCTCATTTTACACGTATCGGTGCATTTGTTGTTGGGAAAATGTGTCTCAACCTTGCAATTATATACGATTTATTGTTGAAAGGTGGTGACTGATAATGCAAATACTGTACACTCATAGCACGATGTGGGGTTTAGGGCATCGCGTCAATTTTTTTTCGCTAACATGTCAAAATTTTCCCTGTTGACACATCAAGGATTTTTCCCATTGACATGTCAAGGTTTTTTCCTACTGACTCATCAAAGGTTTTCCATTAACACGTTAAATGAAAAATGACCTTGTAAACCATAATTCTAGAAGGTTCCAAAAATCTTGTGATAAGTGGGTGGGATGTATGTAGATGATAGTGTATTTTGAGAGTCTGATAACGGTTGGGTTGTCTCTTGATCTTTGGTGGTGCTACTCCTGTGAGAAGCTTGCTCTGCAAGTATATTGTAATATTTTGATTTCTGAATAATATATTGGGTGACTTTTGGAGTGTGGGGTTTTTCTCCCGAAAGGGTTATCCCCATGTAAATCATCGTGTTTTGGTATGCATGATATTTGTGTTTATTTTTGTTTAAGTTTTTATAACTGTTAAAGATCTGTAAAGTTTTGTATTTTCCTCCTCTCAAGATTAGTGTAGGAAGTTGTTCCTCTACCTTAACTTCCTTACATTGATTAGGATTTCCAAAACTAGGGTTTTAGGGCATTGTTGTATTGTGACGTTCCAAGTTTGCATCGGCATCGCTATTGATATTTTAGTGACACACCTAGTGTTTAGTGACACACCAAGATTTTTTAGTTTGGTGATGCACTGGGGTTTGGGCAACATTGGATTAAATGAGTGATGCATAGGTTTTCCTAGTCAAGCGATGCCATGGATTTATGATGATGCACCCAAAATATTTGGTAAGTGAGACATGCTAAATATCGACACACAATTGAGTATGACGATGCACATCACCAAAATGGTAACACACCCCCAAAAGGATATAGCGACACACCCTAGAAATGGTGATGCTATTGATTTCAATGACATAATTGTTGTTCTAGGATGCAAATAATTATATTTTAAACCTGTTTCCAGTTTTTAGGCAAATTGACATTGTGCATGCAATACATGCAAGAGGATATTGAACCTTTGATGTCCTAGGAGTATCGATCGAACCTTTTGGCAGTGGTACATGACTTTGAGGATCTGGAGATAGAGCGCTTGGGAGCTCTTGAACTAGGGTTCATTGCCTTCATGCTAGAGGTTCACACCCACCTAGTGATGATGATAGGGAGATGGCATAGTAAGATATCTTCATTTAATTTTCCCACCGGTGAGGCCACAACCATGCTCAAGGATGTGTGGTGGATTCTTCAACTTCTTATTCATGGGAAACATGCCATTTATGACATCGAGGTTGGGAGAGACGTATGCTGCTCTCTTTTATGTTCAGATCAAATCATTTTGGTGAGCTCACAAATAAAACTAGATTTATATGGAGGAAGGGTACCCATTTTAAGATTGGTCATAGCTTCTCTTATTTTAGGTGTGAGTTCCCCAAACTGATGGGGTAGAGGCTTCAGTCTGGGTTGGGGGGTGGCATGACACGACATGATTTTGAGGACTACCATGTATGCATGGGGGCCAATCATGTTGGCCTCCTTATATCATGATATGCATCAGGCAGTCTACTGCTAGGGGGGGAGTATCAGGGTCGACATCACACTCCTTCATTAATGGGCTTATGAGCACATTGCGGTTTTGAGACATCTTGTTGTTTTGGTTGATGTTCATGAGGATGAGTTGATTGTTTATGGATACAGGGTTGCCATGACTTTACAACACATTGGGTCTATAGGGATTCTATACTAGTGACACACCATAGATGATATGACTATTTTCAAGTAGAGGTTGTGGTTAAAAGTTCTTGCTTGGTATGATGACCAACAATAGCTCTTTTTTTCTAAGAAGAACCGCTATATTTAGGGGTGAGCATATGATGATCAAGTGGTATTTACTAGACTGTGTGGCATGATAGTTTGGGGAAACTTAGGATGTGCCATCAGATGATTACATAGCTGTATTTGTGAGGTCCCACAAAGAGATTGAGTGGGGGCAGCAAATTGATCCCATAGTGGTGATCAATGAGTTCAGATAGCCAATTGCCCACCCATGGGAATATGATTGGGGTCTACCAGATGTAGGAACCACCTTAGTTTATGATGCATGGTGGAGACCACATACTCGATTGACCAACCCATTGGGGGATAGCCCCATGGTAGAGGTAGGGAAGGAGGTGGATAGCAACTTGAGGAGTAGCTAGACCAGCAGAGGGTATAGGTCCCAGGGTAGGTAGAGAAAGATCAGGGTCACTAGGACTCAAGGTAGCAACAACCTGAGCAGCCACAATAGCCACAACAACCATAGCAGCCACAAGGGCCTAATATGAGATATGCGCATATTCTTTCCCTTATAGCACAAGGAGATCAGCTATGCCAAAATATTTAGGTGATGACAATAGAGCATGACAAAGAGGTGTGGTTATGATAGCAGCTAGACCTATAGTTGGCCCAAGATATTTTGAAACACCAACAACTTGAGGGTGTTATAGTTGCCCCACAAGGATAGGTGGTGTTTACTCAATTATATAAAGAGGCAGTGATAGAGGCTGCTTATTACAAGATAAACTACCACAAAGATGTCCCTTGGGAGATGAGACAACCTGACTCTTCACAAAGGAGTGGGGCCATTCCTAGGGATTTTGATGGGCAGCCCTCAATTAGATAGCCTAGGGAGCCGAGCCATAGACATGATGATCGACAGAGAAGTGGATAGCCCTTGCTCATTTTGTAGACACACTTTTGATGTATAGTCTAAGTTATTTATAAAAATACACATTCATAGGCTCATTTTTGATAGCCTCTTGTATATTATACTTTTGATGATATTCATACACACTGTGTTTGATATTGTATCATGACATTCATTTTTTTTGATATATATATATGAGATGGATCGATGCGGATTATGATGTGATGTATTGATATGCTATGTGATGTATGATGTTATATTTATTTCATGTTATGATTATGTATGGATGAAATGGATGGATGTTATGGATACATTTATTTATTTATGTTAATGTGATATGAGATGATCTATGATGTGATGTAAATGATATGCAATGGATGTGTTACGTTCTTTTTTAGGATTTTGTTATGACACACTATGAGATGGATATCCAAACATGCTATGCTTATGCAAGATGTATTTATTTTTGTGTATTTTTTCCATGTGATATGGTGTCATCAGGATGCATGTATATATATGGATGATGCATATGGTAATGTTTATGATATGGGTGTGATGGATGATTACGTAATGGATTAAGATGCTTAGAATAATAAATCTATATTATCCTAAACAAATTAAATGATAATGATGATGCAATGGATTATGTTTTTTATGATGATGCAAGATGTGTGCATGTTGATGATTTGTCGATGTAGGGTGAATGCATTATGATATTTTTGTTGACTATCATGATACTGGGGTTAGCATGGAAAGGAGACAGAAGAATAGGATGAATGATTTGACCATTTATTTGGAGAGATTCAAAAGTCCAACAAGTCCATGATCCATCAAGACTTTATTAAATTATAGTGATGAGATGGATGATTTTTGTTCATATTTAGGATTGGGACTCTTCATCATTCCTTATGTTTGATATAACACATACATGATGCATCAAGGTATTGAAAACCAAGATGGCATTGTATCTAGTGTAATGGAATTTGAATCTACAAATAGATAGGATTATTCTTGTTCACACCTTGACATACAAAAAACTTATTGGAATGTAATTTAGAAGTATAGAATATTTCAGACCAAAGCATTCACAATAGTAAAAAATTTACTCCAAATGACCTCCCTACACAAAACTAAGCAAGTATGCACCAATATTATTTTAAAAAAATACCCCACAAGAACAAGAAAAAAAAGATAATGATTGATGCCCCATTCCTTTCTCTCTAAATCATTGAGACATCATCGAAAGGTCATCAGGATGGGCCAACAAGATAAATCATAAGTAAAGATAAACAATAAATAGTCAATGTTATCTATACCTCTTGCCAACGTAACATAGCTAAGGTGATCTCTGTTATTGATGTCCATTGTTGGAAGGGTGCATCCTAGGACATGTTTATCATATATTTTTACTAAGATTAAGTGTGTGATCTGTCATTGATATGAACGCCACTGAATCATTTACCTATGATCTAAACTTTAGATTTTGAATTTTAAGTTTTCACTTTATGACTTGCGACACTTGTTTTCGATTTGTTTTTCCAAAGTTTGAAGATGATGATCGATTTATTATGGATGAAGGTTTATTGTAGGTGAAAGTGAAATGGGATGGATTGTTTTGGATTTTTTGAAATATTTCAATGTTTTTTTGGGTGTTTTGAAAATGTTTTGAGGTTGTTTTTGGTCTTTTAAAAAGTTTATGTGAATATTTTTGTCTTTCGTTTATTTGAGGCTGTTTAGGATTTTCCAAGGTTTTCCAATGTTTAGGGTTTTTAATTTTCAAATATTTTTTGTGTTTTTTTAAGTTTTCAAATTTTTAGGGTTTTCTAAGTTTTGACCATGAACCTAACCTAAAAGACTATCCTGGGGACCTTGGGGGCTTATCTAAGACGAGCCTTTCCTATGTTATACACGCAAATACCACATAGTTTTATTGACTTGACTTAGTAAATGGATTGTTAGTTTATTATGACAATATTCTAAAGGGCTGGCCTAGGGTGTCTCAAGGGCACATCAATGATGGCCTTGCCTATGTTCAAGCTCAGAGACTTGTAGTTCGACATGGTACTATTTTTGTATTTTTGATGTTTTGACCTTTTTAGGGATTTTTATGTGTTTTGGATGTTTTAGATTTCGACTTTACAACTTTTTGAATGTTTTTGGATTTTAGTTGTATAGGTTTTTGATGTTTTCGGATTTTTTTAGATTTTGATGAATGTTTTAAGAATGTTTTTGGGATTTTCAATAAGTGATTTAATAACCTCAAGATATACAAGAATCCAATCCGATATAATCATAAAATAATTCCCCTAGCATGATGTGATAGACAACCTCGATATAGGAAGGATAAATTAAACTTAGGAATGTGCCAGGTAGTACTACAGGGGAATATGATAATTTACAATATCAAGTTATGCCATAGGTGTTGATGGGTGATGGAATAAACAGGATGAATGATATAGTGCGATGGATGGATGCATAGTATTATAAGCTTAAAGAGCCAAATATTGGTGGAGGTGCTTTATTTACGCAAGGAACCTGTTTGCTAGGTTTTCACCAAGGTAATTTCCCAAAGTGCCATCAAAATGGTTTTCACTAGAGGATGATTTTTCTCTTCATTTTTGATTTTTTGGATTTACACTCTTCAAGTCTAGGCATATAAATTTTTAATATGTAGGCTTTTGATTGGCTCCTAAAATGGTTCACCTTCAGGAATTGATAGATGGTACACTCCTAATCCATAGCTTGTTGTGACAATGAATTGGCCCAACTAATTAGGCTCACAATTTACTTTACTGCCCTGATATGGAACATTCTTCTAATTCTGATTTAGGACAAGATCCCCAACTTGGAAGGACTGATTCTTGATCTTCTTATTATAGCTCCGTTTTAGTTAGTTTTGGTATGTATGCAAATGATTGAGGACATCAAGATGACGCTCATCCAAAAATTCTAACTCATTTAGCCAAGACACCCTATACTCTTCATTAGTGACCAGATTTTGCAACGTCACTCACAATGAAGTAAGATCAACCTCAATAGGTAGGATGGATTTTGATCTGTAGACCAAGGAGAAAGGGGTTGCACCTATAGGTGTGTAGATACTAGTTTGATAGGCTCAAAGGGTGGGATTTAATTGTATATTCCAATCATGACCAACTTCATTGACCGTTTTATTTAGGATCTTTAGAATGGTCTGGTTTGTAGCCTCATCTTGGTGATTGCCTTGGGGGTAACAGAAAGTAGAGAACTGATGTTGGATGTTAAATCATTGGAATAGCTTTCTTACATTATGATTCTTGAAGGGCGTTTCATTGTCTGAGAAAAGGGCTTGCAGAACATCGTAGTGGTAGATAAGGTAATTCAAGATAAACTTGGAGATTTTATTCCCTATTATGTAAGTCATAGGAATGGCTTTGACCCACTTGGTAAAGTATTCAATGGCTGCTATGATAAAATTGTGACCATTAGATGATGTGGGAGTGATATTTCCTATGAGGTCAAGCCCCTACTATGAAAATGGCCAAGGTGTGACAATTGGATGGATCTCTTGAGTTGGGGCATGGATAAGGTCTCCATGCTAATGGCATTGGATACATTTCTATATATACTAATGAGATTCTCTTTCCATGGTCAATAAGTAATACCCCATCCTCAACAATTTTTTGGATAAGGTTATCCCACTAGAATGGGAACCAAAAATGCCTTCGTGTACTTCTATTAAGGTGGTAAAGGCTTCCTCTTGGTTGAGACATCATAGTAACATCTCCTCGATGCTTCTATGATATAGGGTATCACTTAAGATCATGAATCGAGATGCCATTTTAACAAAGATCTTCTTAAGGCTGGAGGTGATATCAGATGGGAGGGTACCTATACTAAGTGTGAGAGAGGGGGACCACTCATTCCAAGACCATAGGTCACAAAAGGCCAAGAGCGGAAAGGCTGCCCTAACCCACCTTAGTTTGAAGGGAAGTTAGGATGACTAGGATGAGAATGATGAGGATTATGAACCCTTCGATCACTTTGCAATCTGAATGTAGGAAGGGGACTAGATGGGCTAACCTTTAGAGTCAGATTCGTGTCTCAGGAAGCTCTTTGTGTGATGATGGAAGCACAGTTCCAAGATGACAGTGCGATGTGCTAGTGTCCGTACGTCCAGAGAACCGAGGAGACAAGATTCTTACTAAAAAAGGAAGACCACTAGCCTAGTCTAGGAATGCTTAAAGTAGTAGAATGAGATTAAGAGGAAAGAAAAGCAAATGTGAATATGATAAAGGAAATATATTACCACCAAGGTGACAAAGACAATCTCATATAATTCTCTCCTTGCCAGCTTGCTCCATGCACTCTCCACCTACACATAAGGAAGGTGGAAATTGTTGGGGTTGTATAGGGGCCTGCCTCAGTCAAACCCCCGTATTGGTGTTTCCACCTCCATGGAAAGGCAAGTATGGAATGATAGAAATAAATGATAAAGGAAGAACTACAAGCTACATATGCAAGAAACACCACAAAAAAATAATTCCTTACCCAATCAAAAGGAAAAGAAGAGAAGGGAGGAGCTTTACCTCCTTCGTCCAAAGTGCTCAAGGCTTGTGGAGGAGTGAATGAGAGGGACTCAAACCTCTGTTGCCATTGTGTATGTCCTGTACTCACCCTGTTGGAGTGACAAAGTGTTGAGTTACTATAATGGAGTGAAGGATGCTGCTACAAAGCTTGGGAGTGAATGCTCCAAGAGTGCTCAAATAGTCTAGCAAGAATTTCCAAAAACTTGGGAATGGATAGAATGATCAAGAATATGAAGGAGAAGGTGAAAAATGGCCATATTTGGGTCAGCCAGCCGAGGAGGGGCGTTACTCTTCGACTTCCAATCAAAAGAATGCTTATGTAGTCTTAGTCACAAGAATCTACTAGGGACGTAAGCGAACTACATGAAAGTCTGTGCACCATGTGGGCGTCCTCGATAGAAATTACCCCATTGACACACAAACTATGCACCAAGTTGAATGCAAGCATCGAGCTTAAGTGGAATTAAAACTCCACTTTTGATTTTCTAAGGTGTTAAAGGGAAAGAAGGGTATTTGCATTAGGGGTACAAATTCACGTTAAAACATTTTTCGCCCAATTTGGTGAGCACGAGTATTGTTGAATGCTTCGGTAAAGCAGAGTAATAAGGAAGTAGTAGAGTAAGAGATGTATATTTGAATCAACGAGGAAGCAGAGAATGGTTTGGCGAACCCAAAAGTGTAGGAGAGGACATCATAGTTCCACGAAACTACAAAGTTGAAGTACAAAATTTCCTCATAGGTTCACGGTCTTGCAAGGGGGGTTACCCTTCAAGAACTCTCACTTGAAGGAAACCAAGAAAAGAACCTTACAAACGTATAGGCCTCTAAGGAAGGTATCCCGCAAGAAATTTCACATGAGGGAGACCAAAGAAAAGAGACTTCGTAGAGTCAGAGGTGGTGCCATGTTTACCCGCAGATAGAACACATCAGGAAGTAGCTATGCAAGCCAACAAATGGACAATCATGCATACCATCACTAAGTTGTAGGAATTTCAAAGGGGTCCCTCAAGAACCCTTCAAAAGGAAGGAGGGTCCACTCAAGGGATGCATTTTTTGAAATATGAAGTCTAGTTGGGCTGTCCCCAAGCCAGACGCGAAGATGTAAAGTGAAGTCCAGTCGGGCTGCCCTTGGACTAGACATGAAGATGCAAAATCGGTCCAGTCAGGCTACCCTCGGTCTGGATACCAAGAAATAATTTGAAACTTTGTGAAGGGATCCCTTGGGAACCTAACGTGAAGAGGAGGGGTCCACTCAAGGGAAACACTGTTCCAAAGTTAACGTCTTCCTTCTCGAATAGATTCGTCACCAAGGAATCCTTTTGAAATATGTTCACTTCATCAAGGAATTCGAAAGGAGGGAGATGTGCTCATGTGAGGGGAAGACTAAGACCGTTCTTGCTTCGGAGGAGGATTTCCAAGTCCTTTCTTTATGAACCCATGATGACGGAAACACATTTTGTTAGGGTTCTAAGTTGAAAATATAATTCTAATAAGGAAGTGTGTGGAGGGTCTTCAAGAAAAGATACGTTTGGAAATGAATGCATTTTATAAAGACCATGTAATGTAGAAGATACGTTGTTACACCTGAAAGGGACAACTCAAGCAAAGAAGAGAGAAATATAAGGAAAAAGGTAAAGACAACAAATCACGCATAGAGAACACAAGGAGATGTGGTTTTGCGGGGTTAGATTTGCCTTTAAGTATTTATATGTAGGTAACCATGGTAAGAGGTGAAAGATCATCAATCCCCAACTAGATCAGGAAGAATATACAAAAGACAAAGTAAAATAAAAAATTGGGTCAACATGGAAGGAGGCCTAAATGCTCCCAATGCTTTGCATCATCCCCAATTTACCAAAATTCAATCACAAAAATGGAATAATGATGAGATATATAGAGGAAGTTTCACAACACATACACCACACCTATATCCAAGCACCAATAAGGGTGACATAGGTCATCTAGGCACATAGAGCACGATCATGGGGAAAAAATGTCACGACACACACACATGTCTAATCTAAAGATTAAGAAGAGGGTCTCCCCTTAACATTGGTTGACCAAGAGGTCATCATCCTACCACTCTAGATCATCGTAGGAAGGAAGACGGGCCTGCAATGGTGTAATGTTAAGGGGAGGAGATTTCAATCCTCCCACAACAAGGGCTAAGGTAGAGGGAACTGTACGGTCTCCGTCACTTAGATCTTGTGGGTCTAGGGTCAATGACCTCAAAAAGATCGCTGATAGGGCTGGAACTTCATCTAGTGAGTTAAACATGCACTTAACAGAAGTTCCATGTTTTGTCTCGGTAGATGGAGGAGTCTGCACTCGAGGTTCACTACTAGGCTCACTGAGGAACACGGGAGTAGTGACAAACTCAAGGGAGGCTGGAGCTGGTTCCATCACTAGGATAGAACATGTCCGTGTGAGGCCACCTTTTGAGGAAGGTGGGATCTTCTTTCATCCTCCATCACTGGAGGGACCATGCTCTACCTTCTTCTTCATCGGAGGAGGTGAACTCCCCACAGATGAAGCAAGGACTGATGGAGAAGAGGGAGGAACCGCAACGGATATGATCGAGGTGTTCACCATATCCATGGGTTTTGGGAAAGGAAAGACATCTGGAATAGAAGGCAACAAGGGCGGCTCCACAAAAGGAGCAATGAACACTTGCACCCTTCTAGATGCAGGTGTGGTCACAACGAGAGCCAGAAGAAATTCAGAATGAGGTTGAACATAGATGGAAGGGGGGAGAGAGGAAGTCACAATAGGAGATGTAGTATTATCCTCTTCCTTCTTTTATAAGGAGGCTTTCTCAGCTAGGAGAGCCTTTTGTCGGTGCTTACGCTCATGTGCAAGGTAGTTTCTATGGCTCTTCAAACTAGAAGTCGGGATCTGTGAAGGGACAAAAGGATTTTTTTCAGCCATGGGAGTGTCCTCCATGCATATATCCAATGGAAGGGTAGTCTCCTGAATGAGAGAAAAAGAGGTAGGTTAAAAAATGATAGTAGGAGTTACCTCTACAACCTTAGGGGTGGCCCCTTTTCTGTTCGAGGGAACATGAATAGGTCAAGGGGAAAACTCTCTTTGTGAGCCTTTATTTTTTCCATATAAATAATAACAGGGCCTTGGAGGCCCATTAGGGAGATCCGATATCCTGATCTTGGGATTTCACCAAGGAGGCATCGTCGAAATCAATGAATAGAGCCCAGGTTTGTTCATCTAGTACTCTTCCCAAGAGAGAGGAGCGGATGAGTCAGCTTGAGAGGGAGCGAACTTTTCCTTTCCATTTCAAGAGGAGGAGGTAGCTATTGGCTTGGCTATAGGAAGAGTCAATTTCAGTTTTTCCTTTCCTTTAGTCTTGTACTTCACATAGTTCTTGTAAAGTAGGTTCGTTCTTTGTGGGAGCGAGCCGACTAGAGTGGACCAAAAGTTATCTAACAAATATCCTCCATGAGATACCATAGGTTGATATCCAGTGTCATGCACCACATGCACAAAACCTTCATGGGAAAACTTAAGACACTTATGAACCACATAGGCGATCCCATTCATGGGAGTTAGCCAAGGTACGCCTAGCTTCACTCTAAACAGGTTTGACTTGGGAATGACATCGAAGATTGTGTCTATAGTCCTAGGTCCAAATAGGATGAAAAAAATTATCAATCCATAAGGTTTAAGAGAAAGGCCATCATGTATACAGATGATGGATTTGGTTTTTTCATATTTTTCCCTTTGTAGGGATTCAAGAGTAAGATCTCTTCTATTACGACATTCACTCTACTCGCGGGGTCGACTAGGACCCATTTCACAATGTTTCCATTGAGGTGAGTAGGAATGTATAATGGAGAAGGTTTGCTATTTGTTGGAAGATCTTGCGAGGTAAATGTAACATCCTATGAGCTAGTCGCAAGATGAGGAGAGGGAGTAACAATAACCATGTTAACATACGCCTCTGGGTGAGAAGTAGAATCGATGGGATCAATAATCATGTTAGCAAAATGTGACCGAAAAAAGATCCGTGTATATCTGTAAATCACTGTTAGCTTTCACCACTAATTTGTTTGTATTGTGTTTACTCCCATCAAGACGGCTAGTACCATCCTTGATGCAGTCTTTTATCTCATGATGTAGGCATATGCAGCGTTCAGTATCGTGTCCATTGAATTGATGGTATTTATAATAGGTGTTCTCTTTGTACCAGCTAGGGTATGGTTCTCTAATCAGTTTAGGAGTAGGCAAGGTAAGGATCTTATCCTTCACCAACTTCTGCAAGATGGAAGAATAATATTCTGATAGCTTCATAAACTTTCGGTCACGTCTGAGGCCATTGTTGTCCACAATGACTACTATATTTGCGACGGATTTTTCTCTTCCCGAGATCGACACGATAGATCTTCCCTCAAAATGGGAGCAGGAGGGGGAATGTAGAAATTGAACCACCATCTACTGGTATTCTCATAGAGACACAAACACATGTGTGAAAGAGGGATACTTCGTGAGGGAAAACTTCTTTTTCCAATGTCTCTGTAAATTCCCTATGAAGACCTTTTGTACATTTGAGTCAGGTAATAGATACGAGATCTGTGAGAAGAGAGCTTGATATCACGCTATAAAGTATATAACCTTTTCATTGTCCCCGTTTTTGCATCGAACAAGGTTTGAGAAGGTCATCTTCTGTCTGATATTGGCTTGGAATTGTCGCAAGAACTGTTTCACAAGATGATCAAATGTGAAGATGGAATTATCAGGAAAAGAACAATACCAATCTAGTGTTGTATCTTTGAGGGATTGGGGAAATATTTTAGCCATCAGTGCATCATGATGGAAGAAATCTATGCATAGGGTGTTAAAGGTGGACACATGTGTTTGCAAGTCTCCTTTACCACTGTATTTCTCAAATTTGGGAATCCCCATCCCTAGCAAGAATGGACTATTTAGAATTGCAACCAACAATGGGCTGTGCCAGGAAAAAGGTTGAAAGATAGGTTGAGCTGAGGCCTAAGATAGGTTCACCATCTGATTCTGTATCTTCCCCATATTCTAAAGAAGAGTATTTAGGATAGGGTCATTAGAAGACAGAGGACCATTGGAACCACTACCAGAGCCACTACTGGAACCACCACCAATACCACCGCCATCGGTGTGGCCTTCATTGGCGCCACCACCATGACTACTGCCAGAGCCGCTACCGATGCTACCATGACCAGTGAGACTTCCGTCGAAGCCACCACCATGAATTCCATCGGCATTGGCTTCACCATTGCCACCTCCACTTTCAAATTTTCTGCTGCCAAAGCCTCCGCCCATGATTCTGCCAAATCCTCCACCACTAGAGGTGGTAGAAGAGGTGAAGTGGAAACCCAAAGGGTTTTTTTTTACTTTGACAGTGTCTAAGCTTTCAGAAGTAGAGGGTATATTGATTGAGGGGACCGTGTCAGCCATGTACACAGATGTAGGAGGCATCAAAATCTCTAGCTGCCTCTCACATTCCTCGAACAGGCCACCTCGTATCATGCAACCAAGACTCAAGGTGGCACATCCTTCAGCTAGACCAACGAGACTAGCCAAGAGTTCTATGCCAGTCCAGTCCTTTTCCACCATATATCTTATTTCACTGATCACCTTAACAACCCTAGCCAACTTTGGGTTGCGTTCCAGGTGATTTTCTAATGCACCTAACCCCTTACTGAGATTAACGATGTATTCAAAAGGGACAAAAATGACCTCATTCTCATCTATAGATGAAGAGTAGGGAAACACAGGAGGAGTAGGGACGTGATCGATTTCATCAAGAAACCTAAGTTCACCTCGAGATACTTGCTCCTATGCAGACAACCCAACCGTAGGACCGAAGAAAAGTTCGATAGTGAAGATAGAGGAGACCTTCATCTTTTCCATTAGAAGGTTTCACAAAATTCTTCTAACAATATGTCCAAAGGTCATGGACTGGGTCATGAAGCTCATAAAATTTCATGACTCACAAGGGTACAATGACCAAGGGTTATAAGAGAAAATTTTTGGAACACCGAAAAAGGGATAGACATTGGTTCACGTTGGGTTCACCAAAAATGTGAGAGAGGGGGACCACCCACTGCAAGGCCCCAGGTCACAAAAGGCCAAGAGTGGAAAGGCTACCCTAACCCACCTCAGTTTGAAGGGAAGTTAGGATGACGAGGATGAGAATGATGAGGATTATGAACCCTTCAATCACTCTGCAATCCAGATGTAGGAAGGGGACCAGATGGGCCAACCTTTAGAGCTAGATTCATGTCTCAAGAAGCTCTTTGTCTAAGGATGAAAGTGCAATTCTAGGATGATAGTGCAACGCACTGGCATCTCACAGGCGAACTAGTGTATGTACAACCAGAGAATCGAGGAGACAAGATTCTTACTAAAAAGGAAGACCAGTAGCCTAGTATAGGAATGCTTAAAGTAGTAGAATGAGATTAAGAGGAAAGTAAAGAAAATGCAAATATGATAAAGGAAATATATTGCCACCAAGGTGACAAAGAAAATCTTGTAGAATTCTCTCCTTTCCAGCTTTCTCCACGCACTCTCCACCTGCACACAAGGAAGGGGAAATTATTGGGGCTGTATAGGGGCCTGCCTTAGTTAGAATCCCATCTTGGTGTTTTCACCTCCATGGATAGCCAAGTATGGAATGATAGAAATAAATGATAAAGGAAAAACTAAAAGCTACGTATGCAAGAAACACCACAAAACAATAAGTGCTTACCCAATCAAAAGAAAAAGGAGAGAAGGGAGAAGCTTTACCACCTCCGTCCAAAGCACTCAAGGCTTGTGGAGGAGTGAACGAGAGGGACTCAAGCCTCTGTTGCCATGGTGTATGTTATGTACTCACCTTGTTGGAGTGACATAGTTTTGAGTTGTTGCAATGGAGTGAAGGATGCTGCTACAAAGCTTGGGAGTGAATGCTCCAAGAGTGCTCAAAAGGTCTAGCAAGAGTTGCCAAAAAATTGGGAATGGATGGAATGATCAAGAATATGAATGAGAAGTTGAAAAATGGCTATATTCGAGTCGGCCAGCTGAGGAGGGACGTTACTCTTCGACTTCCAATCGGAAGTGTAATGCCTCTGTAGTCTCAGCCACAAGAATCTACTCGGGACATTTGCATGCCGCACAGGAATCCCTGATAAAAACACCCCCATTGACACACAAAATGGGCACCAAGTGGAATGGAAGCAATGGGCTTAAGTGGAATTAAACCTCTGATTTTGATTCTCTAAGGTGTCAAAGGGAAAAAAGAGGATTTGCACTAGGGTGCAAATTCACGTTAATACACTAAGATAGGTGAATATATCATGATACCATGGGAAACCAAGACCAATGATTACACACACAAATTTAAATTTAGGAATTTTTAAAGCTAGTACGAGAAGTTTCTCTACCAAGAATTCACGTTGAAGGAAGTTGTGTGGCATGTCTATTAATGATCCAATTGTCACCATGGAATCTACTTCTTGATTGTTCACATGAGGTATTTTCTCAAAAGTTATATCAATAAAAAAGTCCTTGAGACTTTCTACCATCTTCTTAAAAGGAGTGATTTTACCATCCTTGGTTTGGTAGTGACCATTGACTTGGTTGACAATTAGCTGTGAGTCCCCATAAAATTTTAACTCCTGGATCTTCCATTGAACTGCTATCCTTAGACCTATTATTAGAGCTTCATACTTAACAATATTGTTGGTACATTATAATGATAACCGATATGACTTTGGAATGTAGTCACCTTGAGGGGTGGTAAAGAGAATACCCACCCCTGATCCATGTTGGGTATATGATCCATCAAAGTACATTTTCCATTGATCTGCTTCATTGAAGAGAAACACCGATTCATCAGGAAACTTAGATATCAAAGGATTCTCGGCATAGATAGGTGCTTCAGCTAGTTGGTTTTTAATAACTTGTACTTTGATAGCCTTGCACTCCACACACTCTATGTCCAATTCAGTTAATATCATTACCCATTTGGCCATTCTCCTAGTAAGAGTTGATTTAGATAAGAGATATTTCAATGGGTCAATCTTAGCAATAAGTTTGATTTGGTGTGCTAGCATGTAATGTCTAAAATTTTGTTATGTAAATACAACTGCTAAGCGTGCCCTCTCAATGGATAAATAATTCATTTCATACCTTACCAAGGTCTTGTTGATGTAATAGATGGCTCTTTCCTTTCCCATTTCATCATGTTGGGCTAAAAGAGCACCTAGTGTTGCTGATGTTGTTGAGATATACAAGATCAAGGATTTGTTGGGTATCGATGGTATGAGAAATGAGGGTGACAATAGGTATTCCTTCATATACTGGAGGGATTTATCACATTTCTCATCCCACTTATAAGTTATTCCTTTATGGAGAATATGTGAGAAAGGGTGGATTTTTTCTGATAATTGTGCTATGAACCTTCTAATGTATTGTAGCCTTCCTTGTAACCTCTCATCTACTTCAATATTTGTGGTGATTTCATGTCTAGGATGGATTTCACTTTTTCTTGATCTATCGCTAACCCTCTTTGTGACACGATGTAGCTTAGAAGCTTCCTTGATGTAACCCCAAAGACACTTTTTCAGGTTCAACCGTACCTTATACTCTTCAAGTCTATCAAATATGGATGTAATCTATGCTAAATGTAAACAAATCTCAAAGATAAAATCCATTTAATAAAACTATGCTAAAATTAATACAAATTAAGTTAACATGGAAGCCATTAATGGATGCTTAAACTAAATGAATGACTAATATACTAAAACAGTTTTAAGTATGAAACATGAATGCAAATGAGTATGAATTTCAACAACATAATTTTTCTATCAAAAGATGGATCCCTTTCTCTCCAAATAGTGACCTATTTATAGGAAAGAAAATGAAAAATCAAGGGATCAGATTGATTTGATCAATCAATGGTCAATGATGAAATAAGAGTAAGAACATGGATGAAAGAATCTCATCAATGGATGAGAATCAAAGATCACATGGATCAAGGAAATAATCAAGGGCCCATAATCATGCAAACAAACACACTTTGTAATGTTGGAAAAACAAGGATAAACAACTGCGAGTGGGGTAAATCAGTTGTTACCAAAATAAAACTAATTCAACATTAATCAACCTTTAATCTCAGATATGACAATCAACAGTGCAAGCATAAATCAATATCTCATTAGAGACACATGAACACCAATATTTTATACGTTGAAACCTTGTTAGGGTGAAAACCACGATGGATGTTAGTCCACAATATTATACCCTGTTAAAAGTATAATGAAGAATGAGTAAAGAATGCACTTGCATTCAAGAACACTGCCTAGAGCTCACTGCTCAAAGGGAAGGCTCAATGGATTACATAAGACAATCATATTAAATCCATCTGATGAACATGAACTGAGAAATTAGCTTCTTCACAAGCCTGATTACAGTTCTGGTTAGGCACAAATACACTTTGTTCAACCTTCTTCACACTCTTCTATGCATTCAGATGATCTGATCTTTATTCTCACATACACACATATGCACCGAGCATATTTTGAGCACACACACATTACAATGAAGATAAATTGCTCTTATATATCCACTTCATGGATTTACATCAACAACTCTGTTAGCCACAAAATAAATGAATTACAACTTGTTAGCCTCAATACATGAACAATTCTTAATGCACACCAACCTAAGTCAATCACAACATAGAAAAGACCTAAATCAACATCCTCGAGCACACCAAACAATAAATTATTAATCCATAAGGATCCGTAACATGCTATCACTATCATGCCAGCCAAGAACATGAAAAACTTGAACACACAAGGAAAAATATTCAATCACGAACACATCGATCAATGTGGATGTATTGAACTGATAGAGAACGATCTAGAAACATTACTAAACATCTCAGAAACATACGCAACAACCAAATTCACCATAATTGCAATCTCATCTTCCAGAAACACTTGCTATAGTATTTGAATAACTATAGGAACATAAATCTTCATAATTTTCTCAATTCTTGATGCGTACCATTGAAAATTTCAAACAACATACTAGATAATCTCAGCAATAAACCCTTTAGTGTGCACCACCTGATCATCAATGAACACAAATTTTGATCACTTTGCTTCTCAGCTTCATTGGCTGCCTACAATATATTTATTACAATTTTCTCAATCTCTTTGACATATACAACCTTCAAAATCACGAATGCTAATAGTGTTGACATCAATGACAATCACATATCAGAAATACAACTTCATAATCTAACAATCTCCCCCTTTAGCATTGATGGCAATACATGATATGAAAAATACCATCAACCCAACTAGCTCTTCTTCAACAATCTCCCCCTTAGATTGTGCACTCTTTTCTTGTTTTCTTCTTCCACTTTACTCTTCTCCCATATTTTTCACATTGCTCCTCTCCCCCTTTGACATCAATGGCAAAGGTACACATGCTCTGAACCACATATTTGAATAATCTAACTACTCCCCTTGAGTAGCAGCCACCACAACATCAATCTGCAAAAAGATCTCACTGTGAGTCCAAAGATTGATGCAAAGAATTGCATCTTAGTTCAAATTAGGAGGGGAAATTACCCTTAACTTTCCTCTGAGGTACTCAAAAGTATTCTTAGGCAGCAGTTTAGTGAAAATATCTACAATTTGTTCCTTTGTAGGCACATACTCTAGTCTGACCTCTTTCTCACTCACTTTGTCTCTAAGAAAGTGATAAGTAATAGATATATTCTTTGTCTTAGAATGTAGCACTAGATTCTTAGAAATGTTTATGGCACTTGAATTTTCAAAAAATATAGCAATAGGCTCATTATATTCAATTATGATATCTCTCAACATTTTCTTCATCCACAACACTTGGGTACAGTTATTTCCAGCAGCAATATATTCTACCTAAGCAGTAGATAAGGAAATGGAATTATTCTTTTTACTTAGCCAATACACCAACTTATTCTTGAATGCACGACTACTTGTACTTTTCTTGTCATTAACATCACCTACCTAATCTACATCTATAAAAGAATTTAGAGTAAGATCATCATCCTTTTTATACCATAACCCAAAGTCAACTATTCCTTTCAAGTATCTGAATATTCTCTTTGTTGTAGTCACATGTCATTCTTTTGGATCTTATTGATATCTAGCAACCATGCACGCAACATTCATAATGTATGGTCTTGTCTGAGTTAAGTATAGTAATTCACCAATCATTGACCTATATCTTGTTTGATTAGCCTTAGGAGAATCATCATTATGTGTTAGCTTACATCCAGTTACCATGGGTGCACCAACTGGCTTTGAGTCTTCCATACCAAACTTTTTCAGTAACTCTTTCACATACTTGGACTGAGATATAAAAATTCCATCATCTACCTGAGTAATTTGCAATCCTAAAAATAATTTCAGCTCTCCTATCATTGACATCTCAAATTCACTTTTCATTTCATCAACAAAATTCATGCATAAGTCATCATCACCTTCAAAAATAATTTCATCAACAAAGACTTCAATGATCAGCTCTTTATCTTGATCCAACTTGAAATACATATTGCTATTAGCAGTGCCTTTATTGAATCCAAGCTTTAACAAGTATTTATCCAATCTAGCATACCAAGCTCTAGGGGCTTGTTTGAGTCCATATAATGCTTTCTTCAACCAACACACCATGTCCTTTTCATCAGTTAATTGAAATCCATCTGGTTTCTCAACATAAATTTCTTCTTCTAGTTCACCATTCAAAAATGATGACTTCACATCCATTTGATATACCTTATAATTCTTGAATGTAGCATAAGAAAGAAATAACCTTACAACTTCAATTCTAGCAACAGGGGCAAAGGTTTCTTCAAAATCAATACCTTCCATATGTGAGTATCCTTTACATACTAATCTTTCTTTGTTCCTGATCACTTCACCTTGTTCATTTAGCTTATTCCTAATGACCCATTTAGTTCTAATCACATTTTTGTCTTGAGGTCTAGGAACAAGAATTCATCTTTTATTATTTTCTATCTGAACCAGTTCTTCCTTCATTGCTTCCAACCAATGTTCATCTTTGCATGCTTCACTGATATTTCTAGGTTTAATCTTGGATATTAGACAATATTCTTCTGCAATTCTTCTTCTGGTCTATACACCTTTGTTCTTGTCTCCAATGATATGACTTTCAGAATGACTTCTCTTTACATATTTTGGAGTTTTGACTTCTTCTATTTTTCATTCTGCATTTCCACTGTCTTCTTCTTCTTTATTTTCTTGATTCACCAAAAAACTTTGAACTTTATTCTATGTTTATGCATCCTTTCCACTTTCATTATTATCTTGTTGGTCATTTGAATCATATCTGCAATAACTAGATGATTTTTCAATATCCTCATCAACTCTGACATTTGTAGTTTCAACCATCTTCTTCAATATTATATTGTAGCATTGGTAGGCTTTGCTCTGAGTAGAGTAACCTAAAAAGATTACTTCATCACTTCTAGCTTCAAACTTGAAAATATCTTCATCTCTCTTAATATAACGTCTACTTCCAATTTTTTTGAAATACTTAACAGTAGGCTTATAACCAAACCATAGCTCAAAAGGAGTCTTACTAGAATTACCATTTACATTCACCCGGTTGATAGTGTATACTGCAGTGCTTAAAACTTATCTCCAGTAGGAATAAGGAACATTTCCTTCCAACATCATAGTTCTGGCAGAATCTAAAATTGTTCTGTTCTTTCTCTCAACAACTCTATTTTGTTGTGGGGTCTGGGGAATAGATAACTATCTTTTTATTCCATTCTCTTCACAAAATGAATTAAAGTCTCGGGAAGTGAATTCACCACCTCTGTCTGATCTCAAAAATTTGATCTTTAAACCTGTCTAAGTTTCTACCATAGCCTTAAAGCTTTTGAATTTCTCTTATGCCTCATGTTCTTCTCTTAAGAAAGCAACCCAAACCATTCTACAATAATCATCAATAAGCAACATAAAGTACCTTTCTCCTTGTAGAATTTTGAATTTGGATGGACCACATAGATCAGTATGTACCAAATCCAACACTCCTTTTGAATGATAGTATTTTCTTCGAAATGAAATTATTAAATGTTTTCCCATCTGACATTCCTTGCATATAATGTTAATAGAATTTACTAACTTAGGTAGATCTTTGACTGCTTGTGTGGAGGTTATTTTGACAATGTTACCAAAGTTCACATGACACGACCTTCTATGCCACAACCAACTTACATCAACCTGAGCAATCAAACAACTTTCACTAGCAACATTCAAGTGAAAAATATTACCTCTTATCTTTGTTCCTGAATAAATCACATTTATCGAGCTTCCCCAAATCCTTCACTTACCATCTTTGAACTGAAGATTGTAACCTTTATCAACCATCTGTCCAACACTCAACAAATTGTGTTTCAAACCTTCAACATATAGAACATCAGTATTGCATTTACCTCCAAGAGAAATAGTGCCTCTGCCACAAATCACACTAGCATTGTTATCTCCAAATATCACAACACCACCATCATATTTTTCCAGACTTAGAATTTTTTTTTTTGTCACCAGTCATATGATGTGAGCATCCACTATCAATCACCCACTCATCTTTCTCATCAATCTTGGCTGCAAGAGCTTTCTCAATATTCTGACTACTAGCCAATTCAATGGACACCAAACTATTTTTCTTGATACCAATGAATACCCATTCATCTTCATTTCCATTTTCTTTATTAGATTCATCATTAGTTACACCTTCTTCAACATAATAAAATTTCTTTTGAAATATAGTCTTCTTAGGTTTGTACTTAAAAACTCTTTCAGGACATCTTGATGCAAAATGATCTATCTTACTACAAGATAAAATTTTAATAGGTAGCTTTCCTTTGTACTTACCTTGTCCTCTAGCTTCTCTCTTCACAGTCAGTGCTTCTTGTTCTTCTAGATCACTTTCTTCATCTTCAATCAGTTTCATTTCTTCTTCATACTCGAATGTCTTCTTAGAACTCTCTCCTAGATTATATCTTTGTTGGATTTTTTTGGACACAGTAGCTTTGAATGCAGATTCTATCTTAGGTGAAGATTCACCAAATTCACTCAACTCAAAGGCAGCTAATTTTCCAATCAACATGTCTCTTGTCACATTTGTTATGGTCCCGAGCTCATCAATAACATGAGATTTTGTTTTGTCAGAGGTAGGCACAAATCTAAGTATCTTAGCCACAATCTCTTCTTCATCCAAGGTTCCACTAGCACATCTAATGTCCATCACTAATTCATTTACCTTTTGCAAGAAAGAAAAGATGTTTTCATCTTCACTCATCTTCATGTTCTCCCACTTGCCTTTCAAAATTTGTAGCTTAGAACTTTTCACTAGTGCACCTCCTTCATACAATGTTTCCAAATTTTTTCCAGATCTCATGTGCAGTCTTCAATCCTATCACATTTGTCATCTCTGAATATGTCAAATCACTCAACAATACTTCTATATCCCTGGTATTAAATTCTTCTTTCTTGATCTCATCTTCAGAGGAGGGACCATTATGAGGAATAGTATATGCATTATGTGTAATCTTCCAGCAAGGCTCACCAATGCACTTCAAATGACACTCCACTCTAAATTTACACAGAGAGTAGTTTGTGCCATTGAATCTAGGACTATCCTTATTGTATGATGTCATCTCGGATCATCTCAAGCTGTTAGAATTCTTCAGAGGAACTAGCTCTATTACCAACTATTGGAAAAAGAAGGATAGACAACTGAGAGGGGGGGTGATTCAGTTGTTACCAAAATCAAACTTATTCAAAATTAATCAACCTTTAATCTAAGATCTGATAATCAATAGTGGAAGCATAAATCAATAACACATCGGAGACACATGAACACCAAGATTTTATACATGGAAACCCTTATAGGGGAAAAACCACGGTGGATGTTAGTCCACAAGATTATACGTTCTTAAAAGTATAATGAAGAATGAATAAAGAATGCACTTGCATTCAGGCACACTTCCTATAACTCACTACTCAAAGGGAAGGCTCACTACCTTACATAAGACAATAAGATTAAATCCATTTGATGAACATGAACTAAGAAATTATCTTCTTCACAAGCCTGATTACAGTTCCGATTAGGCACATATACACTTCGCTCAACCTTCTTCACACTCTGCTCTGTATTTGGATGATCTGATATTTATTCGCACATACAGACATATACACCGAGCATATTTTGAGCACACAGACACTCACACATACATTACAATGAAGAGACATTCACTCTTATATATCTGCTACATGGATTTACATCAACAACTTTGTCGGCCACAAAATAAATGAATTATAACTTGTCGGCCTCAATACATGAAAAATTCTTAATGCACACCAACCTAAGTCGGTCACAACATAGAAAAGACCTAAATAAACATCCTCGAGCATGCCAAACAATAAAGTATTAATCCATAAGGATCCGTAACATGCCATTACCATCATGTTGGCCAAGAACATGAAAAGCTTGAACACAAAAGGAAAAATCTTCAATCACAAACACGCAGATCAATGTAGACATACTGAATTGATAGGGAATGATCTAGAAAAATTAGTGAACATCTCAGAAACATATGCAACAACCAAATTCACTAGAATTGCAATCTCATCTTCTAGAAACACTTGATACAGTAGCTGAATAACTGCAGGAACACATATCTTCATAACTTTCTCAATTCTTGATGCGTACCACTGAAAATTTTAGACAACATACTAGATAATCTCAACAACGAACACAAATTTCCATGAGTCCGACCTTCTCAACTTCATTGGATACCTACAATATATTTATTATAATTTTCTCAGTCTCCTCGACATATACAGCCTTCAGAATCACCAATGCTAATAGTGTTGAAATCAATGACAACCACATATCAACAATACAACTTCAACATCTAACATGCAATTTGAAATAATCATTACCTTTTTGGAGGAAAATAGGAGGAATATTCCCTATGCAAGTGGATGGGAGGGAAATTAACAAATTTAGTAATTAAAGCTAAATTTTAATGTGCAAGATGGAGAATAATATGATATTCATTAAATTATTGATTTATTTAATGAAAATGGGATATAATATGTAATTAAATAGTTTATGGTTATTTAATTAAATAAGAGGACTGTGGGGTTAAATTTAATAATTTTATTTATTCAACTTAATAGGGTGAAATGTTAGTGTGAGAGGGGGTGAATTAACCCAATTAGATCAATTAGATTAATAGATGAAAATGAGGCATTTAATTAAATAACTAGGTGTAAGAGAGGTGGGCCAACCACACCAAGGCTCCAAGTCACAAAGAGCTGAGAGAGGAGGGATGACCTAACTTACCTCAAGCTAACAGGTGTTTGGGATGAGAATCAAGAATGAAGAGCACTCTCAAGTGCTTATGTCACTCTACAGATCCAAAGTCTAAGCGGGGCTAGACAATCCAGTTTTTGGAGTTCAAACTTCACCTCAGACAACTCTCTGTCTAAGGACGGAAGTGTGGGTCTTGGACGATAGCATGACGTGCTATCATCTCTCTAGCAAGTTGACATCCGTACAGCTAGAAAGTGTAAAGTATGGTATCGAACACTAGAGAACCTACTAATTGCTTAGCTAACTAACTTTAAAAAAATAAATAAAATCATGAAGTATGAAAAGTAACTATGTAAGAGATAAAGCAAGTAGATGAAGATAATGGTGACTAATATCAACTCACTAAAGCTCCAATTCACCAATGAACTCCACACAAACATCCACCTACACACAAGAAAGAGAGGGAAACATGTTGGGCTATATAGGGGTTTTCCTTTGTCAAACCCCTGCTTTGGTGTTTCCACGTCCACGAACAACCAAAAAATCCATGAAATAAAAAAGTACGATAAATAAAAGAAGAAAGGAAACTATCAAACGCTACAAAATATGCTATGCTACTCTATCAAACCACAAAACCTAAAAATAAAGTGATACCACCTCCACCTAAAGGCTCTCAAGGTCAATGAAGGGATAATGCAAGCAATGAGTGTGGAAAAGTTGACATAGTCACAAAAGTGACGAAGGGAGGTCTAGCAAGACTCCAAACTCATGGCTTCTATGGTAGCACAACATATACAAGGATGGAATTTATGGAGTATCAAGCTTGCTTGCTGCAATGCTTAATGGAGTTGTGAAAAATGCTTGAGAGAATATGATAGATTGCTAGAAGAAAAATGAATGAGTGTGTAAAGGATGAAGTGATAGTGAAATGGATGCATTTGAAGACCAAAATGGAAGAGAATGAGCCATTTTCAAGTTGATTGATCATACATAGGCGTTAAATTTCATCCCCAATGAGGAGTGTAACATCCCTACAAACTTTGGAGGTAGGAATCTGTCAGGGATGACAAAACACCATACAGACATCCATGCACCGCACTCGTGTTGCCGACAAATTTTCCACCACCGACACACAAAATAGGTGCCAATCAGATGGAAGGCAGGAGGGTGATGTGGAATTATGCCTTTAGGTTTGATTTTCTAAGGTGAGGGGATGCAAAAGGGGTGCAAATTCGCTCCTATACACTAGGCTTATTTAATTTTAAACAAGCAAAAAGAGGATGGATTTTAGGATGAGACGATGTTATATATTGGTTTTAAATGTGTAATATCATTCACAACATTTTTAAGTGCCTACATTTTCAAAAAAATAACCTCATAAAATAATTAAACTAAACAATATTCAAATTTATTTAATTGTAGGAAAGAGGGGTATAAACAATCTTATGTTTGAATTCAATAAAATTTAAACTTAAGGTTTTCATATTCAATAATGCAATCCAAATTAGTTACATGGTTTTGCATCAAGCTCCAAATTATTATTCAAGTAAGTCTAGGTTAAACCACCTTAAATTAATAAATTAAGTTTCTAATGGAATGTGCAAGAATTTCTAACCATTGGATGAGGAATGCTAATAACCCTTGGATGTAGGGAAAATGAGAGGAAACCCCGATCTAAAAGTAAATGCAATAAAATGGTTCCTTTTTTTAATTATCATTATTATTTTTGTTACTCACAAGTTGGAGGAGAAGAAAATTCATAAATATCTAATTGAAGATTCTACATTCTCAACATTTTTCCTAAAGTTTTCTTTTGGATATTTTCACAATATCTATGTGTAAATTCTATTTGTGATTATTCATTCATTTGATCATATATATCACAAGATTTACTTCCATAATGTGTACGTTCAAAACCCTATGATTTCATTTCTTTTTTGTTTGATACATGATAATATACATGTCAGATGAGAAAGGGTTTCAGTTCGTGGTATTGAAACTAGTTTTATTATGTATATGTCTCATTATTTATATAGGGACACACTGATATTATATCACTGAAAAAAATATTATTGTGTGACCCTATAAAAATAATGGGACATATACATAGTAAAACTGGTTTCAATAACCCTCTCATATGATGTGTATATTTCCATGTATTAAAAAAAATCACAACCTTTCTTCTCTAATCTCTTCACATCACTTACCTCTATTATTTGTGTATGTGCTATCATTTTTCTTCTCTCCTAAATCCTTTTTACCCTATATTCTATTTATTTCCCCTTGAATTTTTTCATACTAGAACTCTATATCTACATTTATTTGATTCTTTTTCTATTGAAATATGCTATCTAACTTGCCTATTTTCTCTAATTGATATACAATTGTTGCATGTAATATCACCACATCTAGTTCACCTTATATTTTTCTCTACATATGCTTGATGTATTCTTCTTCAATCATCAATCTCAACTTGTAATTTTCTTTTAGTAATTTCTTGTTCCATTTTCCATCTATGCTATACCCCTTATACAATTAATTTGCATTCTAATCCCACTCCATTACATTTCCAACTTTGTATACTTTTTCTACTCACTCTCCAACTTATGATTATCCAATTTCTTTATCACACATTTCATCCTAGATATTTAATCGATATTTTGTAACTTAATTTCAGCTTCCCCTCTAAAACATTTTTATTCAACTATCCACTTAGATCTATTGGTACTTCATAATATTTTATTAATTTCACTTTCTTTTGCCAGCTTGTTTCCTCTTCATCAACAATAATGGTTTTATTTAATATTGTTAGTCATCTAGTAAGTATATATCTATTTCATCTATCTGAATTATTTTTTTCATGTCTTCTATCAAACAAAAACATGGTATACCATCTTTAATACTATGCGTATCTTTCTTTACACATCTTTTTATCAATATCAAACTATCTCAAAACTATCTTATCATTTCTCACAAATTGTTCCATACCTCTATAGTTTCCTCATTATTCATCATCCTACTTGTTAAATAATTTACCTTTTGTTCAACAGTCTCATGAAAGTTGGAATATTTCAAAATAAACCCTTTACATTTCATAAGTCATGTTCATTCCTCTATCAATACATTCACTTATCTAATCCTTCATTATATCTTATTTATGGAAAATATTTTTTTATTCTATCTTTTGGTATTCCACACAATCTTGGAATATTTTATTTGTAATTTCTTCTCTTTGATTCTCTTATTATGCTTATCAATGACTCACATTTCTACATTATTTCACTCAAAATGTTTCTTTTTGTAATATCGTAAAATTGTACCCCTTGAAATTTCACATACATTCTTGCATCTTCTTTAGTGTCCAATCCCTTAGCATTTGTGTAGACTCATTTCAGCCCTTGCATTAGCCTTTTCCCCCCTCAAGATGCTTAGGAATCCTTTTCAACAACTACCTTCATGCGTCAATTTTGTGTCAAGCTTTGTCTTTTCCCATTCTTGTTGTTTTGTAGTGTGATGTGTTTGGACACTAGCATGCTGTTTGCTGCATGCCGTGCTAGCATCTTGAGACATTTCAAAATTCAAAGACCACTTTTGAGCATTTTTTTCACTTGTCATCCTCTTTTTTTGGTGGTAACGACCCGAGATGCCTTGTAACAGCTAAAGAAGCTTCTTTTCCCTCTTTAAAAGTCATCTTTTCAATCCATTTGGCCTTCTTGGCTTCTATCTTGGACATTCTCCCATCTTTCTCTTACTATCTTGCTTACATAGCTCTCTACAACTCACTATAGCAGCACTCTCATGTCCTTACAACACTTTTTGCAACTCTCTTGGCTCTCATAGCTATCTCTCTCTTGGATTCATTAAGCCTTGTAGCTGACATCTCCCTTATCTTGTGCTTGTGAGCATCCTAGGATTTCAAGCATCCCCTATCAATTGCATCTCTATCTCATGATACAGGTTCTCCTCTTGGAGTGGGATTGCTTTTATCATGCCATATTTTCTTACTTTGTTCACTTTCTCTATCTATTTGGTTGTCCGTGGAGGTGGGAATACCAAAATGGGGGTTTGACTAAGGCAAACCCCTATACAACCCCAACATTTTCTCTCAATCTTACATATGTAGGTATTGAACATATTCATGTGTTGGAGGCTTCATTACTTGGTTTGTTGTGAGAATTTTCTATCTCTTATCCTCTTTAGTCTTTCATCTACTTCACTTTATTTGAGTGTTGTTATAATCTATTATTCTCCCACATTCTTAAGAGTTCTTAGCAATCTGATTGTTAGTAGCATTTAGTTTTTTTTATGATGAACTTGGTTTTTGGTCCATACAAGATGCCACCACACCTCTGGGACCCTAGTGCACCACGATGTCATCCTTGTTCCATGCTAGTGTCCTTTGGCTGAGATTCCACCAGTCTATCCATAAAACCTTTGTGATCTACTCTCTTTCTTTGTTCCTTCAGGTAGTTTAGGGTAGTTTGCCCCTTAGGATTCTCTTGAGAATAAAGAGACTCATGAGTAGTGAATCCCCCTTCTCTATATTTTGGTGAGCCCAACATGAACACCCCTTTATAAAAAAAGGAGGACAAATCAAAGATTTATCCTTGTACAAAAAAATATTGGGGCACTACCCGAACCCCATTCCCTTTCGTTAATAGCAATATATGTTGGCCTTCGACCAACTTTTCTATATCTCTATTTCAAAATATACTTTCTATATTTATTACTTCTATCCCTTTCCAACTTCATTAAGAAACTTCAAAAATTCCTCTTACAAGCATGTGAAAGTGAGTTCTTTTCTCCTTTCTTATTGTTCTTTGTTGATCCCTCTCCTGAAATTCCTTCTAAGGATATTTTGGTGCAAGAGGATGAAATCATTGATGCTTTTCATAATGTTACTCTTCCTTCACTTCATTCCAATGCAATCTCTTCTCTATTCCAATACACTCTCTTCTAGAGATGATGCATTAGTAAATAATGAATCCCTTATCACATCGAATCCTTCAAGGATGGATGTTGAGCATATTTCTTCAAATAATTATTGCACTAGTTGTGATAAATGTGTAAATGTAGTCCATGTCTCTGTTTCCCCTCTAAGGCCTAAGCGACTAGTCATTTACCGAAGTCTAGCTAGTCCTTCTCCTAAAATGATTTTTTCAATTAATGATGTTCTATTTAATAATAATTATCCCGATCTTTGTAAGGATCCCTCTTATAGAGTGGTAGTTGATACATAAAATACTAGAAGGAATAAAAAAAATGTTAATCGACCTGCTTCATTACCACCTTCTCAACCAAGTCTTCCTGCAACACCTAAACCCATGACTAAAGTACCTAGTGAATACAATCTTGTCAAGCAACTCTATGTTACTCTGGCTAAGATCTCACTATGGGTCTTGCTTCAATCTACACCAGTTTATCAAGGTATGCTTCAAGAATCCTTGAAAAATATCCTCTTCCCTTCTTCTACTAGGCTAACAGATGTTAATGTGTTGATGTATCATATTCATGCAAATTCTCCAAATATTACGTTCTATCTGTATGAACTCCCACCTTCAAAAGTACAGAAGAAAGAGGATCCTCTAATGATTATAGTCAACATTAACAACATTGGCATTAGATGTAATCTCATTGACACTAGTTCAGTGCTCAATGTATGTATCATTAATCTATTGCTTAAGATTAATATTGATTTATCTTCTCTTCATGCTTCTTTTGTTTTTCTCATGGGTTTGATAATGTCGATCGACAAGCCCTTGGAATGATAGTCTTGCATTTGAGGTTGGCACCCATTACCCTACCCACCCTTGTATATGTTATGTCAAAAAAATTACCATATAACCTTCTTCTTGGTAGACAATGGATTCATGCTATGGGTGCAATCCTATCTACCTTGCATTAATATATTGAGTTCATTTGTAATAATTGAGTAGTCACAATCAGGACTGACCCTTGGGCTATGCACTTATGTGAGATGGAAGTTGTCAATTAGGTTTTGGTTGTGCCTACTCTTATCCCTTCAATTTCTTCCAATGTGTTGATGTATGCTCTTACAATACCTATTACACATGATACTCTTGAGATATATGTGCCCGAAGAAGATCCTTTTGAAGCAAGAAATATTAAGCTCACCTCTTCTCAAGAGAATGCATGTCTTGGTGATGATTGGAGTTCTCTAGATTTTATAGAATCCTTCATTGGAGAATATAAAGTAGACCTGATCCACTTAGTACCTCTGATTACATCATCCAAACCCACTATCAAATACGATTATTATTCTATATCATGGGATAATGTGAGCAATAATTGTAATGTTCTTAATATTGATCCTTCCCCTTCTGAGGAAGATGGTCACGCTTTTGTTAAATAGGCTAATGTTGGAAATCATATCAAGAAGGATGATGGTGATCATGTAGAGGAGTATAATCCCCCTTGTTGGAATAATTCTCTCTATGAAGATCCTCCTCCTTTAGATTTACAAAAATATTATGGCCCTAGTTACAAACTTGTCTCTAAGTATGGCTATGAGCGTAAAGGTGGGCGTAATAAACAAGGCATTCAGGTCCCTATAAAATGTGTACCTCACAAGCGTAATTTGGGAATTGGTTGCTCATATGAATAATCTAAGAAAAAACCACAGTTGAATGTTGAGATGACTTTCGCTCAACCTTATCCTCCTTTATCTGCTATCTTCATGTCTTCTTCTCATGACTAGTCAAGATTTTCTCCAAAAGAAAAACGATTGCTTCCTACTCCTCATTGTTTATCTGAGCAAGAGTGTATTTTGTTGAGGCTTATTAAAGCCCACTTAATCACTCTTCCTCCTCTTACACATAATAAATTTCATAAGCATGACAAAGAAAAACATTCTTTCTATGCATACCATCGAGTGCTTGGCCATTCCACTAGTGAATATAAGGCCTTGCAGGATAAAATATAACAACTTCTCAATTCAAGTGCCATCACTCATTTATTTGATGATGAACTTGCCTCTTCTTCAAATGAAAAGTGATATCGAGGTCTACCTCTATCATGTATTTTCTAAGTATCTTGCATGGTTCTCCTCCCCTATATGTTGGGAGCAATGATAACTTGTTCTAAAGATGTGCATCCTTCTTAAGGTCCCCCTCTCTTCTCTTTGTCTTTCGATTGGAGTGTTCCTTTGAATGGGAACCTTTGTGTCTTGAAGGGCTCCTTACCGAAGTAACCCCCTTTGAAAGCTTCTCCTTCGAATGAAATCATTGTCGTCTAGCTTGAGGGTAGCTCGACTAGACCTATCTTTTCTATGGCTGTCCTACAATGTAGCTTAAAGTAGCCATAGGTTCTTCTAATTAGTCTTGCTCTGTAGGATTGAGAACCTGTAGAGCTCTTTAGAATCAATCTTTCCTTGTAGGACCAAGCACTTGTGAGGAAAAATTAGACTCTACAAAGCTTCTCACATTGGGATTCCCTTAGGAGAGTGTACTTGAGGCACCCTCTTTGCAAGTCCGAGGACCTATAAAGCGCTTGCATTCAACTAGATCTTTTCGTTTAATTTTTTAAGAGAGATTACTGTAGAGCCTTTTGTTCACCTTCTGTAGGTTTGTGGATCTGCAGTGCATTTGTTCAACCCTCCCCAGGAGAGAGTACTTGTGGAGCCATCTCTCTTGGAATTTTCATTCCTCTCTTAAATTCTCTTATCTCTTCTCTCTTAAATTGTGTATACCAGACCGAAGATTTGCATATTATTCATCCTGAGTATATACTTATTTCTCTCTTTGACATTGGTTGCTTCCCTGACTTTTGGGTGCATTTTTCTCTTGAAGCAATTGATCCTTACATTCCTCTCTTCATTTAAGAATTATTCTATATGTTATTTCTTAATTTGGGGATGATGCATAGTATTGAAACAATTTTTTACATCAAGGTCTCTTTCATTTTGCCGAGTCAAATCCTCTAGTTTGTTGTTTTCCTACGTGTATGTGTTTTTATGCTCTAATCCCATGATGTAATGGCTTTTTATGTTCTAATATTGTTGTCTTGTGCAGGTCTTTCTGTCTAATGCATTTGTTCTATAGGTCTTCATCTCGAGGGCATGCTTCCTTGGTTCAAAGAGTTGTATACTTCCTCTACAGTATCCCTTTGGTATCACAATGTTATTTATGTTTATTAGATCTTTAGCATGCATATTAATGTAGATTCATATGACTGCTAAAGTGGGGGAAAAAAATAATGTTGTAAAATTGCACCCCTTGCAATTTTACATACATTCTTGCATCTACTTTAGTGTCCACTCCCTTGGAATTTGTGTAGGCTCATTTCAACCCTTGCATCATCCTTTTCTCCCTTAGGATGCTCAGGACCCCATTTTTAGTAGCTACCTTTATGTGTCAACTTTGCATCAAGCTTTGTGCTTTTCTCATTCTCGTCATTTTTTAGTGTGATATGTCTGGATGCTAGCGTGCCACATGGACATCCATACACATGCTAGCATCTTGTGACATTTCAACGTTCAAATGGTCATTTATGAGTATGTTTTCCACTTTTCAACCCCTTTTGTTAGTGGTAATGGCTTGGGGCACCTTGTAACAACTCAGGAAGCTTCTTTTCCCTCTTTAAAAGTCATATTTTCAATCCATTTGACCTTCTTGGATTCTATCTTGGACATTCTCCCATATTTCTCTTGCTTGCATAGCTCTCTACAACTTGATACAACAACACTCTCATGTCTTTACAACACTCTTTGCAACTCTCTTGGCTCTCGCAGTTATCTCTCTCTTGGCTTTCTTAAGCCTTGTAGATGACATCTCCCTTATCTTGTGGTTGCGACCATCCTGGGATTTCACACATCCTCTATCAATTGCATCTCTATCTCATGAGAAAGGTTATCCTCCTTGATTGGGTATTTATTTTATCATGCCATATTTTCTTACTTTGTTCACTTTCTCTATCTATTTGGCTATCCGTGGAGGTGGGAACACCAAAATGGGGGTTTGACTGAGGTGAACCCCTATACAACCCCAACATTTTCTCTCAATCTTACATATGTAGGTATTAAAGATATTCATGTGTTGGAGGCTTCATTACTTGGGTTGTTGTGAGAATTTTCTATCTCTTATCCTCTTTAGTCTTATCATCTACTTCACTTTATTTTAGTGCTATTATACTATGTTATTCTCCTGCATTCTTAAGAGTTCTTAGCAATCTAATTGTTAGTAGCATTTATTTATTTTTTGTGATAAACTTTATTTTTGGTCCATATGAGATGCCAACACACCTTTGGGACTCTAGTTTACCACGTTGTCATCCTTGTTCCACGCTACCGTCCTTTGGACAAGAGCCCATAAGTCTGTCTAGAAAAACTTTATCATCTACTCCCTCTGATTCTAAAACTCTTGCTTTGTTCCTTGAGGTAGTTTAGGGAATTTTTCCCTTTGATATTCTCTTGAGAATAAAGAGACTCATGAGTAGTGAATCCCCCTTCTCTACACTTTCTTCTTCTTCTTCTTCTTCTTCTACTTTAAGCTTCATTTTTCTCACTACAACTTCATATTTCTCTCTCGTGTTACCATTTTCACATGTGTACTTTTATTCTTATCAATCTTTAATCTTGAAACCTAACTTCTTTAAAACAATTATATATGTTTGGACCATATCTCTACCAATCAATCTATATCGAAATAAATCTCAAATTTTCTTTCCCGTTTGAAGTGTCGGTCTACGTGGCAGACATCAAAGGAAAAATTCCTCTTCATATTAATAATAGTAATAATCATCTTTCTTATTATAATAATAATCAAAGACCAACAATGATGTTTTAACTAGACTTTAAATAGTTTAGGTACTTAATTTCCATTGTCTACACGTACATAAGGCTTTGTATAAATCTACCTAAGAATTCATTTCTTATTTATGAATAGAAAATGCTTGTGAATCCATATTATCTCATTTATCTATTGCTTATAGAAAGATATAATATCAAAACAAATGACATTGTGAACAAATATCTTTAGAAAGTGAGTTGCAAAAAAAGAGGAGATGATTAATTAAAGAAATAAAATATTAAGAAGGAAATAATTTTAAGTTGTTTAGGAATAGAATTTTTGAAAAGTTTTTAAATGTATAAATATATTTCTCATTTTCATTCATTTTATATTATTGTTCTGTGTTATTTATTAGTTTGATAGGATTTAATTTTTTATAAAGAAAAAAAAATAGAGGTTTATATTGTCTTATTTTTCAATTTATTTGTGCTTTTCAATGGGATGTCTCACATTACAATTGTCTTCAAATTGAACCTCCTTGATTTCTATGTCATCCCAATCCATTTTCATAACATCAAAATAGAACCCTAATTGGGACATGGCTAAATTGCTCCATTAGGAAGTTAATAAATTTAAGAATTCAACTAGCCAATATGTATTGCCAATCCAATTAGAGGAAATTGAGAAAAATATATAACATTCCTTCATGTTCAAGAATGTATAGGATATATTCAAGATAATCTTCAAGAAATCATTTGGATTGACTTCTCCATGTAATCCTTGGAGATAGGATTTGAGAAAAGTGGCACTATCAATTTGTGGGACCATAATTGGTTTAGTAGGTTACGAAGATGTATGACCCAAAGAATCACATTGTAAAAGATACACAAGTGAATAAGATATACACTATAGATAAGGGTTTTTATCAGATATTTTTAATCGAAATCTAATTTCTAGAAAGAAACCAAACTTGTAAGCATTAGCTACTAAGTATGATAAAGATAGAATCAACTACATATAAAGATGAATACCTCACTATAGGTTAAAATGGGAGAAATACGAGTTGGAACCCATATACAATGATGAAGTGCAAAGAAAGATATTTAAAATTTTGACAGATACTTTAAAAATACATATCAAGGTGTTTACCGAGGCATGGGGATAAGTGTGCAACAAAAAATGCCAAAGGGATTCATGATCTTTTCTTCACATATCTACCATCTTCACCTCAAATGTTTTTTTGATTATGGAGGTTTCTTAGAAATGTACATGTAAGAATTTGGCTAACCTCAAGAAATAGGGATCAAACATTGTATTCAAATGGTACTCTTTTATTTATCATGTATTTAACTACATCTCTCATCATGGGACTAGGAGGAACAATTGGGAATTGAATTGGTATTATATGAATTGCCTAAGAATATTGTCAAGCTAGCACTCATGTGACTTCCCATCTAAATAGGTGCAATTGTAAAAGTCAAACAAAAGTGGCTATATATTTTTTCTTTTAATAATACAAGTATTACATCAATATGCAAATAATGTAAGTAATATCAAAGAAGAACATCATTATGAATATTAATTACCATCCATCAAAAACATACGACCAAGTACATTTTAATATAATCAATTATACAATGGGTCAAGCACAACAACCCTCAATATATTAGTGATTAATTAGTCCATTAGCCAATTTTCCACATACACAAATAGTCTACACAATTATAAATAACAATCAACAAGTCTTCAAATAGAATCTTCAAAATGATCCCTCCAAGTTTCTATTATTGATCAAGGAAGGTATTGAATCCACCATTAGAGGAAGTACCTTTCCTCTCCAACCATTAATCAATACAAATGAGTACAGATCCTTAATCTAATAGTTTGGTACATTATGATACTAGTAATTATGTTGATTAATTCATCCCTTTATTTTCACATAGGAATACACATGAAACTATAGATCCAAAACAACCAATCACATAGAAATAGTTTCACAACACACATTTGAAATACCAACCATAAATTATAAAAACTCATTCTAATACAACCAATATTATGAATTAATTTACAACACATCATTTGTAGTATAAAATTCACATATTCATACAATTACAAAAAAGAAGATAAAGTATGAAAAGTAAGACCAATATAATTAAACTCAAAAAAATAGTCAAACTTTCAAAGCAACCATTCTAAATCCCCATACCACATCAAGATGCCGACTTCCAATGGCAATGTACAACTATATGAAAAGTAAGAAATTTTTACCATAGAAATGCACATGCACACCACCCACTAGAGGATATTGGTTTTACCAAAAGTTATGCCATAAGACTTCATTGGAGATTATTCTAGCTCTAGTGATTGAAGGATAATAATAAAATATAACATAGTCTATGAATCCCTCACTCAATAATTGCACTAGAACCTATGTGATATGAGTCTAGGGAAAAAAGAGAAAACTCAAATTCTCATTCAATCCTAATTTAATGGGATAGTAAAATTGATAGAATTGGAGTAGAGAAAGTGATGTAAAAATTTATCCATCCATAAGAATGCACAATTCCTCTTAATACAATCTAATCCTAGTACCTTATTGTTAACCAAGGTATTAATTAGCTTGTAACATGATAAATTAAGTGTAGATAAGCATGCAATACACTCACTCACTTATTAGGATAATACCTATTACATTTAACCCATAACAAAGATAGTACAATGCTAACCACAACATGAATCACATGTAACAAAGTAGTAAACCAATCCTAAAATATTCTACACAAGGAAATCATACACAATATTATTTACACAAGGAAATCATAAACGATGCCATTAGCACAAGGAAATCATACACATTATTATTATTTACTATAGTCCACTTCAAGGATACCAACACATTTCAATTTCTATAGCACAATTGAAGGACATAGACACACACATGGAGACACTAGAGTAATTGAAATACATTAATGAAAATTTTGCACACCAACACACTTAGAAAAACTAGTACTTTGATGTTATAGTCTCCCAATTATGTTTTCTTATAATAAAAGATTCTTTAAAAATATCCACCCAAATCAAATCTAGGGTTCATCCTAAGACTTTATTGATAAATTTTTTGTAAATATGGAATACATTGAATAAATAGATGACCATTTTTTCTAAGACTTTGCAAACATAATTTCTAAGATCTTCATATTCTCAAATTTCGCTTAGATATTTTGTCTGCTCTCAAGAATATATTCGTTCATTAAAATAAATTCAAATCTTATTTTAGATTCATCTAATAGGATTTATTAGTTCACTATGTAAGAAAAGCAATTTATCATTGAATCACTTTAATAATAGAGCTATACAATAAATACAATCATAAAAACTTATGATTCATTCATACAAATATCCCCATAGGATTTGAGTCTTATTTCCTTAAATGTTTATAACTAGTTGTTCTATACCATTCTTTCTTACACAAATTCGTATAGATTCAAACACTCAAATAAGTTTCATTGAAATAGTAATTTTAATTCTTATTTATTTCAAATTACATTCTTAAATCAATATTTAATAAACATCTGAATCCAAAATCATAAATCTCTCAATCTTTATTAGATTTGACTAGGCTTCTTTCAAACTATTGGCTCCCCAAAATTTTGTGTTTCGTTTTGTGTCTTAGCTATATTTTCCAAAAATATTAATTGATCTAAGATATCTATCATGAGTGATTTTTTTCAAACTTTGTTACCACTAGTGGGCAGAGTACCAAGAATTAGATTGAGTTTCTTTTTGAATTGAAATATTTTCTAGGTAGTGAAGGTTGTACCCTTGTGGGTTTTTCTCTTTCATCTGGTTTGGTCCCAATTTCTCGCAATGTTCCATTCATATGAGTTTCCTTGCAAAATTCTAGCTTGGTTAAAATTCCCTGCAAAAGGTTAAAAAGTTAGAAAAATGACCAAGTTTAGGTATTTCGGGATCGTGACACCAAAGTGAACTTCACTCTCCAAAGTTATTTATCCGGTTCACTTGGATTTTCTTGCTTTGAGGAAAAAGTGTGTTCATCCGACATTTCTACTTTTTCCATGTGAACCATCCACTTTCACTTTCTAGTAACTTTTTTGTGAGGCCGCATGTATAAATTTTTCTTACAAATGTAATCAACTTCAAAAATAGGCTAAATTAATCCCATCAAGTGAATGGAGTCCATCTTCCCACATACTTCCTTTTATAAATTTTCCTTAGCCATCTAAACATTCATTTTTTAATCATTTTATTTGATTTAGATGAGTTTATTTGCATGAGCCTATTCCACCTCATCTTCCTAAATCCATACTTTGATGATGTAGTAATAATGCCATCCTACCTTGCTTATTTCACCATGACATAACTTCTTCTGAAGCTCATAAGGTTCATTTGATGACATCATCCTAGCATCATCAACAAAAACTTCCATTTGAACCTGTTTCCTGTTGCACTTGGTAGATTTTGTTTCTGCATGGTTTACATGGATGTTTAAATTCCACAAGAGGCATAAAAAAAATGAATTGGTCAAGTGGTCAATGTGAAATTATCTCAATGGGGGTTGTTTCCTTACAAAATCGGTTGGTGGTAACTTTTCCACAAGCTTCAATCTTGTGGAATTTTTAAGAGATTGAGACATTGCATAGGTTTTGATACTTGGGGGACATGACCAATGTTGAGAGGTTTTTTGATATCTTTTTCATGCTCAAACTATTGTGAATACTTGAAAAGGTCATATGAACGTGGGTAGTCCATCATTTTCTACCCCATTTGCAAAACTTGACAAGGAGGACCCGATGAAGGTTATATTTTTTTTTCTTGATGTTTGTGTTTTTTTGAAGGGTAAGATGTGAGAATTTGATAATCATTTATACCTTGTGGGGGTAGCGATAAGGCCCAAATACATCTAGTAAGAGTTGAAATTTTTGTAAGAGGTAAAATTGAAAAGATGGGCTCTTAGCTACCACCATTAATGGCTCAAATCTTGTTGTAGCTAAATGAATTTATTGTTGGTGCCTTGTAAATATTTTAATTTTTTTTGGTGGGAATTCAAAGAAAAATTAAGTTCCCATACCTCATTTATCATTTGTAGAACTTTTTTGTCATGCTACACTTCTTAGATGCCAATTTTAGTGGATTTTGTGGCATATTTCTCCTATTCATTACAATGAATCTAATGAATCATTAGTTTGGATATATAGTGTGGGCCATAGAATTTTATTTCACTATTATTTTCAATTATATTAGATTTGTAGTGCACACTTGGTTGTTGTATGTTGGTGGAGGTTGCAGCTAGGGTTTCCTAGGTGACATGATCTTCTAAAATTTTATAGAATTCCTTGCCATGAGTATATCTACCTTGGGATCTATTTTTCAATGGGAATTAGAGAGGATAACTCTTGTAGATAGAAGTAGTTATATATACGACATAAGAGAGATATTCACATGAAGACCTAAAGTTTCAACTTCTAGTTTTGGGTTGGATATTTTTACATTATAATGGTTCAGGTTCATCACAAAATTTGAGATAACACTTCCAAGTTTTTTAGATAGATTGATAAATGGTAGAATCAAACTTCATTATTGTCTCCATGTGATGCTATGTATTTATGGATGTGTGGTAGTTAGCTGGCCAACTATAAGATTGTAAAATCCTTTCAAAGCCTTTGTAAGATATCTTTCTAGTGTAATAAAAGAAATGTATGTGCATGCTTCTGGATTACTAAATAGACTATTTAATATTTTACAAATATATAGTTTTTATGAATGTTTATGTAGAGCCCAACTCGCTTGTGCATTCTAGAAGGCCTAGTATTTTTTGATGTGTTAACTAATGCATCACCTTGGTTTCAGTTATTTCATGTTTTGTATGAACAAAAATAATTTTTTGCCCAATAAGATAAAAAAACCGATATGTAATTGTATTTCTCTTCCCATAATCCTCAATGAAATCAATCAATTTAAACATCTTTTAGTTTTCCTTAGTTTGTGTTTCCTTTTGCCATGTTTAAATGTCTATAAGTAAAAGGGGTTTGTTGCAAGTATGTGCAGTTGGTGTTGTCATTGGTGTCAACTGTATGTGAAGGAGTTTTTTGCAAGGATGTGTAGTTGGTATTGAGTCGATGTTGTCTTTGATGATGCTTTGATTAAGTGCATTATGTTTACATTATTAAGCTACTAGTATCAACCACTAGTGTTGCTTTGGTAAGCTTCTATATATGGATGTATGATTGTGTTTCTATGTTGTAGTTGGCTTGGTAGTGATGAGGTAGTGTTGAAGATGTTGATGATATGTTTTTGATGCTTGGTTTCCAAGTGCTTTTGAGAAAACTTCACTAAAAAGAGGAAATAGTGTGCTACGGTAGTGTTTTGTGTTGTAGAGTAGCATTTTGGTTTGGCTCCACATTTCTTCTATGTTGAAGATCTAATAGTGTGGTTTGGATATGTTGATTAGAGGTGTTTAGAGGTGTTGTATTTATATTTTTAGGTGTTGGATCACTATGCAGAGGAATTTATGTTCACCAATGTGTAAACTATGTTTTGTAGATGTATTTGGGAGAAATGCTTTTGCTCCGCATTTCTCTACAAAATGGTTTTAGGTCTTGTGGATCTAGAAGGGTGCTAATAGTGTTTGTATCTTTGTTTAGTTGAAGTTGTTTGAGGTTTGGTGCTTCAAAAGTTAGTTTCTTGAGTTATAGTGTATGATAGAGTTATTTGAGTGTATTGGGCGTGTACATTATTCAAGTGAAAGTTGTTGTGAAGGATTTTTTTTGGTTTTTATGATGTTTGTGGAATATTCTAGATCATGTTCAATAATAGTGTGTTCTCCATGAGTTGTCTTATGGACTTGAGGAAGCGTGTACTTAAATGTTAATGGTTTTAACACAAGTTTGACTGACCTTGGGTGTTTAAAATAATTACAGAGTTTCTTTGGTGTTTGTGGAAGTGTGGCGTGGCATGTATGAGTGGATTTAGGTCCTAGCTAAGGTGTGTTGTGGTTTTTCTTAATTTCTTTCCACTGTAGGAATGTTTTGGCTCTGACCTAATTTGAATTTGCATAATTGAGGTGCATAGCTGACCTTGGAGAATATTTACAAGGTTGAAGATGGTATAAATATGAGTTGAGTTGTTGAGGGATGATAAGATAGATGTGAATGATGCAAATTATGTGAATTGGAGAGTTGTGAGGTGAAAATTTGAGTAGTATAGTGCAAGTTTTCATGTGTTATATTACTAGATGTAGTGAGCAGAAGGTGTCTACAATATTTAGTAAGACTGTGAAGGTGTTGGTGATGATGTGGTGGAATTTTTTGTTGTATTGAGATGGATTTCTCATTGTAACACTCTTCTCTATCTTATTTTCTATTCTGGTAGTGAGCCCTTTGCAATCGATGTTGATATTACTTTATATTGTGAGCTAATACTCACTTTGGTTTTTCTCATCTTGGATTTTCCGTGTAAACCTGGTGTTTAATTGTAAATGGTATTGATTTTTTTCTGTTTCTATTATTTCCTTTCATAATAAATTATTCTAACAGATTAAGGGTTAATTGGATTAATGTGGATCTGAATGTTTGCGAGGGTTTTGAAGTTTTGAGGTACAAATGAGTCAACCCCTCCCAATTGTCTTGTGCATTCAATAATTGGTATCAGAGAAAGGTTCCTTGGAAGAAAAGCTTAACCAATTGAGTAGATATGGGATGGGGAATAATAAAGATGTTCATTTGCTTGATGGATCAAATTATGTATTCTAGAAGACAAGGATAGAAGGTTTTCTAGTTTCTCTTGGATTTGAAATCTAGAAGTCTATTGAGACATATATACTATGTTGAAATTCACAAGACAACTGAGGGGGGGGGGTGAATCAGTTGTACCAAATTACTGTAATTCTAACCTTGAACAATTCCACTTTAACTCAATTTTATATTAAGTGTAAAAATGAAATGCAAATAACAAAAAGAAAACACTAGAGACACTAGATTTACGTGGAAAACCGAATGAGGGAAAAAATACGGTGAGGATTAGCTCACAATATAGTAATAATGCAATATTAGATACAAAGGCTCACTGCCAGAGGGATCACTATCTAGATACAAAGGCTCACATCCTATAATAGGACTCACTATCTAGAAGGAGGCTCACTGCCTGCAGATAAAGAAAAGATAGATAAATATCCACCACAAAAGGTTCCACACATTCACAGCTTAATCAGAAGATTGTAGACATCATCAGCTCACTGCTTTCAGGAATCTAACTCATCAAAGTACTACTGCCTGGATTCACTCTTACACACACTTATTTTTGTACTTGTTCACACTTCACTTGCTTGTGTTTCAATTCGCAAATTATTGACTTGCTTTTATACCATCTTCAACCCTAGAAGAATTCTCCAAGATTGGATATACATCCTTCAATTTACAAATTCAAATTAGGTTGGCTAATCAACATTCCTATGGTGGATAAAAATGAGAGAGGAACAAATACACATTTAATTAGAACATAAACAACATCTTGGATCAATCACACAGTTCCTTAATTCGATGAAAAATATTTATGTAATGTGTAGACACCAGGTCGGCCAAACCTAATGAAAACATAAATGATCTTTGAAGTACATGCATCTCTAACAAGATGATCACACATGGATCACCCAAAATGATTCACCAGATATTTTAACATCTCTAAGAAATCTTTAGGTACATTTGTAGCAACTGCAATATACTTCATGCACAAAACATACTTCACCAGTCCAATCGAACCAACCAACAACACACAAGAGCTTTGGATCAAGTCTTCCAGAGCACCAAATCACAAGCGCATTTTCCATAATATTGAGAACATCAATCTGAATCATCTCCTAGATCTACAAGATCTGAAATAAACCATCAAAAGATTGTGGAGCAAAAACATTTCTCCCAGTCTACAAACAAATAGTTCCGTGAAACTGGTTCACATATCTTCCACTCTCCATTGATCCAAAAGTAAAAAATTAGTATATATTATCCAACAATACCATAGATTTGCAAATGCATAGGATCAACATAGAAGAAATGTAGACAAAAATATCAGAGCACACTCAGAACACATACTCAACACTACCTTCATTATTTCTTAATTTTATCAAAAGCACTTGGAAAAAACATAACTAAAAATTCATAAATATAGCTCCATGTAATCTAAACACTTCTTCAGTATCTCAACTATACAAGTACCATCTGCAATCACACTGAACTGTGTTGACATCAATGACAATATTAATGAAAACACCACCAAACACATCCATAATTGCAAAAATATCCCCCTTTGTCATTAATGGAAACACATGATGTGAAAAACCATCAAGGACAACATACGCATTCTCCTTCTTCTTCTACTCTCCTCTCCTTACAAGACTCTCTCTCCCTTTCTAATTTTTTCTCATGACTTTCTCTCCCCCTTTGACATCAATGGAAAAGGAAAGGTTTTGCATGAAAACACTTGCCATATAAAGCTATAATCATGCCCCCTTAGGAGTACACCCACATCACATACTACAAAAATGCACCTCTCTACTCCCCCTAGGGAGTAGACCCCAATCATCAGTCCTTATTAGAAAAGAATTTGTGAATCCACTGTACTGATGCACCTCCATGTGCACTTAGTTCAAGGAAGGAGGGGCAGTAACCCTGAAATTTCCATTGAGATACTCAAAAGTATCCTTCAGAAGGGCCTTAGTGAATATGTCAGAAATTTGTTTCTTGGTAGACACATATTCAAGTCTAACTTCATTTTGCAACACCTTTTCCCTCAAGAAGTGATACCTGATAGATATGTGCTTTTTCCTAGAACGCATCGCCAGATTCTTTGAAATATTTATTGCACTTGTATTGTCACAAAAGATAGAGATAGGTTCATGACACATCACACTTATGTCCTTCAGAGTTTACTTCATCCAAATTACCTATGTACAGTAGGATGTTGCTGCAATATATTCAACTTCTGCAATGGATAAAGAAACAAAATCTTATTTCTTACTCAACCATGAGACCAATCTCCCTCCAAGGAAGAATGTGTCACCACTTGTACTCTTCCATTCATCTATACAACCAACCTAATCTGCATCATTGTAGGCATTCAATGTGAAATCAGCATCCTTAGGATAACATAGACCATAATCTAGAGTTCCCTTAAGATATTTGAATATCCTCTTCACAGCTGTAACATGTGCCTCTTTAGGTTCTGCTTGAAATCTCACAACCAAAGAAACTGCATGCATTATATCCGGTCTAGTAGTAGTAAGATACAATAGTGCACCAATAAAAAATCTATACATTCTCTGATCAACTTTATAAGATTCATCATCCTTGCTTAGCTTGCATCTGGCTACCATAGGGGTACAAAATGGTTTGGAGTCATCCATCCCAAAATTCTTCAACAATTCCTTAACATACTTAGATTGTGAAATGAATATTCCCTTATCAATTTGATTCACTTGAAGTCCAAGGAAGAATCTCAACTCACCAATCATAGACATTTCAAACTCTTTTTGCATCTCCTCGGCAAATTTCTTACACATACCTTCATTCCACCAAAGATAATATCATCAACATATACCACAACTATCAACATTTTGTTTCTCTCAAATTTGAAGTAAAGATTGCTATTTGTAGACCCTTTGCTGAATCCTTGATGTGTCAAGTATCTATCCAACCTTGCATACCAAGCTCTGGGAGCCTGTTTAAGTCCATATAGTTCCTTTTTCAGCTTACAAACCATGTTTGGTTTGTCTGACAACTGAAATCCTTCCGGTTTCTCCATAATACTTCTTCTTCCAACTCTCCATTCAGAAATGCAAACTTGACATCCATCTGATACACCTTGATGTCTTTATGAGCTGAAAATGCCAAGAACATCTAGATGATCTCCATTCTTGCTACATGTGCAAATGTTTCTTCAAAATCTATTCCTTCAACCTATGAATAACCTTTTCATACAAATCTTGATTTATTTCTTACCACTTCACCATCTTCTTTCAACTTATTCCTGAATATCCATTTTGAACCAATTACATTCTTGCTTATAGGTCTAGGGACTAGTTCCCATGTCTCATTCTTCTCTATTTTCTGCAATTCCTCTTTCATTGCTGTAACCCAACTCTCATTATTTCATGCTTCACTCATAGTCTTAGGTTCTATCTTAGAAAGTAAACACAAGTTTATCTCAACCACTTTGCTTCTTGTCTTTACACCTTCACTTATGTCTCCAATTATCTATTCCTCCGGATGATTTCTTTGTACATATTTAGGAGTCTTAGGTGCAGGTTCCAGAATCTCCTCTTCATCACTTTGTTCTTTCTCTTCCTTTTCTTCTTATTGTACTTGCCCACAGATAGGATCATTTGGTTCAACTTCAATTATTACATAGCTTAATCAACTTTTACGTTAGCACTTTCAACTATTTTCCTCAGTCTTTTATTGAAGCATCTATATGCCTCGTTGTTATTTGAATATCCAAGAAAAATTCCTTCATCACATCTAGCATCAAACTTTCAAAGATTCTCATGATCTCTTTTAATGTAACATCTGCTTCCAAACACTTTAAAGTATTTAAAAATAGGAGTCTTACCAGTCCATAGCTCATAAGGAGTCTTAGTCCTATTACATCTAATCTAAACTCTATTAAGAATGTAAACAATAGTGTGGATTGCTTCTCTCCAATACACATCAGGAACATTTGCTTCTTTAATCATAGTTCTGGAAAATTCATGAATAATCTGGTTCTTTCTTTCCACAAATCCATTTTGTTGAGGGGTTCTAGGGGTAGAATAATGTCTCTTTATGTCATGGTCTTCACAAAATGCATTAAACTCACTAGAAGTGAATTCTCCACCTCTATCAGACCTTAAACATTTGATTCTCAGGTTTACCTCATTCTCTACTCTTTTCTTGAACACTTTGATCTATCAAGAGGCTGAGCTTTCTCTCTAAGAAAAACTAACCCATTTCATCCTAGAGTAATCTTCAATCAAGAGCATAAAATACCTGTCAACATTAAGGCTTCATGTTCTTGTAGGACCAAAAAGGATTGTATGAATCAATTCGATCATTCTGATAGATGATTGTTCCCTTCCTTTAAAACTACTCATTTTTTTTCCCAACTGACAACTTCTGTAGATTGAATTTGAAGGCTTTGTGATTCTAGGTAGATCTCTAACATCTTATTTTGAACTGATCCTGATTAGATTGTCAAAATTTACATGTTCCATCCTTCGGTGCCACACCCAAATTTCATTAATCTGTGAAACAAAATAGTGACCATCACCACTCTTAAGTTGATAGATGTTTCCATGAGTTCTTCCTCCTACTACTACAATAGTTCTGGATCCTTTTTTGATCTCACAGGTGTTGTCCTAAAACACAAGCTTAAATACTTTTCTACACATTTTCCCAACACTCAAAATATTATGCCTTAAAATCTTAACATAATAGACATCATTAGTGTTATGTTTTCCATCAAAACTAATTGTTCCTTTACTAACAATCTTAGAACCAAAATCATCTTTGAACATAAATATTCCTCCATCATACTTTTTAAGTTTAGTGAACTTACTCTTATCTCCAGTCATATGATTTGAACACCCATTGTCAATTACCTAATAGTCTTCATCATGTCTAGCATGAAAAGCAGTCACCAAAGTACCTTCCATCTCATCCTTCTTGCTCTTCGAACCATATTCCTTTGCACATATTTCATGGTTAGAAGATGCAACTTTACTTTCCAGGGCTAGAAATAAACATTCATCTTTATCCTCCTCAAAATTAGACTCATCATCATAAATTTCTACATCTTCTTTAACATAATACAATTTCTTGAAATTCCTATCCTTTTTTGTCTTTTTAGTTGTTACTATCTTTTTTATTCTTGTGTGTAACTCTATTTGGACATCTTGAGGCATAATGATCAATATTTACACAACTGAAACACTTAAAGGGTAGCATATCTTTGTATTTACCAGTACCTTTCTTCAATTTCCTTATGAAGTTTTCTTTCAACTCTTCTAAACTATCATTATCCGAGTCATCTCCTATATTCATTGCTTTAAAGGTTGTTTCAACTTTCTCCTTTTCTCTTGTAAATTTTCTCATCTCGAATGTATTCAATATGCCAAATAGGTGCTCCTTAGTAAAAGTGTTTGGATCATATGATTCTTTAATAGCAGAGACCTTGTCACTATAATTCTCTGGTAGGGTCATCAAGATCTTCTCAACTATATCTTCATTTGACATGGTACCACCTTGGTTCTTGATCTCATTTGCATAAGTTCAACTCTCTAATAATACATTGCAATATCTTCACCCTCTTCCATTCTAAAGTTCTAAAATTTGTGCTTAGCTATTAGCTTTGTTGATAGTTTTACTCTATCATTTCCTTCATAAATATCTTTAAATTTTTCCTAGACTTCATAAGCAGTGCCTAAAGAAATAATTTTTGTCCTTTAAGATTTTAGATAGAGCATTGGAGATAGCATACCTTTCCTTTTCATTCCCCTCATAAGAAAAAATCCCATCTGTAGAGAAAGGACCAGCGGATGGTGCAACATAATTCTTTTTCACAGATTTCCAGTTCTTGAAACCAAGAGAGACTAGATAACCTCTCATTTGCTCTTTCCAGTCATTGCAATCAGCTCCATCAAAAATAGGAATTTTCAAATTGTGTGCCATCTGATCTACCTCAAGTAGTTAAGCTTTTCACCAAGGAACCAAAGCTTTGATACCAATTGTTGAAATGCACAAGAAAATTGAGAGGGGGGGTGAATCAGTTGTACCAAATTACTTTATTTCTAACCTTAAACAATTCCACCTTTAGCTCAATCTATTATTAAGTGTAAACATGAAATAAAAATAATAGAAAGCAAACACCAAAGACACTAGATTTATGTGGAAAATACAATGAGGGAAAACCATAGTGAGGATTAGCTCACAATATAGTAATAATGCAATACCAAATACAAAGGATCACTTCCTACAATAGGAATCATTGTTCAGAAGGAGGCTCACTTCCTACAGATAAAGAAAAGATAGGTTATAAAGATCCACCACAAAAGGTTCCACACATCCGTAGCTTAATCAAAAGATTGTAGACACCATCGACTCACTACTTTCAGGAATCTAACTCATCAAAGTACTGCTGCCTATATTCTCTCTTACACACTCTGCTTTTCACACTTGTTCTCACTTCACTTGCTTGTCTTGCAATTCACAACATCTTGACTTGATTTTATACCATCTTCAACCCAAGAAGCATTCTCCAAGGTCAGCCATACATCCTTCAATTTACAAATTCAAATTAGGTCGGCTACTCAACATTCTTGTGGTGGATAAGAATGAGCGAGGAATAATAACACATTTAATTAGGACCCAAACAACATATTGGATCAATAACACACTTCCTTAATTTGATCTAAAATATTTATGTAACGTGTAGACACCAGGTCAACCAAACCTAATGAAAACACCAATGATCTTTGAAGTAAACACATATCCAACAAGATGATCACACGTGGATCACCCAACACACTTCACCAAACATTTTAACATCTCTAAGAAACCTTCAGGTACATCCACAACAATCACAACAGACTTCATGCATAGAACATACTTCACCAGTCCAACTAGTCCAACCAACAACACATAGGAGCTATGAAGAAAGTCTTTCGAAGCACCAAATAACAAGAACATTTTCTAGAATATTGAGAACATCTAGTATGAATCATCTCCCAGATCCATAATATCTGAAACAAACCACGAGAAGACTACAGAGAAAAAATATTTCTCCCAGTCTACAAACAAATAGTTCTGTCAAACTAATTCACATAGCGGTGAACATATCTTCCACTCTCCATCAATATAGAAGCAAAAAATTAGGATATATTATCCATTGAAGCTTATGAACAATACCATAGATATGCAAAGGCATAGGATCAACATAGAAGAAATGCATAGCATAATACCGAAGCACACTCAAAACACATACTCACACTGCCTTAATTATTTCTTAATTTTCTCAAAAGCACTTGGAAAAAACATAACAACTTCATAAATATAACTCCATGTACTCTAAAAATTTCTATTGTATCTCAACTATATAATTACCATTTGAAATCACACTGAACTGTGTTGACATAAATGATAACATTAATGACAACACCACCAAACACATCCATACTTGCAACATACTATACCTGCAAATGGTCCAAAAACTCATGATGAGATCAAGGCCTATGAAAAAAATGGTAAAGCAATGTATGCTCTCTTAAGTGGTCGTGCTAATTCTGAATTGGTGAAAGTTATGAATCTAAAAATTGTTAGAGAAATTTGGGTAAAGTTAGAAAGCATTTATGAAGGAGATGATAAGGTCAAGCAAGCTAAGATGTAGAATCTGAAGATCATGTTTGAAACCTTGCGAAAGTATGAAGATGAAAATATTACAAGCTACTTGCAAAAGGTGGATGAAGTTGTCAATGAGATTAGAGTGTTGAACACATGGAATACTGAGAGGGGGGTAAATCAATATTTGTTTAAACCATTCAACATACATTAGCCATCCAATTACCAAAACATATTCAATTGTAATAATGAATGAAAGCATGAAACATCCACAAAATCACATAACACATGAACACTAGGATTTTTATGTGGAAAACCCAAAATGGGGAAATCCACGGTGAGGGTTAGCTCACAATATATTCACTAGTAGAGTTTGGAAAATAAATGAATAGGTGACAAAAAATTTAGTCACAACAACTAAAAATGACCAAATTCTACTCATTTTTAACAACTCAGCTATACTGAGTAAATAAATGACTAATTTGGTCCTTGACTAAAAAATGACTAAATAGTTAGTCATCAAATCCATATTAGACAAAAAATTTAAAAACCAATTCAGTCAATTATTGGTGAGATATATTCATGCACATGATGTATTGGCATGATTATTCATGCTCATTGCAGATTAATTCATCTTGCTTGACCTTACTTCATTTGTTCATTACAAACCTTGCTTCATTCATTAGCTTGGCATGAGGCATTTTGATCAGTTATAGCAGATACTTGCATGGGTGATAAGGATTCAAAGAGGACTTAGAGACTTCTAAAAAGGTAGGCAAGGGCAAGGAATTTAATTTTTTTGAGGTCCTTTGTAGCGAAATCGGATTTGGAGATGCCTTCTGTAGTGAATTTAGAGGTAATTCAAAATCCTCATTACATTAAACACAAATTTGAAATGCTCATTACAATCTACTTCTCTAAATAATGTTCTACTGCTCTTAAATATTTTACAATCTTTTCACTATTTTGCTTCATAATGTGCTTGAGCTAAATATAATAAAATTTGGGTGTTAGTGCCGAAATAAATTTTTCTCAAATAATTTTGATACATTTTCACTGCAAGCACAAACTATCCTTGTGCAAAGTAAACATGTGCTATATTTACCCATACATCAGGCATTTGAACAAAGATGTTTCTTGTAGCAGCTTCTTGTACCTATGTAAATTTCCTTTGCAATATCAGATTGACCCCTTTCAGCTAGCACAATGGCTACCCCATTTGTAGCATACAAATTTCCTGGTCTCTATGCCAACACTTTACAATATAGTTCTCTAGCTTTCTCAAGATGTTATGACTCCACCTTTGGATCCCTCCTCTCATTGTGAAAATCTGCAAAATAATTCCAATTTCCAAGTGAAATGTCAACATAAGAATTCTTTGCATCTTATTCACTTTGTGCAACTTTAATTGTTTCTTTGCTTTAAGCCAGTCATTTGTTTTTAGTTCCATTTTACCAAGTATAGACAAAGCATTTGATGAGTATTTATCCACCTTAACTACATCCCTAATCAATTCTAGGCTTAGTTGGATCCCATTCTGAGCCTAAGCCATGGCTTCAAGACATAGATACACATCCACATAATCATGAAACTTGAACAATAATAGCCTGTACAAAATATTTTATTTTTCAATATCATGGAGTTGTTCAAACAACCTATCAAGATTAAATAGTGTTGTGACTTTATCTGATGGTAACTCAAGTGAAAAACCACCTTCTTCTAGTCGATGGAAGAATTTCATATCCTTAAAGAGCATAGGAAAAACTGCAGAATTAGCATTCGGGCTTTTATTTATGAATTCAACCCAATTGCCATTTCCTAATGCCTCCATAAATTTTTTTTGAGCCAACTCTATTTCATCACGCTCAAAATGAAGAACCCCAAAGTTGTTTAACAATTGAATGGGAAATTCTTCTCTGCTCTTCTTCAAAAGAGACTTTGGCATCTTAAGAGAATCTACACTTGGTTCTAACAATATTAATAACTCACCCATCTTGATAAATGCATGGGCATCAGGTAGATCTATGTGGGTTTCCTTTCTTAAAATTTCTAAAGCCTTCCCTACCTGCCCTTGCTAAGCATATATATGGCCTACAACTTTTAACCTCTCATAGTTCTTAGGGTGGACCTCCAAAACCTTTTCAAAATTTGAGAGTGAACTCTTAAGATCTCCTAGCTTCAATTGAACCTATCCAAAATATCCTATGGCCTCTGGATTTCCTTGAATGATGTCATGTAGTAGCAGCCAATGGTGTCATAATCACCTTTACTATGATAATATCATGCAATATTATAATATGAATGATATTTCATGAGAGGGTGGTCAGTTGAAACAAGAGTTGTCTCAGTCAACTATTCCACAAGAAAATGTTGCCCTACATTGAAGAAAAAATGTTTTTTTCTAAATAATTCAATGCCATTGCAGAGTACAGGTATAATTCAAAGGATCTACACATATTTTCCATTCCTTCATGAACACTACCTTTTTCACTAACTATGAGAATCCTACAAGTAAAAAAATGCACAAAACTAAACACAAAGATTTATGTAGAGGAAAAACATCACTTCCTAATGCCTCCATAAAAGTTTCTTGAGCCAACTCTAGTTCATCACGCTCAAAATGAAGAACCCCAATGTTTTTTAAAAATTGAATGGGTACTTCTTCTCTGCTCTTCTTTAGAAGATACTTTGGCATCCTAAGATAATCTAAGGTTGCACTAGGGTTTGATGATATTAATAACTCACCATCTTGATAAATGCATGGGCATTAGGTGGATCTATGCGAGTTTCCCTTCTTAAAATTTCCAAATCCTTCTCTACCAACCTTTTATTGAGCATATATATGGCCTACAAATTTTAAGCTCTCACAATTCTCAAGGTGGAGCTCCAAAACCTTTTCCAAAGTTGAGAGAGAACTCTTAAGATCTCCCAGCTTCAATTGAACCTATCCATAAAATCCTACGGCCTTTGGGTTTCCTTGATTGATGTCATGTAGTAGCGGCCAATGGTGTTATAATCACCTTTACTATGATAAGACCATGCAATATTATAATATGAATGAGATTTCATGAGAGGGTGCTCAGTTGAAACAAGAGTTGTCTCAGTCAACTGTTCCACAAGAAAATTTTTCCCTACAGTGAAGAAAAAATGGTTTGCTAAATGATTCAATGCCATTGCAGAGTACGAGTATAATTCAAAGGATCTACATATCTTTTCCATTCCTTCATGAACACTACCTTTTTCACTAACTGTGAGAATCTTACAAGTAAAAAATGCATAAAACTGACCATAGAGATTTATGTAGAGGTAGAACATCATTTCATAATGCTTCCATAAAAGTTTCTTGAGCCAACTCTAGTTCATCACGCTCAAAATCAAGAACCCCAATGTTGTTTAGAAATTGAATGGGTACTTATTCTTTTCTCTTCTTTAGAAGATACCTTGGCGTCTTAAGAGAATCCAAGGTTTCACTGGGGTCTGACGATATTAATAACTCATCCATCTTGATAAATGCTTGGGCATCATGTGGATCTATGCAAGTTGCATTTCTTAAAATTTTCAAAGTCTTCTCTACCTATCCTTGCTAAGAATATATATGGCCTACATATTTTAAGCTCTCACAGTTCTTAGGGTGGACTTCCAAAACCTTTTCAAAATTTGAGAGAGAACTCTTAAGATCTCCCAGCTTCAATTGAACCTGTCCACAAAATCTTGTGGTCTTTGGATTTCCTTGATTGATGCCATGTAGTAGTGTCTAGTTGTATCATAATCACCTTTACTATGATAATATCGTGCAAGATTATAATATGAATGAGACTTCATGAGAGGGTGGTCAACTGAAACAAGAGCTATCTCAGTCAATTGTTCCACAAGAAAATGCTGCCCTATGAAGAAATAATGGTTTGCTAAATGATTCATGCCATTGCATAGTACGAGTATAATTCAAAGGCTCTACACATCTTTTACATTCCTTCATGAACACTACCTTTTTCGCTAACTATGAGAATCCTACAATTAAAAAGTGCACAAAACTGAAAACAAAGATTTTTCCCCATTTCAAACAACAAAATTACTAAAAAAAATTGTTTAAAACCTGCAAAAAAATGCAAATAAAATCATGCTAATTTTTGTACCAAAAAGAAACATGAGACTATAGCTTGTTGCTTACTATTATTCTTTGATACATTTTTTCCAAGTATCCATAGCTTTTTTGAAATCACCTATTTTAGGCTTTTAGCCATAGCAGCAAGGCAGTGGACTGTTTGATAAAATGCTCTGGTAGACATGTATGGAAAATGTGGTAGTGTATAAAATGCAATGAACTTTGGAAAAAATGCCTCAAAGAAACGTGGTCTCATGGTGATGGAATGCCATGACAATCAAATTGTTATGGATTGTCATGGAATTCCATCACCAAGAGACCACATTTCTTTGAGGCATTTTTTAACTAGTTCGCTGCCATGTATATGCTATTGCTTACTATTATGCTTTGATAGATATTTTTCCAAGCACCCTAAGCTTTTTCAAAAGCACTTGTTTTAGGATTTTAACCATAACAACAAGGCAATGAACTGTTTGATAAAATTCTTTGGTAGACATGTATGAAAAACGTGGTAGTATAGACAAGGTAGTGAATCTTTCAAAAAATACCTCAAAGAAATGTGGTCTCATGGAATGCCATGCCAAGCAAATGCAATTGACAACTACTCCTAGTTATTAGTTATGCAATGTGAATTAATTGCATAACTGCTTAGGTTGAATTTGAAAAAACTATGTTGTAATTGAAATTTTTTCATCTATCAACATCTAGTTATTATTTACACAATGTGAATTAATTCTTTGAGTTTGAAAGATGTGCAATGCAATGTAATCAACAATTTGAATAAACTACAAAAATCTATTTTTTACAATTCATTAGTTACACTCTCTATTTTATTTTCTCTCTATAACTCTATTGCTATGGAAATGCCTTTCAATTAACAAAATAGTTTTTTATCTCTTATTATTTTTTTTTTACTTTTTGTCATCTATCAACATCTAGTTATTAGTTATGCAATGTGAAGTAATGCTTTGAGTTTGAAATATGTGCAATGCAATGCAATTATGAATTTGAATATAAAAAATCTATTTTTTATAATTCATTAGTTAAACTCTCTATTTTATTTTCTCTCTATAACTCTATTGCTATGGAAATTCCTCTCAATTAAAAAAAAATAGTTTTTGTCTCTTAGTCTACAATTTTTTGTTGCTATGTGTAGAATATTATAGATGGATCAATGTCGAAGGTTGAAATACCATGCATTTGATGAGAGAATAGTTGATGAGAGTGACATGGAAAAATATTCATGTCCATGTAATGATTGTCTTAGTGGAAAGGTGAAAAAAAGAAGTCATATTTATCGACATATGATAAGATATGGACATAGTGGTATAAGATCTTGGAATACCATTTATTATGAAGATATGATAGAATGGAAGAGTGTGGGAGATGAAGAGTCAACACACAAAGATGAAGTGGCACCAAACATAGATGAAGAGGTAGTAATGTTAGATGAAGAGTTTGAAGTTGATAAAATGTTGAATGAGGGTCTAAACGATGATTGGGCCAAGCTGATGGAGGATGTTTCAAATCCTGTGTATGCTAATTGCAAGTTAAGTCATTCGACAACAATCCTTCAAATTCTTAACTTGCAAGTGGTCTTTGGTTGGACAAATGAGAGTGTAAATCAGTTATTGGCATTATTAAGTTCATTGTTACCACCCAACTCCATATTGCCAACATAACGAAGTCAATGTAGAAAGGAAATCACTAAGCTAGGCTTAGGGTATGAAAATATCCACACATGCGTGAATACTTGTGTATTATTTTGAAAGAATCTTGCAAGTGAGTGAATTTCTGAAATTTCATGAAGTGAGGTATAGAGAGGGGTTGAAATCAGTTGTGGTTCCTAGAAAGGTTCTTCGCCACTTTTTGGTAATCCCACGATTAATATGAATGTATAGGTGTAGAGATATTACTAAACTTATGCAATGGCATGCCAAAAATAAGAGAACTGATGGAAAATAATGACATGTTCTTGATTCCAAGATGTGAACAGAATTTGATAATAGATGGCTTGGTTTTTCTCAAGATCCTCATAATATAAGGTTGGGTTTGGCTCTAGATGGGGTGAACCCATTCTCAAATCAAAGTACTAAATGGTCAACTTGGCCAGTGTTTTTAATAAATTATAATTTGCCTCTATGGTTAGCAACTAAACCATTTTTCTTAGTGCAACCATTGATTATACCAGGAAAGAAAAGTGTGACTTCAGATACAATTGATGCTTATCTAGAGCCATTAAATGATGAGATAATGGAATTGTGGAAAGGAATTGAAAAAATTAAATTTTGAAGGGATGTTCATTCAATCATTTTCAATTTAAGAGCTTCGTTATTGTTTACGATTCATGATATTCCCGCATATGGAACATTGTCCAGTCTCAGTGTTCATGGATACCATGGATGTCTTGCTTGCAACTTTAAGGATTTTGTGAGGCACTCAAGAAGTTTGAATAAGTGTATTTATTGTGGACATTGTGCTTACCTTAAAATGGATCATCCATATCATCAACAAAAAAAATGGTTGAATGGTCAAGAAGAGAACCGTGAAGCACCATTTCTAATAACAAGTGATTACGTTATTAAGATTGGAGAAAAAAGAAAGTTATTTATTGAAAATGATGGGATTACTGGTAGTAGATATGATCCATGCAATGAAAGTGTTGTAAAAAGGTTGTGCATATTCTATAAGTTTCCATACTTTAAGGATATAGCCATTAATCATACTATTGACTTTATGTATATTGAGAAAAATATAGCCTATTCTATTATAGAAACTCTTTTTGGTGCTTTTGATACCATTTCATCACATGAAGACTTTCGACAACTAAAGATTCATAAAAATCTTTGGGTTGAAAATATGATGATGAAAAATATAGAAAACCTAGTTCTCCTTATGTTTGGACAAAGGAACAACATGCACAAATCTTATAGTTGATGTCTTAGACTCGCTTTCCCACTGGATATGTAAGTAGTAGTATTAGAAGCCAAACTGACATTAATGGATTAAGAGGCCTCAAGACCCATGACCATCATGTCATAATGGAGAATATTTTACCTATTGTGGTAAATATATTAAATTTGGAAAAGGGGCCAATATTGGCAGCTATAAGGTTGGGCCTAGTATTAAAGAGAATGAGTTTTACATGTATTAGATCCTTCAAACTTTGATAGTTTGAGGGAGGAGGTTGTTGAAGTCCTTTGTCTATTGGAACATGAATTTCCACCAACAATATTTAACATTTCTATGCATCTTTTGATATATCTACAATATGAACTAAAGCATTGTGGCCCGATAAGAACAAGATGGATGTATCCTATAGAATGATATATGAAGGTTTTGAAAAAAAAAATCGTACTAGGGAAAAACCGGAAGGCAACATGTTTGAGGGATATTCAATGCAAGAGGCCATGGGATTTTGTATAGAATATATGAAGGATTTTAAAAGTTTCAATCAACATGTATGGGATGATGACGAAGAAGACACCATTACAGGTGAAGTATTAGAAGGCAATGGATGTCGCTTCAAGCTATCACATCAACAAATAAGTGTGATACATGCCTATATTCTTCAAAACACATATTTGTTCGATAAGTGGCATAGGTAAACAAAAATTTGGACAATAATTTATTTACTCAACTAAATTTACACATTTATATTATCAATCTTACTATTTTTACATTAATATTCTATGTAGAAAATATGAAGAAGACAATCAAGCTTGGATGCAACACTGCCCTCAAAGGCACAAACATTATGTTGATTTGATTGGAGGAAATTCTTTTCCAAAATTTGAAGAATGGATTTCTAATGCAGTCGGTTATGCAAAATAAGAAGGTCAAGATATAACAATGGAGGAAAGTGAGATTTCACAATCTCCACATTTATGGGCTATGCATTTCAGTTGAATGTGGGCCTATGGTAGTCATTTAAGAGTGGAAGAAAAAGACAAAGGAAAGATAAATTGTGATTGTGTTGTTAGTGATGAATTTATTCATGAAACTGAGAAGAAATTTTATGTTGGATTCATCCAACAAATTATTCTAGTGGATTATGGTGAAAATAGTCCTATATTATTAAAATATAAGTGGATCTAACCATTTGTAGTACAATTTGATGAGTATGGATTTGTACATGAAAATACAAGACAATTTTTATCAGAGACAAATGAGTCTTTTGTTTCCCCTCTTCAAATTAACCAATCATTTCTAATTGATGATGTAAGAAGCCTAGGATGGTCACATGTCATTCAAATAGAGCCTTGTTCAAAATGAAAATTCATGGAAGTTGTTGATATAATGCTTGATGGGCAATATGTTAATTTACAAGAAACATTTGAAGAAGTGGATGAAGATGATGATAGAGTGTTTGAAGAAGAAATTTTTATTACCAATGAAGAGATTGGGAGAGAGAATGAATTACATGTCATAGATGAGGATGAGGAAGAAAATCAAGCAGATGCAAACACAAATGACCAGGTTTTTGATCTTGTTGGAAATGTAGATGATTATGATGATGTTTTGTCACCTTAAGAGGTTAGCTTATCACCTAAACTTTGGTTATATGTATGGTATAATTTATTATTGAATGTAATAAAGATTTGAGTATAGGTATACTTATTAAATGTTGTTTTACTGATACATTTTTGAATGTAATCATCATTATTCTGCTAGTACATTGTATACAAAACATAAGATGCTCACTGCTGATTTGAAGTGCATTTAAAGTTAGGTTCAATCATTCTTCTTAGTTTTCTTGCTTTGGTTGAAAATTTGAAATTAATTTAGTTTAGTTAGATTATATTTTCTTGAATGTTCTATATGTTTTCTAGATGCAAACAAATACTCCATTCATAATAAAATCCAATACCGTACTACCGCAACAGTCAATAGAGGTATGCGCGGGATGGTGGGACATATAGGTCAATGTAAAAATTCTTACCACAATATCGCGACAACTAAATATGAATACCACGGGGTGGTAGTGAGAACATGTTAACAAATAAAGTAAACAAAAGCCCCACAAGAGGTAAATAGTCATACTGTGGTATGACAGTGAACAATCACTCAACCACTAGAATTAACCTGTTGTCTCGCAGGAATCCAAAGGGGTGTGCACGGGTGGCGGTACTTCTACTGGTACCTTGCAACAGTCTTGATTAGGGATAACTTTAAGAAACCACCCCCTTAGTGAAGGTGTAAAATCTTGGCGAATCTTTCCTTTTATTCGAAAAAATGATTAATTTTCCTTGGCGAATCTTATGCACATTATTAAAAAAATTATAAAATCCTGGCGAATCTTAATGAATAATTGGTAAAAAAAATAAAATCACAGTGGCGAATCCTAGTGAATAATCACTAAAATTATTGATTACAATGGTGAATCTCTCCTTTAAAAATTTGCATAGTTGGTCGGCGCAATTCCCCCATATTTTTTTTGTTTTTTTTTAAATATTGAAGTAGGGGCTTGGGGGTGACAACCACCAACGGGGTCAAGGGGCAGTGCCCCTTGCGGGGTTGAAGGGGGTAGAGCCCCCTTGTGGGGGTCGAGGGGGTAATGCCCCCTCATGGGGTCTGAGGATAGCTTCCCTTACGCGCTCCTATCGCATTACAATGGAAAATCTTTCCTTTAAAAAATTGCATAGTTGGTCGGCGTAGCTCCCCCATATTTTTTTTGTTTTTTTTAATATTGAAGTAAGGGTCCGGGGGAAATAGCCACCGGTGGGGTCAAGGGGGTAGGGCCCCCTTGTGGAGGTCAAGGGGGTAACGCCCCCTCGTGGGGTTTGGGGACAGCGGTCCCGACACACTCCAGTCATGATACCAAGCATAATTTCCCTAACAAAAATGCATTGGAGCACACATGGATTAAGCATTTTTTAAAATTCTCACTTAAATTTTTTTTTATATGAAAAGTGAAATTATTACCATCAATTATATTTTTAATCAAATGGATGCAAGTTAATTCCATGACTTTATATGCATGTGCCTCTTAAAAAGGTTGTTGAGGCCCAAAATTTGTTTTGGGCCACATGATCAAATCTAATTGTGTGGCCCAAAACAAATTCCGATCCTCAACAACCTTTTTAAAAGGCACGTGCAAATAAAGTCACATAATTAACTTGGAGCCATTTGATTAAAAATATAATTGACGACAATAAATAAAAAACCTATTCAAGGCTAAAATGTCCCTAAAATGAAATGGTAAATTATTATGATTGACGATATTTCCCAAAAATCAATTGTAGGAATATAAAATTACTGACGAATATAAGTAATATTTTTTATTATAGTATAAACTATTAGCGAATTAGTTCCAATGACGCATCGTTTAAAAAATAATGCATTGGTGAATTAATCGAGACAAATTTATTTTTTTGTAAAAATCTGGCGATTCAACATCCTTTTTAGCTTGTATTATTTGCCATTTTTGGAGGTCCCGATTTCAAATATTTTTAAATTGGCAAAGATTCGCCACTAAAGTTTTCCCTGGTCTTGATATGACAAAGCGGTATGGTGGTGAACAGTCACTCAACTGCTAGAATTAACCTATTGTCCCATGGGAGTCCAAAGGGGTGTGAATGGGGTGGCAGTACTACTAACGCTACCCCACAACTATCTTGAAATGATATAGTGATACTGTGGCACAAGCTGTTAAAGAATTAAATGATTACACCATTCAATTTCCCAAGATCAATGACATATATTCAAACTCAAAATATGGGGAGATTCTAAAATATTTTGCATGAATTGACATTAATAGTGAGATGACTGAGCTTAGTAGAAAATATTACTTGGGACTCAATGACATTTTGGCAATCATTCACAAATCTTAGTGTACTGGAGGCAATGGAGGTCAAGTAGGAAAAATCTGCAACTACTATTTCATTGGGTAAGTTCATAGAAACTCTCTATAGCAAGTGTATAAGAATTGAATTTTCTTCTACAAGTAGACACTTAAAGAAATCAGGTAGGGGTAAATTCTTCATCATGCCACCCAAAATAAGTCAACTTGCGAGTAAAAAGAAAGAGTCCACAGTTTCAAAATCAAAGAAGAGGTTCCTACAATAATCCATTTTAGATGTGTTACCTAATTCTAAAGACAAAGGATTTAAAAATGTGTTTAAAGATACAACCCATGGATGTAGAGACCCAATTATCCCTATCTCAGGGTGGGATCTATTTTGGTACTTCTATGTAAAAAGGGATGAGAAGATTCCAGTTTCGAATCCTTGGACCTTAGATTTGGCCAAATTTATAGTCCCAAATATCTTTGTAGATGTTGAGTTTATTAAAGTATTGTCACAATGTTATCACTTGACTACTAGGACTATAATAATGTTAAATGGTTCACCATTAGTGGTGTTGACTAAATAAGCAATTATAGAGTGTTTTATGTTAAACAAGCAAGCTATCACTAAGATCAACTTGGACAGAAGTGAGGAGGATTATAGGAGATTGAGAAAAACCTATAGGAGTGATGAACTTCCTTTACACATGAAAAGGGGTGTAAACAATAGAAGTATACCTATCTTCCCCTCCCAAATTGAGCCATTTTCCATAGAAGAATTCCAAGTATATTTCAAAAGAACTTATTTTTCTTTGTGCCAATTGCTTGGAATAGATGTTGAAGAGAGGATTCCAACCTATCTCATGATGATGCAGACAATGAATATACAAAACCTAGAAGTGAATATTGAGTATGGCTTTGCTATTGAAATTGAGAAAGGTTACATAAGGGATTTTTGCAAGTAAAAGACAACTTAGCTCCCATCACTTTAAGGAAACACTCTCTATTGTGTCATTTAATATTGTACCAAAATAGAAATATATGGACTAAAAGGACGTGTTTGGGAATGAATAATGATGAAGGGAATAGGTTTCTTGTACAAAAACGGTGTTACATCTAGGATAGTAGATGTAAAAATAGTGATTATGTAATATTTCATGATGATTTTGTAGTAAAGGACATGGTTGCTCTTGGTCATATTTCACGAAGATTTCCTAATAAAATCATGTAAACTGTATTAATACCTTTAGCATTGAAGCCAAAGCAAGGACACACTCACAATTTCGGTGACTAGTTCTTCCTAGCAGAACAAATAGTAATAAGGGTCTATGGGTGTCCTCAAGCCCCACATGTTTTAACTAATTTTTTTTCTATTCGAATTCCATTTTTAGAATTTATGTGGCAAATATTATGGATGGAGCAGGATGTTATGAAAAGATAGAAAAAGGGGACATTCCTCCCCGACCTAACTTAATGTGAGGAGCTATCTGTAGGGTCTGACACTCTTGAAGAACTATAGAACTATTTGAAGATGCAGTATTCATTGAATTCATGAGGAGAAAGCGTATTTGATCCTAAAGGGCATATTAATTTTATTAAGCAGACACTTCTCACTGAAGCTAGGATTACCCATGTAATGGATTACGGAGAAGATGTAATAAGAAATTTCTTTACACCTGATGTTTTTTAGAGGAAAAGGAAGTGGGAAATCATAAAGAGGCTTGAGGAGGAGAAGAAGAAAAATGACAATGGATTCCAAGGATTCTATGTTGAAGAAAAGGATCCTATCAAAAGGATGAATGTAATAATTGACAACTTTGAAAGATTATATGTTGAACTAGAAAAGAAATCTGACGGCTAGTCTTCAAAACCATCCAATCTCCCCATCAAACCAAGTGGTTTTGTAATCAAAGAGCCCCTACTAGACACTACAATAATAGAATCAGAAGCATCCACTGAGCAACCAAGTCTTAAAAGGAAAAATACACATGGAGTGGTCCCCTTAGTGGCATATGAAATAAGTGAAGTAGGGGATATTGAAGAGGTAGCCGATGCAATTTTGAATTGTAAAGATGGTGAAGTTGATCAGCCACTGCCTGAGCTTGCAACTGATGGTCACAAACCAAAATAAAGAGTGGATGTACATGGGCATAATGATCAAGAAGTGCATGATGATGAAAGGGTGATTGCCGCCCTTAAATTTATTGAAGATGATGAATTTATTCAAACTCTTGAGTTTAAGGATTTTTTGTTTAAGATGAAAATGAAAGAATTTGAGGAGAGACTCCAAATTAATAAGATGGGCATTGAGGAGTCACAACATGACTTGATTGTTTCCTAGAATCTTGAAGAACTTAGGATTAATGAAATTACTGTTAGCACCCAAGAAGCAAGAAAATTGGTCTTAGAAAGCAATATATTAATTATTCTTGGGATGGAGTTAAAAAATATATTCTTGTTGGATCAAGTAAGGAGCCAAGAAGATGCCATGTTGGCTTATGAATTCAATTCAGATGAGGGAATGAGTGGTACAAGTTACAATCCAAGAATTGAAACCCTAACCTTTTGAAAAAAGAAAAAAATAATAGAAAAACCAAGATTGCTTGATGTTGTAAAAGAAATGATAGGGATTGCCATGGTAAAGACACTTCAAGACACATCAAAATTGTAGGAAGCTACTATGACAATGCACTAAACAATGTTTACTAGGGATGTGGTTAAAGCTATGGAGCTTAGATTGGCAGAATATGAGAAAGCCCACACTGATATGAATGATGAAGTGAATAGGTTATTCATAGAAAATGTGAAACTGAAAGAGAAGTTGAAGGGAGAAGGTCCTTGCCAAAGCATAGAACTAACAGTATACCAACCCCTTGCCATCCAAACTGATACAAGTGCAATCACTGTTGAACAAGTAAATGTGCTAAAACAAGAAATTGAGAAGTTGAAAAATACTAATGAAGAAACAAAGGAAAGAGCAAAGAGAGAAACCCTCAAGGTACTGGAACAAATATTGGAGTATAGGGTAAAACTAATTGTGGAAAAATTGAAAAATGTGTATGAATTTTATGTCTCCTTGTCACAAGCATTTGATCAAATAAAGTCCCATGTACCCATATTGGACCCCTTATTCAAGAAATGACAACCTATACATCATAGCTTAATGAATTTGAGCAGAATTTTACAAAGGAGTGTTGAGGTCCCCACAACTTTAAAGTCTACTGAGAAAATGGTCTAAATGGTCACAAATGAATTTCAATACATATTTTCAGAAGACCAAATGATCAAGGTAAGGATGGATTCATTTCACACACTAAAGTAGTGGTCCATGCCTAAGATACTAAGGGATAATGATCAACTGAAAGGCTTCAAGGATTAAATAGATGAGTTTAGAAAAATTGCTCCCAGCTACCTCACTGATTTATAGAAGGATGGTGACATAAATATTCATTTCCTCAATTTAACCTTGGATCGAATAATTGCACTGGATGTTGGGTACTCAAAATTCATCACAAATAGAAAATGGTTATTAGAAAACAAATGGAAGAGTCACTTGGCTAACACACAAAAAATTCATGAGTACAAATGGCCTCATGATTACATGGTGTACCAATGGGAGCAGACATATATAGCTCCCCTAGAAGAATAGGCCTTGTAGTGAAGTACCAAGCCTTAAAGATACTATCATGGAGAGAGGAACTTTTTTGGATTTGAATGATCACGGGTACCTTACAATGAGTAACAAACTTTCGTACCTTGCGCGTGTTGTGTCTGTGCTTTTATGTAATCCTATTAAACAATGATAATTAAGAATTTTTGATTTATGTTAAAAGTGGGTAGCTGAAAAGAGACTTTTTGACAGTTAGTAAGGACAAAATTTTGAGACGTATTGTAAAATATTCTGGAAGATCAATAAAATGAAGTTATAATTGGTGGCCGAATTCCGGTTTCAATTGTTTGTTGAAGTGAATTAATGAATGCTATCTTGTTGTCTCTAGTTTGATCTTTCCTTGTTATTTAAATCAATATATCAAGGGTATATTCGGCTTATCAAAATGCATTTTTTGTCAAACAATTCATTTTGTACTACATTTTGGTGTCAAATATTTGGTAATTATGGTTTGTTTCATTACATTCAAATTCTAAATTCTAGGAAATTATATACAGTAAATAGATTGATGGCTATTTGGATAGTGAAATTAGCTCTCTAAGAAATTAATTGAAATATCTTGTCTTGAAATATCTAGAAGGATTATTTTAATTAAAGAGGATTTTGTGGTTATTTTTCTAACAATGATTTTACAATGCAACTAGCTTGTTATTTTCATTCAAGATACAAGTCATGATAAAAGTCAAGCACATACCAAGAAGATGGTACTCTACTTCAAACCCTCAACCTCACTTAGTTTAGTCTACTTACATGGGGATATTAAGGAAGTTTCTAAACAATCAATATATATCATTTGTTATTTGTGAAGGAGAATCCCGTGAGATCCAATATGGCAATGGATCAATATCTGGTTTCTTTTTTGCTAATATTGAATGAGTTTAGGGTGTTGTAGCAACCAAGACGTTATTTTGTAGAACAATAAATTTTATAGTTATGGCAGCTGATACAGATCCTCCTACCATTCTTGATCCTTTTATTTCATTGGCCAAAGATAAGGTATGGATTTTTTCTCTCTCCTTGTACCATTTTGAATTTTGACATTATTGCAACCTTTTAAGATGTCAGATGGGCATTGCACCATTTTTAGGTTAAATCCATGTGCCATGCAATACTTGAATCATTTGTTAATTTGTGAGAGGCTTTCCTTCAATCGCCTCTGATATGTTTGAACCGTTCACTGGCAATCTTTACATCATGTAGATGTTGCAAAGGTGGATTGAAGGGATCAAAACCAATAAAATGAACACAGTTTGATTCTTATTGTAAAGGGTAGTAATCACATGGGTAAAATGGTGGGATTGAAACTAATGAAATTATGTTTTACTTAGTACAAAAACCTTTTAACTACAAAGTTTTCCCACGATCAAATCACCTGACTTGCTACCCTTTTTTCTAACTTTGATGAATTGTAAGAGAATAAACCTAAATAAATTTCATGGGAACATCAAATTTTTGGACATATTGATTATGAGTTTTGAACCATTTGGTGATGCTTCTATGTATTTGTTCAAGTAGTTGTCTTCTTGCAAGTTTAATGGATATCTTAAGTTTTTTTATTAATCATTAGTTTGAAAATTACCGTTGCAAAAAGTACCTTATGTGTTTGTGCCTTCAAAAGTTGAAATGGGTGGTACTTGTAAAGTGAATGGGGAAGATGATGTCACAGTTGGGAAACTTTTTGTGAAACATCAGGTTAGTAATTTTTGGATGTTAAGGCTTCCCAGTTAGATATCAAAGATCTTTTCTCATCAAATTAATTTAGAGTTTATGTATAAATGGATTCTTTAATGGTGCAAATGTTTACTGAGACAACACATGAACCAGGGTTGAAATTTTTGTTGTCCAAGTCTAATGGCATTCTTGGGCTTGGTTTCCAAGAAAATTTTGTTGATAATGTTGTTCCAGTATGGTTAGTGTTGATAGCCTTCGTTCTATAATATGCCAACTTCAATCTATAATCTGATTGTATCACCTTTCTTAAATTTTGAACAAGGTTATGAAATCAAGGGTTCAATATGCATATTTTAGGCCTATGTTGAACACTTTGTTTAAGGCATTAGTTGACAAGGCTATAGTTTTTTAATTGATTTATCTTTCTGCTATGTTTGGAATTTCTTTTGTGAACTTGCAATATACAATGCACTTTTATTCTTTGTGAATTGAGACTAATATAAATTTTGTTGGTTGTATTGAGGCATAGCTTCATTCATGGCAAAAAAGGTAGCACCCTGTTGCTCATATCAGATGGCACATTACATATAAAGGAGGAAATATTCTAGCTGGTTATTGTTGACTACATTGAAGGAGAGAGCTTAATATATGGGACACGATCATCACTCTCCTTGGATTCTACACGTTACATCTTGGTCCAGGAATATTGGGCCCACATTGTAGAAGTTTTAAGAGATGAAAGGGGCATGTGCTGACTTTGAAGGGCTTCAAGCATGTGTTTCCATCATTGCATAATTATTTTGGATAAGTTTATTTCTTGTAGTCATTTCTCTGCAATATTGTAACTCAAATTTTTAGTCTTGTGACTAAAAATAACAATTATAATACTCTATTTCAAATTTGTAACTAGAACACATTTCTTTTGTTAATAAAGTTCACCAAATTTTCCTTCTCAATGGTTGTCTTATTGTGCACAATTTATGATTGATGTGTATTTCTGTCTTTTATGTTTAAATCCTCAAATATCAATCAATTAAAATGACTAAATATACTAGTAACTGACATCAATTAATAATTAAATTGACTAAATATACTACCAATTGACAAAAATCACTGAACAGTGAATAAATATGACTAGATATATGACCAGTGAAATCAGTGAATAAAAATGACTAAATATACTACCAAATTCATCAAAATGATGATTAAAATTAATGACTAAATACACCACCAATGCACAAAAATCAGTGAATAAAAATGACTAAATAAGTGACTAGTTAACAACAATTAATGACTAAATAAGTGACTAGATTACAACAATCAATGACTAAATAAACAATTAAATAAGTGACCAGTTAAATTTATTAGCGACTAAAAAATGACTAAATAAGTGAACAGATTACAACAATTAATGACTAAATCAACGACTAAATATATCAGTAGAAAAAATGACTAAATAAGTGACCAGATTACAACAATGAATGACTAAATCAAAAACTAAATATACTACTAAATCGATCAATCAAAACAACCAATAAATGACTAAAAATGATTTAGTCATCAATTTGGTTGCGTTATATATGATTGGAAATAAACTACTAATGGTCACCTGACCAAGTTCAGTAATTTATAAGTAGTTTTTAGTAGTTTTTTCAGTAGTTTATTGTTGTTTATGTACTAGAGATTATATGCAGATATAGTATATTACAAAAATTCTCACTACAGGTGGAGTCACTATCTAGTGGACTCACTGTCCATAGAGAATAAGATAGAAGAAAGAAGGGGTGGCTCATAGCCTATTGAACTATTAAAATTTCATCTACAATATGCTAGATTACAATTCCATTGAAGTATAAAAAAATATTTGCATCGATCTAGATCAATGCACTTCTCTACTCTAAATTCACAAAATTCGCACAAATTTGATCAAATTCACATCAAACACAAGTAGGTGGAACACTATACATGTCATCTATCACACATCACTCACACGTCACATACAAAACATCAAAATTAATCTCCTATATATATCCAGATAAAGTGTAACTTCAATTAGGTTGGACTAATTGGAAGTAACACACAAAATTTGAACTTGTCATCCTCAAAAATTTCATCCACATCTTGTGCCTTAATTCAAAATTTAATTCTCCTCAAGATAGGTTGGGATGGACCCAATATAGATCCTACATGAGATTGCAACACATATGAATCCTTCAAATGTGTTAGGTCGGCCCAAAATAAGACCTAAACAGAAAAACCTTCATTTGTTTGCCCAACTCACCACACATGGAAATCAAAACACGATCCAATCTATAATTCCTATTCAGTTGACATCTAGAAGCTTATCTTCAATATCACAACTCAAAATAATCATTTACAAAGGAATGTAGAATTTCCCACACCAACACTCTATTACAGGAAATGACTGCAATAAACATAACTAAACTTTGTCATTCATATCTTCTAGGATACTTCACTAAACAACAAAAAATATTAGATTTAGATGCATCTGATGATCAAAAAATTACTATTAGAATCACAATGTGATATCTCTATTTGTGGTGGAGTGAGGACCCAAAAACTGACACACTGAACCACTATACTGGAAGATTTGATACTTAGGAATTTTTTTGTGTAGCTATAGTATTTGGACCAACTTATCCTATACAAATATCTTCAACAATACTTCTAAATCATGATAGAATGATCCACAACCATGTTTACATCAATGAAAACACTAGATCATGTAAAATATACATACCATGCTCATGTTTCCAGATAGCATCATCAATGAAAATCTTCCAACAATCTCCCCATTTATCATTGATGGCAACATGCTTACCAAAAACATCCTAAAAAAACATGATCTCCCTAAATATCACACCAACTAACTTTTTGAATATCTCTCCCCCTTTGGCATCAATGGAAAAGGGTGTGTTGGTACCAAAAAAACTTTGTATATTCCCCCTCAAATGTACAAACATAAATAGCTAAATTAATGTGCTAACTCCACCTTAGGAAGTTAACAAAAACTCCTATATCATCCACATATTTACAAAAAGAATTTGAAAACTTGAAAAATGCATAAAAATTAGAAATGTTCAACCCAAATATGTTGACCCTTGAAGCTTCTATAAGATAACTTGCCAAGAAGATTTACCTTCTTGTCAATATTTCTTTGATGTTGTAAGTGTTCTAAACTATGACTCAATATTCACCAAGGTTTCCTCTCCTTCTTCTAGACTACTGGGAGTAAGATTTATTTTTGAAGTCCTATATATACTGGAAAGAGCACTTGAGACAGGTATATACTTCTTCTTCACCAAGTCCCTTAGCTTCTCAAATTGCTTGATTATTTCTTCTTTTTGGCTCTACAATGTAAAGTATTTTTTATGTAAGTCCACTATAGAATTCCTGGTCTAATCATCTCTATCTTGTACTAAATCATAATAATTTAATGCAATGCTTATTTGTGTCTCAATTTCATCCATGAAATCCTTTATGCTATGTGTGGAATCCAAACACTTCATACAATACAAAAAAGGTATTTTCTTCTTCCTCATAGGCTTGTACATCCTTCAAAATTTCTTCAACTTTGTTGTGTGCAAATGCACACTTCTCTGTGGTATCCAATGATTTCTTCTCTGCAAGCCTCACCTCAACTTCTGTTTCAACTTGACCTTTTAGTTAGGTGGCATATTCCTTGAAGGAATCAGCTAGCAACTTGAAGTTTTCTATTGTAGGTAGGGATCAATCAACATTTATCCCAAGTGTTATCTCATGTAATGCCTTTACAACTTCATCCATTAATTCAATGATCTCATGCTCATGTTGAGCATCATCCCTGTGCATATCTCATTCCTCAATGTGTTCTAGAGCACCAGAGTCATCATTTAAGCCTTCTTCATTTGTTGGGAGTAGACTTAACTTCTGTACAAGTTCCTCAACCTTGTTATTGCATTCTTTCTCAACAACATTGATGCCAATTTCCTTTTACCTTGTAGCTTTCTACTGGACTCTCCTTGTAGTTTTCCTTGCTTCTACCCTAGTGGCATGGATTACCAGAGGGGATTTATCCCTTATCGAAGGACTATATGTGGACTTCCTCTTCTCACCAAATGCAGGTAGAGACATAGTAATTGATCTCCTAGAGCTATGAGAGGCTTCTGCTGCACTCATATCAACTCTAGCTCTTTCTATGAAAAACCTAACTTTTTATTTTGAGATTCCAAGCTATTTGGCATATATGTCTACCTTAGAATCAAAAAATTTCCTCATCTGTGGTGTCTTGAATTCCACGTGAACTTCCATTGACTTTTCTTCATAATTCCCATACCTTGCCTTGCTGGGGTCTTTAGGACTATTTAGTACCACTTTTGCATAGCCAACAACTTTTGCCTCTAACATTTCATAACCTATTTCTAAAACCCAAATGGTTCTAGGTTTAAATACTTCCATTATACAAAAAATAGTGGAGACTAGAAAAGTAATGTCATGTTTGTATCTCTTCACGCCACTTCTTTGAATTCTTTGTCTCTCATTCATTCTTCTTTGGAATATTTCAAAGAAGGTTACAAAGGCATCACCCTAAGAATTATTATCTTCAAGACCTCTCATATAATGTCTTATTTGACCTAATTCTGCAATAAATGCTTCAAACCATAAAGCTAGTAACCCTAAAATTGTATGCATAGTCAACTTATCAAGCTCCACAAATCTCTACATTAGCATATTTTATTCCACAATTTTCTTTAATAGATCAAGCATTCCATTCTGACATATCCTTATGTTGTAGCTTCAACATCTATTTTTTGGTAGGGGATATAAGATATCCATTAAAGCTGCCCCCCGAAGCCATAACTCTAGGCTTAGTTATTAGAGGAAACATCTACACTAGAGGGTGTACATATTCTCCCTCATTCTTAGTCTCTTCTTTCTTTCTTTCTTTCAGTAGATATTTTTCATTTCCTTCTTTACTTCAACTAGATCAGTCTTTTTAATTGGTTCATTCTTCTTTACTAGATTATCCTACCTTGTGTTTCTGCTTTTGCAAAATTTAGCAATATGTCCAGGCCTACTACAATTGTTACATATGACATTTCTTTGAGCATTATTACTTCCATTCATTCAGTATCTATATTGATTATCTTTGTGTTCAAATCCATAGCATGTATAATAATAACCATTGAAAGATTGAATCATTCTACCATTGTTATATCCATTCATCATTTGACTTCTACAATCATTTTCTCTTTCCAAATTTTTTGCATATAAAACATTGACCAATAAAGGATGGAGCATTCTAATTCATCCTTCTTCAACATTTTATTGCTCTATGTTGATATTTATTGAAAGAATAACAAAAACCATTGAAAGATGGGTAGCTTTGAGCATTTGGTTGTTTGATAGGGGGTATTCTAGCATTGCTTCTTTGATTCTGGATCTTGCCATTATTCTTCTCGTCTTCAATATTTTCTAGTTCATTGATCTTATTTTCTACAAATGATAGGTGTCTTAGCTGCTTTTGAGCTTTCTCCTTTTTCAAGTCCTAGACCACCTTTGTCTTTAGATGATTTTTGAGCTACAATCAACTCATCAAGCATTGCATAACTTGTCTTGAATTTTTCTTCATAAATTCTTGCCTTCTCCAAATCTAATCTTATATTTACCACTTCTTTTTCAAGCTATATGAATTCATTATATTTTATTTCTACCATTTTATGTAGACATTCATCAACTATTTTCTTTTCTTCCACTTGCACTTTTAATCCGGTGAGATTTTCATTTTCTTGCTTCAAATGTTCATTGAATTCCTTGTGCCCTTCTTTGAACTTCTTGATCTTATCTCTTAGTTTTTTGATGCACTCATTTGCCTCTTTAATATTTTCCTTCAGATCTTTGTTTTCATGTTCAACTTTGTTAAGATCTTCAAGAGAAACTTTGAGTTCTTCTTTTTCATTCATGCAATCTTCTTCTATGTATTCAATAACAGGAATCTCTTCTGGAGGAATAGGAAAATTTCTTTTAGCCACGTGTTCAATCTGCAAGATCTTTCCAAAGAGGTCAAGCTCCTTCCAGGGATCCAAGCTCTGATACCAATTGTTGAACACCTATAATATTGAGAGGGGTGGGGGGTGAATTAGTATTATTTTAAACCATTTAGACATTAGCCATCCAATTACTAAAACATATTCAACTACAATAATGAATGAAATCATGAAACATCCACAAAATCACATAATACATGAACACCATGATTTTTACATGGAAAACCCAAAATAGGAAAAACCATGGTGAGGGTTAGCTCACAATATATTATATTTGAATATAGTATATTACAAAAATGCTCACTATAGGTGGACTCGCTGTCCATAGAGAATAAGATAGAAGAAAGAAGGGGTGGTTCACAAACTATTGAACTGTTACAATTGCATCTACAATAGGTTGGATTATAGTTCCAATGAAGTACAAAATAATCTTTGGACTGATCTGGATCAATGTACTACTCTGCTATGAATTCAATCAACTCACACAAATCTGATCACATTTTCATCACACACATGTAGGTGGAACACTATACATGTCATCTATCACACATCACCTACAACACCAAAATAAATCTCCTATATATATCAACATCAAGTGTAACTTCAATTAGGTTAGCCTAATTAGAAGTACACAAAATTTGAACTCATTGTCCTTGAAAATTTCATCCACATCTTGTGCCTTAATTTAGAATTCAATTCTCCTCAAGATAGGTTGAGATGGATCCAATATATGTCCTACATAAGATTGCAACACATATTAATCCTTCAAATGTGTTAGGTCGGCCCCAAATAATACCTAAACACAAAAACCTTCATATGTTTTCCCAACTCGCTACACGTGGAACTCAAAACATGATCCCATGTAGAATTATTATTCAACTAACATCTAGAAGCTTATCTTCGACATCACAACTCAAAATAATCATCTATGAAGGAATGCAAAATCTCCCACACCAATACTTTGTTATAGGAAATGACTACAATAAATAGAAATAAACTCTGACATTCATATCGTCCAAGATACTTCACTAAACAACAAAAACTCTTGGATTTAGATGCATCTAATGATCAAAAAATTACTCTTAAAATCAAAAAGTGATATCTTTATTTGCAGTGGATTTTGGACCCAAAATCTAGCACATTGAACCACTATACTAGCAGATTTTATACTTAGGCCATTTTTTGTGTAGCTATACTTCCCAGACCAACTTATCCTATACAAATGTCTTCAACAATACTTCTAATCATGCTAGGATGATCCAAAATCATGTTGAAATCAATGATACCACTAGATCATGAAAAATATACATACCATGCTATATTCCATGCTCATGTTGCCGTACAACATCAACAATGAAAATCTTCCAACACAGAGGTCTTGGTGGAGAACTGAAAAAATAAGAAGTGGTAAAGAAGCTACTCATAACTCTTCCTAAATCTTATAGTCTTAAAGTTTTTTCTATTAAGGAATTATTAAATTTGAATCAATATATCAGAGATCAGTTGTATGGTTCTTTAACTGCTTTTGAAATGAAAGAATTTGGTACAAGTAATGAAAAAGTTGAGACTACTTTTAAGGTTGGAAAATCAAAGAAGACTGTGGAATCAGATCAAGAGGATCTTGATGATGTGGAAGCTAACTTTGTGAGAAGAATGGAAAAGGGTATTGGAAAGTATAGAGGTAATTTTCCTTTCAAATGTTTCAGTTGTGAAAAGATAGGTCATTATGCTTAAACATGTCCAAACAAAGCTTTGAATGAAGAAAATAAAGAGAACAAATGTAAGATAATCAAGAAAATTTATTATGTTAGAGAAAATGCAAGTATATCTAATGATGAATCTTATTATGGGGATGATAAAGATGGTGAATTCTTGTTCATGGCTTTAAAAGATTAAAGTAATTCTGCTAACACTAAGAGATGTGTGAAGGAAAGGGCTCCAGAAGCAAGTGCTAATACTGAAGGCACTTTGGTGTCCTCTTTTCATGCTATATAAGAGAAGAACTACTGGATCATTGAAAGTGGATGCTCTAATAATATGACCAGTTATAAGAGTAAGTTTTCTAAACTTTAAAAATATGGAGGACTTGTTTGGTTTAGTGATGAGACATCTACTAAGATATCCAGAAAAGGTTAAATCAGTTTTGACGGAAAGCATAACACTGATGATGTTCTTTATGTTAAGGCTTTAAGACATAACCTCTTGAGTGTTGGAAAATTTTTTAGCAAAGGATACAATTTTATGTTTCAGGATAATGGTTATGAGATTATAAAAGGATTTAGAACTATGATTGTTGCTAGAAGAAGGATAGTTGAAAATGTCTATTAGCTCAAAGTGTTGGAAAAAAAAGAATAGACAACTAAGAGGGGGGGGAGGGGTGAATCAATTGTCATAGAATTTGAAACGTATTCAACCTTATTAAATTTTAATCTCAGATCTGATAATTAACAGTGAAAGCATAAATCAACAATACATAGAAACACAAGAACACCAAGATTTTATATGTGGAAACCTTGCTAGGGGAAAAACCAAGGTGGATGTTAGTCCACAAGATTATACCCTATTAAAAGTATAATTAAAATGGATAAGGAATGCACATGCATTTAAGCACACTGCCTAGAGCTTACTGCTCAAAGAAGACTCACTATATTACATAAAAAATTAGATTAAATCCATCTAAAGAGGTTGAACTGAGAAATTAGCTTCTTCAAAATCTTGATGACAGTTTCGGTTAGGCACATAAATACTTCTTCACACTTCGCTCAATATTATTCACACTCTACTCTACAATCAAATGATCTGATCTTTATTCACACATTTCACATTCACACTTCTCATACACACATCAAGCACACTACAAAATGAAGAAAAAATTGCTCTTATACATCCACTACATGGAATTACATCAATAAATTTGTTGGCTAAAAATAAAAGAATAAATTACAAACTGTCGGCCCAATTCATGAAAAAATCTCAATGCACACCAACCAAAGTCAGTCACAACATAATGAAGACCTAAAAAAACTTCCTCGAACATGCCAATCATCAAAATATTTATCCACAAGGATCTGCAACAGGCTACAACCACCATGTCGGCTAAGAACATGAAAACCTAAACACACAATGGAAAAATCTCTGATCATGATCACACTAATCAATGTGGACATGCAACAAGGATACAACACGATCTAGAAACATCAACGAAAATTGCATGAGCATACAAAAACAACTAAAATTACTTCTTCTAGAAACATCAACTACAACAATCGAATAATTGTAGGAACATAGAAAATCATAACTTGCACAAATATTGATGCGCACCTCTAAAACTTCTGGAGTGTAAACTAGATAGGATTGTAAACAAACCCTTTAAAGCACAAAAAATGAATGCAACATACTGAATTTTCCACCACACTAAACTTCACAACACTTCACAGCTTCACATAAAACCTTCAACATATTTATTACAATTTTCTCAATATCATCGATGTATAGAGCCTTCAAGACATCAATGCTAATAGTGTTGAAATCAATGAAAACGACATATCAACAACACAACCACAACATCCAACAATATCCCCCTTTGGTATTGATGGAAACACATGATGTGAAAAATACCATCAACACAACTATCTCTTCATACTAGTCTTCTCCCCCTTACATTTCTCTTCTCTCCTTTTTGTTCTGCTCTTCTCCCCAAGGTTTTTACAAGGTTTTTCACATTTCTCTTCTCCCCCTTTGACATCAATGGCAAAGGTACACAAGCTCTGAACCACATATATGAATCATTTGACTACTCCCCCTGAGTAGCAGCCACCACAACATAAATCTGAAACAAGATATGACTATGAATGCACGGATTGGTGCAAAGACTTGCATCTTAGTTCAGATTAGGAGAGGAAATCACCCCTAACTTCCCTCTAAGATACTCAAAATCATCCTTAAGCAATGAATTAGTAAAGATGTCTGCAATCTGTTCTTTAGTAGGCACATACTCCAGTCTGACTTCTTTATCATTCACTTTGTCTCTCAAAAAGTGATATTTGATAGAAATATGTTTTGTATTTGAATGAAACACCAGATTCTTAGAAATATTTATGGCACTTGAATTATCACAAAATATAGAAACAAGCTTATTATACTCAATTCTGATCTCTCAACATCAATTTCATCCATATTACTTGAGTGCAATTGTTTGCAGCAACAATATATTCCACCTCAATAGTAGATAAGGAAATGGAATTCTACTTTTTACTTAACCAAGACACTAAATTCTTCTCCAATAATAATGCACCACCACTAGTAATTTTTTTTTCATCCACATCTCTTGCCTAGGTTGCATCAGTAAAGGCGCTCAAGGTAAGATCATCATCTTTAGGATATCAAAGACCAAATTCAACTGTCTGTTTCAAGTATCTAAAAATTCTCTTCACAACAGTCACATGGGATTCCTTTGGATCAACTTGATATCTAGCAACCATACATACAACATTCATGATGTCTGGTCTGGTCTGAGTCAAATAGAGTAATCCACCAATCATTGATATGCATCTTGCTTGATTTTCTTTAGGAGAATCATCATTCTATGTTAATTTTCATCTAGTTACCATGGGTGTACCAATTGGCTTTGAGTCTTCCATGCCAAAAAAAATCAGTAATTCTCTTACATATTTGGACTAAGATATAAATATTCCATCATCTAACTGAGTAATTTGCAATCCTAAAAATAATTTCAGCTCTCCAATCATTGACATTTCAAATTCACTTTTCATTTCATCAACAAAATTCATACATAAGTCATCATCACCCTCAAAAATGATGTCATCAATAAAGAAGTCAATAATCAACTCTTTATCCTAATCCATCTTAAAATACAGATTACTATCAGCAGTACCTTTATTGAATCCAAGCTTTACATACCTCAGAACTTTAGGATTCTCTCAAACTTCTGGTTCTTTTGTTCTTTCTTCTTCACTTCCATTGACTTCTCCTTCTTGATTCTCTTGATTCACTAGAACAATTTTAACTTGATTCTGTGTTTAAGAATTGTTTCCATTATCAATACTATGAATTTTGGTCATTTGAATAATATCCATAGTATTTGGATGATCTAGCAATGTCTTCATCAACTCTGACATTTGCACTTTCAACTATTTTCCTTAATCTTCTATTATAGCACCGGTAGGCCTTGCTCTTAGTAGAGTAACCCAAAAATATTCCTTCATCACTCTTGGCATCAAACTTTCCAATATATTTATCTCTCTTGATATAAATCTACTTCCAAAGAAATTTGAAATATTTAATAGTAGGCTTATAACCAAACCATAGCTCAAAAGGAGTCTTACCAGAATTATCATTGACATTTACTCGGTTAATAGTATATACAATAGTGCTTACAACTTCTCTCCAATAGATATGAGGAACATTACCTTCCAACATCATAGTTCTAGCAACATCTAGATTTTTTTTGTTCTTTCTCTCAACAACTTCATTTTGTTGAGGGGTCTAGGGAGCAGATAACTGTCTTTTGATTCCATGCTCTTCATAGAAAGAATTGAACTCCTGAGAAGTTAATTCACCACCTTTGTCTGATCTTAAGCATTTAATCTTCAAGCCTGTTTCATTCTCTGCCATAGCTTTGAAACTTTTGAAATTTTCTAATGCTTCACATTTTTCTCTCAAGAAAGCAACCCATATCATCCTAGAGTAATCATCAATAAGCAACATAAAGTACCGTTCTCCTTGTATACTTTTGATTCTGGAGGGACTACATAGATCAATATGCACCAACTCCAGTACTCCATTAGAATGATGTTGTTTTCTCTAAAAAGAAATTCTAGTTTGCTTTCCCATCTGACATTCGTTGCATATGGTATTAGTAGGCTTCACTAACTTAGGAAGATCTCTAACTACTTGAGTAGAGCTTACTTTGACAATGTTATCAAAATTCACATGACACAACCTCTTATGCCATAACCAACTTACATCAACTTGAGCAATTAAAAAACTTTCACTAGCAACACTCGGGTGAAAAATATTACCTCTTATCTTTGTACCTGAAGCAATTATATTTTTGAAACTTCCTAGTATCCTGCACTTACCATCTTTGAACTGAAGATTGTATCCCTTTTCTACCATTTGTCCAACACTCAATAGGTTTTTCTTCAATCCTTCAACATAAAGGACATCATCAGTATTATATTTACCACCAAGAGAAATAGTACCTCTACGACAAATCACACCAGCATTGTTATCTCCAAATCTTACAACGCCACCAACATATTTCTCCAAGCTTAGAAACTTTCTTTTGTCACCAGTCATATGATGTGACCATCTGATGCCAATCACCCATTCATCATTTTCTTCAATTTTGGCTGCAAGAGCTTTCTCAATATTCTTATCACTAGTAGATTGAGTGGACACGGTACCATTTTACTTGATAGCAATGAATACCCATCCATCTTCATTTCCATTTTCTTTATCAGATTCATCATCAGTAACACCTTCTTTAGCATAATAAAATTTCTTTTGAAATCTAGGCTTATCAGGTTTGAACCCAAGAACTCTTTCAAGACACCTTGATGCAAAATGACCCATCTTATTGCAAGAGAAACATTTAATAGGAAACTTTCCTTGTCCTCTGGCTTCTCTTTTCACAATCAATGCTTCCAGGTCTTCTAACTCTCTTTCTTCATCTTCAATTTGTTTCATCTCATTTTCATGCTTGAATGTCTTTCTAAAGCTTTCTCTCAGATCATATCTCTATTGGTTTCTTCTGGATATAGTAGCCTTGAATAAAAATTCTATCTTAGGAGTAGATTCACCAAATTCACCCAATTCAAAGGCAACAAGCTTACCAATTAGCATGTCTCTTGTCATATTTGTTACTATCCTGAGTTCTTCAATAGCATGAGATTTTGTTTTGTAAGAAGTAGGCAATGGTCTGAGCACTTTAGCCACAATCTCTTCTTCATCCAAGATTCCATCGACACAACTAATACCCATCACTAGTTCATTCACTTTTTGCATGAAAGAAATAATGTTTTCATCTTCACTCATTTTCAAGTTTTCCCACTTGCCTTTCAGACTTTGTAGCTTAGAAACTTTCGCTTGTGCATCTCCTTCATACAATGTCTCCGGCTTCTTCTAGATCTCATATGTTGTTTTCAGACCAATTACATTTGTCATCTCTGAATTAGTCAAAGCACTCAATAATACTTCTATAGCCCTGATATTAGTTTCAACTTCTTTGATCTCATCAAGAGTAGAGGGACCATTCTAATGAATTATTTATTTGTTCTTTGTAGTCTTCTAGAAGGAATGCACTTCAAATGACACTCCATTCTAGCCTTCCGCAGAGAGTAGTTTGTTCCATCGAATCTAGGACTATCCTTCTTGTATGATGTCATCTCAGATCACCTCAATCTATTCAAATTCTTCAAAGGAACCTAATTTGATACCAATTGTTGGAAAAGCAAGAACAGACAACTGAGAGGGGGGTAGGGGGTGAATTAGTTGTCACTGAATTTAAAACTTATTCAACCTTATTAACTTTTAATCTCAGATCTGATAATTAATAATGAAAGCATGAATCAAAAACACATCAGAAACACAAGAACACCAAGATTTTATACGTGGAAACCCTGTTAGGGAAAAACCATGGTGGATGTTAGTCCACAAGATTATACCCTATTAAAAGTATAATGAAAATAAATAAGGAATGCACATGCATTTAGGCACACTGCCTAGAGCTCACTGCTCAAAGATGACTCACTATTTACATAAAAATTTCAGATTCAATCCATCTAAAGAGGTTTAATTGAGAAATTGGATTCTTCAAAAGCCTGATGATAGTTTCGGTTAGGCACATAAATAATTCTTCACACTTCACTCAATCTTCTTCACACTCTGCTATGCAATCGAATATTCTGATCTTTATTTGCACATTTCGCATTCACACTTCTCAAACACACATCGAGCACACTACAAAATAAAGAAACAATCACTCTTATATATCCGCTACATGGAATTACAAACTGTCGGCCCAATTCATGAAAACATATCAATGTGCACCAACTGAAGTTAGTCACAACATAATGAAGACCTAAAACAACTTCCTCAAACATTCTAATCATCAAAATATTAATCCACAAGGATCCGCAACACGCTACAACAACCATGTCAGCCAAGAACATGAAAACCCGAACACACAACAAAAAAATCTTTGATCACGATCACACCAATCAATGCGAACGTGCAACAAGGATAGATCATAATCTAGAAACATTAACGAACATTGCACAAGCATATGCAACAACTAAAATTACCAAAATTAGATTTTATTCTTCCAAAACCATCAACTACAACAACAGAAGAACTATAGGAACACAAAATCTCACAACTTGCACAAATATTGATGCACACCTCTGAAACTTCTGGAGTATAAACTAGATAGGCTTAGCAAAAAACCCTTTATGCACAACAGCTGAATAGCAACATACTGAGTTTTCCACCACACTGAACTTCACAACACTTCACAACTTCATAGACAACCTTCAACATATTTATTATAATTTTTTCAATATCCTTGACATATATAGCCTTCAAGACATCAATGCTAATAGTGTTGACATCAATGAGAGTTGGCTATTATTGTTTCATGAATCATATCAATGAGAGTTGGCTATGTCAGGGAAGAATGTGTCACATCAATTTTGATATCCTAGTGAGAATAAGTTTAGTTCAAGATGTGAGAGATCTGCCAAAGATTACAATTCCTATCAATGTTATTTGTAATGAATGCCAATTTGGAAAGCAAGCAAGAATAATTTTCAAAGTCAATGAACAATCTTCTACTTGACTATTGGAATTGGTGCATACAAATCTTTGTGGTCCTACTAGAGTAATAATTCTTAAAGGTGATATGTATTTCTTGTGATTAATTGATAATTATTCTAGAATGATGTGGGTTACTTTTCTTAAAGAAAAATTAAAAGCTCTAGAGAATTTTAAAGCATTCAAAGTTATGGTTGAGAATGAAATGGATATGAAAATCAAGTGTTTGAAGTCTAACAGAGGTGGAGAGTTCACCTGTAATGAATTCAATATCTTTTGTGATATTCATGGAATAAAGAGGTATTTATCTTCTCTTAGAACTCCTCAGCAGAATGGAGTGATTGAAAGAAAGAATAGGATTGTTCAAGAAGTTGCAAGGACAATGATGAAAGAAGAGAATCTATCAGAAGTATATTGGAGAGAAGAAATGCATAATGTTGTTTACACACTTAACAAAGTGCAAGCAAGAGAAAACAAGACAAAGACTCCCTATGAGCTATGGTATGGAAGGATTCCTACTATTAAATACTTCAGAGTGTTTGGAAGAAAATTATATATCATAAGAGATGAAGAAAACTTAGGAAAGTTTGATGCAAGGTCTGATAAAGGTATCTTCCTTGGATATCTACTAAAATAAAAGTTTATCGGTACTACAACAAAAGGCTAAAAAATATTGTTGAGAGTGAAAGTGTCAATGTTGATGAAGATCTAGAGAAGAATTTAGTGGTGGTAGATGGATATGAATCAGACGAGTCTTCTTGTAGAGAAGAAGAAAAAGATAAGGAAAAATTAGTGTAGATTGAAGAGGAAGAAGCTCCGAAAAGGATTTCTAAAACTCCTAAGTATGTGCAGAAGAATCACGATGAAGAACATATTATTGGTGATAAGAGTAGGGTTGTACTAACAAGAAGGAAAGTTGTTGAAGAACATGTAAATCTATGTTTGATTTCTGAAGTTGAACCTAAATCATTGATTAATGCATGCAAGGATGAGTATTGGATCAAGGAAAGAGAAGAACTAATGCAGATTGAGAAGAATCAAACTTGGGAACCTGTCCCAAGACTAGCAAACAAGAATGTGACTGTAACTAAGTGGTTATTTTGGAACAAATTGAATGCGAGTGGAAAGTGGTAAGAAACAAGGCAAGGCTTGTGTGTAAAGGCTACTCACAAGTAGAAGGAATAGAATTTGAGTAAAGATTTGTTCTGATGGCAAGAATGGAAGCTATTAGGATGTTTTTGGCTTTTTCTACACATAAGGATTTTAAAGTATATCAAATGGATGTGAAGTATTCTTTCTTGAGTGGTGTATTGGAAGACAAGGTATACATAGAACAACTAGAAGGATTTTAGTTATCAGATAAAATGGATATGGTTTGTAGATTGGAAAATGCATTATATGGGTTGAAGCAAGCTTCCAAAGCTTGGTATGCAAGGTTGGAAAGGTACTTGTTACATCAAGGATTCAATAAAGGTACTGTAGATAGCAATATTTACTTCACAGTTTAAAAATATCAAATCTTGATTGTGGTTTTGTATTTTGATGACATAATTTTTGGAGGAAATGAAGCTATGTAAGAAATTTAGTGAAGAGATGCAAAAATAATTTTAAATTTCAATGTTTGGGGAGATGAATTTTTTCCTTGGGCTACAAATCAATCAGACAGATAAAGGTATTTTCATTTAACAATCAAAGTATGTCAAGGAGATGTTGAAGAAGTATGGAATGAAAGATTTTAAACCACTATGTACCCCTATGGTTATTGGTTACAAGTTGAGCAAGAATAATGAATTTCCTAAGGCTAATTAGAGCAAGTATAGATCAATGATTGGAGGACTTCTATATCTAACTGCTACTAGACCATATATCATGCATATAGTTTATATTGTGGCTATATTTCAAGAAGATCCTAGAGAGTCACATGTTGTAGCAGTGAAGAGGATATTCAGATACTTGAAGGGAACTTAGGATCATGGCTTATGGTATCCAAAGGATACTAACTTTACTCTGAGTTCTTACATAGATTTAGATTGGGTTGGTTTTGTAGATGAAAGTAAAAGTAAAAGTGGTGGTGCATTCTTTCTTGGATGCAGATTGGTGTCATGGCTGAGCAAGAAATAAGATGTAATATCTTTATCTATTGTAGAGTAGAATATATTGCAACAACATCTTGCTACACACAAGTTTTATGGATGAGGAAAAAATTAAAGGATATCAGAGTGGTATATGATGAACCAACTTCTATATTTTGTGATAATACAAGTGCTATCAATATTTCAAAGAACCTAGTAATGCATTCAAAGACAAAGAATATCTCATTTCAGTATCTTCTTTTGAGAGAGAAGGTTGTAGAGAATGAAGTGAAGGTTGAATATGTTCCTACAAAGGATCAGGTTGCTGACATATTCACTAAGGCTCTTTCTAAAGATACTTTTAAGTATCTCCTAGAGAAGTTGGGGGTTATTGCCCCTCCTTATTTGAACTAGATGCACAAGGATATGAATTAGTCTAATGGATCTCAAGATTCATTTTTTGGTCTAGACTGGTGCTGGTGGCTGCCTCTCAGGGGGAGTAGGTAGTGGAATTTTTGGGTTGTTGCAATCAGGATGAGTGAGAGTTGTCATTATGCAGTGGTTGCTGATTGATGTAGTATGGCGTGCGTTCCTACTTGGGGGAGTATATAGAGAAATAAAAAGGGAGTTGTAGAGTAGTGATGAATAGTATGATTAATATCGAAGGGGGAGAATGAGTGAGTAAAATATTTTTTCCTTTTCCATTGATGTCAAAGAGGGAGAGATTCATGTGAAAAATACAAGCCACAAAGGGGGAGATAACAATATGAAAAATAAAAGTGTTAGTTATCAAAGAGAGAGTAATGAGCTAGTTGTGTAAGGGGGAGAAAGTAAAAGGAAAGAGAAAGAGTTGGTATGGAACAATATGTTGGTCATCATAGTTGTTTGTTTTGTTGTTGATGGTTATTCACATCATGTGTTGCCATCAATGACAAAGGGGGAGAGTGTTACAAGTATGTGTAGTTGGTGTTGTCATTGATGTCAACAAGTTTTGGTGTTGTCATTGGTGTCGAGTATATAAGAAAGATTTTGTTGTAAGCATGTGCAATTGGTATTGAGTAGATGTTGTCTCTGATGATGCTTTGATTAGTTGCATTATGTTGTCATTAGTATGCTACTAGTGTCAACCTCTAGCATTTATTTGATAAGGTTTTGTCTATGGATGTATGAATGTATTGATACGTTGTAGTTGGATTGATAGTGATGAGGTAGTGATGAATATGTTAATGATATGTTTCAAGTGCTTGGTTTCCAAGTGCTTTTGAGAAAATTTCAATAAAAAGAGAAAACAGTGTGTTGTAGTAGTGTTATGTATTGTAGAGTAGTGTTTTGGTTTGGATGCACATTTATTCTATGTTGAAGATCTTCTAGTGTGGTTTGGATATGTTGATCAGAGGTGTTGCATTTAAATTTTGGGGTGCTAGATCACTGTGCAAAGTTATGTTCACTAGTGTGTGAACTGTGTTTTGTAGAGGTGTTTGGGATAAATTATTTTGCTTTGTTTCTTTTCTGTAGAATGGTTTCAGGTCTTGTAGATTTGGAAGGGTTCTAATAGTGTTTGTATATTTGTTTAGTTGAAATTTTTTGAGGTTTGGAGCTTTGGAAGTCAGTTTCTTGAGTTATAGTGTATGACAGAGTTATTTGAGTGTACTAGGTGTGTACATTCTTCAAGTGAAAGTTATTGTGAAGGAATTTGTTGGTTTTCAAGATGTTTGAGGAATATTATAGATCATGTTCAAGCATAGTGTGTGGTCCACAAGTCATCTTTTGGACTTGAGGAAGTGTGTACTTAAATGTTAATGGTGTTAACACAGGTTTGGTTGACCTTGGTTGTTTACACTAATTGTGGAGTTGCTTCAATATTTGTGGAAGCATGGCATGGTGTGTATGAGCGGATTTAGGTCCTAGCTAAGGTGTTTTGTGGTCTTCCTTCATTCCTTTCCACCACCGAAATATTTGGTGTTGACCTAATTTGAATTTTCATGATTGAGGTGTATAGCCGACCTTGGATAATATTTTTAAGGTTGAAGATGGTATAAATATGAGTTGAGTTGTTGAGTTATGATAAGATAGATGTGAGTGATGTGAATGATGTAAATTGTAGAGTTGTGAGGTGTGAATTTGAGCAGTGCGGTGTGATCTTTCATGTGTTAGATTGCTGGATGCAATGAGTACAAGGTGTGTACAATCTTTAATAAGACTATGAAGGTGTCGGTGATGCTATGGTGGAATTTTTTGTTGCATTGAGATGGATTTCTCATTGGAGCACTCTTTTCTATCTTCTTTTCTATTTTGGCAGTGAGTATTTCTTTCTTAAATGGCTAGTGAGCCCTTTGTAATCGGTATTGATATTAATTTATATTGTGAGCTAATCATCACCGTGGTTTTTCCCATCTTGGTTTTCAACATAAATATAGCGTTTATTTGTATATAACGTTGCTTTGGTTATGTTTCTATTATTTTCTTTCATGATAAATCATTCTAACAAATTAAGGGTTAATTGGATTAATGTGGATCTAAATGTTTGTGAGTGTTTTGAATTTTTAAGGTAGAACTAATTCACCCCCATCTTAGTTGCCTCGTGCATTCAACAGGGTTATCACAAAGAACATTCATTGATAAATCTTATGGTAGATCATTTGTTTAAGTAGGTTCTTATCCTTACATATCCAAACTAGCACATAGGTATATTGTGACACTAGTATTGGAATATACTGTGTAGGAAGTATATTTTTTTGTAAGGTAATTTCTTAGGCTTTCAATCATCAACACAACACCTCAAGGAACCCCCCTTGGTCTTGCAAAGACATATAAAGTGAAGGAGTTATTAACCACCTCAACAATTGGTCCTTAGATTCCCAACTTGGAGACAATTTTGTGGTAATCTACCTAGGTTTGACACCCCTGGTATTTGGAAGATTATCATACCTTAGGGATTTGGGTTCTACAAATCAGATCACCAACACAAACAATGAAACATCTCTTTCTCAATCATGAAGCTAAATTATTTAGTAAAATAAAATAAAAAAATTATTAGATCCATTCCATGATTAAGATCCTACCTTGAAACCTTCACAACTTGACATTAATTGATGAAAATCCAACACAATTCTAATCAACCCTTGAACTTTATCCAAATAGCAATAACCACAAAAGCTCTAAACTTCAACCTTTGAATTATTTTCTATTTTTTTATCTAATGAATTACTAATTTTATCTAAGAGAATTCTCATCCCTTTTTTCTAAATAGCCCATTATCTAAATGTATGAATAATATTGTGAAAATAATAGTTTATTGCCAGTTTAAAAAAATCTTCTTAAATAATATTTTTTATTCATGCACAACTTAGAAAATATATAATAATAAAATATTATTCTTTTCTAGTTTTCTAATATTTATAACTCATCATAACTAAAGATAATAAATCCTTTATATTTTATTTTTCCAATATAAAATAAATATAATTATTTATTCTACAAATTTTAATTATGAACTTGCAAATTCAAATCAATTTAATTGATATAATTAAAATTTCTAAATGTGTATTTCTTTAAAAAAAGGATATTTGAAATTATCTAGAACCAAATAATTACATTAAATTCTAAGTACTAATTAATTAATTAATTCAAACCATAAATGATTTATTTTAAAATTTCTAATTACTCTATTTTAATTAATTATTTAGTTATTATCCACACAACTTGGATTATGTCAACATACTTTAAAACCATGATTTATTTTGCATTCCTCAATCTCTATACCTATCAAACAATACAACTTTGTCTCAATAATCCTTGGTAACATTGTTAGAAAACAATAATAATATAATCACTATTAAAATAATGAACCATGGCCATTAACTAATAACATTGCGACCTTGCATGTTATGCATAAATGTACTAAATCATTAATCACACTCAATTATCAAAAAAGTAATCTATGCCCGATTTGCAATAGAATAATATAACATATAATATCCAATAAATATCACAAGAGACCAAAATGAGGGTTGTTACACCCTCCCCCCTTAATAAAATACTATATACTTGACATGACAATTAAATAAATTTCAATAATAATCATATACTATCACACGAGGTTTCTCAAATAAAATACAAAACAACAAAGTATTATAATGAATAAAAAAGTAAAAGGATATGGATATTTTTTGTGAAATGTGTCCTCATCTTCCTAAGTAGCACCTCACTCACCAAATTCCTCTCATAGAATATTCACTTGTGGGATTTTTCTATTGTTTTTAGTTTGACTTGCCTATTATCAATAATCCTAATAAGATCCATGTGGAACTTTGTCTGTGTAATCCACTTGAAGAACCTTCCAATTTATCACATGAGATAAATCACATGCATTCTTATTCAAGAAATAAATATGGAACACATCATGAACTTTAAAAATATTTGGTGGTAAAGTAAGTGTATATGTCATCTAACTAATCTTCTCTAGGATTTGCAATGGATGAAAAAATTGTGGAGACAAATTGGAAGTCTTTCCTAATGGATTTCCTTATATCCCACCACAAACTTCCCTATAAATTATCTTAGTATTTGCATGCCTTTTTTGATCTTATGCTTCCTTCAACATATCCTTAATAATTTTAATCTATCTATCATACTCCCAGAATATGGAAGACTCAAAAATCACATGGTTTTGCAATCCATCCCATCCAATATAAGTCATACACTTCATACCATACAAATCTTAAAATGGAATGATTTCTAATGATACACAAATAGAAATGATTGTATATGATATCTATTAGAATTAAGTACTCTCCCAACTTCTATTGATCCATAAAATACATCCTTAGCATGTATTCCATCACTTTCTAAACCCTCTTGTTTTAACCATATGTGTTTAGGTATAGGAAGAACTAAAATTAAACTTTGATCCAAAATTTTCCATGGGATTCCCCAACATATATGTAAGAAAAAATTTCATCTCTTTTAAAAATAATTCCAAGAGGAGTGAGACCTAGCAGTGGTGAGAGAAGAGAGTGCCAAGAGGACATGCAACACTCTATAAATCCAAATTCTATAGCTATGAGGATATTTAGAGAGAGTCAAATTAGCTACTCCCACTAATCTAGATCACCCCAAAGTATGAGCCTCGATAGATCAGGTAGTGACCTTGATGGATTAGGTGGTGACCATGATAACCTTGATGGATTAGGTGGTGACCATGATAAAGTGATAAGGGCTTAGAGAGTAGATACTAGAGATGGGGGGTGAGTTGAGGGGCCTACAAACACATATTGCATCATAGAGTCTATCTTGAACACTTTCTCAATCTATGGCCTCCATTATACAACCACTAGCATGACTAGATTAGCCACAAACCCCTAAGGAGTTAGGTAGCCACACTCCATGATATATATTTTTCATAGACTATAAGGTTACATGGATGTATATGCACACCACATTTTGATATAGTGTTTATCTTTTACTTATGCAATTATACAAACACACACAATAAATATGAGTTTTGATGTTTATATGATGTACATGTGTATCTTTTATGGATGTTTATATGTGTTTCATGCATGATTCTATATGATGCGAGTTGTTCAATTAAATGCAATTATGATTTAATCAAACAAAATTGAATAAAATTATCTAATTAAATACAATAATGATCTAATTGAGAAATGAATAATGAAGTTAATTAACTAAATGCAGTAATTGAGCTTATTAACTAACATCAATGAAAATATTTTCTATTAAGAAATCATTGCTTTAAACAATTAAATTCTTAAATAAAAGATGATAACATGTCTAATTTGAATAACAAAAAAGAAAAAAAGATTAACTAAGTGCTAAAAATATCTAATTAATCAAAATCTACACTAAACATAAGAAAGATAACTGAGTAATTCTTCTAATGAAATGAAAACTGCTAATAAAAATCAATATTATAAAAACATGTCGAGAATGGAAACAAGAAGCATTCAAATAATTGTATAGGTTTAGCATATTTAAACAATATGATTGATTTTTTATAAATGTGGATCTTATATTCACAAGGAATATAAAATACACAAAAATTGTAACAACCACAACCTTACAAGAAGGAAATTACTAGGAATTTTTAACCATGAAGTAAGTTAAACCATCCCATAAAAATAGAATATAATTTTTCTCTATCAATAATTGTAATTGCAACTGCATAACTGAATACATAAACATTTCATAATAAACTCATTTTACTTTTCAAAATTGAAAAGAATGAACAACTTTTTCCTTTTTACATTTTCAACATGAAGATATAACATTTAAATTTTAAGGAACAAGGTTAGAGATCCCATATCGAGATAATTTCTATCTCACAAGACTCGACATGTCATTTGCAAGAGGGAGAGCATCACCCAAATGTTTTAACTCCAACCACAGACCAGTAATCCCATGCACACCTTCCTAACTAGAATAAGAATTTTAACCCATGCAAATGAATAGTCTGACTTGATATTGTTATCTCCACGTACATTCCCTTACTCAACAATCTGCAACTCCAGCTCAATTCAATGAACTATGTTTGAAGAGCAATCAAATACCAAGGAAAATCGAACTATATAAGACCAGCTACTCTCTCAAAAATATAGCACTCAACAAGGTAGAAACGATACTTCTAGATAAAACTCTATCATATTCACTCTCACGCACAGGCTTTGGAAAATCAGATCCCACCATTAAAAATACAAATGAATAGCCAAAAAGATTTACTTATCCCTTCAAGTTCACGCCTAACCCTCACTCTATCTTCTTCTTCACAATAAAAAGCAAATATGAGCAGCTGGTTAATTCTTATTCTCCTCACCAAATCCGTTTGCTTCTACTCACTAAATGATTTTCCAAAAATAGAAATTGGTTGCCTCCTTTGGAGGCTCGATAGGCTCAATACAACTGCCACAGCTTGCTTTTACCAGTGAAGTCATGCATATGCAGTTTAAAAAGTTTACTTGTGTAGCTTTACAACTGCCATGACTAGTCATTGGACTAAGTCTTCACAATTCCAAAACCCATGTTTTCAATATACAGATTCAGTTTGAAAAAGGCTTCAAACCATACTCGACCAGGTACCTCCTCAAACTACAATGCTTATGGCGATTGTGAGAAGTGTCAAGTATATGCAATATTTTATCTATATATATGACTACGTTAATATATATATACTTTCCATTATTTTATCATCTACATATATGTATACGTATATATATACATATATTTATATATAAATGCTTTAATTCATATATATATCTATATGTACTATTCATATATACTATACATATTATATTTATTATTTATAGAAGAAATTTGTAATTAATGTAATTTTGATGATTAAAGAGGATCATTAACGATAGGGGTCTTATTTTCTCTAAAGACAGAGTTTAACCTATCGACTTAGGTTTAAGAATTACCAACTTGATGCTTAAACTAACTTGACAAGGTGAGATTGAACTCAAATGGCATTACTAACAAGTCCTTGAACCTTATCCTTCTCCCAGGTGATCCTCTCCCTCTCCCTCTAGAGGGCATGAAATCTTACCTGCATTTTCACTTGGAAAAACAAACAAGTAGTTAGTTGTAACATTTACTTCATATTCATATCATTGCATATTTATTAGTAATTCATTTAAATTCAAAAACCATCACATCGCATAAAATTCATCATAGAATTTAACCATCGAGGTTTCATAATCACATAATTCATCATTGCATTTACCATAAAGTAAAAGTAATTTTTAATTTAAAGGCAGGGTGTAACAAAAATATCATAACACAAAAGAGTTTTGTTCATGAGAGAATTGAATGAGATAAATAATATCAACTCTTTTAGGGATTGATCATTATACAAATATTACATAGAGAGATTAAGCATGAAAGTGATGAAGATGTATAGAGTTTATGGGTTCTTTAAGGGGCTTACTATCCATAGTGAAAAGAATGTAAGATCTAGAACCATAAACAAAGGTGATGATGTAGGGACCCAACCAATTAGGGATGAATTTCCCTTTAGTACCAATGGGTGCATTCACATTACTCTAATTCTCATAGAGAACCAAATTGCCTACTTTAAAGAAATGAGAGATAACACACTAATTGTTGTGATGAGTGGGATATTTTTATAAGCTTGAAGGTGTTCGAGAACATTAAGATGGTGCTCATCAAGAATTTCAAGCTAATGAAAATTTTGTTCATAATAGGTATTTTCATCAATAATACCTTGGAGGGAAACTTGCAAAGAAGAATTTTCTTATGTCATGAACATAATAATATTGGCACCATAAACAAGATTGTATGGGGTAGTACCAAAGTATGCATGAATTCTCATGTGGTAGGCCCATAATACATATGATAATCAACTATTCAAATCTTCACCAAGTTTGTTGATAATTTTGTGGATAATTTGTTCAATTAGCTTATTAGAAGCCTTAGCTTTACCATTAGACTATGGATAGTAAGAAGTAAAAAAATGATGTTGAATAGGAAATTTATCTAAGAATTTTTGTACATATTTATTCTTAAATGATCCATTAGTAAAAACAAAAGTAGTTAATCAAAAATAAGAAATGATATTATCAAGGAGGAACCTACAAATTACTTCAATGGTAGTGGAATAAAGTGAAATAGCTTCAACCCATTGTGAAGTAATTCGTAGCTATGATAATGAAAGTATGGCCTTTATAAAAATGTGGAGATATTTGACCAATAGTGGCCAAGGAGAAACTTGGGCATGAAGTTCTAGAGCTAAATCTTGGATTCAATTATTGTGTTACTAGCATTGAGGAAATTTATTGACAAATGAAAAGGAATCTTCTTCCATTTCCAATAATACACCATTTAGAAAAGAAATTGCACTAAGGATCTACCATCAAAATTTCCACCACCAAAGCCTACATGGGCTTCATGGAGGGAAAGGGATATTTAATCTACTTAGTTAAGTAATTATGTAATAAAAGATCATTGTAGGAATGTAAATAGAGGATGTTAGAAAGAATGATATAATGTGTTGTAATATTTCAAATATGAATGTGATCACATTTAGAAGCATTATTAGGAAATGAACCACCTTTCAAATAATTGTAAATATGTGAATACCATTCTCCAAAGTCAATACTAGCACAAAAGAGACTATTTTCTAAAGAATTATTAATAGTATGTGAAGTGAGAAAATTAATCAAAAAATAATAGTCATTTGCTACATTGTTGGAGGATATAAGGGAAGCTACACTATCCATTGCATCTGCATGACAATTTTATTTATACAAGATTGTGTCAATAGTGAATGAAGAAAAACTATTAAGTAAAGATAAAACTAAATCATGATATTGAGAAAAAATATTATGTTAAGCCTAATAAGACCGTATGATTTATTTTATGCTTAATTAAAAATCACCAAAAAATTGAATGTGTTTATAGTTAAGGACAAAGTTGCACATAAGCCACCAAGTAATTTTGTTTGCACATGGGAAGTTTAGATGAAAGGAAAGTGGAAGTGGCTTACTAGAGGGTGGAATTAACATCACTCCTGCTTCATAGCCAGCTCAACAAATTTATTCATCAAAGAATTATTCGTATGTATGATCATTATCCAAAGAAAGGATGTGATCATCGAGAAAAGTGTTGTAAGTATGGACGTGTTTGGTGGCATTGTAATTAATTTTGTCATTGATGTAAACACAGTTCAGGTTGATTGTAGATGGTACTTGTATAGTTGAGATATTGTAGAAGTGCTTAGAGTACATGAAGCTATATTTATGAAGTTGTAGTTGTGTTTTTGCCAAGTGCTTTTGAGAAAATTTAAGAAATAATGAAGTCAGTGTTTGAGTGTGTGTTTTGAAAGTGCTCTAGTATTGTTCTTTGCATTTCTTTTGGGTTGATCATATGTATGTGTGGATCTGTGGTATTGCTCATGAGCTTCAGTAGATAATATATCCTAATTTTTAGCTTTTGGATCGATGGAGAGTGGAAGATATGTTCATCGGTATGTGAACTGGTTTGATAGAACTATTTAATTGTGGACTGGGAGAAATGTTTTGGCTCTGTAATCTTCTGGTGTATTGTTTCAGATCTTGCAGATCTGGGAGATGGATCATACTGATGTTTTATGTGTTTTGACAATCGTGCTTGTGATTGGGCACTCTAAAAGACTTGCTCTAGAGCTCCTGTATGTTGCTATTTGGTCCAGTTAGACTATTGAAGAATATTTTGTGTATGAAGAGTGTTGCAGTTGATGTGGATGTACCTGAAGGTTGTTTAGAGATGGTAATTTTTTTGGTGAAGCGTGTTGGGTGATCCACGTGTGATCATCTTGCTAGAGATGCATGTACTTCAAAGATCATTGGTGTTTTCATTAGGTTTGGCTGACCTGGTGTTTACACATTACATAAAGATTTTGCATCAAATTAAGGAACTGTGTGATTGATCCAATATTTTGTTTGGGTCTTAATTAAATGTGTAATTGGTCCTCTCCCATTCTTATCCACTACAGGAACGTTGAGTAGCTGACCTGATTTGAATTTGTAAATTGACTTGGATGTATAGCCGACCTTCGAGAATGCTTCTAGGGTTGAATATGGTATAAAAATAAATCAAGATGTTGCAAATTTGGTATCAAGCAAGTGAAGTGTGTGAAAAGTGTGAAAACCAGAGTGTGTAAGAGTGAATCAAGGAAATAGTACTTTAATATGAACTAGATTCCTAAAAGCAGTGAGCTAATGGTGTCTAAAATCTCTTGATCAAGTTGCAGATGTGTGGAACTCTTTGTGGTGGATCTTTATTTATCTTTTCTTTTTCTATAGGTAGTGAGCCTCCTTCTAGACAGTGAGTCATTTTTTTTGGTAGTGAGCCTTTGTATCTAGGAAGTGAGCCCTCTGGCAGTGAGCCTCTGTATCCGATATTAAATTATTACTCTATTATGAGCTAATCCTCACCATGTTTTTTCCCTCATTGGGTTTTCCATGTAAATCTGGTGTCTCTAGTGTTTCCTTTCTATTATTTGCATTTCATGTTTGCACTTAATATTGGATTGAGTTAAATTGGAATTGATTAAGGTTAGAAGTGAAGGAATTTGATACAATTGATTCATCCCCCTCTCAGTTGTCTTGTGCATTTCAACAAAAGACTCCAGATTAGGAAAAGAGAATGGTGAAGGGGCATTGGCTAATTGATCGAACACAACTTATCACTTTATTTATTTTTGAGAAATAAAATTGAGGTTGAATTCAATTAATACCATAATTGACTTAGCTAATCACCCTAAGAGATTAGATTTAGAAAATAAATGTTTAAGAGGATCAAACATTATAATTACATGAGTTTTTTCATGAAGAAGATAATGTCTTATCTTTTGTGCTACAAATATAAGAGCATGACATTTTCTCTCCATCAAAGAATATCTAGTTTCATAATCAATTAGAGTGCAACTAATGTAATCTACAACACACTCTCTACCTTCATAATCATGTTGAGCCAATAATTCTACTAAAGAATGATATGAATCAAATGTATGCAAAAGAAAAGGACATCCTTATAAAAGTGACATTAGAATGGGAGGATTATCTAAGTATTTTTTAATGCTATTAAAATATTTTTAACAATCTTCATTCGGATGAAAGTAGACATCCTTTTTAAGAATATTTTTAAATGGAAAGGTGTGATCAACTAGTTGAGAAATAATCCATCTTATGTCCCAGATCTTCCCTTGAAGACTACAAAGTTGAGATATGTTTTAAGGAGGAATGTTTACAATAGCATCTATCTTATTTGGATCGACTTCAATGCCATAGTGAAATACTATAAATCCAATTTTTTTGCCAATGCCTATGTACTAAAGATACAATTAAGAGGACCTAGTCTCATTTTATAGAGTTGAATTCATTCAAAGATAAGACAAATATTATGAACATGATATTAACAAGTGATAGACTTAGTCAAGATTTCATTGACATAATCTTTAAGAATTTTGTGAATAAATTCATGAAAGATAGGAGTCATGGCTCATTGGTAAGTTACACTAGTTAGCATTCTTTAAACCAAATGACATGACTACATATAAGAATGTACCCCAAGGGGTAGAAAAACCTATTTTAAATTGATCTTCAATATTAATAAGGATTTGATTATAACCAAAGAAGCCATCCATAAAGGAGAGTAAGGTATGGCCTGATGTCAAGTCAACAATCGTATCGATATTAAGAAGGGGAATGTCAACTTTAAGAGAAGCTTTATTAAATGGTGAAAAACAATGCATACAAAAATACGACCATCACGTTTTGAAATGGGAATGATATTCAATATCTAAGGTGAATAGTCAATAGGATGAATAAAACCAACTTTTAAATATTTTCTATCTCAATCTTAAACAATAAAGAAACCTTAGGATGCATATTTCAAATATTTTTTTAATAGGTTGGACATTGAGATATAACACAATGTTATGGATCACTATTGTAGGGTCAATACTTGAAAAATACTCCTATGACCAAGAAAAGATATCTAGAAATGAATGTAAGAGGTTTGAATATGATGTAAATTCTTTAGAAGAAAATAATTTTCTAATTTGAATAATTATATAAGTACTATTAGGATCTATATAGGCGTGAATTTTCACCCCTAACACAAATTCCCCTTTACCCCCTTACACTTTAGAAAACCTAAGGCAAAGGCTTAATTCTACTTAAGCCCACTACTCTCATCACACTTGGCATCCACATTGAGTGTCAGTGGAGGCGTTTCTGTCGAGGACGCCTGTGTAACATGTAGATGTCCACGCGACATGCTTACGTCCCTGGTATATTCTTGCAATTGGAGTTTGTAGAGACTTTACACTTCCTATTGGAAGTCGAAATGTAACGCCCTTCTTCGACTGAACAGCCCGAATATGACTGTTTTCATCTTCTTCCTTCATATTCTTCATTCCTTCATCCATTTTTTTAGTTCATCTCTTCACATTTTCTCCACTCTTTCAAGCATCCACAAGCTTTGTAGCATCACTTCACTCTTCATAGAAGGAATCTACCACTCCATCACTTTGATAGTGTGAGTGCAGGACAAACACCATTGCAGCAGAGGCTTGAGTTCCTCTCATTTTCTCCTCCACAAGTCTTGAGCACTTTAGATAGAGGTGGGAATCTTCTCTTATCTTCTCTATTGTTTGATTGAGTCAGCATGTACTATTTTCTTGCGTCTTTTGTTTACATATCTTGTATTCCCTTCTTTATCATTATTTCTATTGTTGCAAACTTGGCTATCCGTGGAGGTGGAAACACCAAAACGCGGGTTTGACTCACAGCCCCAAACATTTTCTTGCCTTTTTGTGTGTAGGTGGAGAGATCTTGGAGCAAGCTGGAAAGAAGGTTGTTGTGTGAAATCATCTTCATCACCCTTTTGGTAATCTATTTCCTTTATCACGTTTATCTTTATGTTTCACTCTTCTTAATCTCATTCTATTGTTCTAGAAAATTCTAAACTAGGCTGATAGTCCTTTCATAGGGCTTAAACCTCGTTTCTCTATTTTTTTGGCCGTACGAACACTAGTGGACTTGTGAGATGCCCGCGCACCACACTATCATCCCAAAACCGCAACCGAGATGTAGAGTTAACCTTGAAAAATGACTCACCTAGTCTCCTTTCAAATCTTGGGCTTGCGGAGTGATTGAAGGGCCTCATAATCCTCATCATACTCATCCCATTTATCCTAACACTCCTTTAAACTGAGGTAAGTTAGGGAAGTCATACTGCTCTCAACCTTTTGTGACCTGGGGCCTTGCAGTGGTTGGTCCCCCTCTCTTACATTTTTGGTGAACTTGACGTGAACTGTTTTGGTTCTATTTTGTGATACTAAAAGTCCATTTCCTCATGTTCTAGGAGTGTTGTAGGTGTGATTGTTGTGAGCATTTTTCCTTACAACCCAACCTGCAACCCCTATTAGGCATAGTTGGAAGGTTCCAATGGTGTTGTATAATGAAACCTTAATTGGGTCACTATCTTATCTCCTAAACCTTAGGAGGCTTTGTAGAAGTACTATTTGGTGCACGCGATGGCCTCTTTCTTAAATCAACCTATTCCCTCTGTGCAGACTTTGAGTAGTGGTACTAGCATTACCTTCACCTCATAGGACCTGCCGATGGGCTTTAATAGGGAACCATCTCCTCTTTACATTTCGGTGAGGATAAATGGGAATACTGTAGCAGGTGTTCTCGTTGATCTGACATGTCAAGTGAATATCATAACTATGGAGATCATGTTGATTAACTTCGTATATATGTATGGGTATGATGCACCTAAAAGTACCATCCGCACATATGACAAACCTTTTGTATCTCCTACAGGGAGTATTGTCCTATCGGTCCTCGTAGGATTTAAATCTATGAGCCTTAAGTTTGACATCATCCCAGGGTCCGAACTCTTTAGAGTGAAGCTAGGCATCCCCTTGCTAGTATCTATGAATGCAGTTCCCTCAGTTGTGCACAAGTGTTTGAAGTTTTTTCATGGGGGTTTGGTACACGTTGTCCATGACACCGATTATAGACCACCAGTTGCACATGGCAGCTATACCCTAGATTATTTATGGCCTGCATCCCTTGGTCCTCTCCCATCTATGAAGGACCTTCTATATCACACATATCAAAACTATAAGAAAGGGAATGCTAGGCCGAATGTAAGATATCCTCCTTCGCCTTATGTTATTTCGCATAGAGCTTGCTTGAAAGCTGACAGTGATGCCGTCAAGGCGCGTAGAAGAGAAGAAGAGAAGCAGCATCAAGATCCTCCTTCTTCCTCTTCTAATGTTCAGCCCGATGCTTCCTCTCACCTTTTCATGGTGTTGTCTGCTTCTATCTCGCATTTGTGAGAGAATCCCATGGTGCTCGCTTGGTGAAAGGCCAAGCACCCCGCATTTGAACTTCCAGTCTTACCCATGGAGCCTAGGCCCATTCGGTATGGAAGATAGAAAGCCCCCTGTGGAGATTCCTCTTTTTCTCGGCCTCTACGGCCTCCTACCGTTCCTTTTCCCAAAATAGTGAATGGGAAGAGGTTTGTTGCTGAGGCACTAGAGTCGATTCCTCTTGTTGTTTACAAACTTGCTCCTTCTGCTCCCATTCAGGAGTCTATCCTTCTAGTGGAAACAGTCATGGAGGACACTCCCATGGTTGAGAAGGAACCTTTTGCCCCTTTGCAAGCTCCAACTTCAAATTTGAAGACCCGTAGAAATCAACTTGCATGCGAGCGTAAGCGTTGATGAAAGGCTCTGGGTGATCCCACAAAGTTGGTTTACAATTTCTGGGAGATTCTAATTTTTGCTGAAATCACATATTTTTAAAAAATATAATGATTTAAGCCTTAAAAATTTCCATTTTAAGGATTCCAATTGAAGAGGGTTTGATCAAACCACCTTAGATCAAACCCCCTTGGATAGAACCCCGCTAGTTTTAAACCATACCTACAAAGAAGTCGCATTTACACCTATCAAAATGCGGATAAAAAAAACTTTTGATTTACCTTTTTGGATGATCAAATGAATTCATTTAAAATTTATTTCAAATGATCATGGTAGTCCTCATAACGAGCTATCCAATGAATATAATTTTAATATATTTTGGTTTTATTATGTATTTGTTTTTTTAGTTTTATTAAACATAGGTTTTTCATGAAAAATCAAACTCTCTGTTCTACACATGTGGAAAAATAGAAAATTATCAAAAGAAAAATATATCTATGTTCGGGTTAGGTATTGATGTCCTTGATCCTTTAAAAAAAAATAATTGAATTTTGATACATACAAAAAAAGTTATGTTGTATACAGTCTGCCTATGTCTAAATTGTAATTGGTTTGACTTCAAAACTTGATTAAGGAAAAAATATTTAATTAAATACTATGAAACCAAATGAAAGTGATAGATATCAAAGTTACAAATCAAAATTCAAAAAATTAGAATTTTATCCTTCATACAAAAAAAGTTATGTTGTATATGGTGAGTGTCACTTCTTAAAATGTTATTTTTTAAAAAAACTAGTTTTCAAAGGAGATGGAAAAAGAAGTGCAATCTGATTCCAATTTTTTTGAAAAAAATATATTTATAATCTATAGAGAAAACTTTATAAATCACTAGTTTGCATCATCTTCAAATTCCTCATGGTTTAGCCGCTATAGGAGCTCGAAAGTGAAGATTTAGTTTTAAAAAATCAGTTTAGTGTCCAGTTTGCCCAAAAATTGTAAACCAGTATTGTGGGATCACCCCTCTCCTAGCTGAGCAAGCCTCCTCACAGAAGAAGGAGAAGGAGATGACTGTACCCCTTGTTGTACCCTCCTCTCTCCCTCCTTCAACCCTTACCCAAACTAGCTCTGAATCTCTTCTAGCTTCCACTGCGAGCACACATGTGCCCATAAAGGTGTAGGTGTTTATCGCCCCTTCTATAGAGCTTCCTCTATTGACTTCCATTTTGTATGTCTCGCCTCTCTTGAAGCTCGTGGATATGGTTAATACTTTGGTTGTGTCCACTACGGCTCTATCCTTCTCTATCCATCTTGCTTCGTCTATAGGAATTTCACCTCCTCCGACGAAGAAGAAGGTAGAGTGTGGTCCCTCCAGCAATGGAGGATGTAAGAAAATCCAACCTTCTTTGAAAGGTTTCCCCGTGCTGACTTGTTCTATCATAGTGACAGAACCAGTCTCAACCTCCCCTGAGTTTGTCACCACTCCAGAGTCCCTCAATGAGCCTAGCGGTGAACCTCGGGTGCAAAATCCTTCATCCTCTGAGGTGAAACATGGTACTCCCATGAAGTGCATGTTTAACTTAGTGGATGAAGTTCCAACCTTGTCAGCGATCTTCACGAAGTCATTGACCTTAGACCCACAAGAGAGCGATATAGACCTCATAGGTCCCTCTTCCTTGGCCCTTTTTGTGGGAGGATCGAAAGATCCTCCCCTTAACATTACACCATTACAGGCTTGTCATCCTTCCCCCTATGATGATCTAGAGTGGGAATTTGATGACCTCTTGGTCGACTTGTGTTAGGGGGAGACCCTCTTCTTGATCTTTAGATTAGATGTGTGTGTGTGTTGTGATGTGTTCCCCTATGATCATACTATATGTGCCTGGATGACCCTCGTCACCCTTGTTGGTGCTTGGGTATAGGCGTGGCATTTGTGATGTAACCTTCCTCTACATGTATCATCATTTTTCCATGTTTGTGATTAAATTTCGGTAAATTGGGGATGATGCAAAGCATCGGGAACATTTAGGATTCCTTCCATGTTGACCCAATTTTTTACTTTTACTTTGTCTTCTGTGCATTCTTCCTGATCTAGTTGGGGATTAATGATCTTTTGCCTCTTACCATAGTTACCTACTATTTATAAATAAAGGCAGATCTGACCTCATGAAACCAGATCCCCCTGTGCCCTTTGTGTATGTTCCCTTTTCCTTTGCTTTCTCTTTACCTTTCTCTCTTATTTTCTTGAGTTTTCCCTCTTATGTGTGATAACGCACTTCTACATTACTTGGTCTTTAGAAAACACATTCATTTCTAAACGAACCTTTTCTCAAGACCCCTCACACACTTCTTTGTTAGAATTGCATTTATCAACTTGAAACCCTAACGAAACATGTTTCCTTCATCATGGGTTCATAAAGAAAGGACTTGGGAACCTCCTTTCGAAGTGGGAACAGTCTGGCGAACTCGGAAGTGCAGGAAAGGACTTCATAGTTCCATGGAACTATAAAGCTAAAGAATGAAAGTGCCTCACAGGCTCATGGTCTCGTGAGGGAGGTATCCTGCAAGAACTCTCACATGAAGGAGACCAAGCAAAGGGGACTCCGCAGAGTCAGAAATGGTGACATGTTTACCTACAGATAGAGAACTACCTGAGATGGACAGTTGAACTTGAAAATCGACTCACCTAGTCTCCTTTCAAATATCGAGCTTGCAGAGTGATTGAAGGGCCTCTTAATCCTCATCATTCTCATCCCATTCATCCTAACTCTCCTTTAAACTGAGGCAAGTTAGGGCAGCCATACTGCTCTCGGCCTTTCGTGACCTGGGGCCTTGTAGTGGTTGGTCCCCCTCTCTTACATGATCTATGTGGACATCAATAGTATTACTAATAATAAGTGTAATATAGTTTGAGTGATGTAGAATTTTAAAATCCTTATCAATGTTAAAGAGTGATTTCAAAATTCATTAGAAATAATGATTGATTCCCCAAAGTATGCTTGATCATTTAAAAAATAATGTAATCAACAGTCATGATGATAGGAAGTTCGATTAGAATATACCCCAAGAAAATTTGATAGAGATTCTTCGGTGGAAACTAAATAAGAGGGGGTATATATGAATTTCCACTATCCATAATAAGTTCAATATGTACAAGAGGAAGTGAGGAGGAATCAAGAGAAAATAAATCATATTTATTTTCAATGAATGCTTCATTTTAGATAGGGGAGAGTGTTATCCAAGACATGCAGTAGAGTTATATGGACTTGGCTCTAAAGGGATATTGATACCCTACTCCTTACAACCACAACCATTACCATTGTAACCTCTTTTAGAAATAAATTCAAGTCCTAATCCATAACATTATTTCAACTCTGTAAAAGAGGGAGGGTCGCCATGAGTGGTGTAGTCAATTTAAGAAGTGTAACAACATTAATCATTATGACCATCATTAGAAGTGGAAGAATTGTCAATTTTCTTAGAATAAGAAGTCATAAAGGGAATTTTTGTAATGTTAAAGTGAGTTGGGTTGAATTTATACTCTCCTAAAAAGGAAGTTGTAAATTCTAGAGAACCGTTATCATCACTAGAACATGCATTAGAACTAGGTGAAGAAAGGAACTTAGCACCATCATCAAGAATATGTGTTAATGGTGGTGTAATAGGCTTTGAAAATTAAGAAGGAATTAAATCATGAAGAGTAGGAGAAGAACTTGATGAATGATCGAGATCAACCTTTTGACAATACTGAAAGGGATGTAGGTCAACTAGTATTGTATGCGATTGATTATTATATACAAAGTTAATAGATTGATGCAAGGTAGATGGAACTACATCCATGGTGTGTATCCAAAATTGACCTAGATAAATATTATATGATAAGGTACAAGCGACAATATGTATATGAAGGACTTGGTAAAGTAATGGGGCCTGAGTAAATAGGTAATATAACTGTGTCAAGAGCTTGGTGACCAATATTATCAAACCCATGAATAGAGAGTAGTAGGAGATGTTGATAATGAAACTTGATTATCTTATTGATTTAGAGATGTTTTCTTAGTCATGTTTGGATCATAGTTCTTGACAAGGGGTGTGGGGGGGCTTGGCCCCCACTTCTATCACTGAGGGGTCCAAGAGGTTATGTATCATGATAAAGCATTGTAATTGAGAGAAGAGATTGAAGAGGAGGTTACAACATATATGTTGTAGTTTTTATCCCTTAATTTTCTTGGATAAAATAAAGGAAGAACTAGTTGTTTCTCTATGGACATAGTCCATATTGCATGAACCAAGTCTATCTATGTTTCTCATATGTTTTGTTTTTATGTGTTTTATTTCTATATTTATTTTGATTATTTTATTTCTCTACAATCCTATTCCTAATAGGAGAAATAGAAGAAAGATTGATATGAATGTGATATAACAAATGAACACCACAAGTTGTACATTGAGTCTTGATCTAGAATAAATGAAGGTGCATTTGATACTCATATTGTTAACAACAACAATAAGTAAAATATGATAAAGTTAACTTTGCAATTCAATAGGAGGAAGTTTTTGATGATGGAATATATAATGCTTGGATTTTTAGATCAAATAAATTCTATTATAGAATTCACATCATTCGGTCTAGAAAAAAATGGCAAAAGGATATTTTGTAGAGCCTTCTAAAGCATACCATGGTAGACATGAAAAATTTCTAGAAGGTCCCAAATAGAGATTAGAGTAGGCTTAACTAAATTTTTCTCAATAAGATCATACTCTCCCAGGGATTTAGAAAGAGGTTTAGGATTGGATTGAAGAATAGGTTTAGGAGAAGGAAGTGATGTTGGAATATTAACATGTTTTTTATTTCTATGTGTGTTATACATGTGGGCTATTGATTTGTAGTTGTTAGCCATAAGCACTTTAGAAGTAATACACTAAGCAATATGAACACAATAACCCAAAGGTTGTGCTATATTTGCAATACCTTGAATGGTTATTATGGGTTTTGGAATTTGAGGTGTTTCTTGAGCTCAATAGAAACAATTTTTTTATTCCTTGATCATTTTTGAGATTCCAAAAAAATAAAATTATGTTGATTGAATTATTAAAATCATTATGGGAAGGAGCAATAGAAACAAAAAAATATGAAGAAGAATTTGAAAGAGGAGTAAAATTTTTAATAGAAGACAATTGTTTAAAATCTTCTAAAGTAGATCATTTAACATAAGAAAATATTCTTTGGGAAATAAATTATCAAATGTGTGAAAGGTTTGGAGAAAGAGATCCAACATATTTGGATGTCATTCATTCACCAAACTTGGAATAAAATATAATGTAAAGAACTAAATTAAAAGAAATTTTTGAATGTAAAGAAGAGGTGTTTAACTAAAACTCAAGTTCACCAAAATGTAAAAGGAGAAAAAAGTAGTTTGATTCAAATATGTTTATCTTAACAACCAAGTTCTTACTTTGCCTCAAATGAAACAACATCATATACATGTCTACTTATAGAAACATAAATATCAACTATACTAGAATGAAGAAAGTGCTTATTTAAAATAAAATAGAATAATACATTTAAAAAATAAATTCATAAAGAAAATGAAAAGATATTATATTATAAAAATATATAGAATATATCTTGAGTTCATTTCACCAAAACAAATCTTAGAGAAACTTGGCACCAAAAAATGTAGCTCTTTGCTAAGGACATAGCATGCCATGTGGAAATCTTCATGTCGCACTATCATCCGGTTGCTAATCACACCATTAGGTTCCATAATGTGTAACTGAAATTCCAAAATCTATCTAACCTATACAAGAATAGCAAGATTAGAGAAAAATTGGAGTTTTCCTCAGTCAAATCCCCATTTTGATTTTTCAACCTCCATAAACAACCAAGATGAAAAATAGATAAAATATTATACATGCTTTGAAGTATTAAGTGCATTACGGATTAAAAGTAGTGATGAATTTAAATGTGCTCAATAATGGTGTTAACCTTGGTCTATAGGGAAAACCACCATTGAATGCAAATGAAAATTTAATAACAATATATTTCTATCTCTACATAAAAGAGATTATCTCACACGTGACTAGAAAGTGTAGAAATAGATAAACAAAAAGAATATTCTTACCAACAATGGAGATCTTCTCGAATGGATGTGAAAGATATGACTATTAATGGTTTCCTTTGAGAAGCCTAAATTACTGAGAATGGAAATGAGCACAAAAATGGAGCACCAAGAGAGTAAATGAAATGGCTGGAAGTATTTCGATAGATTTTCCCGAACGGAAAGAGAGATATACTTGAATGAAAAGAGAGAGAGATCTACTTGAATGGAAAGAGAGATATACTTGAATGAAAAGAATATAGAAGTCCCCCTCAAATGGTAAAACTAGGTTTTGTTCACTTCAACGTGAGAGAAAGAAAGATGTTACTTTCTCATTTGGATGTTACTACACATGTCGTTAGTAAGCCACTTAGAAAGTACACTTTTTAATTTTGAGAATCTTTGGGACACTAGCGAGAGAAAGAAAGATGTTACTTTCTCATTTGGATGTTACTACACATGTCGTTAGTAAGCCACTTAGAAAGTACACTTTTTAATTTTGAGAATCTTTGGGACACTAGCGAGAGAAAGAAAGATGTTACTTTCTCATTTGGATGTTACTACACATGTCGTTAGTAAGCCACTTAGAAAGTACACTTTTTAATTTTGAGAATCTTTGGGACACTAGCGAGAGAAAGAAAGATGTTACTTTCTCATTTGGATGTTACTACACATGTCGTTAGTAAGCCACTTAGAAAGTACACTTTTTAATTTTGAGAATATTTGGGACATTAGCACATTGTGTGGATATCTACGTATTCTTTTACCATCGAAAAGAATTATGCTAAAATTTTGCATGTAAGTTTCTAATATGACATGAAATATATCATTCGAGCTTCAAGTGTGAGAAAAAATATTGTAGTCTAAATATTAAAATTTTATTATTAGTACAAACTAAAGTGAGTTCAAAACATAATGTGAAATTGCACAAATGTATAATTTTTGACATTACAGTGAGGACTAAAGTAGATCTAGCTTAAGGCCTAATATCATTTATTTATTTATAATTTTGGTGAAGGTTTCACCCACAAGGGGTTTCTTCACATTAATTCCTTTGTCTATTTGCATGGTATCTTATCGAGCTCTTGAATTCATCTTCCTTAGATCTTGTGAAAGTAATTTAGTCAATTACTACTCTTATAGTTTAACTCTATCTAAATTCGATAAATTTAAGATAACATGAGAGGAGTACCCTCCTCATCTTATGGACAACCTTGTTGAATGATCAACTAGAAATTTACAAAATGGTTGTTTTTTAGTATGGTTTAGATTTGCATCTATGTAATTGATCTTTGCACCTATAAAATTGAACTTGGATCTATGAAATTAAACTAACGAAAAGTGGCAACTATAAATGATGTGCCTTGGTTGAGTATACCCATATTTGAAGTAGGGTGGTATCCAGATGCACCATTTGGGAATTTGTGAGGGAAGGATTTATTCTCCTTTGGTTAAGCCCTTAAGTAAATTGATTTAATGGTGATGAACCAAGATTAAAGAAAAAAAAAATCATGTAGTATGCCTAAGATGATGATGCAATTATGATTCTCTACAATATTGTGATTATGCACTTCCATGGCGATCCTCTATTGATTCAAATGAATTAGGGTTAATCCTTAACTACATTGTCCTAGCATATTTAATTTGAAATAAGTTGTTCTTTAGTCAACTCATAATGGTTAGTGAGAGAGAAATATGGGCTCCATTTAATAAATTTGAATTTAAAGATTTAAGGGTTAAATCCACACACATAGAAAAGATCTTCAAATTAACTCAAAATGGATTCAATCAAGGTGGTGAATGACTAGATATGGACTTGGATCTAGATCTTAGGGATTGGTGATGATGGGGTTATGCTAATATAAAATTAGTTGCGAACTTCTACACAAAATACACCAACCTACACACTAATCAATATATAAAAGACAGAATAATAATTGCGAGTCCAAAAATATAAAAGAAAAGAGTACATGTATACAATTTTCACAGTTACTAGTATTAAGAAAACATAAATTTTTTAACGTAAAAAACCTTTTAAAGACAAATCTTTCTTCGTATAAAAATATCTCTAATACAATTTGAAACATATCAACTCCCAAACAAAAACAATTAAGTTTCCACAGCTATTTTATTGCCACAATTTATACTATCCATAATAACATCCTTAAAAATAAGACATAAAATGTAAGCAATTTATAAATACATCATTATTTACATGTTATCCATCATCCATTGCTTCGTGAAGAACCTATGTACATGTAAGTTCATGGCTATCATTCAATGCCTGCCAAGCCTTAGGTGAATTATTTCATTATTTCTCATGAAACTCTTACATGAAGAACAAGCCAAAAACACCTTGTGGACATGGATTTTTCCCTTCTTGACCAAGATAAGTTATTTACACATGGAATATGCACGACCTCCAGCATTTCCTTGACTTATTCATGGACTGACAGACAAAACCATGGAAATATATGTTGAGGACCTTATTACTATACGATAGTAGGGTTGATGCTGGTCTACTCCCATCTAGAAGATGGATGGTAGTAATATCTTCACAATGCTGAAAAGTAGAGGATGTTTGATTCTATATTTGATAAGTGCTGGTCTCCTCGGATAGCCAAATATATGATCCCCAGTACATAAACTAACATAATTGGAAAAACAACTAATCCTATGAATACTGAAGCCACCTTCGGCAGATTGTTATGGATCAACCAACACACGAATCCTGTGCTAAGATAGTATACGTTCATGCCAATGAGAATCAATCCCATAAGCCAAGCGGAAATGGTAACCTACAAGCCAAATTTGTGGATGTTAGAAATCATCACTTTTATGGTTATTTTGGATAAAATTGTGTTGTGAAATTTTGTATTGATGTTTCAGATTATATTGCATGATTCTTCATCAAAATAAAAAATAAATTATGAATCATGTGATATGATTCGAAACATGATAAAAAAAGTTAAAATATTTTTATATCGATGTTTCGGATGATACTACATGATCTTTCATATTATGGATCATGTAATATGATCTTAAATATGATACAAAAATATATCTAACACAATTTTATTCAAAAAAATTGAAACGATATATTATCACTTACTATAATGGAATTTTTGTGAGGTCCCATCTTTATCTTGCTGCTGGTAAACCTCAACAAAGGTATCAGATCAAATGGTAATTCAAAAGATAAGATCATCTACACAAACCATATGAAAGAAAAGAAAAACAATGTTAGTTCCTGAAAAACTATCCAAAATTAACTGTAAGCATTGAAGTATGGGTAATGTTACTGATAATCACATATAACATACAGAGGCAATGATAATTAGTTTTCCTGCACCAGAACTTCCACTGATGAAATGTGAGAACAAAAGTTAGATCAGATTTGCTTAGTATTCCCTTTAGAATTTTTTGTTATGTATCCATAATGCTTAAAATATTCTAAGCATCAGACTCCAAGCAGAACCATTTACTTAACCTCACTCTAAAGCAGTGTGGCTCGATGGTGAGGGGTTTTGTTATTAAAACCACTGCATTTGAAAACAGAAGTTGTAGTAATTGTCAGAAAGGTTACCTCGTGCTTCAATTAGAAGGTTACATATTCCTCTTCTTTAGTAGGAGAGAGACGTAGAGCTTTTATTGAGGTATTATTATCATTTGCATAATTTGTTAGTGACTACCACTTCTCTGGTTTGGATGTTCCTCAGAAAATAGTTCATGTGCTTCAGCGGCTAAGGTAAATATCTTAGGAAGTATTTCTAATCAACTATGTTGTTTATTTTAACCTTAATTTGATAGGATTATGTAATGCATTACAGTTGATATGTATAGAAAACTAAGTGGGATAGGTTATATCTAAAATTCTATGAATTATCATATACAATATAGTTCATGTCGATAATGTTCTAAGATGATATTTATACCTTCTTTTATTTTTTAGATTGCAGGAATCCGGTAGCACGATCCCTTATAAACTGCAGTGCGTGTAGTAAACTTTTTAACGTGACAATGAATAATGCTCTAAGATGGTATGTATACATTATCAGAGGTATCGGTGATGTCTTTATTTTGAAAAGAATATATTAAATACAATGAATAATATTGACTCTTGATTTAGAAGGATGCGTATGTATAATATGATTGATGGTAATTCTTAATCATGAAATAGAACTCTTTTAGTAAAGTATTAATGGATAAAATGTCTTCCTCTTATAGATCTTATTTTTTTGGTTGTGCTTTGATAATGTCTTTTCGGGTAAGGGTATTATGTTATTGATCAACTAGCTGTCTATAAATGCAAAATTATAAATAGTTCATGGTAAATTTTGAATTTGAGTTTCGTTGGTTTATTTTGAATTTCAGTAAGATTTATATAAGTAATGATTTAGTGATTCAAAAATTCTATTCCATCTTATAAGAAGAAAATAAGTCTAGATAATAAAGTATGAGGTGAAATGGTATGTGGTCTTCAAGGGATTAGTGAGAAAATTTATACCTTGGTGATTATAAAGAATTAAAAAAAAAAAATAGAAGAGGGGTAAAAAAGTTTCAAACCAAGAAAGAACAATACAAAGCAAGGGCATTATATCCCCATGTCAATCCCCACTAAGTGATCCAACTGTTTAGACAAATCTGGGGGTAATTGACCCCTTTCCACAATATTCCAATTTCGCAAATGATCAGAAGCTCATCTAGCCAAACAATTTGCAACCCCATTCCATTCTCTAGGAATGTGATAGAAAGAAACAGATTCCAAGGAAACACACATATGAAGAGTTTGTTTTATAATTATAGTCAAATTCCAACTGGCATCCTTTAACTGCTACCTCTTTAGCAAAGTCACCACCCCCTAGGAATCAAATTCACAAATGATCTCTCTCCACCCCAGAGCGCACCCGTGCTCCACAACACATAAAATGGCAAGAGCCTCCATCACATTGTTAGTATACCAACACTTATAAATAGAAAAGAAAAACTCAACATTCCCAAAACTATTCCACCCAACACCCCCAATACCAACATGACCAGGATTTCCTTGAGAAGAACCATCTGTGTTGATTTTCAGCACAACTTGAGGAGGAGGACACCACCACCCCTCCCTATTTATCTTTCGAAGAGGATGTCGACATATTTTCCTCATAATTTGGCCAACACCCTGAGCAACACCCCTGTGAAGAGGAAAGTTGAGACGAGTGCAATAGGCAACATCTCCTGAGTCCACAGCCTCGGCCAAGTCACACTTAGCTGAAATAGTTTCTCCCAAAGAATGAAAATTTTTGCACCACAAATGTTGGATAACCGACTTCACATCTTGAAAGATCCTCCAATTCCTCTCTAGCCAAATATGCTAGATAATAAAGGTCAATCCAAGAGTCCAAGAAACTTGAAGAAAAGAGGTTTTAACAGGGGCCTTCCCCCATCAGGTAAAGAACTCCACCAAAGAAGAGACATGCCAGCAAGCCTAGTTCTGCACACCCCACCAAAGGTTCCAAAGCCTCCTAGAGAAGGAACATTGGAAGAAGAGATGAGAGACACTCTCCTCACTATTACCTCACAAAACACACATTGAGGGACCCTGGAACCCTCGCTTGCACAAGTTATCCCAAGTAAGACACCGATTCTGGACCACCAACCACATAAAAAAATTGCACTTGGGCCAAGAAATTTTTTTCCAGGCATGTTGCCACCAAGGAACCTCAGTGTCTCCAAATAACTACCTAACTAACTCTCCATGGCCCATAGAAACATAGTACTTACCAGATAAATCACTGTTTCTCCAAGCCAAAACATCCTGCCCCTCCATGGAATTTCTTTCACATGATGCAAGAATCTAAGCCATCTCCTTCCTATCCTCCTCTGACCCTCCTAGTGGCCAATCCGAGGAGTGCATCCATCTAAGACTAGCAGCTAGTCCAATATTTCAAATAGTCTTATAATGCACAACCGTAAATTCCAACCAATAGCAGTAAAGTGATCATAGAGAGGCTGGAGGTGAGGGTAAACAAAAATAATAGGAGGATGACCATCCCAAGAGTCCCACCAAAAAAGAGTCTGAGAACTTGTATGACAGATCCAAAAAAGCCCCTTCTTAATCAACCGAGCCCCCGATTTCAGAGTATGCCAAATCATAGATCCCCTTCCTTCTAAAGCGAAATGAGGAACATCAATTATGTTGACATCCTTAAGATACTTGTGGGTGAGAATACAATCCCAAAGCTGATGTTGATTAGTACACCAACGCCAATGGTTACAAGAGCTTGCCCATTCAAAACAACAAAATGTAAGCTGAGGCCCCCCTCTTTTTGCGACCTGCACACCATTTCCCACTTAACAAGAATCCACTTAGCCAACTGCAAGTTACCACTCCAAATAAATTGTCGTGAGAGAGCATCAAATTCTCTCAAGAAATACATTGGATCTGCCTGAACAAAACACCTGCAAATAGGGAGAGCCTAGATAACAGACTTCAAAAGACTCACTCTTACAGCAATAGAAAGCCAATGATGAGTCCAATGAGTGACTTTACTGTGCAACTTATCAAGCAATTTTTTCCAAGAAGACCTGGGCTGCCTACCAATTGAAAGAGGTATTCCTAGATAGACAAAGGGAAGAGACCCAACACGAAACCTCAAAATATCAATAATCCATCATTGAATAGCTTGAGGAGTATTAAAAAAGAAGATGACTGACTTGTGCTCATTGACTTTCTGTCCCAAAGCAACAAGATAAATATCCAAAGCTTGCCTAAAACAAACAACCTCCTGAACGTGATCCCTCCCCATAAGAGAAGTTTCATCCACAAACTAAAGATGAGAGAGTTGTGGCAACCCATTTCCCTAACACCAACCTTGGATCCTACCTTGGGAAACCCACGACTTTAGAAATCTGCCCAGACCCTCAACCATAATAATAAACAGATACTTAGGGGAGAGAGGATCTCCTTGACAAAGACCCTTGGAAGCCCCAAAAAGCTCAGAAGGTTCCCCATTCATAATAATAGAAAAAGAGGAATAGGTAGCACAACTTATAGTCCAACGGACCCAATTTTGACTAAAGCCAAAGCTTAAGAGAATTCGCTACAAAAAAATCCACTTAAGTTTTAGCCATATCAAACTTGATGAACATAACCTTCTCCTTAGAAGTTGCCATAAAATGAATAACTTCAAAGGCAACCACCACCCCATCCATGATCTTTCTACCAGCCACAAAACCCCCAAAGCTTAGTCATAATCTTTAGCCATATCCAACTTGATGAACATAGCCTTCTCCTTAGAAGTCACCATAAAAGGAATGACTTTAGAGGCAACCACCACCCCATCCATGATTTGTCTACTAGCCACAAAACCCCCTTGCTGCTCAGAGATCACCACAAGAAGAAAAACTTTGAGCCTCTCTGCAATCAATTTAGTAATAATTTTGTACACCACATTACAGAGAGAAATAGGTCTAAAGAATTTGTGTGGATCAACACCTTCCTTTTTAGGAATAAGAACCAGAAAAGTAGAATTCAAGGAACGAAGCATTTTCTTACAACGAAGAGATTCCTGAGCAACCTCCAATAAATCCAAACTTATAATATCCCAAAACTCCTAAAAAAATTCAATAGGAAAACCATCTGGGCTTGGAGCCTTACCTTTATTCATCCCAAAAACAACCTCTTCCAATTCAGGAAAAGAGATCGGGCGAATAAGAAATTCATTCATCTCCTTGGAGATTGGGGGGGGAATGCAACAAGGATGAAATTCTCCTCATCATCTACAAGGGGGGAATCCTCAAAAAAGAGAGCAGAATAAAACTGTCTAGCCTCACAAGACAAAGCCTGCAAAGAAGATATGTGGATCCCATCCGCATTGACCAAAGAGGAGATAAAACTTTCATTTCGGAAAACCTGCACAGAGTGATGGGAGAAATTAGTATTCTTGTCTCCTTCCTGGAGCCAATCAATTTGAGCCTTTTGCTTCTAGAAAATCTCCTCCCAAAGTTCCCACTCCTCCACTACTCTCATAATCTGGGATTCAGCTTATCTTAACGCATTTGAGAAACCCAAATCCCAAATTTGGCGAGTAATCACATCAAGACACGCCTGAGCATTCCTCTTCATAACCTTAAGATTTCCAAAACTCATCCTATTCCATCTCTTAAGTTGAAATTCGACATATTAAAGCTTCTTAACAAAGGTATATATAGTTGTACCATAAGCAGGACTACCATCACGCCACCACTGGGCCATAAGATCGTGCAAAGAAGACTCATGAAGCCACATAATCTGAAACTTAAAAAGAGGATTCTTAGGAACTGTAAACGAGGTTACTGAAAGTTTAATTGGCTAATGATCAGAACCCCTCCAATCAAGAATTTTAGAACTAGTAATCCATCTACCTCCCACGCAAAAACAAGAAACAATAAATATATCCAACCTTTCAGACATCTCTTCCTTCCCACTCCATCTATTATTCCAAGTAAAAATCCCATTAGAAGGCTTAACATCAATTAGATCCAACGAATCCACATTCTCTCGAAAAAGATCAGAAGGAGGCCCAAGCTAAGGCAACTCACCTCTTTTCTCCTCCAAGCTCAACATAAAATTAAAATCACCAGCTAAGACCCAAGGAAGATATGGAGCACAAGATCTAACATACCTTATATGAGCCCATAATTGGATTTTTCCACGAATATTAGTTGGGGCATAAACATTAGTAACCAAAATGGTCTCCCCGATTTTCGAAGAAGAGGCGACCATGGAAATTGTAGAGTGACTAGAAATCCACCATACTGGAGCAATCTTTCTTGGGTCCCAAAAAAGATCCAAACCCCTAGAGCTCCCCTGAGAACCAATGCATTGACACTAACCAAAGTACCAGATATGAGAAGCACACTGAAGCATGAAATCAACTGAAAGTTTAGTCTCCTAAACACAAAATATGTACGGAGAATGGACAATGACCAAATCAGGAATAGACTTTTGATGGGAGGTGCTATTCAACCCCCTTACAGTCGATGAGAGAAAAATCATGGAGGAGATGGAGGAAATTGAGCATCAATAGGTTTAATAGACCCAAATTCCACCAACAAATCTCCAGTTTGCTTAATCTTCTCAAGATCCTTCTTGCAGCCACTTTTAGAAGAGTGCTCAGATGAACCCTTCATAAGCATATGTTGTTGCACCCCCAAGGAAAGAGAAGACCCCTTGATTTTTCTAGAAACAAACCTCTCCTTTTCCAAATCAGCCAACACAAAATCCTCATCATGTTGCATATGACCATGTAGAGACCCTAGCTGATCTTGCCCACCATGTGAGAAATTAAGAGCACGATCGGACTCTTGTCCCTACCCCACCTCACAACCCATACCAACAACACTGGAAGGCACATCTGGTGGAATTCCTTCCTCCAAAGTTGAAGTGTCTAGCACCTCAAACTGATTAAAGTCCTCTTCAGTCTGTTTGTCCTTCAATGATCTCTTTTGACCATGACCCTTAGCTTGAGGCTTAACAGGCACAAAACCATCTTTATCTAGCACACCCTCCATCATGGAATCTTTCCCTTTATCCTCTTTAACAAATTTTTGATCCCAAGACGAGGGGGAGGAATTACAAGGAGGAGCTTTATTAATCCTAAGACATTATTTCTAAAGATGTCCATATTAGTAAAATTAAAGGTGCAGAACTAACTCTCCTAAAGTTAAAACTCGGAGAAGAATGTAGATACGTCTTTAAATTTTATAGTTATAGTCCACAAAGATGCACATGAAAGGAATAAAAAAATAGAGAAATAAAAATATACACAATTGGACACCATATTTATGTGGGAAAACCCTTACGGGAGAAAAACCCACCACACCAAAGAAAGATCACTTGTATTATAGTAATTGAATTACATACAAGTTACAAAATCTCCTTTCAAATGTCAATTGTACAACAACAACATTTCCCTGATCAACCTTGTATAGAAAAACACTATTACAATGCTCTCCAAAAGCATACAATGAAATTCACACACTTCATTATGTCTTACTGTTCCAATGCTCATACAACATACAGTTAAAAAAAAATAACAATTCAAAATTTTTTGATCAGTTGCACACCCTGCAATTTATCCCATAGCCATGGTTGATTTGTTCTTTCAACCAACAATTTGGTTCATCTTCTAGTTCAACTACATCGTGTATCAGTGAGACATCAGTCTGTGTCTCACCAATGCCAAACTGCTCATTTAACAATCGTACACACTACAATCTTTTGTCACTTGACTTGGGTGATGTCTCTTCGACCAAACACCAGTGGGCTAAGTACACACCTCGATGGAAGTATCCAAAAGTCATCTGAAAGTTCATGTTCTACTGATGAAGTTCTTGCTTGCGATCTCATCGGCAAGACTCACTCTGATCGCAAACCATCGGGCCAACCAATACAGTCGGGACGATAATCCAAAGCTAGGCTGAAGACCCAGGTTACTCTAATGCCATCCATTGAAAGGGCTTAGGCCGATCCCAATCCATCAGCTAGACTTCAACCATCAGTTGGAGATCTTAAAGGTTGGGCCGAAGTCTTATTTCACACTGATGAAGAACCATCGACAAGACTCATGCCGACCATATCCCATCAATTGAACTTCTACTGTTAGTCTGATCTTTCCAAGCCTTATCGAGGACCAAAGTTATCCTGATGGAGTACCATCGGCAAGACTCTCATTGATCATCACCTGTCGGTCAGACTCCTACCTTCGCTGAGAGATAGAGAACTTTTGTTGACCATTCAGGTCATATCAATGGATCCCGTCGGCAAGACCGATCATTAGTCACACCGACATGATCATTTCGAACCTTCAGAACCAAGCTCCTTTTCGGCAAGGCATGCCAAGAGTCTCACTGATTTTTTTCTTTCAGGAGTTTCATGTTAGTAAGTTTGAGGCACACTTTCCAACAATCTCCCACTTGACAAAGATCTTACTGACACCTCCATAGCATCTAGAAACTACTGAGATTCATGGGTACCAATGCCCATCAAACTAGCACACCACATGTACTTTTCTATCCCACTGGTTTCATCAATGCATCTATAAAATTGTCCAGAGTATCCACTTTTTCTAAACAAACCTTTCCATCCTCCACCATATCTTGTAAAAAGTGATATTGCACATCAATATGTTTCGTGCTGGCATGGAAAGTAATATTTTTTGCCAAATGAATAGCACTTTGACTATCACAATAAATTATAATCTGCCTTGCACCAAACCCAATGTTAGAACACAAACATTTTAACCAAATTGCTTCTTTATAGGCATGTGTATCTGCCATGTATTCTACCTCTGTAGTGGACAAAGTGACTACATCTTGTCGCTTTCTCATCCAACTAACTGTACCACCATTCACCATGAAAATATATCCATTGGTGGATCTTCTACTATCAATGTCCCTTGCCCAATCAAAATCCACATACCCACGAATGCTGAGAGTCCTTTGTGATTCAACCAAATTTCCATGGTAACACAAAGCATATTCTGAAGTGCCCTTCAGATATCTAAACACTCATTTCACAACATCCCAATGTGTCCTTCTTGGATTTTCCATAAAATGACTAAGTGCTCCCACTGCTTGGCCAATGTCTGGCCTTGTACAAACCATTGCATACATTAAATTTTCAACTGCACTTGCATAACCCTGGTCATGTCCTCCATCTTAGTAGGATGTTTTAGACAATCTTCAACATATAGCTTTGTTCCTTGCAAAACTAGAAAATCTAGCTACTTGTAATCAATCATACAAAATCTCTCCAGAACAGTGTTTATATACTTACTCTGGTTGAGCCAAAGTTTTCTACTCTTTTTGTCCCTGGTTATTTCCATCCCCAGAATATACCTTGTTGCACCCAGATCTTTCATTTCAAATTTTTCAAACAACGAAGATTTTAGATCAGAAATCATAAACTTATTGTTCCCAATGAATAACATATCATCCACATACAAGGCAATAATTAAAATATTATCATTCTCGGCTTTGTAATACACAAAATGATCAGATTTTGATCTTACAAATCCCAATGAAAAAATAAATGTGTCAAACTTCTGGTACCACATTCTAGGAGATTTTTTTAATCCATACAAATATTTTTCCAACTTGCAAACTAGATTTTCTTTACCTTTTTTCACAAAGTGCTCTGGCTGGGACATATAAATTTCTTCTTCAAGATCACCATGAAGAAATTTTGTCTTCACATCCATCTGTTTAATCTCCCAGTCATATGCTATTGCAAGTGACAAAATAAATCTAATAGATGTCATCTTTGCTACTGGAGAAAATTTTTCCCCATAACCAATTCCCTCTACTTGGGAATATCCCTTCGCAACCAACCTCGCTTTATATTTTTCAACACAAACATCCAAACCAATTTTCTTTTTAAATACCAATTTGCAGCCCATGGGATTTCTACCTTCAGGCAATGGAACTAGATCCCAAGTATCATTTTCCCTTAATGATGCCATTTCTTCATTCATGGCTTCCAACCAAGAATCTGAATCTGACATTTTAGTTGCCTCTTTTATAGTCCTAGGCTCATCATTGTAGGCAATCGAAGCATAGGCACAAATAGAATCCAACATAGAGAATCCATACCTATTAGGTTGCTTGTTTTCTGCTGTAGACCTCATCATAGGCTAAGGCTGAGGTTGTGGTTCTTCTTCTTGTTGAGAACTCTCAGAGCTGCTCGAACTCTCCTCAGTTTTAGGTACACTATTAATGTGTTATTCATATTTTTTTGGAGTTAGATGTATTTCAACAACATCATTTTTTTCCTCTTGTTCTTTCATCTCTAGCTACAAATCCAACATAGAAGGTTTCAGCTCATGAAAGATTACACTTTTGTTGTACAATACCTTCTTAGTCATAGGATTCCAAAGCTTGTATCCTTTCATGCCAATGTCGTAGCCAATGAAGATACACTTAAAAAATTTATTCTCCAATTTAGATCTCTTCTCATCTAGCACATAAACATATGCTTCGCAGCCAAAGACATGAATATGTCTCAGAGAGGGCTTCTTACCAGACCAAACTTCCATAGGCATTTTTTCAACAAGTGTTGACGAAGGAGACCGATTCAACAAGTAACATGTTGTAGCCATAGCCTCAACCCAAAACTTCTGCTCTAGACCAGTATTGCTCAACATACTTCTTGCCTTCTCCATCGTCCTATTCAACCTTTCAACAACTCCATTTTTCTATGGATTGTAAGGTGTAGTTTTATGCCTTTTAATCATGGTCTTTGCAATACCTTTCGAACTCATCAAAACAAAAATCACCACCATTTTCAATCCTTAAAGAATTTATTTCTCTTCCAGCCTGATTTTCCACAAGGTTTTTAAATTCCTTAAAATGACTGAACACTTCTAATTTAGTTTTTTTAAATACACAAATGCCCTTCTCAAATAATCATCAATAAACGAAACATAATATTATGATTTTGATAACGAAGGAACATTCACTAGACCACACACATCAGAATAAATGTAATCAAGTATACCAAAAGATTTATGAGGACTAAAATAAAATGAAACACGATGATATTTTCCATATATACAATGTTCACAAAATTTAAATTCCAGGTTACAATCATCAAGGCCCTCAACCAGGTTTTTATTTTTCAAGGCTTTCAAACCTTTTTCACCAATGTAATCGAGCCTTTGATGCTAGAGCATAGTCTTCTCTGCTGGAAGTTTAACTTCCAAAGAGTTTGCCCCAATAGGAACATTTTCTTTCTTCTCTTTACGAACAACCTTTTGTGACTTTGCAGAGACAGTGTTACATTGAACTGCCAGTGCCCCCATCTTGTACAGAGTACCAATTCAAGCACCCCTAGCCAACACCATCAAGCCTCTATTAATTTTGTAGTCATTTCCTGAGAATGATACTAGCAATCCATCATCATTCAACTTGCTTACATAAAGTAAATTTTGAGCCAGACCTGGTATATGCATTATGCCATCAATTCCATTAATCCTTCCATCAAGAAACTGAATTCTGACTCTTCCACGACCAACAATTTCTAGAGATGAATCACTTGCCAAATACACCTTTCCACCATTGTATTCTTCATACTTTATGAACTAGTCTCTATGAGATTTCATGTGGAAAGATGCTCCAAAATAAATCAGCCAGACATCATTTGATGCCTGAATTGCCAAGGCTGCAATGCAGGCATCTGCATCACTCTGAGAAGAATCATTATTGAAAGACTTTTTCTTATTCTTCTTTTTCTCCTCTTTGTGATCCTTTCGGACATGACCAGGCTTCCCACAGTTCCAACACTTCACCTTGGACTTCTTGCTAGGATACTTTGATCACCCTTCTGATTTTGATCTGGACTTCTTATCCTTCTTCTTGCCTTTTTATTTTGATCTACCTCAAACAACAAGAGCCTCCTTCACCATCTCAGAAGATTTCCTTCTCATCTCTTCTGATAACAAAGAAGAAACCACATCTTCCATCTTGAAAGTGGTTTTTGTGCTCCCAATCACCATCACCAAGAAATTCCAAGAATCCGACAAAGAACATAACAATAGCATACATCGATCTTCATCATCAATCTTCACACCCACAAATGCTAACTAAGTAATCGACATGCTAAAAGAATTCAAGTGATCATAAATAGATGCTCCTTCCTACATTTTCAAAGAGTACAACTTCTTCCTTAAGAATAGCTTATTCACCAAGGACTTGCCCTGATAAATTTCTCCCAGTCTTTTCCATAAAGAAGATTCAGTCTTCTCTTCATGAACATTTAGAAGAATAGAGTCTTCCAAATAGAGTCTTATCAACCCCTTTGATTTTCAATCTATCGGTTCTCATTCTTCTTGCTTCATAGCTTGTGGTTTCATTCCAGACATAGCAACCCATAGATCACGATCAACCAACAGATCCTCCATTTTGAGTTTCCACAACTCAAAATTGTTGCCATTGAATTTCTCAATTTCAATCTTTCATGATGTACTTTCCATTGCCATCTCAATCTATAATTTGACAATTACCAGACTTCTACAAAACCCCCACTTAATAGAATTGACACAAAAAACCCAACCTACCCACAAGGATAACACAACTGGCCTTGCTCTGATACCACTTGTTAGGAAAATTAAAGGTGTGAAACTAACTCTCCTAATGTCAAAACTCAGAGAAGAATACAAATACATCTTTAAGTTTTACAATTACAGTCCACTACGCTGCACATGAAAGGAATAACAAAATAGAGAAATAAACATATACACAATTGAACACCAGATTTACATGGGAAAACCCTTACGGGAGAAAAACCCACCACACCAAAGAAAGATCACTTGTATTACAGTAATTGAATTACATACAAGTTATAGACTCTCCTTTCATATGCCAATTGTATAGCAGCAACATTTCCCTGATTAACCTTGTACAAAACAACATTGTTACAATACTCTTCAAAAGAATACAATGAAATTCACACACTTCATTATGTCTTAACTTTCCAATGCTCATATAATATATAGTAAAAAATAATAACAATTTGAAAAATTTTGGTTAGTTGCACACCTTGCAATTTATCCAACAGCCATGGTCGATTCGTTCTTTCAACGAATAGTTTAGGTCATCTTCTAGTTCAACTACATCACATATCAGTGAGACAACAATTTGTGTCTCACCAATGCCAAACTGCTCATTTGACAATTGCACACACTACATCATTTTATCACTCGATTGGTCAGACCTGGGTTATGTCTCTCTGACCAAACACCATCGGGTTGAGTGCACACCTTGGTGGAAGTTTCCAAAGGTCATTCGATAGTTCATGTTCTATTGATGAAGTTCCTGTTTGTGATCTCATCGACAAGACTCACTCTAATCACAAACTATTAGGTAGACCAATACAGTTGGGATGATCATCCAAAGCTAGGCCGTAGACCCAAGTTACTCTGATGCCATCCATCGGCAAGACTTACGTCGATCCCAATCCATCAGCCAGACTTCAACCATTGGTTGAAGATCTTAAAGGCTGGGCCAAAGTCTTATTCCACACCGATGAAGAACCATCAACAAGACTCACTCCGACCATATCCCATCGGTTGGACTTCTATTGTCAATCTGATCTTTCTAGGCCTTATCGAGGACCAAATTTAGCCCGATGGAGTACCATCGGCAAGATTCTCGTCGATCATCACCTGTCGGTCAAAATCCTATCTTCACCAAGAGATAGAGAACTTTTGTCGACCATTCAGGTCATACCGATGGATCCTGTCGGTAAGACCAACCATTAGTCACACCGACATAATCATTTCAAACCTTCAAGACCAAGCTGCTTGTTGGCAAGACATGCCAAGAGTCTCATTGATTTTTCTCTTTCAGGAGTTTCATGTCAGTAAGTTTGAGGCACACTTTCCAACAATCCATACTCATGACAAATCCAACTGTTAAACCCAAGAAAAAGAACCAAGACAAATCTCTAGAGAATCTAGTAAGGGCTTGTTCAAATCTATCTCCACACTGATCCAAGCAAAAGAAATCATATTTTTCTCAAGGGTTTGTTGAGAAATTATAGTAGGCTTACCAAGAAGAGCAACAATCCATTATAAAATGTCTTCTCTCCAAAAATCCAATGGAAGCCATGGCAAACGGATGCAAAGAAGAACTCTCGATGATAGTTCTTCAATTAAATTAAAACCCATATGCTAGGGTTTGATAAACAATCCCACATGATTATAGAAGTAAGGTCCTCCCTCAAATACCTGATTCTTATCAGCCATATTGGAATACCACCACAAAGTAACTATTTGCAGCCACCATAAGCTCCATGTCCCCCTCAACCTACCATGTATGCCTAATCCAGGCATCCAAAGCTGACAAAGGAATACAGATCCCAAGAAATTTGCAGATAAGGGCATGTCTACTCCTATAAGAGACATCATCAACAATAAAATAAGGATAAATGACCAAAACCGACCTATCCTGGCTTCTAGGCAAACAACCATTCACTTTCTTCAATTTAGGCCCCCCCCCCCACATAAAACAATTCTGGTTGTTGAGCATTCAAACCTGAAGAATAACCATTGTGAGACACACCACCGCCAACCACCACCAAACTATAAGAAACTTGATGCTTCGCCATCATCCACCAACCCATGAACCATCCAAAGGGAGTCACAAGAAAAAAAAACCAACCCCATACACAAGCAATGAGAAACCCCCCCTCCATAAGAAAAAAAAAACTCCCTCCACAGGTGCCTAGAATACCCCCCACCGAATTGTAGCAACATGAAAAAGGGTACAACAACATGCAACCTCATAGGCCACGACTTGCAAGGTACTTTCCCCACACACTGTCACTCCTCCTCATCGCATCACCACCACTCATGTATACTAGTTAATTACAATACTTGTATGAATCAATAATTTGAAATAATCTTAACAATCATCATTTAGTCATGTGAAGGTGCAAGTTTAGGAAAATGGGAACTTCAATAAAAAATTATTTGCAACTAATGATTGTGTGTTTATTTTGAGTATAAAATATGGTACAAGAACTACATGGAAGTCAAGTGTCAAAGTAGCAAAAATATCTTTGATGGATTTATCTTTTGAACGTAGAGACAAGGACCATATGTGAGGTACATTTTACCCAACAGGTTCACATAGTGGATCAACATCTAACAAGGTCTTTAAATGAACATTCTTGCGAAAGGTGAGTGCATAATGTTACCTTTATTTGATTAATCATCTTATGATGATACATTTGTAAGTTCTTATCACTCACCGATGAACAAGTGGAAGAGTATATATATTATTTCATCATTATTTTGGATTCCTAACCCCACTGAATAAGTGGAAGAGTATATATTATTTCATCATTATTTTAGATTTCTAACCCCATTGAACAAGCGAAATATCACTCACCACTAAATAAGTGAAAGAGTATATATTATTCTGTCATTATTTTGGATTCCTAACCCCACTGAACAAGCACAATATCACTCACCACTAAATAAGTGGAGGAGTATGCTTTCATGTTTTATATATGATTTCTCTATTTGATGCTCAGATAACTCATCTAATAATTAATCATGAAGATTTGTGAATTATGCTATTTTATACCTAAATCTTATCATTGGAACCAAACCTTCATCATATTCTCTCACCTCGCTATTATGGATCTTGGTGATCAGAAAATAAAATCAATCCAATGATTAATAGATTTTTTCCTTATTTGATGTTAATTTAGTTATTTCATCTAACATTTGGTTATAGAAAATATATGCATCATGTTGGTGAATTCTTAAATCTTTCATTGGATTCAGACCTTCGTCATATGCTCTCACCTCACCATCAAGGATCTTGGTGATCAAAAAATGAGGTTTCAATCCAATAACTATTAGTCAATTTCTTTATTTGATGTTAGACACTTTGAATATAAAATATTAGTCAATTTTCATATTTATGGGAAAATTTGTGGTTGATGTTGCCCTAAGTGGGTGGCAACTAATAGAGAACTTTCTAGTAGTAACTAGACCCTAGAAAGGGTTGCATACTCGCTAATATAGTACTCAAATTTTATGACTATCCAAAACAACTTTCTAGTTTATTGGTAGTCTTTTCTTGCTCAGGTGTTTGGCTAAAGTCCACTTGGCTTTACGATGCCAATATGGTTGGGATGAGAGCAGTCCTTATTCGATGTATGCATCATTATAAATTTTTTGACAAATTTGTTGGAATTTAGGGCAGGTGCATGGAAATGGGTAGCCAATTTGTGGCCACTTTCAAAAAAAAAATTTAAAAGTCATTACGCGAGTGTGTTATAACGCACTCACGTTATTGCTTGTTAAAAGCAAAAAAAAAGTGAAATTTTGTCGTTTGGATTTCGACTATTTTTTCTTCTCCCCGTGGCCAATACCCCCATTATTCGTGCTCGTGTTCTAGGAGGAGCCATTCAGAAAAATTCTTCACCAACAATTGCTATTTCTTCGAAACGATGGCACTACGATGACGAGGAGGTGTGAGAGGTAAGGATTGTTTTCTTTTTGTTTTGAATTAGTTAGTTTTAGGTTGAATTTTTTAGTTTCAGGTTGAATTATGTATATATATGTTTGAATTTTTACGAGATGCAAATCAAACTGCAAACCCTCAAGATCCTCAACAGGAAGAGAAACCAAATCCTCAAGATCAAAATTAATCACATCAACAACCTCCTCCACCAATCACCCAACCCCCTCTTGGAACTCAACAAAATTTAATGAGTGAAATTGAGAACAACAGAAAGATAATTGAGGATTTAATCAATAGGTTGAGTGATCCAAATGGTTCAACCACAGAAAGAATGACCCTAGCAAATTCATTGAAAGATATATTAACAAATGTAGATTCAATTAGAAAATAAATAAATAGATGGCAAGCTAGGAGGCAGGCGGTTAGGGATTATTATGCAAATAAACTATCATATAAAGATGTAAAGGATTTAAAAATTACAAAAGGTGATTTGTGCTCATTATTCATTGACCCATGCACAAATCAAAATATTAGCCTCAATGTGAAGAGGTTTCATATTCATTTTTGTCACCACAAATAGATTAGGAACCAGTTTTATGATAGGTGGTACATGGTCTTCAATTACCCACCATGCAACAATTGTGAAGTCACACAATATTTCCTTCGGAAACTATACAGTGAGTTCATATTGAACAAAATCCCAAATTATTTTGATATAATTGATTTCCAAGGGAGAGGTGGGGGGTCAGCTCAGGATAGAGCCGATGCATAGTCGGATCCTACGCGACAAGGTAGATGAGCACTCGCTAGGCCACCTCGTGAGCACGTTGTTATGCCTTCAGTCGCGAAGAAAAGTGTTGAAGTAGAGACAATACAGGAAATCAACACTTTGACCTAGAGCATCATCCATCATACTAGCCCTATTCTACAATGCCATCCAGAGTAGTCTTCGAGTGGTGGCCTTCGAACCCATGCATGTAAATCTTGCGGAGCAACTTGTTCATATGACCCCACCAACACTCAAGAGGCTGCTATGTAGGATATGTCTACAACTATGGAGATGGAGAGGGTAGCTGAAATTTTGCATGAGGCATATGGTATTGATAGTATGGTAAAAGTTAGAATGTTCATTGAATTTAATTTATTAAATTTTGATTTTGAAATGCAAGATTAACTAATTTTTTTTAATAAATTTAATAAAATTGTAGGGTCACAGTGTTGAGACTGAATACACCAGCCCCCCACCTAAGTATTTTTGCAGTACACCTATCGTTGGGGTATGTAACTAGTAAACAATTATAAATTTATTACATGTTAATAGCATTGTTTTACGAATGGTATTTTAATATGTGATTTTGGATGTTGAATAGGCTAATATTGGAGGTTTTGAGGGAACACTTCCTAGTGGTAGTGGATTTACTCAAACCTACATGGAGGTAATATAATAAAGATTTTAACTAATAAATTGTACTTAATAGATTTGTGTGGTCTATATGCACATCGTTGATTACGTTGAATAATTTGTTGTTTTATTTTCAGTTGTTGCAAGTCGAAACACCTCTGAATGTGATGAAGGCAATGGATATTGGTGTGTCATCTGCTATACAATCCTCGATGGCTCTGATAGGGGAGGTATGAGGCAAAATTAGTAAATTTTAATTTACTTTCGTTGTTATATATGTTAGTGAAAAATCAAACCATTATTGATTCACGTATTTTAATTTCTATTTGTATGGTTTATACAGGGCTTGAGCATGCTTGAGCATGGGTGTGATAATATTTCCCTCATGGAGAGAGATCATGAGATGGCGGTAAGTGATTATTTTGTCAAATATATCATTTTTTTTAATGTAATTTCTATATATTCATGTCTTTACTTCTTATTGTAAGAGTTAAAACTTCACCATGAACTAAACACTATGAGGGGGAGCAGGAGCACTCCTCGAGCGCAGTAAAAATGAGTGACAGACCTATCGTCATCCGATTGAAAAGCAAAGGGAAATAATTTATTTCCAGAGCATGGAGAGCAATGACTTTTGATTCCAAAGCCCTTTGTTGTATGCCTACATGGCAATTTTGTACATATTTTGTATTGGACATATTTGACATTGTATGCCTATATGGCATTCTCATAAGCCTATATGGCTATTTTGTACATATATTTCATACTTATATCGACATATATTGAGGTATCCCTACATGGCTATTTGGTTAATACAAATATCTTTTATAGATGGTGTCTATATTTGCATTCTAAATTGATGGTTCAATAGATATGAGTTATGTGTATTCAAGTGTATACTTGACAACTTACGTGTATACTTTGTGACTTACATGTGTTCCAATGTATACTTTGTGGCTTACATGTTTTCATGCGTATACGTTGTATGCATGCATATAATTTGTATTAATTTGTGTATACTATGTATTTGTGTGTATACTTTTTGAGGCTTACATGTTTTTGAGTACTTGTGCTTCCCTTATTCACATGTACATGCTTGACTTATTCACGTGTATAATTATTAATTTGTTAGCCCTAGCATTGATCATTGTTGTCCTTCATAGTTTGTCTTGAATATTAATTGATTGATGCTAAACAACTTTATCTAAAAGAAAGAAACACATTTTCAATTGGTATTCCATGAAATGATTCATAAAAATATTCTAATATGTTCTTGATGCATCACCATATAAACACATTGAAAGATTTATATGTCAACTTTTTGCAATATTATTTCTTGTATACGAAATGGACTCAGGAGAAAGCTAGTTATAATTTATAATACAAATAAGAAATGGACTCAACGTTGTCCTAGACCCCCGAATAGGTCTATTTAACAAAGCAACACACTCTCAATCACTCTTCTAATTGCAAAGCACCATTGGTGATGCAGAGTGGCTCAACCAAGTTGAGATTTGACACATCTTCTCTCAAATGCCCACTAAGACTCCAACATTCACTTGACTCAATAGGGTAACTCAACTAGCCAACCGTGGAATCTATCAAACCAGACATGAATAGAACTTGGAGCGGACTTGAAAACCTCCCAACATGACCAACCCAGCTCAACACAACTCATCTTATGCTTGGGAACCACCTCTGACCTATTGCTTCCAAATTAGGCCTCATATTCCTTGCAACCTAACCAACTAGGACAGTCAACAAAAGAACCACTCAAAAGGCATTAACGATACCAAGGACACTAGTTCTAGAAATCTTATACCCATTCCCACAAGTCCTCAAAGGTCCATGTCTTGACAACAAAAGACAAAGCCATGATAGGCCAAAACATAATGCTACAAGGTAGGCCTAATTAGGCTAATCCACACAAGGAATCAAGTACCTTGGCTCATACCAACACCCCTCAACCACAAACAGGTTCTTACAACCTTGTACAACACATATGAAATGCTCCCAAGTACCCTTGTCACACAAAATCAAGCCTACCACATACATATATCAGGCCTAGAATGCCAAAGATCTCTCTCCCAGCTTCAAGCCATTCTTTGAAACCAACATGGAATAAAAATATAAATGGAAATCTTCCATTCCATCCAGATCTATCCTTAGCACATGGTGGAGATGGAAGATATGAGGGAATTTCACTCAAAACCCTGGTTTTTGAGGGTTTCAGACCACTTGCAAAAAAATGATAAGAACTCTCCTATTCCTTTATGGTTTTGCACCAAACCACCACCAAAAGAAAGCCAGCTCAGCCCTCTTTCAATCCATGTCATCCTTGGGACCATACATGAAAGCTACAGGTTGTACCAAGTACAAGATCAACAAGTTTGTATCAAAAATTAGAAAAACAAAGAACAGTGTGAATAATTATTATTAGATCTTCTCCAAAAGTTCAAAAAAAACCTCCATTCAAGCCTCTCAAGGCTTTACATAGTATTTTACACCCTTCTCTAACTGATCCACACCCTCAACTAACTAAAAACTAACTTTCAAAACAAGTAACCATTGCATTTTAAATTTGTTGCTTTAAGCAACTTAAAAATTTGCAACTTTAGACTCCTCCAACCTAATGACTACAGCTAATGACCTCTAAAACCATACAAATTTCCTAGAAATAGCCTTATTACATCAAAAAAACTCCACTCTTGCACACTTATATACAAATTCATAAATTTTCCTTCAAAGGCTATAAAGACAACTTCTAGTGCAAGATTAAAAATTTCACATTTTTTATCACTAGACCCTAAACTCACCCTAAAACATACCTAATGGTCTTAATTGACCTTATTCAAGACAAAGCATGCTCAAAATACCTACAACAACCTATTGAACAACCTATTCACCATCAGATAATCAAAGATTGAGGGTGAGGTGTAGGTGCTTCTGCACCAATTGGGAAACATTGATCATATGCTTTTTGTGTGGAATACTTAGACTTCTCAACCATTGTTTGTGTGTTTCTCTTTTCCATTGTTTTGCATGTCATCATAAGGGATCAAGTCGATTGAATGCAACTCAAATCAATTCCGCGTGTTTGGGTGTGAAAGAGGACCATGTCTAGCGTAAACCTACCTATTGGGATGCGTTGAAGTAGTTAGTTTGGTCACACGAATTCCAAAACAAAATTTGCACCACTTTGCAACTTTACACTGCTTCCATTTGACACATTTTCCATCAAGTGAAAACTGGACACCACAAGAAAATGACTTTGAGATAAGAAAAAATGAGAGAGGTTACTGTAGAGGGGCCCAGCATGATCCCATAGGCTTAGACAGAGAAATTGTAAGCATCATGATTTCTAAGTAATAGCCCGTCAAAGTTTTATTCTCTTTTACACTTTGGACTCTAAAGGGATCGATCCGGTTGAACGTAGCTCAAAGCAATTCAGCATGTTTGGGTGTGAAAGAGAACCATTTCTAGCGTAAAAATACCTATTCAGACACATTGGAATAGTCTGTTTGGTCACACGAGTTGTAGAAAGAAAGTTGCACCACTTTGCACTACTTGCATTTGACACTTTTTCCATCAAGTGAAAATCCACTGCCACGAGAAAAACACTTCGAGATAGCCAAAACTGAGAGAGGATTTTGTAGAGGCGCCCAATGCAATCCTATAGGATTAGACGAGAATTTTCTAAGCATCATAGTATCCGAGTAACAATATGTTGAAGTTTGCAACCATTTTGCACTTTCGATGCTAAAGGAATCGATCTAGTGGAACATAGCTCAGAGCGATTTTGTGTGTTTGGGTGTGAAAGAGGACCATAACTAGCATAAAAATGCCTATTTGGATGCATTAGAACTATCTGCTTGGTCACACGAGTTGCAAAATCAAAGTTGCACCACTTTGTAACTTTGCACTACTTGCATTGAACACTTTTTCCATCAAGTGAAAATTTTTGGCCACAAGAAAACCACTCCAAGATAACCAAAATTGAGAGAGGATTTTGTAGAGGGGCCCAAAATGATTTTATAGGATCATACAAGAATTTTCTAAGCATCACGGTATCCGAGTAACAACATGCTAAAGTTTGCAGTCATTTTACACTTTAGACCCTTAAGGGATCGATCCGGTGGAACATAGCTTAGAGCGATTTCACATGTTTGGATATGAAAGAGGACCATGCCTAGCGTAAAAATACCTATTTAGATGCATTGGAACAGTCTGCTTGGTCACACGAGTTGTAGAACGAAACTTGCACCACTTTGTAACTTTGCACTGCTTGCATTGGACACTTTTTCCATCAAGTGAAAATCCGCCGCCATGAGAAAATTACTTTGAGACATCCAAAACCGAGAGAGGTTTTTGTAAAGGGTCCCAACATAATCTTGTAGTATCATATGATAAGTTTCTAAGCATCATGGTATCCGAGTAACAACATGCTGAAGTTTGCAGCCATTTCGCACTTTGGGCTCTTAAGGGATCGATCTGGTTGAACATAGCTTGGAGCGATTCCACATGTTTGGATGCAAAATAGGACCATTCATAGTGTAAAAATACCTATTCAAATGCATTGGAATAGTTCACTTGGTCACATGAGTTGCAGAATGAAATTTGCACCACTTTGACACTTTGCACTACTTGCATTTGACGCTTTTTCCATCAAGTGAAAATCCGATGTCACAGGAAAACCACTCTGAGATAGCCAAAACCGGGAGAGGTTTTTGTAGAGGGGCCCAACTTGATCCTTTAGGATTAGATGAGAAGTTTTTAAGTGAAAGGAAATAATTTTTATGGGGTTTGTGTTTCTACCCTTGTAGATTTTGATGGAAAAGGGCATGAAAAATGAGGTTTCACCCTAGGGTTTGATAAAATATTGCATGTAGAGGTTGGGTGTTTGTCTTTTGAGTTTGTGTAGGTGATTTTAATAAGGTTTGAGGTGGTGGCATGTTTTGGTAAGTTGTGGAACCATTCCTTTCAATAAACCCTCTTTATAGTAGCATAAAATAAGGGTTTTGGTTTGGCATGGTGGAGTGAGTTTCTCCTGAGGAAAATTGTGGATTTGAGGGTTTGGATACATGATAATTGCTGCCCCAACAAGTTCTTGGGGTTGTTGAATTTTTAAAGGTATGTTCCTTTGTAAATTAGGCCTATTTAGCCTAATGAGGACAATGAAGGTCATTTTTTATGCACATATTCCAAGACAGTCACTATTAATTTTGAAGTATGTGTTGTAACTCAATAATAGCTATCTACATCATTCATTTTTTCTGAATTCATTCGAGAATTTTTCCTCAAAACACCACTTGGAGCCACACTTTTCACCTGGAAATTCATCATAAAACCCTGTAGCAGCAACTCCACCTTTGTTTCTTGAATTCCCCTACACAGATAAACACACACACACCTAAAACATCCTAATACTAACTTACTCCTTTAATCTAAACTATCAAATTTGGTGGAGTAGTCATTATTGGTTATCTAGACTCTCAAAACCCCAATCTTGAGGGTTTACAGACTGAGTTAAGAAAAATCAGTTCAAACTAATGATAAAATCAATGGATACTCTCCTAAATAGATTCAAATGAAAGATACTTCACTATTCTACCTTAAACAACAAGATTCAAGGCTTTAAACTACTATACAAGCCATACAAGTTCATGAACAACTGAAAAACTCATAAAATCACTAAAATAGGGACTTTATTAATTGTAAATATTCAAGAATACAAAAGATCTTTGTTTTTCTAGACCTTACATTCTTTATATCACTTCTCTAATCACCTAATGACCTCATTGAGACTTTGAATACATTACATATGACATTCACATGACCTTTTTGAAATTGTTTACATTTCAAAATTAAAATTTTGCAAATTTTCCTATTGAAGGCATTTAGAGAACAAGGTGGTACTGCACCAAACATGAACTCCAAAATTACAGTATTTGAGTAAATCTCATTACAAGTAAATCTCATTACAATGCCTTAGGTACTTCGTTCTCACAGATCTTTTACAATGTCACTCATACATTCAAGATTCTCTTTAAATGTCTGCATCATAGGTGCTCGTTATGAGGTTAACTTCAATTGAGTAACTTGATATTCCCTTGCTAAGCTTCACACACTCTTTTATAATGGCTTGAAATCATAATTCAATGGAACTTGATAAAAAAATTCTACTAATTCCTGTTTGTTCACTCCTCTTTCTAATGAGATGATCTCTCTTTGTTTGACAACTTACCAAAGTCGATGTAATGAAATGTCAGGTGACATTACTATCCTTTGAGAGTGAGGTCTTACCCACACTCTCATAAGCATCCATTAGATTCTTCACAATAGTGTCTTCACTTGATGCATTCAATGTTCTCAACCCAAGAGTTTTCATGATGTTCCTATACTTTACACCCCACATCATTTCAACAAATAGTTGACATCTTGCGGTCTCATTTAGCCTTTCAAAGAATAATTTCCAAATCTTATCAGCATATCTTCTAAAAGTGTGTGTTGAATTCTTACCGTCCATGTGCTGAAAAATCCCATCATCAATACTAATCAAATAATTTGGATTTCTACACAAAATTTTAGGTGGTGTTCTCCTAGGTACATACATCTCAACATTAGGAATTTCATCAATATTTAATTGAGGTGGGCTAGATTGTGTACCTTCGATCGAGGGTGGAGAAGAATACATACCTTGAGGTTCATGTGGGGATGATGGCATACCTTCTTCATCGAATCCGAGTGATGATGTACTCTCAAATTGAGATGTGTTGGATGGTTTCCAACAATATTCACTTGCAGTAGATGGTGTCCCTCCATATTCACTTGCAGTGGATGGTGTATGTCCATATTCACTTGCGGTAGATGGTGTCCCTCCATATTCACTTGTGCTTAATGGTGTCCCTTCATATTCACTTGCCGTAGAGGGTGTGTCTCCAACTATGGTATCTGAATCTATCTTACCATGATGCTTTTGCATTCGTTCCTTTTGTACTGCCAATCCCTTTTCTATTTTTGATGGTTACGGTTCTTCTTCAATTTTCTTGTTTTCTTCAATTGTTTCCAATTTCTTCTTTTCACGATATGCCGCCACCTGAACTCTCTCCTTTTCTTTGAATCATTCTCTTCGTCTGTTAGTTTCCTCTTTGTCTTTTTCTTCGGCATGCTAGATAATTTTATCTATAGCATGGTAATGAGATGAATATTAGTTCCTAAAAAATTTATCCATTCAAGTTAATCAAAATATATGTCATTCAAGGCTTGATAAAGAATACTTACAATCATCTTGTATAAGAGTTAACCTAACATAGACAAAAGTGACATGATTTTTTTCAATCCAGAATGCCTTAAAGAAATGTGGTGATGTGGCATGCCATGATTGCAAGATAGGATCAAAATGGAAGAACGGAAAAGCATACAAAATGTCAACTTATGTCATATATATGTACCCAAATTGTGGAAGCATACATGGTGCGGGAGCACCATTGAATAAAAATTATCAATTCAAGAAGTTATTGTTTAGGATTTAGGAAAACATAGATGCAAAGACTGATTTAGAATATTTGAAGGAATATCATAAATAAATAGGTAAGGGAATGTTGTTTGTGTGCAGGAGAGGTCTAAAAGGGTGTTAGGCATGAAGCCCTAGAGTGAAATTTTGAGTGGTTTTAATATGCTAAAGTGTGTTTTGCATTGGGGAAGTGTGGTTTCTTGTTGAATTGAGTTTTTTCAGACCATTATAGACCTGTTTGAAGTATTCATAAGATTGTGTGAGGTTTGGATGAGATTTTTTCAATAAACCACTAGTTTCTTGGGTAAAAAGGAGGGTTTTTGGTGCATGTGAAGATGGGTAAAAGCAAGGTTTTTATTGTTTTTGAGTCTAAGATCTTAATATGTTTTAAATAAGGTCTATGAGACCACTCTTAATATGTATTTAGTTATTTTGAGTCATTCTAGGTGTTTAGGGGGAGATTTGGCTTGACATATGCAAAAAAATACAATTTTTTGCAAAGTTGTCAAGAGATAAGCTAGATAAGAAGTTACATAAATAGTTAGATACATTGGGGGAGTTGAGTTTGAAGGGAAACAAGATAAATATCATGTAATTTATCTAATGGAGGTTTCTATTCAAGATTTGAATCAAATAAAATAAAGGAATTCTCTGATTTTGGTGATTTTCCTGTGTTTTCCTATGTTCTTTCTTTGTGTACGGACCCGTACAGGTGTGTGATTCCTTGAAGGTTTGTGAGATAATTGATGCATGGATTTATCTTCAATTGAATAAGGTTTTTTGTCTTAATACCATTTTAGAAGATATTTTTAGTCATTTCTCCAAGTCTGCCCTGTTTTGACAGTGTAAGGGTTTGAGGCTATAATGTATTGATTTTCACCAATCCACCCACTATAATGGATCTATAACTTGGTGGATTGGTGTGTAACATAATAATGTAGATGTAAAATGTGTTTTGGATTCTAGAAGAGCATGGGTTTGGTCAGTGAACTGATGCACTAGGCTGGCCAGAGCACATTTCTATGTGAAAGTGAATAACCATGATGGTGATTATGAAAACTAATGAGTATAATAGAATTGTGAGTGTTTGATAAGTTTTTGAAAAGGTATTGGAAGGTGTTTTGACCCTTGGGAGGAATGGGAGAGGCTTGGAGTTGTGAAATCCTTGAAAACCCTTGTTTTTGCTTGTGTTTTGGAGGGTTTCTTGGGACAGTAGGGTAATGACCTTATGTGGGAAAATTAATCATGAAATTTGTGGTTTGGTATCATTAACATTGACTATTCTTGGTTTTTGAGTAAAAACCTCACCTTTATAAGGTACTTCCTTTGCAAATTTGGGGTAATTGGGAACCCTTTTGCTAGGTAGGCTTATTGGAAGTCAAACATAGTCCAAAGAAGTCACCCTTGGTTTTGATGTATGTTGTGTGCCTAGAACTAGGTTGATGTAGAGTGGTTGGAACCCAAGATATAAATTGACACAACTTCTCTCAAATATGCCAACCAAGACATCAACCTTCAATTGACTCAACAGGACAATAGGGTTACCTATCAACCATGACTCTTCATTATGACTCCAAATTGAAATTTGATGCAGGAGAAGAGTTTCAACTCATTCAAGTTGTCACCATCTTGAAATTCAACCACCTACAAAAAGAAGATCAAACAAACTCTTCTAAAAGCCACTTTTGTCCCAAAATTGCTTTATAGGCTTCACAAACCAATTTTAGGGATTTTTCTCACAAACCTCACAAAAAACCTATCAAACAAATGATTGATCTAGATATCATTTCAGTGGTATGAGACACAAAATCCACATATGACTCTTTTAAGACACTTTCCTCAAAATGACAAATTTCATTGTTTTAGGGCCCAAATTAGCCAATTTTACAAAGGAACCCCCTCAAGAACCCACCCCCAAGCCTCCATGACCAAAAAAATTCTTGTTTTAGGTTTCAAAACTAAAAATTATCAAGTTTTGAGGACCCCAAGTACTCATTCCATTAACAAATTTCAAAACCCTCTCTAGAACCTAGGAAACAAGGGCTTTTAGGCCTCCTTACTGAAACTCTACCTTGCACAACTTCCCAATTAAAACCAACTTCCAAAACACCTCTATATAGGCCCCCCCAAGCTTAAGGAACCCTCATCTACCCTCTAGTAACATTGCACCCCTCTTTCTTAGTTGTGCACCATTGTTTTCTATCAGAAAATAGGGTATCTCCCATTAAACCAACATCATTCATGAGGAAACTTGAAAATTGTTCTTCTCTAATACTAATAACATACTAATTACATCCTACATGGTCACCCCACTGAGTCACATAGAGTACAATAGGTGGGATTCCATCTAAGACATTAAATTTCCCTCAAACCCTTGACTGTCCAAGAACCCGATTTCTAGAAATTTATGAATTCCAAGCAAAAAGTTCAATAAAAACCTCTTCAAAGGGAGCCAAATGAAATTATGAACATTAATTTATGGAATAATATCAATTTCACACCATTACTAAGCCTGTATAGCCCGTACAAGGTCTACAAACACACAAAAAGCAGTGAGATCTTCAGAAAAATAGTGTAAATGCAAGTTTCTTTCTTATTCAAACTTCACCAACCTCTTGAATGAGGCCATACCAGGTTTTTAAATAAAATTTTAGGCCCTTCTCCAACTGATCCATGTCCATAACCAACCTATAACCACCTTTTAACTACCAAGACCTTCATTTGTCTTAAAAATTGCTAACATTGACAACTTTTGCTAAATAAGCAACATTATGCAACTTTGTTGTCCAAGACACCTAAGACCTCTCAAAAACCTTTATTTCATCCCTAATACAACTTCTAGACTCTTTTCTATCACTTCCATTTACAATTTGAATAATTTTCCTTCAAAGATTATATGGCAAAATTGACAATTTTCTGAAGCAAGAGTGCATACTTACACATTTGATCACCAACCTCACAAAATCCCTAAATACATGAAAGAATCATCTATTTAGACCTTATTTTCAATAAAAGCTATGAAAAATCATCTAAAAAATATTGAACTCACCCAAATACCTTAAGACAAATTGTCACCAAAGTAGATTTTGAAACATGGTTGTAGGTGCCCCTGCACCATGGGTTTGGAATACTGCTAGGGGAAGCATGCTCAAAGGGTGAATTTTGGTGAGATATTTGGAATATGTTTTGGAGGTTGATCTAAGATCATTTATTTGTCATTTGGAGTAGGTCGCCATCCCTCTCTGCATCACTTTTGTGATTTGGCACTTTGGTGAATGATTTTGTGGAAATATGAAATCAAGTGAAATTGAAGGATTTTGATGAAAAGATGAATGAGTTTCTTGGTTGATCTTCTTCAATTTAAGTTAGGGTTAGAATTAACCTTGATGATTTGTGGATCCTAGCAGATGCTCTATATCAGGTTTAAAATGGTAATTGGCAAGTGTATATAATTGTGTAATTTAAAATGTGCACTGACAACCTAAGGTTATAATGACAAACAAACAATGATCAACATGGAATATGCAAAATAAAAAAAATGAAAGAAAGCCATAATAGAATGAAATAAAATGTGTAAAGACTTCACATACCTAAAAAACTAGACTTTCAAATGGAGGAGTTCAACCCAATTATGTAGCCTTAGCTTCTTCTGTCTTCAAACTCCACAACAATTTGAATTTTTAAAAAGCTTTTTCCCCTCCAAACTTCAATTGTATATTAGTTTTCAATGGAATTCAAACTTGAATTGATATTATATGTCTTTCAATGTGGAAACTTTGCTATTTCATGCAAAGGTGGTAGAAATATCATGGAAAGGGTGGTGGAATGTGAAAAACATTCTAGCACACTTCACAACATCATCAAAAAGCTACTTTTTGTCAAAGCACGCACAGAACCAGGAGAATATGCATAATGGGGCCTTGACATCACAAGTATATTGAATTTTTTACCATTTTTAGTGGAAGACAAAACGCACTCGCGTTATAACACGAGCGTGTTATTTATAGCTAAAATGGTAGCATCTCTACTTCTTCAAAGCGCGCTCGCGTTATATGAAATATGGTTTTTTTAATAGATTTATTTTCTCCCTCTTTGTCTATTCCCTCTATCCTAATTCTATATCTCTCCCCTGTACCCTTATAGTAGAGGAGATAGAGGTGAGTGTGTGTGTGTGAGAGAGAGAGAGAGGTAGAGGGAGAGGACAAATATATAGTAGAGAGGGAGGTAGGGTTGAGGGTTAAAGGGGTCAGGGTTAAAGGTAGAGGGTGTATGGTTGAGATAAAGAGAGTGGTAGAAAAAGAGAGTGGGAGAAAGAGAGAGTGGGAGAGAGAGAGGAGAAATGGAGATAGATGAGGGAGAGAGGGGAGAGGGAGAAAGAGAGGGAGAAAGTGGAGGAGGGAGAGGAGAGGCAGAGAGATAAGAGGGTAGAGAGTTAAGATAGAGGAGAGAAAGAGGGAGAGAGAGGGAGAGGATTGAGAGAGAGGGGGGAGAAAGAGAAGTGGGAGAGATGAGATAGAGAGGAGGGAGAGAGGGGAGAGGAAGAAAGAGGAGAGAGAACAGGGAGAGAGAGAGAGAGGGAGAGGAGATGGATAGAGAGGAGGGAGAGGGAGAGAGAGGGAGGAGAGAGGGAGGAGGGGAGAAAGAGAGAGGGAGAGATGGAGACAGAGAGGAGAGAGAGGGGAGAGGAGAAAGAGGAGAGGGAGAAAGAGGGAGAGAGAGGGAGAGGGAGGCAGAGGAGGGGAGATAAAGAGAGAGAGGGAGAGTAGAGAGGAGAGAGAGAGAGGAGGAGGATGAGAGGAGAGGGGAGAAAGAGATAGTAAGAGTTGGAGAGTGGAGGGGGGAGAAAGAGGAGGAGAGAGGAGAGGAGAGGGAGAGGGAGAGGGGGAGAGAAAGAGGGAGAGAGAGGGAGAGAGGTAGTGAGAGGGAGAGGGGGAGAGAGAGATAGTGGGAGAGATGGAGATAGAGAGGGAGAGAGAGAGGGGGAGAGGGGGAGAGAAAGATGGAGAGAGAGGGAGGGAGGGAGGCAGAGGGAGAGGGAGAGGGAGAGGGGGAGAAAGAGATAGTGGGAGAGATGGAGATAGAGAGGGAGGGAGAGATGGACTAGGAGAGAGATAAAAGGTAGAGGGTTAAGAGTTAAGGTTTTAAGGGTTAAGGGTGTAAAGGGTTAAGGGTTTAAAGGGTTAAGGTTTAAGGATAGAGGGGAGAGAGATAAGAGGGAGAGAGAGAGGGAGAGGGAGAAAGAGGGAGAGAGGGAAGGAGAGGGAGAGTGGGATTGATTGAACAACGATAGAGAGACCTAAGAGAGGGAGAGGGGGTAGGAGGGAGTGATTAAAACCTAATCCATCAACCCCTATACCCTCTTAATCCCTCAACCTTCAACCCTTAAACCATAATCCCTCAACCCCTATACCCTCTAAATCCCTCAACCCTTAAACCCTAATCCCTCAACCCCTATACCCTCTTAATCCCTCAACCCTCAACCCTTAAACCATAATCCCTCAACCCCTATACCCTCTTAATCCCTCAACCCTTAAACCCTATTCCGTCAACCCCTATACCCTCTACCCTACAACCTCTTAATCCCTCAACCATAAACCCTCAAACCTTAAACCCTGACCCTTAAACCCTCTACCCTCTACCCTCAATCCTCTACCCTCTACCCTCAAACCTAATCCCCCAACCCTTAAACCCTTAAACCCACTTAGTAAACTCTCTACCCTAATCCCTCAACTCTTAAACCCCTAAACACTCAACCCTAAACCATATACCCTCAACCCTTAAACCCTAAACTCTTAAACCCTCTATCCTCTACCCTCTACCCTCTACCCTCAACCCTCAACCCAATACCCTCTACCCTAAACCATAATCTCTCAACCCTTACACCCTTAAATCTAAGAAAACTCTATACCCTAATCCCTAAACCCTCAACCCCTATAACCTCTACCCTATACATTGGACCCTCAACCCTAATCCCTTGACCCTATACCCTCAACCCTCAACCCTCAACCCTCAAACCCTCTACCCTCTACCCTCTACCCTATACATTAAACCCTCAACCTTCAATTCTCAACCCTCAACCCTTAATCCCTCAACCCTCAATCCTTAAACCCTAAACCCCTATACCCTCTACCCTTTACATTGGACCCTAAACTTAATCCTTCAACCATATATCCTCAAACCTATACCCTAAACCCTCTACCCTCATCTAGGTAAACCCTTCAACCCTAAACCCTTAAACCTTATACCCTATACCCTCAACCCAATACCCTCTACCATTGACCCTATTCCCTCAACCCTCAACCCTTAAACCCTAATACCCTAGAAACAATCAACCCTATAGGTCCTCCACCCTAGTACCTCAACCCTATACCATCAACCCCTATCACTTTCTCTCTATCTATGCATCTCACCTCTCCCTTCCTCCCCCCTCCTATCTTCTCCAATTGTCTCTATCTACCCTCTCCCTCTTTCTACATGCCTCTCGTTCAATCAATCCCTACCACCCTCTCTAGCTCCCTCTATCCATCTCTCTTTATGTCCCTCCCACTCTCTCCCACTCTCTCCCACTACCTCTCTATCTCTCTCATGTCTCTCCCTCCCATCCCCTCTCTCTCTCAGGTCTCTCCCTTTGGCAACCTACCTAGGTAACTCTCTTTGTCTCTCTCCCCTCTCTCTATCTATCCCTCCCACCCTACCTAGATAATTCCCTCTCCCTCCACCCCCTCTTTTTCTACCCCTATCAGGTCACTCCCTCCCACACCCTCTCCCTCTCTCAGTTCTCTCACTCACAATCCCTCTCTCTCCCACTCCCTCTCTCTCCCACTCCCTCTCACTACCTATCTCTCAAGTCTCTCCCTCTCACCCCCCTCACACTCTCAAGTCTCTCCCTTTGGCACCCTACCTACATAACTCTCTCTTTCTCTCTATCTCTCTCTCCCCTCTCTCTCTCTCCTTCTCTCCCTCCCTCTATCCCTCCCACCCTCTATCCCTCCCACCCTACCTAGCTAAGTCCCTCTCACTCCAACCCCTTCTCTCACACTCCCTCTCTCTTAAACTCTTACTTCCATCCCCTCTCCCTCTCTCGAAACTCTCTCTCTCTCTAAATTCTCCCTCCCTCTAAAGACATGTGTAAATACATACATACTTACATACATACAAGCATAATACATATGTACATACAATCCTACATCCATACAAGCATACATACATACATGTGTAGATACAATCTTACATACATATAGGCATACATACAATATACATGCATTGATACATACATGCATACATACATACATACAAGCATGCATACATGCATACATACATGACATACAAGCATACATGCACATACAAACACAAAGTTATCAACATACATTCAATAGACTAGAATTTAACATAAAGGAGGACATAATGCGAGTGTGTTATAATGTGCTCGTGTTATGTCTTAGTTGACATGTTTCCCACAGAAGCAAAAAACCATGTCAAAACTGAGATATAACATGAGCGCGTTATAACGCGCTCATGTTATATCTTGCTTTGGGAATCCCTAAGCCTTATGATTGGTACTTTCCTTGGAATACCAACCCAAAGGTTTGGAGGGCATTCCCAATGACCAGAGACATGTTTTTACAAAATCTACCATATTTCACATAATTGAGTTTGTGTCACCATCAAGATTGCATGTGGTTCAATAACGAAAAAATTGAACACATGGGTAATGTTGGGTTCTCTCTTAGCTATCCAACGATGTAATTGTTTTCACTTTCTAACAATGTTAAGTCTTTCATCCATAATTTATTTTGTTTGTATGTCTTTTTTTTGCCAAAAAGCAGTGTTTGGTTTTTTATTCGTTATAAATTAATCGTTCATCGAATTTTCAAATAAATTACATTTTTAGAAACTAGACTCCATTCTACAAATTTAAAAAATCAATTAGTTTCCAAATTTTGTAGGGGTAGCATGGCCAAAATTTTGTTTTTCAAGAAGTGTCCACTTCGAAAATTAGTAAATTATCAAATATTCATTAAAAATTTATCAGAAAAATCTTTCATCAACTACATACTATTAGCTAACTTCTGACCATTGCGATTTTTAAAATACTAAAAAAAAATTCACCGTACGAGGGTCGTACAAGAATCGCTATGTTATGTTTTTCTGACAAAAACAACACCAATTTGTGTACGTTCCTCTTTTGAACCCCTTAATCTCAACCATTTTAAAAATAAATTAGTAGTTTAGAAAGTAGTCTCAAAGCACTTCGATCCTTGTTTTTGTTCCATCTCAAAATTTTGTGTGTAACTATCCTCAATTTCACGTCCAAGGTCAGTATTTCCTGATTTCATAAAAAAGTTGCCCACTTAAGTCCCCCTTTTGGGAACCATCTTAGTGCACTTACCCTTCAATTTTAGTTGAAGATGCAATTATAGTGTTAATGGTAAATGGTTTATATATATATATATATATAGTTTTTTTTAAGTGATTTTTAAAAAGAATTTCAAGATTATCTAATCTGGTTGTTACACTATCTAAATTCCATAAATTGATGATTACATGAGAGGAGTAACATCCTTAGCTCATGGATAACCTTGTTGAATGATCAACTACAAATTTACAAAATGGTTGTTCTTTAGTATGGTTTAGATTTGCATCTATGTAATTGATCTTTGCACCTATAAAACTAAACTTGGATCTATGAAATTAAACTAACAAAAAGTGGCAACTATAGATGATGTGCCTTGGTTGAGTATACTTATATTTGAAGTAGGGTGGTATCCGGACATACCATTTGGGAACTTGTTAGGGAAGGATTTATTCTCCTTTGGTTAAGCCCCTAAGTGAATTGATTTAACGGTGATGAAACAAGTTTAAAGAAATCAAGGAAGCATGTAGTATGCCTTAGATGATGATGCAAGTAAATGATGCAATTATGATTATCTACAATGTTGTATTTATGCACTTCCATGATAGCGGGCTCTATTGATTCAATGAATTAGGGTACTAATATTTAACTACATTTTCCTAGCATATTTAATTTGAAATAATTCGTGCTTTAGTCAACTCATAATGGTTAGTGAGAGAGAGAAATATGGGCCCCATTTAATAAATTTAAATTTAAAGATTTGCGGTTTAAATCCACACACATAGAAAAGACCTCCAGGTTAATTCAAAATGGATTCAACCAAGGTGGTGAATGAGTAGATATAGAGTTGGATCTGGATCTTGGATATTGATGATGATGGGGTTATGCTAAGATAAAATTATTTGCCAACTTCTACACAAAAGACACCAACTTACACACTAGTCAATATATAAAAGACAACATAATAATCGCGAGTGAACAAAAATATAAGAGAAAATGATACAAGCATACAATTTTCACAATTACTATTATTAAGAAAACATAAATTTTAATATAAAGAACCTTTTAAAGATGAATTTTTCTTCCTATAAAAATATCTTTAATACAATTTGAAACATATCAACTCCTAAACAAAGACAATTAAGTTTCCACGACTATTTTATTGCCACAATTTATACTATCCATAATTAACATCCTAAAAATAAGACATAAAATGTAAGCAAATTATAAATACATCATTATTTGCATGCTATCCATCATCCATTGCTTCATCAACAACCTATGTACACATAAGTTCGTGGCTATCATTCAATGCCTCCAAGCCTTGGTAAATAATTTCATTATTTATCATTCTCAGCTCTTACATGAAGAACAAGCCAAAAACACCTTGTGGACATGGATTTTTCCCTTCTTGACCAAGATAAGTTATTTACACATGGAATATGCACGACCTCCAGCATTTCCTTGACTTATTCATGGACTGACAGACAAAACCATGGAAATATATGTTGAGGACCTTATTACTATACGATAGTAGGGCTGATGCTGGTCTACTCCCATATAGAAGATGGATGGTAGTAATATCTTCACAATGCAGAAAAGTAGACGATGTTTAATTCTATAGTTGATCAAGTGCTTCTTCATTGTTACACACAGATAATTCTGCTGGTTCTATATAAGTAATTGTCTTGTCTCCTCGGATAGCCAAATATATGATCCCCAGTACATAAACTAACATAATTGGAAAAACAAGTAATCCTATGAATACTGAAGCCACCTTCGGCAGATTGTTATGGATCAACCAACGCACGAACCCTGTGCTAAGATAGTATACGTTTATGCCTATGAGAATCAATCCCATAACCCAAGCGGAAATGGTAACCTACAAGCCAAATTTCTGGATGTTAGAAATCATTCCACACCTTATCATACTGTCACTTTTGATGTTTTCATAATTTATAATAGCTTGTTTTGATTATTTTGGATAAAATTGTGTTGAGTAATTTTGTGTCCATGTTTCAGATTGTATGATCTTTTATCAAGACAAGAAATAAATTATGAATCATGTGATATGATCCAAAATATGATATAAAAAATTAAAATATTTTTATATCGACGTTTGAGATTATATTATATGATTCTTCATCAAAACAAGAAATAAATTATGGATCATATGATATGATCCAAAACATGATACTAAAATATCTCAACATGATTTTATTGAGAATAATTGAAACAATATATTGTCACTTACTATAATGTTACTTTTGTGAGGTCCCATCTTTATCTTGCTGCTGGTAAACTTCAACAAGGGTATCAGAGCAAATGGTAATTCAAAAGATAAGATCATCTACACAAATCATATGAAAGGAAAGCAAAACAATGTTAGTTCCTGAAAAACTAAAGCATTGAAGTATGGGTATTATTACTGATAATCACATATAACATACAGAGGAAATGATAATTAGTTTTCCTGCACCAGAACTCCCACTAATGATAGCCACCACCAGGCTTGGAATAATTGCAATGCACCGTGTTACTAGATTTCGCTTCCATGTCTTCATTTTTAATTGGAGAAAGCCCTGTTTTGTTGGAAGTTTCAATTCTTAGAGTAAGGATTAGGAATATACACAGCTACATGGACAGATAGTATTATGGAGAAGACTATAACTAAAAATGTTATGCTGCTTATAAATTGTTTTCACCTGCATCACATACTGAGCTGCGAATGTTCCGGTGATAGTTGAACTCTGCCCTGACGCCAGCAACGCCACTGCATATACTTTAGAACTCCAATTCCCTACAATTGTCTGAAATGTGAGAACAAAAGTTAGATCAGATTTTCAAAGGATTTGACAGAGGTTGTGTTGGGTTTTGCTTAGTATTCCGTTTAGAAATTTTTAAGGGTTTTTGGTAAATTCATCATCAACAATCTATTGTCAACAAATTCATTTCTAACGATTCATCATGACAAATTCATTTCTGAAAAATTCACTGTCAGCAATATGATATGAATTTTCCACGATTTGAATTTGTCACGGAGATAAATTGTTGACGATAAATTATTGAAGGTGAATTTGTTGACTATGAATTATTGACAGAGACTTTTTAGTTAGATCAGATTTGCGAAGGATTTGATAGAGGTTGTGTTGGGTTTTGCTTAATATTCCGTTTAGAATTTTCTAGTTAACAGAATCAAAATGGGCTTACTTTCAAGAGAAAAGATGCATTCTTTATGTCCATGTTCGCACATTCATCTACAAGTTCACCAGATAAATTAGGCATCGAACAAGCAGCTCCAGTCACAGAAACGATCGATACATTGATCAGAAATGCCAAAAACAGAGCAAATGCACTCTCTATTAAGAAATATCTGCAAGCTGACTGCCATTAACAATTACAGGAATAGAATTAGCTGATTAATCAGGTGCTTATAAATCTGCTTTTTCATCCACCTCAATACATGAGTAAACTTACATTGATTCTAGAAGCAGGAGTTTTCCTTGAAAGGACCAAAGCTGAATGGAGAAATAAGTTGTGCCTGGGCATCAAATACACTGCATATTCAGTTTGAAGAATCTCAGGATTTTTCAATGTTGTTTAGAAGGGAAAATGCACTGTAACTTACGGCATAACAAGGGAACCAAAGAGAGAGATTGCAAGACCAGTTGCCCCACTTCCCTTTAATTGAGGAACAAACATCCCTTTCAAGACCTCTGTGAAATTGGGCTTTACATTTCCAAGCTCCAGAAAGAAGCAGACAGCCATTGTAAATACTAGAATAGTTATCAGCAACTCCAATTTTCTGATCTGTAATGACATAATTTTGTAAGCTGAGATTTTCAAGTGAATCAAGAACGAGGTTGGTTAATCTCAAGAACATATTTCTTGACATCATTGAAGAAAGGTTTATAAGTTAGACCAAAAAAGCTGGCTAAAAAAAAAATTATACAGTTGTACATATATACAATTCAAAATACATCAAACCTATGAAAATCTGAAAGCACTAAATGCAATGCAAGTTAAAAATTGAAAATGAGTACCCCATATCGCTGCACTCCAAGGAGGAGGAGAGTACTGAATCCTGTTAAGAGGACCCCAACCCATATAGGTATGTGAAATAGCAAATTCAGTGCAGTAGCTGTTCCAATAACTGATATGCAGCAGGAAAACATGGAAATTAGTTACTAATAGCTGATATGGTGCAAGCAAACACAGACTTTAGTTACAGTAGTAGTGAATTGTGAAAGACTCAAAGAATGAAGTTAGTAAGGTGCACAAATGACCAAAATAATTGAATGGGCCTGCCAAAATATAAGAAGAACTCTTAAAGCCTTTTCAATGAGCTTCAAAGAAATAGGAAAGGATCCTACAAGTCATTCCATTTTTGTCCAGAGACAAATAATAAAAATAGCAAAAATATAAAAAATAACAAGAACATTCATCTACAACATCCCATGTTAAAAAAACTTACAGAAATCCCTGAGTTAAGGGGAACTGGTGAAGTTATCCGTAGGATATTTTCTTTCAAGCCACTGGTACAACTCTGATAAAATTTCTGGTTTGAAATGAATATAGACCTATCTAATGGGTGCAGGCAGTTATAACTCTATTCCTATTGACTCTGTTAAAATAGATACAGAATATGAATGTGTAGTTTCAAACCTTCAGGAATGTCGGCGGCAATTACAGCCCCTTCTGCCAGCAGCCATAGTATGTAATTTACTCTTCTAGGGTACTCTGTTCTGCAATGTTCTGCAAGGTGCTTGCCTACAAAATAAGCCAGGAAATTAACTCCCGACTTAATTATTGACTAAAAGTAATAGCTTTTTGCCAACTAACCTGTGGCAACTCCCAAATTGGCTGCTCGAGACTGAAGAAGCAGGGCAAAAGAACAGGCAAGGAGAATGACCCAAAGCAACTACAAAGTAGTACACAGTTTACTTTATTATTACAAGGACTTTACTTATTTGGGTTTTGAGTTATATCAAATTTCAGCAAGGAAAATTGTGAATGCTTTTTAATCCCTTCACAACTGAGTGTTGAACGTTCAGATGGTTGCATACCTCATACTTGTATGTTGCACCTCCCTGTACGTCTGTTTGCACTGAGAGAAACAAGAGAAGCCATTGTACAATAATCAGGATGATTTGTATGCAACAAGAGAGAAGGATCATCTTGATAATAGATCATGGAGTTTGATTCGAAATGTTTATTTAAAAAACTCACACAGTTTAAATCCAGAAACTTTAACACTTGATTATCATGGACTGTGGAAACTTGATGCTGCTAACATAATCATTTGTCAACATTGAAAGAAAAAAGCTTCTTACCATTGCCAGGGTCCAAGTAGGCTATGGACACAAGAAAACCCGGCCCAACATATGATATAAAAGTCTTCCATTTGCTTTTCTGCAATGTATTTCAAATTATGTTAAGATGACAGAACAGTAAACAGTAAATGCTGAAATCAAAATTTATGATCTTTAATGGTTCTATTTAAATATTAAATAGTTTTATGGTTAAATAGTCAATAGCAATTTAGAGATAGTAAATCAAAATTTGAATGTTTTTTATTATCTAAACATTTTTTATCAGAATTATGAAATAGAGGGGCCAAACTCTTTACAAAGAAACAGAAATAACAACTGACGACTACCAAGTACAACAAGAAACACCAAGAAACAAAAACAATAACAAACCAGACACCCACAAAAGAAAATAGAAAATATAACAAATTGTCACAAAAGAACATAATAAAATTTGAATGTTAAGACATTCTACTTACAACAAGAAAACTATACCAATCTTTCTATGACTAAAATTTTTACTTTTAATATAAAAACACTGATTTTTTTTTTTTTATAACTATTTTTAACCATTAAATCATTTGAAAGCCAAATCAATGTAACACAGGCTTATTCTAACTCCTTGTTACTCTCCACTTTGCTTAGCATGAAGAAATGTTGCTCAGAAAAAAAATTTCATACTCTTCAAAACTAAATATTTCAGTTAAGTGACTGAAATTAGCAGACCTCATCTGCAGAGCCTGCATCTTGATACTTGTAAACCTCCTCAGTGGAAGTCCCATGGCTTCCCTCCAATCGCCCATCTGGCCCTACAACACCTTCCTCAGCCATTCAGTAGATTCAGCACAGAATATAAGCCACCCAAATTATCTACTATTCTTCACAGGTTTTAAGATCCAGCTTATTGCATTGTATTTATACAATAAATAATCTTTAAAAAACTCTTAATCAAAGAAATAATTCAGAATACTTTTGCTATAACTGTGGAGAATTTTTTTAAATTAATGCTTTATGACAAAGCCTGTAAGATATGACATGAGTAAATTTTTTTTATCAATGTTTTGGATTTTAAATTAGTGTTTTATGATCAAGCCTGTAAAATATGACATGTGTAAATATTTCTGTATCAATGTTTTGGATCAAAAATCAAGTTATTGTAATATCGTAAGAGTGATCAAATTAATTTTGTTTTAGAAGCCGACCTTGGGCTTTGGTTCGATTGGCCAAAACATCCTATTGCATACAAGACAAACTGAATTATTTTTAAAAGTTTATAAGATATTTAAATATTATTTTTTAATTATTTGATTGATTAGTAGTTCTCACAAGAACTTTCTTGATAATTTCCAATTTTTAATTAAGTTTCTATCATCCAAAATTCATTTAAAATAATATTTTGATTAAAAATGAGGTCATAACTATGATAAGCATTACAGTATATATAAAATAAAAATAATTTATTTTTAATTTAATTAAAAGTTAAATAGAGTTATTCATTAGAAATATATATTTATTTTAAAATTTTCTATTTTCTATTTCTTTTCTTAATTACGACAAGGTTTGACCTTTAAGTAAAATTTGTAAACCCATGCCAGGTGTACGTAATGTTTATTAATTTAAGGAATTTTAACGCTTAAATTGACGGCGTCCAGGGCATATTCAGGTAAAAGACAGAATATTTGTGTACTTTCCATCCAACTAACGGTTGCGTTTTAGACCTATTTATTCCTTAATTGTAGGAATGAAGAAAATATTATTAAATGGGAAGACCCATCGATGCTGGGACAATCTAAACAAATAATTGTTGACGACGGTGTGCATGCTGCATGCATATACACCTTATATTCCATATAAATGCCCTTTAATTAAAGTCTTCACTTTTGATTACATGTGATAATTAATTTTGATATTATTTTAATGGTGAAATTTGTATATTTATGTTATTTTTTTATTTGGTATTATATTTATTTTGAGGAGAGTGTTAATACATTTATATATTAATTTGAATGGTATAGTTTGGTATAAAGTTGGGTTTCTTGTCTTATGTCACCTATTTATTTGTTACATATTCTTATATATGTATCCTTCATCTCATTCATATGTTCACAAATCTTGATATAGTTGTCATATTTGATGGGGTGGATGGAGAAAGATCAAAACACAAACAAAGATTCAAAAATACAAACCCACAATTTACCAACACGTGCTACAACACCTCTAAATCAATCGATTACATGCTTGAATGCTCTGGCATTCATACTCTTTCTTGAATATCACTTCATACTACAACTTGATTAAATAGATAAAATAGAGTATTCAAGAACAATATAGAACAAAGAAGATTGATAGTGGGAGTACATTGAACTCATACATAGTCAGACATGCAATTAGTTTTTAGTGCATGATTGAAACAATGAAAAGGTTTACAGTTTCTAATAACTGTTACATATGCCCAACTAATTGCAAGTTATATGGGAGAAATTATGTTCCAACAATATCCACACTTATTACATCTACGCATGCACATACTTCCATATACTCATGATTCCCTTTGATTTGACCTTTTCTAGATCATAGGTCAAGTTCATTGTCGTAGAGTTGACCTTGAACCCCCCAAACTTGACCCTCTCAAATTCAAATTTGGCCAACTCTTTCCCATTTCTTTCTTGCCTAAAGTTAACCAATCACATATTTGTGCAATTTATTGCCATGCACTTGTATTCAAATGCATTCAACTACATTTTGATTCTTTCTTAGAGTTGACCAATCACATATTTGTGTAAATTATCGATATGTACTTGTATTTAAATGTGTTTAGCAACATTTTGATCTAGGGCCCATGTTGAAACCTAGGGTGCAAGTCTTTAGATGAGGATCTAGATGAAGTATGTGCACATGTAGAAGCATTATAAGACAAATCTCTCTCTCTCTCTCTCTCTCTCTCTCTCTCTCTCTCTCTCTCTCTCTCACACACACACACACACACACACACACACACACACACACACACACACACACACACACACAGAAAGAGAGATAGAGAGAACTGAAATAATTCTATACATGACATACACTTGAGAAGGCTGCATGACTAATTGAAATCTTCTAATCTTCCACATATCTATCTATTTCTTCAGTTACAAATGTGTCTATATAGATTGCATGTTATGAAGACAATGAACCATTAAGGAAAACAAATCAATCATTTTGGAAGTTGGCTCATTCCAACGCGTGGCTCATCATCCTAACAATTAGCAATGTAGTTTTTTGCATGATGTGGAATTAAGTAACCTAACATAGTACAAGCCATAGGGGTGCCACCTAGATTATAATGAGGATTACATTGTTTGGTGTTCAAAGTCTAATGCTCAAAATTGTGTTATGATGTGTGACTTGAGTTACCCTTTGAATTTTGGTTAGGAAGTGTGTTAGACCCTTATGAAGCCATGGTAGAAACAATAGAAGGAAGGTATGGTTATCACCAAGTCTAATCTTGTGTAGAGTGCTTCATACCATTGTTGGAGTGGGTGTGACATCTACAAAAGATTGATGAATGATCTTAGCATCACCATGATAACTTGGAGGGTTCTCTAGTGTATCACTAACCATGGAAGTGTTTCCATAGTTACTGTAAGTCATGAGAATGGTCTTGGCATTATTATAAAACCATTGTTGGTGGATCCCCCTTAATAAGTTGCCCCTCATAATATAATAGCCAGATTTACAATTAAGCCTAGGACATAAGTATAGAGTATTAACTATTAGTTGCTTCTCAAAAACCTATTTGGCTTCTTATGGGTGTTGACCCACTCTGACAACTTGGTACATGAGTATATATTAGTTTTGTATAAACGTGGTTTCTTTAATTTAATTTAATTTAATTTTGTTGCTGGAGGTTTTTCATCAGTTGGAGGGGAAGTGTGAAAATTTTAATATGCATTGTTGTATGGCACAATCTTCTTTGAAGTTGGCATGGAATGTGTTGAAAGTGGAATTACCTCAAGAATCTAGGATCACTTACTATGCATTGATACAACCACACACTAAGGATTAACAATGTGTGTACACATGTGACTATGCATGTATGGATTCCTAAGGAGTATATTATAGACCCCTATTAGTATTACATCACAAAGTAACTCCTCCATAATATGATTAATATATGAACAATGTCATTGGAGAGTGACCCATATACCTTGAATGTTGCAAGATTTGAATTGTCCCAATTTGTAAGACTACGAATAATCCCAATTAGTAAGGCTATGAATGAGGCACGATTTATAAATTTATTCATTTAAATGTTGTTGCAAAAAGAGGTTATTTATGTTCATTCCATTGAGAAACAATATCTAGTGGCTACCTTTGCACCCATATCTACAAATGGAATAGTCACTTTTCTTCAACATTTGGCACTATGGGGGTTGCTTATGCGGTGTTGACTAGAATGTTAGGATTGGTATCAATGATTCCACTTGAGGTCTTGACTTCATCATCCCCTATTTTGGCCCACATAAGCAAAATCCTTTTAAGCATGAAACTTAGCATTTGAGTGGCTACTACTTTTATGTCTATTAAACCATTTACCTTTCTCTGATAGCTTGCTCTTGTCTAAAGTGGAATTTTCTATGTTGTGGGGACCATTTCCCACTTTCCCATTTAATTGAAATCCTCCTTAGTGGTTGTTGTGGCTCTAGGAAAATTCGCCGCCAACAATTCACTGTCAACAATTCACTGTGGAAAAATTCATCGCCATGACAAATTCACCTCAATGAAAATTCACCACCATAGAAAATGTTAATGTGATTAATTTTTCATGGTCGTGAATTGTTGGTGGTGAATTTTTTTGCAGTGAATTTTCCGATGGTGAATTGTCGGTGGTGAATTTTCCGACGTTGAATTTTTCGATGATCGACGGTGAATTTTTCGAAGATGAATTGTTGGCAGTTGCCTAGTTGTTGCATAGTGATATGCTTCTCAAACCATTTTGAATTTTAACTAACTTCAATCTATATTGAAGGGAGGGTTATAGCCATTGTATTACTTTACGACTTGTTGATATGACCAAAATGATCCCATCCTTGCGTAGAGATCATGGAGGGCATTGATGTAGGCTTGGATTAACACGCCATATCCTTACTACAATTGTGACAACTAGGTACATGTAGCAATCACCATAGAAATCTTTAAGGAATTTTGACGCTTAAATTGACGATGTCCAGGGCATATTTAGGTACAAGACATAATATTTTTGTACTTTCCATCCAACTACGGTTGTGTTTTAGTCATATCTATTACTCAATTGTTTGAATGAAGAAAATATAATTAAATGGGAAGACCCATCGATGTTGGGACAATCTAAACAAATAATTGTTGTGCACACTCCATGAATATAAACCTTTAATTATATGAAAATATTTTTTTAGATGAGTTTACAATGTGGGATTATGAAAGTCTTCACTTTTGATTAAATTAATTTGGATATTATTTTAATGGTGAAATTTGTACATTTATGTTATTCTTTTGTTTGGTAAATATATATTTATTTTGAGGAGAGTGTTAATACATTTACATATTAATTTGAATGTATAATTTGTACAAAGTTGGGTTTTTTGTCTTATGTCACCTATTTATTTGTTACATATTCTTATACATTTATCCGTCATCTCATTCATATGTTCACAAATCTCGATAGAGTTGTCATATCCATGCTTATTACATCTATGCATGTTCATACTTCCATAGACTTATTATTCCCTTTGATCATCTAACCTTGTTTAAATCCTAGGTCAAGTTCGTTGTCATAGAATTGACCTTGAACCCCCCAAACTTAACCCTCTCAATTTCAAATTTGGTCAACTCTTGCCCATTTCTTTCTTGTCTAAAGTTAACCAATCACATATTTGTGCAATTTATTGACATGCACTTGTATTCAAATGCATTCAAGTACATTTTGATTCTTGCTTAGAGTTGACCAATCACATATTTGTGAAATTTATTGTCATGCACTTGTATTCAAATGCATTCAACTACATTTTGATTCTTGCTTAGAGTTGGTGAATCACACATTTGTGCAGATTATCGATATGCACTTGTATTTAAATGTGTTTAGATACATTTTGATCTAGGCTCATGTTGAAACCTAGGGTGCAAGTCTTTAGATGAGGATCTAGATGAAGTATGTGCACATGTAGAAGCATTATAAGACAAATGCATTTCACACACACACACAAAGAGAGAGAGAGAGAGAGAGAGAGAGAGAGAGAGAGAGAGAGAGAGAGAGAGAGAGAGAACTGGAATAGTTATATACATGACATACACTTGAGAAAGTTGCATGACTAACTGATATCTTCTAATCTTCCACCTATCTATCTATTTCTTAAGCTACAAATGTGTCTATATAGATTGCATGTTATGAAAACAATGAACCATTATGGAAAACAAATCAGTCATTATGGAAGTTGGGTCATTTCAATGTGTGGTCATCATCCTAACAATTAGGCAATGTAGTTTCTTGCATGATGTGCAAGTAAATAACCTAGCATAATACAAGCCTTAGGGGTACCACCTAGATTATAATGAGGATTACATTGTTTGGTGTTCGAAGTGTAATGCTCAAAATTGTGTTGTGATGTGTGACTTGAGTTACCCTCTTAAGTTTGGTTAGGAAGCATGTTAGACCCTTATGAAGCCATGGTAGAAACAATAGAAGGAAGGTATGGTTATCACCAATTCTAATCTTGTGTAGAGTGCTCCATACAATTATTGGAGTGGGTGTGACATCTACAAAAGATTAATGAATGATATTAGCATCACCATGATAACTTGGAGGGTTCTCTAGTGTATCACTAACTATGGAAGTGTTGTCATAGTTACTACAAGTCATGAGAATGGTCTTGGCATTATTATAGAACCATTGTTGGTAGATCCTCTTTGTAATATAATATCCCTATTTACAATTAAGTCTAGGAAGTAAGTATAGAGTATTGACTACTAGTTGCTTCTCAATAAACTATTTGGCTTCTTGTGGGAGTTGACCCACTTTGAGAACTTGGTACATGAGTATATATATATTAGTTTTGTATAAATGTGGTTTCTTTAATTTAATTTATTTTTGCTACTAGAGGTTTTGCATCAGTTGGAGGGGATGTGTGAAAATTTTAATATGCATTATTGTATGGCACAATCTTCTTTTGGATTGACATGAAATGTGTTGAGAGTGGAATCACTTCAAGAATCTAGCATTTCTTATTATGCATTGATACAACTACACATTGAGGATTAACAATATGCATACACATGTGACTATGCATGTATAGATTTTGAAGGAGTGTAATATTATATACCTCTATTAGTATTACATCACAAACTAAATCCTCCATAATATGATTAATATATGAAAAATGTCATTGACATGTATACCTTGGGTATTGCAAGTGTTGAGTCATCCCAATTTGTAAGACTACGAATGATCCCAATTTGTAAGGCTATGAATGAGGCATTTTATAAATTTATTCATTTAAAAGTTGTTGCATTTGAAGAGGTTATTTATGCTAATTCCATTGATAAAAAATATATTGTGGCTACCCTTGCACGCACATCTACAAATGGAATAGTCACTTTCTTCAACATTTGGCACTATGGGGGTTGCTTATGCGATGTTGACTAGAATGTTAGGATTCCTTATGCAATGTTGGATCATGTTGTTTTTGATGTTTTTCTCGACTCCCGACTGCACCAATGATTTTTAAAAATTATCCATGACTAGTTTTTCGGTGGTCTCGACTCATTGTTGCCACATGTCACCTAATCGCCACCGAAGGGGAGCTTCCCTTACCTTCTCTTCTGAGCCCCGATCTTCCCCCATGTGTCAATAAATTGGGCACGATAGACCTACTCTCATATCATTCTCTTTCGGGCCCCGACTACATGCCATGTAGCCTCCGCCTGTGCAAACTTTGGCGGGCCCCTTAAGCGGTGCCAATAGTAAAAAAACTGCCACATGTCTTCTCATTGCAAGCTATCATCAAAGGACAGGGAGGATGAACCACGGGTTGTGAAATGTTGCCACGTGTCCCTTCGGCGCATCTTCATTAAAAGGAGTGGTGTGAACGCCAAGTTTCCATATATTATCATGTGTTCTAATTGCCTTTGCTGGAAGGCGACACTTGTTTGCACAGGGTAAGCCAGGACCACTGCCATCATTTGCAGAGAATGCATCTGGCTCATGAATGACTAGGTTCATGCTCGAGGATATATTTTGTTACAACGGTCATGGTGAATCATTGCTTCGAGTATCATCATTCATGATAGGGAATTTTTTTGTTACAGTCCTTCAAGTGGTGGAAGCCCTTGGCTATATATACTGCTTCTTATTTCAAAGAAGGGAGAGAGCTTGAAATATTGAAAGAAGAATCAGGAAGACACCAAGCCTTTTGTTTTGTTAGATAATTGTAAAGACTCATAGATTGTGCCCTTGTAATTTGGCCTTCCTATTTCTTAACTATTGGATAATATTATACTATGTTGTTACTGAATAGTTTGTTTGCAACTCCAATGATTTGCATAGAATGTTGATTTAGAACCATGCCTCTAACTCTTTTTGTTCAGTAAATCTCTATGCAAATTATTTTATGTCATGAAATGAATTATCTAGGTCTTTCTCTTTGATGTTTGTTATTTCGAGACATAACAGATTGTTGAACGAGCCCTTAGACTGCATCTATAAGATAGGTCCATCATGCCTTACATCTAAATATTGGCACATGGCCCTAGTTAGATATTTTATTTTTATATCTTCTTCCTTTTCCCATTCAAAACACCAGTTCTATAAGAATTTGACTTCTTTAAAATTTGGAGGTTACTCAATTTAGCGCACTAGGTCCCCCCTTTAACTGAGTTTCCCTCAAAAGACTGTTACCTTGCCCAATTTTTGGCATCAATAGTTTTTCTTTTTCCTGGCATGCTCGATGAGACCTTCTAAATGTGTTTAAGCCTTAAGCAAGTATATGAGCCATCGACTTGTCACAAGATCCCAAATAACAAATAACCCTGGTTTTTTGGTACCAACTAGGAACATTACCAACTAGAACCCATCATGCAAACGTCCCGACCCCTCCACCAGCCATGTTACTAATCGCTAACCAAAACTATGTTGCATGGGATGTCGAAAGTCCTCTTAGAACACTAGTAGCACCTGTCATTTGGGCCCCCATCCCGATCTCTACTCTCAAATCTATTCCTAAGTTCACCGAAGATGGCTCAAGAACACCATCTGAACAACTACAAGATGTGGCAGACGTATGTTTGGTACATGGAGTTATAGACCATAACGTAGCACTAAGGTTGCTCGTAACTTCTTTTAGAGGAAAAGCATTAGATTGGTATCACACTCTGCCAACTAACTCTATCAACACTTGGGATAAGCTTGGGGATCCTTTTTATGAAAGATTCTCGAATGACAGAGATAGGTCTTCCCAGTATCACCAGCTAGAGATCATACAACAGGCTCCATATGACACCCTGGCCGAATTCAACACTCAGTTCCACATAGCTTGGCAAAGAATTTAGGCTGCAATCTACCCGCCACCCGATTTGGCATTTATGTTTTACCTGAAGTCCATCAACGTCGATATCTCAATGATGATCCAATCACTCAGCGGAACCACTCTACCAGATGCATATAGCATCGCAATTAAAGCAGAGAACAATCTGATTGACATTGGAAAGTTGTTGTCTGGGCCCATCATACCTATATTCCTCGAGCTACCATTTTTCGCCCAGGCAATGCCACCTACCATTGCAGCAGCTCCTCCTCAATCCATGGACACATACGCAAGTGTACTACAGAATGTCACACCTGGTTCCTTGAATGATGAGATGAGTGACATAAAGGAAATGTTGTGGGCTATGGCCAACGAGATATAACTGTCATGAAGCGCAACTAGGTCGCTCCTCCAAAGCCGACCTATCAGAATTATCAGGGCGGAAGGTCCTCTTACCAACAAAACCAGTTTCAAGGAAGCGCTCACACAAATCCTCAGGCACAAACAACAAGTCAAATAGTACCAGTACCCACTCTACTGCAGAACACCAACCTAAGCTCTAACAAAGAGCTAACAACAGGGCAAAACAATTTGGTCAACAACAGAAACCCCTGGTGTTTCCCTTGCGGCAATTCACATATGCCCTGAAACTTCCCACGCAAAAATCTACAATAGAAGGTGGAGGAGCAACACAACCAAGGTGCAACATTGGACAATGGGGGTTATGCATATACCTCTCTACAAATGGAAAATGCGGTACTCATCACTCAAATGCAGGGATGTCTCTGGAACAAGAGAACAATATAGCTCCCGACCATGCCCTCTTCTCATGGATGGAAGGAGAGGAAGCAATGTTCACATTCAAAGCATCCACTTCAGAGACCACACAGGTGCAGATTGATTACAACACTCGCTCCAAAGGGAGATTTATGGGTGAAATAGTCATCCCACAATTAGTTAGTCTGTAGCCTAAAAGTGCCCCCAACCACAAACTTAGCACCTCCTCAGTAGTACCACAATTTCCACCTTAAAGGGATATCATAACAAAAAAAGCTAAAGATAAAAAGCCTCTGAGTCCGCCACCATTTGATGCAGTGGAAGAATTGAAAAAATCATCCGCTAACGTGTCCTTGTGGGAGATCTTAGCCATTCTGGAGCAAAAGACATTGCTATAGAGGGCTCTCCAAGAAGACCCCATCATAGAACCAAAAGAGCAATCACTTCAAGGGGAGGCTATTGATCAATCACCTCCGACCAAAGTTCTTGTGAATACTGCAGAAGAGGTCTCTATTGAGGAAATCACCAGAGATTAAACCGATCAAGAGGAAGAATCCACATTCAAAGTCAGCGAAGGTAAACGTAAGCCGAGGCTATTTTTCCTAACCCTTATTGTGGGTAAGAAATTAATGCATAACTCTATGATTGACTCTGGTGCCAACACCACAGTCATGCCCAAGCAAATAGTTGAAGCCCTAGGGCTAAGCTACGAACCTTTGAATAAAGGATTCATGCAATTAGATGGGAATATGATTAATACTGTGGGGATCATTAAGGACCTTCCATTAACTCTATTTGTTTGCCCCAATATCATAGTCAAGAAGGATATCGTGATCATTGATATTCCTCCAATATTCGGTATGTGCTTGTCTAGAGAATTCACTTCTAAAATAGGTGGATACCTTTCCTTAGATTGGTCGCACTTGATTATAAGGACCAAACACAGTTCCAAAATGAAGCTAGTGTCCGAACCTTTACATTCAGAACATGTTGCAGATGAAGCTAAGACAGTCTTTGAGCCCACTCACACCTCCATCACCAAGGAGGAGATGTACTACACTTTCTAGAAGATGAAGAAATCACCAGAGATCAGAAAGATCAAGAGAAGGTTCTCCTAAGTGAGTTCATTGATAAAGACCCTTTCAACAATTATCATGCCACTGGACTAGGGACTTATGTCATTTATGATGAAGACCAAGCCATCCTGAAGGTGACACAAGAGCCCGAAGGTGTTTCGACCATAAAGATGTGGTCACTACACTTCGATGGTGTTAGACGCAAGATCGGTGCAGGAGATGAAATACGCCTGACTTCCCCAAGCGGTGAGAAGACAGTCAGATCTTTCTAATCCCATTTTTCCTTTTCCAGCAACGAGGCTGAATACGAAGGCCTCGTACTAGGTTTAAGCCTAGTAGAGAAAATGGGCATCAAGCAAATAAAGTTGTTCGGGGCTTCTAAGCTAACCATCAATCAAGTCTGGAATATCAGTGCAAAAAAGAATGTTCGTATGAGATCCTATGGAGAGAAAGTCTAGGACCTAATCGGGAGCTTTGAAACTTCCAATATTCAAGTTGTTCCTTGAGAACAAAATGTTGATACGAATTGCATGGCCGAAATCGGATCCCAATTCAAACTAGTTTTCGACCCAATGCATAACCGACACTCTATGGGAATGATATTTTGACCAGCAACTCCAGATGCTGGTCAGAGCTGGCAAATATTTGACAGCGATGAACACATCGCCTTGTTCAGTTCGTAGTCAGGAGAATTTTCTAAACAACTCCAAGCAAGGGTCGCTGAAACCGATGACGGACAAGACATTCATCCAAGGTCCCATAAGCTTCTGAAGAGTTTGGTCACTCTCGAAAATCCTTTTGATTCTTACAATGCAGGATCGATAAAGAGGAAGTTTGTAGCAAATGGAGGCAAGTATTCGGATTTTCAGATAAAGGATGGGATAAAAATCAAAGTCAGAAACGACGTCCTACATTAAGGTAAAGAAAGGCTCATCCATTTTTTTAAAGAAAATAATGAGGGGATGGTGGCTTGGCCATATGATTACCTCAAAGGATATGATCTCGGCATCATCCAACCTGCAATAGAGCCGAAAAGAGAGGCTAAATCGGCTTGCCAAAAACAAAGCCCAACGAGTCCCAAGATTGAAGCACTGATGGCGCAAAGGTTAGCAAAGCTAGTTCATTAATTAATTGTCTTCTCAGTCAAGCCTAACATTTGGGTGTTCAACCTCATCCTGATCCGAAAGAAGAATAGAGATATCCTCTTATGTATTGATTTTCGCAACCTAAATCGAGCATCACCAAGAAATCATCACCCACTACCCTCCATGGGATCAATCGTACACAACGTAGCAGGTTCGAGTGTGTTTTCTTTGTTGGACAGATGTTTGAATCAGAGACTGGATGGTAAGGGCCTAATGTTAAAATTCAATGAGAAGACAGTAAGACTCGGTCAGCACCAGAAATTCAACAGCTTGTGGGAGGGTCCATTCATAATAATTTAGTAAAGGCAATATAAGGCATTTAAATCAGAAAGCATTGAGAGAAAAGTGATAGGGATTCCTGTAAGGGAAATTCACCTTAAAAAATTTGTAGAACTCGATTAGACAGTTCTTCCATGTAAATATGTAATTATTGTGGTTATTTTCCTCTTTGTTCTTTTGTTTATTCGACCGGTCTTCCTCATCCATGGTGCAACGAAAATTCACATTATGATACAGAGAATAACACATATGCTAGAGGGGACAAGAAATATGCAGCAAGGCAAAAATTTTAAACATAAGCCATATCTTCCTTTTATTTATATACTTCGATAAGTATAGTAGAAAAATGGCTCTAAGACCACACTTTTAAAAAAAAGTATATATACTTATATATATTTCTATATTATGAAACCTTTTCCAGGCTATATACAAAAAGACTAATCAGTTTCAGTCTTAGAAGCATGAAAAGGAGGAAATATTCAGTCATGGGAAGAGGTAGCAACAACAACAACATCCAAAACCATATCATCCTTAACAACAACAACTAGTCCAACGATACCATCCAGAGAAGCAATGACAGGTGGTGGAGGGAACATCAGGTTCCTGAAATTGGTGTACCAGTCTATATCATAGAACGACACCACATTGTAGATTCAGAAGAGAAAGTGACAGGCATGGGTGACCTTTTGGTGATGTACTTCTTGCGTCTAGAGGCGGAAGCCGCTTAGGAATGACAACCACATGATGATCGCATCTTCTTCAATAAAACTATGAAGGTCGCTCATAGTCAGAATTCCTCCACCAAATGCAATATTTTCCACCACCTCCCCAAGGCCGTTCAGATACTTCTTTGGAAAAATTTATGTCACGAGACAGATGATAAGCGGCCTGGGGACTTGGATGTCAAGCATCGGTGCCACAAAATGGGAGCACACATCAGTGTTTACTTTGTACTTGTCCTCATATTCAAGGCAATCACATCCTAGAGCCCATTTTATGGCTATGATTGCCAAAGAATGCTTATTATTTGTCATCCTCTTCAAGCGTCTAATTGAAATCTCACCCAAAAAGGCAGTTTGAGATTTATGGGAGGTCAGCCTAATTGGGGTATTCATAATGTCAAAACCTATACTAATTTTAGACAACGACCCTATGCAAGATGCATAAAATCCAAACTCTATACTAAGAAGACTACAAAAACCAAATGCTAAACCAATCACCTAATGCTAATTCTGCTAAAAATTGCTAAGTTTGATTTCCCTACTGCCTAGGCACCTATTTATAGAAGCAACAAGGATAAGCGTGGTAATTTGAATACCATAAGCATGATGTTAACTAGGTACCACCTCGAACACTGCACCAAGGCTTGCTCAAAACTCTTACCCAGTTGCGGTTGTATGTATGATTTGTTGCGTACAAAATTAAGGCAAGCTAATCAATTAGCACAAGCTGGTGGCAGTATCCGATGGTAGTCTATTCGTTTGGATGTTGAGGTGTCATCCTGTAGGTGTTCCTCAAACTCCAAGAAAGGATGTGTATCTATTTGATGCTTATCGCATACTTTGGCATAATCATTCCGTTCAGGGTATTAATTACCATGACATACAACACCTAGTCTTCCTTAAAAACACCAGCACAATTTCCAAGGAAAATCGCACCATGGGTGGTAGGTACCTGGGGTCATTATGAATCCTTATCATTTCAAAATGGCAAGTAGTTCGCTTCGCACAAACCAAAAGGATGGCAGTACATGTTGAATTTAATGCAAAAAAATCAATTGTCATCTACCACTCGAAGGAGGACATAAAAAGCTAAGTATTGCATGCGGTTGTTTTAACAAAGAAAATAAGCTTTTTGAATACATATTTGGTGTAGAGAATTTTCAAAGTGCATAATTTCTAAGAGACACGTAGAAAATTTCAAATGTTTGAGGAAAAATGGAATCCACTATCCCTGAAGTAGCTCAAAATCCATAGATGAACGAGCCAGGTGAAACATCTGAAAGTTTGGCCAATGTGATGCTCACAACACCCATGGTCAATATTTTTCAGGAGGATGAGTCCTACGCTACGCCTGGAATCCCAAATAAGCCAAAGTGGTTTCGCACACAAAAAACCAAGAAGGGGACTCTTATGGATGCAAGTTTGGTAAAGGAAGAGTGGGATAAATTTATGACCCCGTCCTCAAGACTAACCCTAAGGGCTTGAGGGAAGCTACTTTCGCCATAATGAAGAAAGCCTTTGACAATCAACTATCATACAAACAATGGCTCTATAGACTCCCACAATATATGGTCCCTTATGTGCACCATTACCCATAAATAGTTCATGAAAGTATTTGATGTTTCAATCCGGTGACTGGTGCCATTGAGGGAAGAAGGTTGAGAGTCATGATAACTATGGAGGCTCTTAAAGACATGTTGTGCGTTCCCAGGAATAGCACTAGAGTGCTGCCAATGGATTCTTTCAACCAGAAAAAGGGTTCAAAATTTTGGAAGGGTGGAAGGAATGCCCTCAAATTTTATAATGCGGAGACCGGAAGGCCCTAGGATTGCCATCAACTGTTAAAAACTTTGAATCATTGTGTTGAATTCGTCCATGCGGACTTGCAAGATGCCTTCTCCATGATGACTTTTGTGTTCAGCTAGGACGATGACATGATCATGTCTAATCTTAGTTAAGCTTGGGTTTTCAACTAAGGAGGCAGAAAGAACATTTCTGGTATGATTTTGCAGACATAATTGTCAAAGATATGCGGAAGCAGATTGTCGAGTTTGAAACTGTTGGTAAGTTCAGATATCCTTCTCTTCTTGCCTATATGTTTCTACATCAGAATCCCAATTTCTTCAGGGAAAAAATAGAGTTGTCAATATTTGATGAGAAGAAGTGTCGGAAGCCAGTTTCAGTATGGATTCCCATCCTCTCTTCCACCTATGATTATTGTGCATTTTCAGACAAATTCTTGATTCTGATTTTGTGTGATTTGGGTGAGGATAATGACTACTATTGCTTGTCAGGTGACCAAATCGGCTGGATGCAATCCCTGTTCCCCAGGTATGACTGGTTCCTCAAGGAGGAATTCACATGTGTCTGAGTGCATGGATTTTGTGAAGAGCCAATATGACTACCTACATCCGTCATCGATCGGGTGCTAGCCCTTGAAGTGTTCCAACAACTGGCTATTATGGACTAGACCTTTTGCTCTGACCCAAAGAAGAAAAAGAGGGAATTTTTCAAATTCCTTATGAGCTACAAAACACTGGTCATGGTAAAGAAGAAATCAGAAGAGCTACTGAAGGAAAAGTTGGAGCACCTCAGGCTAGTTTTTATTTGTGATAAATGGGACTACAACCCTGAGGATGATTTGGGCGACACATTTATTAAGGTAAAGCATAGCCCTCAACCTTACTGGGAAGCACGACGAAATCCTCTGGATGACAATAGCAGATTCTAGGTGGACTTAGCGCTCATGACAAAGGATAATCAGAGGCCGTCATGGCTTGAGTTCTATCTCCTTGTGGGGAAGGTGGATGAAAATTTCCGCATGAACGCCACCCTCCGAAATAGTTTGATAAGGGAACAAGGCTGGAAGACAAAAGATCAATGATTTCTAGATTTATCGCCAAGAGATCAAGTGCCTAATTGCCCTATTCCAACACCCATCGGTTTTCGATACTGATGATCAATTTGATACTCTTTGGAATAGAGAACATATGGACTCTGACTTGAGTGATGAGGAGGAGGTTGACCCTAAAGATGTCGCACCATGCTTTGATAAGGGGAAGCAAAAATAGAAAGCAACGACGCAACCTAGCACAATTGTTAGGAGTGTGCGAAGGAATATTTCACAATCAGGGTCCTCGCAATCTCGACCCTGGGCCATGGGAAAGCCTGCAAAAATGTAGCAATCGACAAAAGCAGTAGATTTGGGGAATCCTCCACCAAGCAAAAGGCAACGCACTAATATTGCTTTGGGAGGTGGTTCGTAGGAGGTTGTGGTTGGCCAAGGGACAAAGATGGAATTTGTCACTCAGGTATCTTTCTCTCCCTCTCTTCTTGGCTCACAATCTCTTGTTTCTTCCACGATCCCTATGGAACCCACCGCTCCAAGTGTGGGCCTATCTTTCTTTGTCCCCGCTACAATGGTTGTGGGAGGTTTCTCCTAGTTTTCTCATATCGGACAAATGGTTTTCACTCCCCCATGAGATTTTTCATCTTTGATCGAAACCCCGTCAACATCCACGTTTGTTGCCCTATCTGCATCCATGGCTACCGCCCCCCGGGTATCTAAAGTCGTCGTCCCTGTTGCCTCCTCTGAGTCAATTCTGACTCAACCTTTGTAGCAGTTGGATCTCGTCATGTATCCATTGCCACCATCATTTCCCATGAGCCCCCCCACACCTTCGTGACCTAGGATTTGAAATATTCCTCCCTTCTCTCCGCTCACGGTTACCCTTCCAAAGAACAAAATGTCTAAGGTCACTTGCCTCTCATTCCCTTTTGTTGTCCCCCTTGGCGCACCCTTTGCAGGTGAACGCATTAGATCATCGACTCAATTCTTGTCGTAGAGCGATACAACAAAGCAAGCTCAAGCTCTCCGACTCTAGAAGCAAAAGGAAAAGGATGCCAAGAGGCCAGTGGAGCTCAGAGTCCAGACAATTTATCAGGAGACTCAACAATCATTACATTTCACAACCATGCATCCCAATGTTAGCAAACTATAGGGAGAAATGCAACCCGATGACTATGACATCCATTCCATCGGACTGGACTTGCGTGTTGCTCGACCATAGGATAAAGTTGAGCTAATGGAGGAGACACAATAGGTGGTGACCACTAACTTTCTTAAGTTTGGTCACAAGTTGAAGAAGATGGAAGATGAGCTCAAATTCATTAAAGGAAGGATATAAGTCTTGTTGGCCAAGGATAAAGCACAAGAAACAAAAAAAGTGTGCCTCACACAGAATGTGTAGGAAGAGCAATCTAGCTTGCAAAGGGAGCTTGAGAGGCTCCAATCCTAGGAGTCGGGTCAAGTAGTTGAGCTGCAACAAAGGAACCAGGAATTATCGGACAGTTTGCCCCAATCGGAAGGAGAGGTTCAACAAAAGAATGGAGAATTGCAACGACTACGCGCTCAGTTGGAGCAAGCAGTACAAGAAAAAGAGAAAAATCAAGCGAGTGCGTAGGCTCAACTTTAAGAAGATCTCTTGAACATCAGGCTTTCCTTGGAGTAGGAGTTCACAACCCGAAGCTAGGTTGAAGAAAGATGGTTGGCCACATAGAGAGACCTGCAGGAGAAACTCTCCTCTACCGCAGAACAAATTGCAAGGCTAACGCAAGAGATTTGGAGGAGGGATGCAAAGATTAATCTCTTGAAGAATATCGGTCAAACTCCTGCTCCATAGTCAGACCTCTACTTAGTAGCCCAACAACTATATGCTTCCTATTGGGAGAGAGTCAAGGCTTTATGTCCGACTCTCTAGCCCACACTTCAGCTCATGGTGGAAGCGATAAATTTATGCAGGGAGGTTCATGACACATTGGAAAAATTCCCACAATTCATAGGGGAAAAGGTTCTCGAATCAGAAAAGATGCTAGGCAAGCTATACACCGTGCCAAGCGAGGTCTGATACAAGCAAGGGTTGAAAATTAGAGGCCAGTCGCTAGGATCGTGAAAGAATTTATCCACTGCCATGAGGCCACCCTTCATGCTCAAAGATGCTCAATCACATTGGGGAAAACTATGGATAGCATATGGGAAAGGTTTTCCCAACTGTCCCAGATGGGCTTACCCTCTCCATTTCTTTCTGATGAATCAGTGGCTACTGCAGAGAAAATTGCAGCCAAAATTGAGGAGAGGAAACAAGATTTATCCATTTTTGAGAGCTCCAGATAGCCTCCTACCACTGAGGGCATCGAAGGTGTAACTCATCAGATCGCATGACTACTTTTCTAGCTCAAGGTCGGGTCCAGAGTATCTGCGATGCTACCTTTTAAAGAAGCGATCGATCTGCATGAGGCACATGAAAATCTACGTGCCATATCAATGCCTTCTGAGGTCGACTAGATGTTGTTGTAGATCACCCTTTCTAAGCTTTGACTCCAATGCTCAATGAATAAAGGCCATGGTCACAAAACCAAAGAATTTTGGATTTGTCATTTCGTAGGCGAAACTCCCCTGATAGTTGCCAAAAGTTGTAGATATTTAATATACCCCATGCTCCCTTCAGGTTGTTTTTGATTTTTTTCTCGACTCCCGACCATGCCGATGATTTTTAAAAAGCCTCCATGACCAGTTTTTTGGTGGTCTCGACTCACTACCACCACATGTTACCTAATCGCTCACCGAAGGGGAGCTTCCCTTCCCTTCTCTTCTGAGCCCTGATTTGCCCCTACGTGTCAATAAATTAGGCACGATAGGCCTACTTTCATATCACTCTCTTTTGAGCCCCAACTGCATGCCATATAGCCTTCGCCCGTGCAAACTTTGGCGGGCCCCTCAAGTGGTGCCAATAGTAAAAATGTTACTACATGTCTTCTCATCGTAAGCTCTCATCAAAGGATGGGGAGGATGAACCACGGGCTACGAAATGCAGCCATGTGTCCTTTCGACGCATCTTCATTAAAAGGAGTATAGGGCAAGCCAAGACCACTATCATCATTTGTAGAGAATGCATTTGGCTCATGAATGATTGGGTTCATGCTCGAGGATCTTTTTTGTTACAATGGTCGTGGTGAATCATTGCTCTGAGCATCATCATTTATGATGGGGAATATTTTATTTTACAGTCCTTCAAGCGGTGGAAGCCCCTGGCTATATATACTGCTTCTTCTTTTGAGGAAGGGAGAGAGCTCCAAATATCGACAAAATAATCAGGAAGACATCAGGCCTTTTGTTTTGTTAGATAATTGTAAGGACTCATAGACTGTGCCCTTTTAGTTTGGCCTTTCTGTTTCTTAACTATTGGATAATATTATACTGTGTTGTTACTGAATAGTTTGTTTGCAACTTCAATTATTTGAATAGAACGCTGATTTAGAACCATGTCTCTGACTCTTTCTGTTCAGTAAATCTCTATGCAAATTATTTTGTCATGAAATGAATTATCCAGGTCTTTCTCTTTGATGTTTGTTATTTCGAGACATAGCAGATTGTTGAATGGGCCCTTAGATTGCATCTACAAGATAGGTCCATCGTGCCTTACATCTAAATCTTGGTGCATCGCCCTAGTTAGATATTTTATTTTTATATCTACTTCCTTTTCCCATTCAAAACCCTAGTTATAGAAGAAGCCGACTTCTTTAAAATCTGGAGATTACTCAATATAGCACAATAGGTCCCCCCTTTAACTGAGTTTCCCACAAAGGGCTGTTACCTTGCCAAGTTTTTGCATCGACAGATTCCACTTGAGGTCTTGACTTCATCATCCCCTATTTTGTCCCACATAAGCAAATTCCATTTAAGCATGAAACTTATCATTTGAGTGGCTACTACTTTTATGTCCATTGCACCATTTACATTTCTTTGATAGCTTGCTCTTGTTTAAAGTGATTTTTTTTATGGTGTGGAGACCATTCCCCACTTTCCCATTTAATTGAACTCTTCCTTAGTGGTTTTTGCATAGTGATAGGCTTCTCACATCATTTTGAATTTTAACTAAATTCAATCTAGATTGAAGGGATGGCTATAGCCATTGTATTACTTTAGGACTTGTTGTTGCTATGACTTAAATGATCCTATCCTTGTGTAGAGATCATGTAAGGCATTGGCGTAGGCTTGGATTAACTAGTCATATCCTTACTACAATTGTGACAACTACATGCAACAATCACCATAGACATCTTTAGGATATCATTCATCCTAAAAAGCTTCCAAGGAATTTTCCTAAGAAATCTTAGATTTTCCTCTTGTTTGGTTTTCCTCTCAAAATGAATGGGCTTGCTACCATTTCTTAATGGGTGGAGATATTTTTAATTGTCCAATATTGATTTTTTATTTTTCAAAATATTCATTCACGAAAAAAATGATAAATTGATATGACCATTTTTCTAGTACATCCAATTTAATGTTTAGGTTTACTTGAAACCTAGGGGGGACCAATCACCAAAATACATACTTGATGATGAAGTCAATTGAATCACCCATTTAAGGACTTACACAAAGTGGCTTAGTAAAAATTTCTATTTTTCCATGAGTGCTTCTATGATTTCAATCTTCATCATGAAATGTATCTCCTCTTTCATTTGTTTTGACATTCTAAAATGAGTCATGAGGTATTCTAATGACTCTTAAGGCTTGATGTTAGGAAAATACTATGATTGCATTTGATAGGTCATGTAAGATGAAGATTAACTACTAGGATACCACTAATCTATGGTCTACATTAAAACCTAGTTGACGAAACTTTAGCTAAGAATCTAGATGAAGTTATGTGTGTGAGGAAGCTTAAAGACACAAACATAGTTCAAAGAGAGATACATATAACTAAAATAGTAAATTTATTTTGTTTTTATTTTCATCTTATACATGGCATACACATGAGAAATATGTATTACTACCATCTTTTAATCTTCTACTTGTTATGATATTTCTTGAAAATATTAGTAAAAACCAGAAATATAGTAGACCACTTTGAGGGGGTGACCTCCAATAATTAGATAATAATATATAAATTCAATATTGTATGATATGATGATATGGGAGATAGTTATCTTCCTTATTTATAGGCTAAACTATGTAGGGACATATCCCTTCATCCTAATTAAGAGGTATTAATGCATTAACTATTATTTATGTTAGGGTTAAACATGCCACAAGTGCTTATCCTTAGGAATATGTAAATAACAAGCAAAATAGCAATCAAACACTATAATATTACCTTCCCAAATTACTCAATCAATAAATCCCCCAACGATATATGACTTTTGCACTTTATATTTAGTGTGATTACAAGTGTCATTTGCCAAAAACAACAAAGTGGACTTGATCTTAGTGCTTATAGATGTCAAATTTTCCCACAAGCTCAAAGTAAATTTTCTACACATAATAGAATCAATTTTTTCACACCATTGCAAAGTACACAAAAAATTATATACTTTCAAAAAAAAAAATCACCCAAAAATGTTATTGTAGGAGAAAGAATGAAGCCTCAAAAGTTTCCAAAACAAGAATGACTCAACAACATCTATGAGAACCTGAAAATTCTAAAATGAATAAGGCACCAAAATAAAAATTAAAAATTGCACCACTATGTAGAGCACAAAATTTTACCCCAAATTAAAAAAAAAAAATCTTGAAAAAAGGAGATCGAGTGACTAAGTTACTGCTATTTGAAGTTAGACTGCAAATTCAAAACCGTTGATGAAGAGGTGGGGGGTGGGGGGGGAAGGGCAAATTGGAGTGACCTACTAATAGTCATTTGGCCATCAAATTTAGCATAGTTACAAATGAGAATCCTTTGACTATCAAATTTAAGATAGTACTTATGAAAGTCATTTAGCTGTAAAATTTAACACAGTATTTGAAGATGGTTGTTTGGATGTCAAGTTTAAGATGGTTGAAACTTAAAATCACCAAAAACATTTTGCCAAAAGTGATTGTATTATATATGAAAATAAGGGTTTTAGGGCCTTTTGAGCGCAATTTGAGGATCAAATTCAACCCAAAATTCTCTGAAAAGACAACTCCTTGTTGGATTTGACACAAACTCCCCTCTTCAAATCCTCATAGATCTAGCCTCATATGTTTGATTTGGATGAAACAAAAGGAAAAACTGATTTTTTCAAACCTTTTGAACTCAACAGTGAGCTTATATTTGCACCAACAAGCTCCAATTTGAACCTAAAATACAAAGCCACAAAGAAGAAACCCCCAAATATAGTATTTCTTTTCAAATTTTTTTGATTCTCTAAGTCATCATTTGATGCAGGAGAAGAGCATACTCAAATTTTCAAGATCCGCCAATATTTTCAACCTATATCTCTCAATAAGGACTAACAAGAAGCAATCCCACAAGCTCTAATACCATAGGTTAATATATTTTTGTGGTCAATGATCCCTTGGTCTACTAGTGAAGTTGAATGGTTCTAAATGAACCCACTATGGATTAGTTCTTGCTAAGTGCAAGGCCCCAACATCATAAGGGGTGAAGCTAAGATTGTGCCTCAAGAAACTTTGATAAAATAGATACCTGTCAGTTCTTAACTCTTAGTCAAAGAAATTTCAACCTAACACTCAAACTATAATTATGAGTTTGATATAAAAATCTTACAACAACAATTGAATTTTCCCACATACTTCCTTTTAATCATTTCACTTTAAAAAAAATCATAATCTCAAAATAATGGGGCTTTCAATATATGCTTTAAATTTCAGATTTTATTAAAATCTTTTGTGATTTATTAAATGCAACAAATCTACCTTTTCAAACTCTTACTTGAGATTTTGCGTTATTGTTGTGTCAGCTTCTTTTCACAGCTGCCACGCCGGTGTCTTTACATTTAAACAAACTGCTATTTTCCTTTACGTTGCTTTCATCTCATATTCAACGCCACACTTTCTAAACTTCTACAATGGAATATAATACACCTATGCGGGCTCCTTTTATTTCTAGTATGCCTTTAACATACTAATTAGTATGCCTCTGTGATGGTTATGTCTTATGTGCATGCCTCTGACTTTTCTATTAGGTCACCTTCTATTTTTAATCTTTCAATTGAATATTTTTATGTCATTACATTATGTTGGTCTATGTCACCTTCTAGGAGGTGTATTTTGATTTGTGCTTGTTAAAATTTTCAATTCTTCGAAGCAAAACATCTTATTTAGATATGGTGTCATTATTGGTTGTTGTAGATGATATATGTCATATTGGCTGATTTAGATCATTCATAAAATTCAATGTAAGTCTATATAATAAGAGATTTAATCTATAATGAACGAGTTAGTCTTGATTTTCATAGTGTAGCTAAACTTACTACAAGATAAGTTATATCAATTTTTATAGTCAATTTCAGTCATGATATAGTTATATTTTTATTGATCAAATGTAGGAGGGGCATGAGCTATTCTAGTGTTCATTACAATTGATTTCAGTTATGAATGTTGTCAATTCTATGTCATGGTTAGAGCCAATAACCAATTATCTTATATTTTGCACTTTGGTTATAATATCTGGACCAAAACACAAGAATCATATGCAATCATTAGTTTTTCCTATGTCCATTTGAATCTATCAAGTTTGAATTTGGTTTCATCACTAGAGATCCTTAAAATTATTTCCAATAATATATTTCAGTAGAATAGAAAGTAAAATCCTTAACTTGACAAGGTTGAATATTTGTGCTAGATATGTTACTATTGGAATGCATCAAAAGTGGGTTATGATTCTATTTTCTATCATAGGACCCACTTTCATTTAGTTAAAAAATGTTCTTAAAGAATGATTGATATAAAATTTGTATCTTGCATATATTTTATCCATTTGATTAGAAAGACAAAAGATCTCTAATAATTTTTTTAAAATGTGGGACAAAAACTTGAGTATATTCTACTCTTGCTCATAATTAATATTTGTTTGGTCTCTCTTCTACATTTGTCCCAACATAATATTAATATTATTTAATTTTGACAATGTATTTGAACTAAAAATTTTCATGTTGGAATGAATATAAGCTACACCTCATGTGGATTTATATTATTAAGTTTATTATCTTTTTGAAGTTGTGTACTTGTGTTGGACATTTTGCCTCCCTAGAAGGAAAAGTAATGGGTGGCCCACAAACATGCCTAATCAACTCACAAGGAAAATAAGTAATTGTTAAACTTATTATTCATCAAGTGTATATTTTCTAATGAAAATGGCTAAAATCTCCCTTCATTTGTTTGTCTGTGTGTTAGCTTAGTGGTTTATTAAATACTCATTTTTTATACTAGCAATGGATTTATTATTTATTTTCACGACTTTTTTTAATTTTATCTAAAGAAGGATGTGAGAATATTGGTAAGGATGAAATTGCTTCTAAATAAATAATTAAAATTATTTTTTTTGTCAAAGTATGGGAGATTATTAAAATTTAGAAGGAATGATGTGTGTGCATTGGCTCTAGGAAAATTCACCGTCATGACAAATTCACCACGAGAAAATTCACCGCTGTGACAAATTCACCACGAGAAAATTCACCGTCATGACAAATTCACCTCAAGGAAAATTCACCACCAACAATTGATCTTCATTGCATTAAAAGTTTGCAATTAATTTTCCATGACGATGAATTTTCCTTGAGATGAATTTGTCATGACAGTGAATTTTCTCATAATAAATTATTGACGGTGAAGTTATAAAAACTCCATTAACTAAAAAGGGATGGTTTTCATATTTGCTACATGCACTCACTACTTCCATGAGCCATACATTGATAAATGACTTATATTCACCTCACTAGAGCATATGCATTTTTTACAAAGATTTCATATATACTTGCATTGAATATCCTAAGTAGGATTCTTAATCATTAGTTCTAAATAAAATGACAATTGAATGTTATTTTATCATTTATTTTGAATGTTGGGTTGAAAATTAGTGATATTAGGCCCCTAACTAAATCACAATATTACGGAAAGGTTTTACTTTTGTTTTATAAAGTCAAATTTGAGAAAGAGACTAGGTGATAGGTAGTGTTTATTAATCTAAGGAATGTTGACGCTTAGATTAATCTTTTAGAGACGGCGTAAGGCATATTCAGGTACAAGACAGAATATTTTTGTACTTTCCATCCAATCTAACGGTTACACTATCTATTTCTCATGGTTGAAATGAAGAAAAAATAATTAAATGAGAAGACCCATAGATGCTGGGACAATCTAAACAAATATTTTTTGTGAGTGACGGTGAAGATGATGTATGAATCTACATTGAATTTTCTTTTTCAATTTGGAATTATGAAAATCTTCGCCTTTTATTACATGTGATAATTAATTTTGTATATTATTTTAATGGTGAAATTTGTAAATTTATGTTATTTTTTATTTAATATTACATTTATTTTGAGGAGAATGTTAATTCATTTACATAATAATTTGAATGGTATAATTTGGTATAAAATTGGGTTTTTGTCTTATGTCATCTATTTATTTGTTACATATTCTTACACATCTATCCCTCATCTCATTAATATGTTCACACATCTCAATGTAGTTGTCATATCCACACTTATTACATCGATACATGTGCATATTTTTGTATACTTATTATTCCCTTTGATCTAACCCATTTTTAGATCCTAGGTCAAGTTCATTGTCATAGAGTTGACCTTAAATCCCCCCAACTTGACCCTCTAAAATTCAAATTTGGCCAACTCTTGTCCATTTCCTTCTTGTCTAAAGTTAACCAATCACATATTTGTGCAATTTATTATTGTGCACTTGTACATTCAAATGCATTCAACTACATTTTGATTATTGCTTAGAGTTGACCAATCACATATTTGTGCAAATTATCGATATGCACTTGTATTTAAATGTGTTTAGCTACATTTTGATCTAGGGCCCATGTTGAAAAATAGGGCAAACGTCTTCAAATGAGGATCTAGATGAAGTATGTACACATGCGGAAGCATTATAAGACAAATGTATTACACGCACACACACACACAAACACACAAAAAGAGAGATAGAGAGAACTAAAATAGTTATATACATGAGATACACTCGAGAAAGTTGCATGACTAACTGATAGCTTCTAATCTTGCACCTATCTATCTATTTTTTAAGTTACAAATGTGTCTATATAGATTGCATGTTATGAAGACAATAAACCATTATGGAAAACAAATCAATCATTATGGAAGTTGGGTCATTTCAATGTGTGGTTCATCATCCTAACAATCAGGCAATGTAGGTTCTTGTATGGTGCGCAAATAAATAACCTAGCATAGTACAAGCCTTAGGGGTGCCACCTAGATTATAATGAGGACTACATTGTTTGGTGTTCAAAGTGTAATGCTCAAAATTGTGTTGTGATGTGTGATTTGAGTTACCCTTTGAAGTTTGGCTAGGAAGTGTGTTAGACCCTTATGAAGCCATGGTAGAGACAATAAAAGGAATGTATGGTTATTGCCACTTGGCTAATCTTGTGTAGACTGCTCCATACCATTATTGGAGTGGGTGCAACATCTACAAAATATTGATGAATGATCTTAGCATCACCATGATAACTTGGAGGGTTATCTAGTGTATCACTAACTATAGAAGTGTTGTCATAGTTACTGCAAGTTATGAGAATGGTCTTGGCATTATTATGGAAACATTTATGGTAGATCCTCCTTGATTATTTGCCCCTCCTTGTAATATAATAGCCCTATTTACAATTAAGTCTAGGAAGTAAGTATAGAGTGTTGACTACTAGTTGCTTCTCAATAAACTATTTGGCTTCTTGTGGGAGTTGACCCACTTTTACAACTTGGTACATGAATATATAGATTAGTTTTGTATAAATGTGGTTTCTTTAATTTAATTTTTTTTGCTGCTAGAGGTTTTGCATTATTTGGAGGGGAAGTGTGAAAATTTTAATATGCATTATTGTATGGCACAATCATCTTTCGAGTTGGAATAGAATGTGTTGAGAGTGGAATCACTTTAGGAATCTAGCATCGCTTACTATGCATTGATACAACTACACACCAAGAGGATTGGACGTTGTTTCAGCTGTGGTGGCTACAGTGGGAGCTTGGGAGGCCTGCTAGGGCCCTCCTCCTTTTGTCTCCTTGCTCGGAAAGCCTCTGGCTGGTGCGGACCTTGCAGGTCTGCCTCTTGATGTGTTGTCCCCAAACAAGTTTTCTTTGCCTATGCCTTCTACGATGGTTCTTGAGGTCATGGCGCCCTCTGTGGTTGGCTACGAGTTGGATGGGTGTGTCAGGGGTTCGAATGCTCCACGGGTTGTGAGTTTTTTCCCTATTGTTGCTCAAGTGGATGTCTCAGTTAAGGGCTTTCCTTCTTGGGTGAAGTCTTTTTCTAAGGTTGCTAAGGTGGTTTCTCAACCTCTTGCTCTATCTCATGCTCGACCTCTGCCTTGTGCTCGTGATTCCCTATGGTGATATGTAGACCTAAGGTTTCTGAAAATGAGGAATTTAATTTATTACAGGGAGTGGTCTGTAGGTTTAATGGCATGTGGCCCTCTCTTCCCAACCTCCATGACTGGGTTTCCACCTCTAGGAAGTCAGTAGTCTCTAGGGAGATTGAGCTCTATCCATGCACTAGGGGTTTCATTATAGCAACCTTCGGAGAGCCTGATCATGTGTCGGTTAGGGGATGGATGTGGGGGATTCATTCACTGTCAATCAGACCTTGGTCTTGCTCCTTCAATCCCTTTATAGAGCCATTGAATACCAGACCTGTTTGGGTCCGTCTATCGAATCTCCCTCTCCAATTTTGGGAGGATTCATGTTATGAAGCTATTGGCAACACCATTGGACACATTTTGATGGTGGACTATGTGACTCAAAATCTTGGACACACTATGGTAGCTCGTATTTTAGTTGATTTGGACATCTCCAAACCCCTCCATGCTGACATAGTCTTGATGGTGGTGGATAGACCTTGGAATCAACTCTTAGACTATGAGGGTCTCCCTTTTTGGTGTAGGAGATGCTTCTCTGTGGGTCATTTGGCCTCTGGTTGCCCGCTTTCCCACTGCAAGGGTGTTGGTATGTGGCGACTGATCATTCTATACTGTACACTCTTCATGTATCCTCGTCGAAAAAGGGAAAAATCATTAAAAGGGAAAAAACCCCGATTTTGTATAATCGTAATTTATAAAGGGTTTGGGATAGAGTTACAGTATCATAAGAAATAGGTGATTATTCACGATATTTTAATAGGGTTTTTGCACTGGTTAATAATATCATTGGATGGCTGCGGTTTGGTGGATGTAGCCCACATTGGGTGAACCACGTTAAATTCTCTGTGTTAGTTTTATGTGTGTTTTATTTCTGGTTTATTTGATAAAATCTGCATTTAGCTTTTAGATATCTGCCTTTAAAACCTAACAAGTGGTATCAGAGCGGGTTGTTTTCGATTATCGTTTGCAGGAAAGTCTCACGGTTGAGTGGGAGTCTCACGGTTAAGTGGGAGCAATGGCAGACGAGGGTAAGATGAAGGTTGATAAGTTCAATGGGTAGAACTATCAGTTATGGAAGATGCAGATGGAGGACTATCTCTATCAGAAGGATTTATGGCGGCCATTGGAAGGGAAAACCAAGAAACCCACAGCAATGACGGATGAGGACTGGGATATTTTAGACAGAAAGGCACTTGGTAGTATTCGCTTATGCCTAGCACAATCGGTGGCGTTCAATATCACAACAGCAAAGACAACTCTAGAGTTGATGGAAACCCTAGCAAAGTTGTATGAAAAGCCTTCCGCTTCGAATAAGGTATTTCTTATGAAGCGTTTATTTAATATGAAAATGGTAGAAGGTGGATCACTTACTGATCATTTAAATGAGTTCAATACAGTTACCAGTCAATTAACTTCTGTAAAAGTAAACTTTGATGAAGAAGTTAGGGCTCTTTTGATTCTGTGTTCTTTGCCTGAAAGCTGGAGTAGCTTGGTAATGGTTGTTAGCAATTCTGTTTCTGGTTTAAATACATTAAAATTTGATGATGTTGTTGGTGTTATTTTGAGCGAGGAAATTCATAGGAAAAGCTCAGGTGGAACATCCACATCAGGCAGTGTTTTGAATGTAGAAAACAGGGGTAGAACAAAGGAGAGAAGAAACAATTATGGAAGTCGTGGGAAGTCACGAGGAAAATCAAGCTACAGAAGGTCCCAATCTAGAGATAAGAGGGATTGCTGGTACTATGGTAAGCCAAGTCATTTAAAGAAAGATTGTTGATCTCGAAAAAATAAAGAAGGAGATGAAAAGGAAGGAAATAAAGAGGCAAATGTGGTAAGTAATAAATCTGATGAGGATGCTTTGATTCTTTCTCTTGACAATGTTGATGATTCTTGGGTGTTAGATTCAGGGGCTTCATTTCATGCTACGCCCCATAGAAATTATTTTCTTGATTATGTCCAAGGGGATTTTGGGCTGGTTTATTTGGGAGATAATGAACCCTGTCAGATTGTTGGAAAGGGAAGCATCAAGATTAAGTTGCAGAATGGGAATCATTGGCTACTACATGAGGTAAGGCACGTTCCAAAGCTAAAAAGAAATTTAATTTCAGCAGGGCAACTAGATGATGAAGGTTGTGTTGTTACATTTAGTGATAAAAATTGGAAGGTTACAAAAGGTGCCTTAGTGGTAGCAAAAGGTGTGAAAGTAGGCACCTTATATCTTTGTACAGGTCATACTGTTCCTTCTACTTTAGCTATTGTAGATAAAAATCAATGTTCAGGAACAGTTGCTGCAGTTCAGCAGGAAGAAAATCAGATAGTTGCTGCGAATTCTGAATCAGCACTATGGCATAACAGACTTGGTCACATGAGTGCAAAAGGTATGAAAGTACTTCATTCAAAGAATGCTTTACTAGGTCTAAAATGTGTTAATATGGATTTCTGTGAAAGTTGTGTGTATGGCAAACAAAAGAGAGTTAGTTTTCTCAAGGATGGGAAACAAAAGAAGGATGAGAAATTGGAGCTTGTGCATATGGATGTATGGGGACCAGCTCAGGTATCTTCTCTCGGTGGCTCTCATTATTATGTCACATTCATCGATGATGCAACTAGGAAGGTATGGATTTATTTCATTAGGCAGAAATCTGATGTATTTGAAACTTTTAAAAAATGGAGAAGCTTGGTTGAGAATGAGACAGGTAAAAAGTTGAAATGTCTCAGATCTGATAATGGTGGTGAGTATTGCAGCAAAGAGTTTGAAGATTATTGTTCCTCTAATGGTATTCGTAGGCAGAAAACGGTTCCAAGGACTCCACAGGAAAATGGAGTGGCTGAGCGTATGAATAGAACAATAATGGAGCGTGCACGAACTATGAGATTGCATGCTGGGTTGCCTTTAAACATGTGGGTAGAGGCTGTAAATACTGCTGTTTATTTAATTAATAGAGGTCCTTCTAATCCTTTGGGTTGTGGTATTCCAGAGGAAGCATGGAAAGGTAAGAAGGTAAGTTATTCTTTTCTGAAAACCTTCGGTTGTGAAGCATTTGCACATATAGATTCTGAAAATAGAACCAAGCTTGATGCAAAATCAAAGAAATGTATATTTGTTGGATATGGCATAGATGAATTTGGTTATAGGCTTTGGGATTTTGAAAATAAGAAAATTGTGAGAAGCAGGGATGTCATATTCAATGAGAAAATGTTGTACAAAGATCTATTGCAGCAGCATGAGAAGAAAGAACAGGATTATGCAGTGCTGGATGATATTACAAACACCAATGTTCCAGTGGTTCCTCATGCTCCGCAACAGCAACAACAAGAAATACCACAAACTCCAGTGAATGTTAGGCGATCTTCAAGGTTAAGTAGACCTCCAGAAAGATTTTCTCCCTCTTTGTACTCTATTCTATTAACTGATGCTGGTGAACCAGAATGTTATCATGAAGCTATGCAGGTGGATACCAAGGTTCAGTGGGAGCATGGAATGGAAGAAGAAATGGACTCCTTGCTGAAAAATCAAACTTGGGAATTATGCAAGTTGCCTGCAGGTAAAAAGGCTTTAGCAAACAAATGGGTTTATAGGATGAAAGAGGAGGATGGAGGTAAGAAAAGATTTAAATCCAGATTAGTTGTAAAGGGATTTGCACAGAAATAGGGTATTGATTTTGATGAAATATTTTCTCCAGTTGTTAAAATGACCTCTATTCGTACTGTGTTAAGTATTGTGGCTATTGAAGATTTGCATTTAGAACAACTTGATGTTAAAACTGCCTTTCTCCATGGTGATTTGGAAGAGGAAATTTATATGGAACAACCACAAGGATTTGAGGTCAAAGGTAAGGAGAAACTAGTGTGCAGATTGAAGAAAAGCTTATATGGCTTGAAGCAAGCACCTCGACAATGGTATCTTAAATTTGATAGTTTTATGGCTGAGCAAGGTTACAACAGGTGTAATTCAGACCATTGTGTTTATTTTAAGATGCTAGGTGAAGATAGCTACATTATTTTATGTTTATATGTTGATGATATGCTTGTAGCGGGGTCTAACATGGATCACATAAAGGAGTTAAAACAACAGTTAGCAAATTCATTTGCTATGAAGGATTTGGGGGCAGCAAAACAAATCCTTGGTATGAAGATTACAAGAGATAGGAAAAACAGGAAATTGTTTTTATCTCAGGTTGATTATGTTAAAAAGGTGTTGCAGAGATTTCATATGGAGAATGCAAAAGCTGTCAGCACACCTTTGCCCAGTCATGTAAAATTGACTAAGGATATGTGTCCAAAGACACAAGAGGAGGAAGAAAAAATGTCCAAGGTACCATATGCTTCAGCTATAGGTAGTTTAATGTATGCCATGGTATGCACGAGACCAGATATTGCACATGTTGTAGGAGTTGTTAGCCGGTATATGAGTAATCCAGGAATTGAGCATTGGAATGCAGTAAAATGGATTCTCAGGTATTTGAGAGGTACACCAGATAAACATTTATGTTTTGAGGGCTCTAATACAGATTTAAAAGGCTATGTTGACTCAGATTTGGTAGGGGATATTGATACCAGGCGGAGTACCACAGGTTATGTATTTACCGTTGGTGGGACAACAGTAAGTTGGATATCTCGATTGCAAAAAGTGGTTGCTTTATCCACCACAGAGGTAGAGTATGTGGCTGCAACAGAGGCAGCAAAGGAGATGATATGGATGCAATTTTTCATGGAAGAGTTGGGAAAACAACACGCTGAAAATTACTTGTTCACAGATAGCCAAAGTGCTATACATCTTGCAAATAATTCTGCCTTGCACTCTAAAACCAAACACATACAGTTGAGGTATCATTTCATTCGGTCAGTGTTGGAGGATGGACAGGTAAAGCTGGAAAAGATACATACAGATGTAAATCTAGCGGATATGTTTACTAAGGCAGTGATAAGGGAGAAGCTGAGCTCCTCTTCAGCTTCGGTTGGCCTTCAAGGTTGAATTAAAGTATAAGAAAGCAGCAGGGTCCAAGGTGCTTATTTGCAGTGGGAGCTATAAGTGCAGCGGTGTCATCCAGGTTCAGTCTCCAAGTGGGAGATTGTTGGTATGGGTGACTGATCATTATATGTACCTCTTCATATCTCATCCTCGCCGTGAAAAACGAAAATTTTGTCCTTTTTTCATTACTGAAAAAGGAAAAAATCATAAAAAGGGAAAAAACCCCGATTTTGTATAACCCTAATTTATAAAGGGTTTGGGATAGAGTTACAGTATCATAAGAAACAGGCGATCATTCACGATATTGTAATAGGGTTTTTGCACTGGTTAATAATATCATTGGATGGCTGCGGTTTGGTGGATGTAGCCCACATTGGGTGAACCATGTTAAATTCTTTGTGTTAATTTTATGTGTGTTTTATTTCTGGTTTATTTGATAAAATCTGTATTTAGCTTTTAGATATCTGCCTTTAAAACCTAACAAAGGGTGCTGCTAATTGGTGGAAGGATGCTCTCCTGGATCATCTCACAGTGGGTTCTCCTCTTTTGGAGGTTTCTTCTACGGAGGTTGACCCTATTGAGTCTTATCGTGAGCCTATGTCTTTCCTGACTCCTCTTCTAACTATCCCTTCCGAGGAGCCTATGTTGGCTTGTTATGTTGACACTATTCTGTGAGAGTCTGCTCGATCTGTGTTGGATGCCTCAGGTGGTCCTTCAATCGATCCTATCTCCTCTCCTGTGTTGTTGTCTCCCCGACATGATGGCTCTTTGCCCTTGGTGTCTATTGTGGATCCTCTTCTTTCTCCTCACTTAGGGGATGATTCTGAGCTTTCTAGGTCGGTTGTGTTGCGAAAAAAGAAGGGACTCCCTCATTTTTCTCCTGCTTCAAGACCTCGGGTTTTGGGAGTCAATTTGGCCCCCCCTAGGAATGGGGTTTTCCAATCCTAGGTTGTTGTTTGACAACTTTTTGTCATTTGTTTCTGTGTGAGGTCTATCCTCTTTCCTAGTTCATTCTTGGTTTGAACTAAGTTTCCTTTTGGCCCTTTGGGCTCTCTATGTAAAGGGTACAACACCCTGAAAATGCTGCTTACCTTATCAAAAACAAAGTGCATACACATGTGACTATGCATGTATGGATTTCAAAGGAGTATATTTTGAACCTCTATTAGTATTACATCACAAAATAATTCCTCCATAATATGAGTTATCAATGAACAATGCCATTGGATAGTGACATGTATACCTTGGGTGTTGCAAGAGTTGAGTCATCCCAATTTGTAAGGCTATGAATGAGGCATACAATTTATAAATTTATTCATTTAAAATTTATTGCATTTAAATATTTTATTTATGCTAATTCTATAGATAAAAAATATCTAGTGGCTACCCTTGCACCCACATCTACAAATGGAATAGTCACTTTTCTTCAACATTTGGCACTATGGGGGTTTCTTATGCGGCATTGACTAGAATGTTAGGATTGGTGTTAGTGATTCCACTTGAGGTCTTGACTTCATCATCCCCTATTTTGGCCCACATAAGAAAATTCCTTTTAAGCATGAAACTTACCATTTGAGTGGCTACTACTTTTATTCCCATTGCACCATTTACATTTCTTTGATAGCTTTCTCTTGTCTAAAGTGGAATTTTTTTATGTTGTGGAGACCATTTCCCACTTTCCCATTTAATTGAACTCCTTAATAGTTTTTGCATAGTGATATGCTTCTCACATCATTTTGAATTTTAACTAACTTCAATCTAGATTGAAGGGATGGTTATAGCCATTGTATTACTTTAGGACATGTTTCTATGACTCAAATGATCATATCCTTGCATAGAGATCATGGAAGTAATTGACATAGGCTTGGATTAACTAGTCATATCCTTGCTACAATTGTGACAACTACATATAGCTATCACCATAGACATCTTTAGGATATCATTCATCCTAAAAATCTTCCAAGAAATTTTCCTAAGAAATCTTAGATTTTCCTCTTGTATGGTCTTCCTCCCAAATTGCATGGGCCTGCCACCATTTCTTAATGGGCGAAGATATTTTTAGTAGTGCAATATTTATTTTTTATTTTTCAAAATATTCATTCATGAAAAAAATGATGAATTGATATAACCATTTATCTAGTACATCCAATTTAATGTTTCCCTCAAACATAGGAAAGTCTAGGTTTACTTGAAACCTAGGGAGGCACAATCACCAAAATATTTACTTGATGATGAAGTCAATTGAACAATAGTAGAATTTGACAAATGAATGACTAGATGACTCCAAAATTTTGTCACAACAACTAAAAATGACTAAATTCTACTAATTTTTTGCAACTCGGCTATAAATGAGTAAATAAATGACTAGTTTGGTTGTGGACTAAAAATTAGTTAGTCATACAAATAAAAATGACTAAATAGTTAGTCACACAAATACAAATAAGAAAAAAAAATTTAAAATATTTTGGGAAACTATTGGCGAGAGTGTATAGCGTAGGAACAATTCATTATTCGAACTTAGCCTAGCACTTGACGACTAGAATGATGCATTTTGAGTTATAGAAACTATTTCATCTAATTCAGAGATAAAGATTGTTTGGCCTGATCCATTATTCGTTTAGCCTGGCACTTGACAACTACACTGGCCTGGGTATTGCATGGGCAATAAATATTGTTTGGAGAGGACTTGGAGACTTCTAAAAAGGCGGGCAAGGGCAAGGAATTTGGAGTTTTCTGCAATGAATTTGAAGTCGACGAGGCCCTCTGCAGTGAATTCAGAGGTAATTCAAAACCCTCATTACATTAAACAAAAAATCTATAGATTTCTGATTGGAAACTTACAGTAGTTACAATCTACTACTCTTAATAATGTTCTTTTACAATCTTGCCACTGTTCTGCTTCATAATGTGTTTGATCTAAATATAATAAAATTTGGGTTTCAGTGCCAAAATATAATTTCCTCAAACAATTTTGATACATTTTCACTGCAAGTGCAAACTGTTCTTGTGCAAAGTAATCATGTGCTAGATTTACCCACACATCAAGAATTTGAACAAAGATTTTTCCTTTTGCAGCTTCTTGTACCTGTGTAATTTTTTTTTTGCAATATCAAATTGACCCATTTCGGCTAGCACATTGGCTGCCCCATTTGCAACATAAACATTTCCTGGTCTCTGTGCCAAAACTTTACAATATAGTTTTCTAGCCTTCTCAAGATGTTGTTCCTCCACATTTGGATCCCTCCTCTCATTGTGAAAATTTACAAAATAATTCCAATTTCCAAGTGAAATCTCAGCATAAGAATTATTTGCATCTAATTCACTTTGTGCAACTTTAATTGTTTCTTTTGCTTTAAGCCAGTCATCTATTTTCAGTTCCATTTTTCCAAGCATAGATAACGAATTTAATGATTTTTTATCCACCTTAAGTGCATCCCCAGTCAATTCTAGGCTTAGTTGGATCTCATTCTCATCCTGAACCATGACTACAAGACATAGATTTGCATCCACATAATCAGGAAACTTGAACAATATTAGCTACCTGTATAAAATATTTTCTTTTCAGTATCATGTAGCTATTTAAACAACCTAACAAGATTAGATAGTATTGTGAATTTATCCCATGGTAACTCAAGTGAAACACCACCTTCTTCTAGTCGATGGAAGAATTCCATATCCTTAAAGAGCATAGGAAAAACTGTAGAATTGACATTGGGGCATTTATTTATGAATTCTTGAACCCAAATGCCATTTCCTGATGCCTCCATTAAAGTTTGGTGATCCAACTCTAGTTCATCACGCTCAAAATTAAGAACCCTAATGTTGTTTAACAAATGAATGGGTACTTCTTCTCTGATCTTCATTAGAAGAGACTTTGTTGTCTTAAGAGAATATAAGGCTGCACTAGGGTATGATGATATTAATAACTCACCCATCTTGATAAATGCATTGACATCATGTGGATCTATGCGAGTTTCTTTTCTTAAAATTTCCAAAGCCTTCTTTACTTGCTCTTTCTAAGCATATATATGGCCTACATCTTTTAAGATATCATAGTTCTTAGAGTGGACCTCCATAACCTTTTCAAAATTTGAGAGAGGACTCTTAAGATCAACCAAATTAAATTGAACATGTCCAAAAAATCTTGTGGCCTCTGGATTTCCTTGACTGATGCCATGTAGTAGTGTTCAGTGGTGTCATAATCACCTTTACTATGACAAGATCATGCAAGATTATAATATGAATGAGATTTCATGAGAGGGTGGTTAGTTGAAACAAGAGTTGTCTCAGTCAACTGTTCCACAAGAAAATGTTGTCTTGTGAAAGAAAAAATGGTTTGCTAAATGATTCAATGACATTGCATAGTATAGGTATAATTTAAAGGCTCTATGCATAATTCCCATTCCTTCATGAACACTACCTTTTTCATTAACTATGAGAATCCTACAATTAAAAAATGCGCAAAATTGATCATAGAGATTTTTCCTCATTTCAAACAGCAAAAATGCCAAAAAAAAAGCATTCAAAACCTTCAAAAATATGCAAATAAAATCATGTTGATTTTTGCGCCAAAAAAAACCATGAGACCATAGCTTGTTTCTTACTATTATGCTTTGATAGATTTTTTCCAAGCATCCATATCTTTTTCGAAATCACTTGTTTTAGGATTTTAGCCATAGTAGCAAGGCAGTGAACTATTTGATAAAATGCTTTGGTAGACATGTATGAAAAATGTGGTAGCATGGACAAGGAAATGAACTTTAGAAAAAATACCTCAAAGAAATGTGGTCTCATGGTGATGGAATTCCATGACAAGTGAACTGTTATGGATTGTCATGGAATTTCATCACCATGAGACCACATTTCTTTGAGGCATTTTTTCAACTAGTTCATTGCCTTGTCTATGCTATTGCTTACTATTATGCTTTGATAGATTTTTTCCAAGCATCCATAGCTTGTTCAAAATAACTTATTTTAGGCTTTTAGCCATAGCAACAAGGTAGTGAACTATTTGATAAAATGCTTGGTAGACATGTATGAAAAATGTGGTAGCATAGACGAGGTAGTGAATTATTTGAAAAAATGCCTCAAAGAAATGTGGTCTCATGGAATTCCATGACAAGAAAATGCAATTAGCAGTTGCTACTGGTTATTAGTTATGCAATGTGAAGTAATTGCATAACAACTTAGGTTGAATTTGTAAAAACTATATTGCAATTGAAATTTTGTCATCTATCAACATCTAGTTATTGGTTATGTAATGTGAAGTAATTCTTTGAGTTTGAAAGATGTGCAATGCAATGCAATTAGCAATTTGAATATAAACTACAAAAATCTATTTTTTTCAATTCATTAGTTAAAATCTCTATTTTATTTGCTTTCTATAACTCTATTTCTATGGAAATGCCTTTCAATTATTATTATTATTTTTTTGTCTCTTATTCTAATTTTTTACATTTTGTCATCTATCAACATCTAGTTATTAGTTATGCAATGTGAAGTAATGCTTTGAGTTTGAAAGATGTGCAATGCAATGCAATCTTGACAATTTGAATATAAACTACAAAAAAATGTTTTTACAATTCATTAGTTAATCTCTCTATTTTATTTGCTCTCTATAACTCTATTGCTATGGAAATGCCTTATATTCAATTAAAAAATAATTTTTGTCTCTTAGTCTACAATTTTTTACATTTTGTCATCTATCATCATCTAGTTATTAGTTATGCAATGTGAAGTAATGCTTTGAGTTTGAAAGATGTGCAATACAATGTAATTAGCAATTTGAATATAAACTAAAAATATCTAGTTTTTATAATTCATTAGTTAAAATCTCTATTTTATTTGCTCTCTATCTATTGCTATGGAAATGCCTTTTAATTTAAAAAAAAGTTTTTTTTTCTCTTAGTCTACAATTTTTTGTTGCTATGTGTAGAATATTATAGATGGATCAATGTCGAAGGTTGAATATGGATCGATACCATGAATTTGATGAGAGAGAGTAGCTGATGAGAGGGACATGGACAAATTGTAATGCCCCACCAAGTAACCCTAGAGGAAGTTGTAATTAACAACTTAAATGAACCAATTTCTCTTTTTTAAAGTGTAATTAACATACACATTCACTTACTAATTAACAACAGCCTCTAAGGCTACAAGGTTGGGATTACTTAAACCCACACATACATCTTACATATAACCATAGCATTAAATTACTTTATGAAATAAACATCATACAACATAAATGTATAACATAACATAATGAGATAACCATCTAAGATACAATTTCATAATCATTAACTTAATCAAATAGTTACATCTCTCATTCCCAGAATGAGGCAATAGTACAAATGTATTACAATTACAAAATTCACCTCATACACAAAAGAGGGATAAAATAACTTGTAAAAATTGAAATATTACAATGCTTGAATTTAAAACAAGAACCGTGAGCTGTCCAATTGGATGTCTTGCCACCAAGTACTGAAGATAAATGGGGACCCAATGGTGTATGGTGCATGTTCCACCCAACCAAGTGGTACCCGAAGGCCCACCCCCCATGCTAGGAGATAGTAACCACATAACATGGACAAACTCTACAACCACTAACCAAAGGCTGACTCATATTGACATAACCAATTAAATGAACTAAACAAGTACAACTCTCACATTACTGACATAGGTCACATTGCTTCCAGAAATAAAATAGATCAAGTATGTTCAGTGAATCATACACATAAAACAAATACCAATTATTGTCCTAGGCAGAGTGTCATTGCACATCTCATAATGAGTTACCCTTAGCGGATCTTCATAGGCTCCGGTAATCCTAGTGACCTCTACCGACCCTTAGCCCTCATACTTACTAATGCGGAATCAAAAACCTCTCGTGTTGACAAGATATATGGCCTTGCGATTCCAGGCCTTCCCACTCACTCCAAGCCTTAACTAGCACTTGCGACTATGAGTGAGGCTAGAAATTATCTTTTTAGTGTGAAGTACTCTTCAAATTTTTTTAGTACAATATTTAGTTATCACTTGATCAAACTTACTTCCAAAGGTTACCCAATCTTACCTCTTATGGATCTGGCCCCTAATAGAAGCCACTCTTCTATTTGACAACACACAACCAAAACTAATCACCAAGGGAGACACAAGTGCATACAACTAAGGAATCAAAACCACTCCATCTCTAGGAGGAAACAAATAATGAAACTCACTCCAACAATTGGAGGCAAAAAAAAACATAGTCCACTCCTTCCAAAGGAGGTACAAAACATCCCTGTTCGTAGAAACCGAGAAAATTACTGAAAAAACACCATGCACTACCCAAGGGAAAAACAATTGGTTGACATAATGAATCGACAACCCTCATCCTCTAAGATCCTCTGGAAGACTTACAATTTTGGACTAACACTTAATCCCATTTCCAAAAACACAACTTGATGAAAAAGTTACAACAAGCCTTTGAGTCATAATTCAAATCTAATATTAGGATTTCCTAAATCCATCCTCAATCAATAGGTAACATTGACAAAGTCAAAGACACAATAAATGGGTTAACTCAAATGATCATATAACCCTATTTCCATTTCCATTATAGTAAATCTTAAACAATTTAAACTCACATCCCTTTGCGAAACACGAAGAAAATAAATCTAAAAGGAAATCACAAGGAGATTACTATTTTTGGATATGGGTATATGCAGGATCATCATGGAAAAAATAGGTCCTTAAGTGGCAATGAAAATTCAGAAAATCAGAGTTGGGCAACTTGACATAAAATTTTGAATAAGTTATCTATATTATTTCAAAAATGTGTAAGAATAGAATTTGTGGCAAATTGAATTTAGTTTCTAAACTACTAGGTTAATTTTTGTAAAAAAAAAATCTATTTGGTAAAACTTTGAAATTTCAATGCAGTAGTACTAAAATTTCAGGGAAAAAATAAGAAGTAGAAGTCTGTCTGACCACCCTAACCATAATAAAATCATAATATTTTTTTATAAAATTTTAGATATAAGTAGAGGACTCATGTTGGAATGTGAAGCATATTTTTTTAAATTTTTTTCAAATAAATAATTAATTATGAATTTTTTATTACAACTTTTTGAAAATAAAAAAACTCCTATGTTTGACCACCTTAACTTGGTCAAAAATTAATGGAATTCATTTTTTTTTAATCCTATAGTATGCAAAGCATAGAATGTGACACATGTTTTGGATTTAAAAAATGTGATATCGTTTGAAAGCTATAGATGTTTTTCTATCAGACTATCAATTAGGACTTTAGTCGTAATTCTAATAAAAAATAAATAATAAGTATTTATTAGATTCTAAGTAAAATATAATTTATATTGGTAGAAAGCTGAGAAGCTCCTTTAAAAACCCTTATTGTTTCATCAATTTTAGGTAAAATAAAAGTCAATAGCCACATGGGCGAAGTTTGGAAAAACAAGGTAAGTTGTTAAACACGTTTTACGTGTTGACTTTTTAGGATTGGCAGGTTCGAACCAAATCCCGAGCCTAATACTGAGGCATTAAATTTTGTGTCAGAATATCGAATACCCGATTCAAATCCGATATCGGATTTGAATTCGATATATGATATCTTTTAGATCAGTTTTAAAACAATTTATACAATCTTTAATATATGATTTAAAAATGCAATTAAGTTTATAATTTAATATATATAATATCCAATAAAGTTTATAATGTAATATATTTAATATACAATTTATGATAATCTCTTACCAAATTATGTATTTAATATATAATATATTAAAATGTATAATATTTATATATTATTTCAATATTTTAGTTAATCTATAAATATTTTAGTTAATCCATAAATATTTAAATATATATATATGTTACCAATTTATAAAATATTTAAATATTGTCTCTTTCCCTCTCGCTCTCTCCACCTCTATTTCTCTCAAGTCTCTCAATCACTCCTCTCTCTCTCTCTCAATTCTTTCACTCCTCTCTCCTTCTATCTCTCCCTCTCCCTCTCCCTCTCCTCTCTCTCCCTCAACTCTAAATCCTCTCTCCCTTTCCCGCCCTCCCTCCCCCTCTCTCTCCCCTCTCCCTCTCTCCCACCTCCCACTCTCCCTCTCACTCTCCCACCTCCTCCCACCTCCTCCTCACCCCCCCACCTCCCACTCTCCTCCTCACCTTCTCTCTCACTCTCTCCTCACCTCCCTCCTCTCCTCCTCCCTTTCCCCTTCTCCCACCTCCCTCTCACCTCTTTCACCTCCCTCCCTCCCTCTCTCCTCCCTCTCCCACCTCCCCCTCTCCCTCCATTCATCACACCCCTCCCTCCCTCGCTTCCTCCCTCTCCCACCTCCCTCCTCTCTCTCCCTCTCCATCTCACATCCCCTCTCTCCCTCTCCCTCTCCCTCCTCCCTCTCTCTCTCTCTCCTCTCCCACTCTGGAAGATGGAAGGAAGGAAGGAACGGATGGAAGGAAGGAAGGAATGGACGGAAGGAAGGAAGGAAGGAAGATGGAATGGATGGAAGGAAGGAAGGAATGGAATGGAATGATCCTGATCGATCGACCTAGGTATGTTAAATACAGAACCTGAGCCCTATGGTCTTTCAAGTGAAGAGGAAATTGAATATGTTCAAGGTGAAAATGTAGAACATGATATTGAAATTGGGAATGAAAATATTCAAATTGATATTGAAAATTTTCAAGGTGAAAATGTTGGAATTGAAGATGTTGAACATGATATTGAAATTGGGAATGAAAATATTGAAATTGATAATGAAAATGTTGGAATTGAAGATGTTGAACATGACATTGAAATTGGGAATGAAAATATTGAAATTGATAATAAAAATGTTGGAATTGAAGATATTGAACATGATATTGAAATTGGGAATGAAATTGTTCAAATTGATATTGAAAATGTTCAAGGTGAAAATGTTGGAAATGAAGATGTTGAACATAATATTGAAGCAAGTGTAAATTATGTTTCACTAGATTACACAAGAAATGAAGAACCTTGTGTGGAAGAAAGACGTATTCGAAGTTCAAGACCTTCAAGGACCCCTAAATGGTTAGTTCAAATTGATGATAACATTATAAACAATTTTGAAGGCAAGAGGTCAACACGAACTATTCGGTTGTGGGCTAGAATACTTTTCAACCAATATTTTAGCAATAAGACATTGACCAAGCAATGCCAAATTTTTGTACAATTGCTAAATATTCAAAATATGAGACCTTTGCTAGCCAAATTGAAGATTCATCTGAACAAGAGGACCGAAAAAAATTCTATTATTGTCAAAAATATTTTTAATGCTCTCAAGTCTATTGGAAAAAATAACAAGGAAAAAGATAAGAGAGCTTCTCACAGAGTCATTACCACTGGCGTAGTAAGCCATCAATTGAAAAAGGCTCGCTTTATGAGACAAACTTTTATTGATTTTGACTTAAATCATAAAACTTTGGATAGAGCACTTGTAAGAAGAGAAAGAATAGATTATCCTCTTCAAAATGATACATGGGATTTTGCTGGAAGGCTTACACGTGTTGATAAGAAGCTAACCGATAATGTAAAGCAGACAATTCAACAATTTTGGCATGATAACTCTAGATTATCACCCAATGTAAAGGAGGTTTTAAAGTTAAGAATTGGCAGTCAAGACTATACACCGCATCCTAAACATTTCTTGGAATCAAGCCAAACAATGTTGTTCAACAAATTTAATCAAACACATCCAAATATGGAAATGTCGCAAAGAACTTTTGAAGGTTTGAAGCCATTTTATTGTGTGCCTCTTAAGATTCGTAATACTTCTTGTTGCAAATACCATGTGGAGTTTTCAATGTACCATGAAATATTATGCTATATCCATTCTCCTTTGCATACTAATGAAATGTTGCAGGAGTGTGGTGCAATGCATCTTCCGAAATCATCAAGGGACTTGCTAGATCTATTTTTATGTTCTAGGGATGATGGTTCCTTTTTCTATAGAAATGATTGTTTAAATGCGAAGTGCTCACAATGTGGTGGCTTGTCAAATTTTTTTCAATGTTTTCATGAGGGTTCCGTACATGAATTTGGAAAGAATCTTGTTGAGAAAAAGAGATATGAGATAGTCAAATATACTTTGTAGATTGGAGATGAAGGTTCTAGATGCGAGTTGGTTACAAAAGAATGCAGTGTTGCTGATTTTATTTCAGATTTTAAGGACAATCTTTTCTACAAATATGCAAGGCATAGTCATAGGTCTCAGGGGTTGGATCAACAATTCAGGATATGTAAGGACTCTTTTTCGATTGGCACTATTATTTAAGTGGTTGATTTTGCAAAAAACTACACATTGCAACCACAAAACGAGGTACAATCTCAGTATTACAATTCCATTCAAATTGCTATTTTTATCCACATAATGTTTAGACATGCACCTGATAGTATAGAGAAGGATCAAAAGATAATCAAAGAGTATCATTTTTATATGAGTGATGATAGATCTCACTCGTCCGAGTATGTCCAACATTATTTCAAGGTTTTTTTTGAGTTCTTGTAGGAGCATGATATAACACTGGGCCGACATCTCATTTGGTCAAATAACTATACAGGTCAATTCAAGAATGCTCGTATGTTTTATTAGTTGAGTAGAATGCATGTAGAGAGGGGTGTACCTAATATTTGGAGTTTTTTTGAAGCCGAGCATGGGAAAGGGGAGCATGATGGAGTAGGTGCATGTGTAAAGAGAGCTCTAGTTAAGGAGCAATTGAAGATTTCAGGAGAAAAATTCAGTGATGCACGTTCTATTGTTGATTAGTGTAGTTCAACATTGTCACACGGAGGGACACTTGATTCAACAGTGCACAAATTATTTTGGTTGGTTGAGGAGGGTACAATGGGAGGCAGATTGGATTGTCATACAATCAAAGATTCTTCAAAGATGCATTCGTTTCGAAGCTCAGATGCAAGCACATGGACCATTTGGACACGACAGTTGGCTTGTTTTTGTTAGAGTTGTATTTAGTGTGAGTGGGATCAATGCGAGTCAAGTGAGTGGGTGGATACATGGGTTCCACAGTATCTAAATCCTTTATCTCAAACTATATCCATGAAAAATTATACAATGGAAATTTCACTTGATTACGACCGACTTTTAGATCTACTACATCCAGGACATGTTT
>CM021106.1:530759627-530813015 GCA_007115665.2 Sequoiadendron giganteum
CTCACCCTTTCTCCCTCTCCTTCTCACTCTCCCACTCTCCCTATCCTTCTCTCCCTCTCCCTCTCCCACTCTCCCTCTCACTCACTCAGTCTCCCACTCTCCCTCCCTTTATCTCCATCTCCCTCTCTCCCTCTCTCCCTCTCTCTCCCTCTCGCTCTCTCCCTCTCCCACTCTCCCTCTACCTCTCACTCTCTCACTCTCCCACTCTCCCTCTCCTCCTTGTCTCCTCTCCTTTCTCCTCTCCTCTCTCCCTCTCCTCTCACTCTCCATCCACTCTCCATCTCCTCTCCTCTCCTCTCCTCTCCCACTCTCCCTCTCTCCCTCCTTTTATCTGTCTCCCTCTCCCTCTCCTCTCTCCTCTCCTCTCCTCTCCCCTCTCTCTCCTTTCCCTCTCATCTCCTCCTCTCCCTCTCCTTCTCCCATTCTCCTCTCCTCTCCCTCTCTCCTCTCCTCTCCCTCCCTCTCCTCTCCTTTCTCATTTCTGCCTCCCCTCTCCTATCTCCCTCCTCTCTCCCTCAGCATCTCCTCTCTCTCTCTCTCTCTCTCCTCCTCTCTCCCTCTCTCCTCTATATCTCTCTCTCTCTCTCCCTCTCTCTTCTCTCTCCTCTCCCACTCTCCCTCTCTCCCTCTCTCCCTCTCCCTCTCTCCCCTCTCCCTCTCTCCCTCCCTCTCCCTCTCCTCTCCCTCTCCTCTCTCTCTCTCCCTCCCCCCTCTCCCTCTCTCTCCCTCTCCCTCTCCCTCTCCACTCCTCCCTCTCCCACCGTCCACTGTCCTGTCCTGTCTGTCCTGTCCCTCTCCTCTCCTCTCCTCTCTCTCTCTCCTCTCTCTCTCCTCCCCCTCTCCTCTCCCTCTCCCTCTCCCTCTCTCTCTCTCTCCCTCTCCCCCTCTCCCTCTCCCTTTGGTCTACGTGTGTACAAATCGGATATCTGATTTGAACCGGATATCCGATTTGTGAAACTTCATTGTGCAGAGATGAAATCTTATCATTGCAGAACATGTTTTACAAATCAGATATCTGATTATATCGGATATCGAATTTGTAGGCCATAGAAAAACCCCATGTGGGCCATTTTTGTGCATTCCAACGGGCCCTGCATTCTGTTTGCAACACTTTGCAGGTGACAAACGCACGGTTTTAGATAGGAAGAGACAAAGAAAATTTTTTTGGAGCATCTTGTACTCACATTTGTCATACATAATGATTTTTTAGCATATTTTATTTGGTATAATGGGGAGCAGTAGTCGTCATAAGCAAAAACGTAAGAGAAAGATGACAAAAGAACAAATTGAAGGATATAGACAAAGAGATAGAGAAGGTCATAGGAAGAAAAGACAAGGTATGTTAAATATTGGTGAACCTAAGCCCTATGGTCTTTCAAGTGAAGAGGAAATTGAATATGTTCAAGGTGAAAATGTAGAACATGATATTGAAATTGGGAATGAAAATATTCAAATTGATATTGAAAATTTTCAAGGTGAAAATGTTGGAATTGAAGATGTTGAACATGATATTGAAATTGGGAATGAAAATATTGAAATTGATAATGAAAATGTTGGAATTGAAGATGTTGAACATGACATTGAAATTGGGAATGAAAATATTGAAATTGATAATAAAAATGTTGGAATTGAAGATATTGAACATGATATTGAAATTGGGAATGAAATTGTTCAAATTGATATTGAAAATGTTCAAGGTGAAAATGTTGGAAATGAAGATGTTGAACATAATATTGAAGCAAGTGTAAATTATGTTTCACTAGATTACACAAGAAATGAAGAACCTTGTGTGGAAGAAAGACGTATTCGAAGTTCAAGACCTTCAAGGACCCCTAAATGGTTAGTTCAAATTGATGATAACATTATAAACAATTTTGAAGGCAAGAGGTCAACACGAACTATTCGGTTGTGGGCTAGAATACTTTTCAACCAATATTTTAGCAATAAGACATTGACCAAGCAATGCCAAATTTTTGTACAATTGCTAAATATTCAAAATATGAGACCTTTGCTAGCCAAATTGAAGATTCATCTGAACAAGAGGACCGAAAAAAATTCTATTATTGTCAAAAATATTTTTAATGCTCTCAAGTCTATTGGAAAAAATAACAAGGAAAAAGATAAGAGAGCTTCTCACAGAGTCATTACCACTGGCGTAGTAAGCCATCAATTGAAAAAGGCTCGCTTTATGAGACAAACTTTTATTGATTTTGACTTAAATCATAAAACTTTGGATAGAGCACTTGTAAGAAGAGAAAGAATAGATTATCCTCTTCAAAATGATACATGGGATTTTGCTGGAAGGCTTACACGTGTTGATAAGAAGCTAACCGATAATGTAAAGCAGACAATTCAACAATTTTGGCATGATAACTCTAGATTATCACCCAATGTAAAGGAGGTTTTAAAGTTAAGAATTGGCAGTCAAGACTATACACCGCATCCTAAACATTTCTTGGAATCAAGCCAAACAATGTTGTTCAACAAATTTAATCAAACACATCCAAATATGGAAATGTCGCAAAGAACTTTTGAAGGTTTGAAGCCATTTTATTGTGTGCCTCTTAAGATTCGTAATACTTCTTGTTGCAAATACCATGTGGAGTTTTCAATGTACCATGAAATATTATGCTATATCCATTCTCCTTTGCATACTAATGAAATGTTGCAGGAGTGTGGTGCAATGCATCTTCCGAAATCATCAAGGGACTTGCTAGATCTATTTTTATGTTCTAGGGATGATGGTTCCTTTTTCTATAGAAATGATTGTTTAAATGCGAAGTGCTCACAATGTGGTGGCTTGTCAAATTTTTTTCAATGTTTTCATGAGGGTTCCGTACATGAATTTGGAAAGAATCTTGTTGAGAAAAAGAGATATGAGATAGTCAAATATACTTTGTAGATTGGAGATGAAGGTTCTAGATGCGAGTTGGTTACAAAAGAATGCAGTGTTGCTGATTTTATTTCAGATTTTAAGGACAATCTTTTCTACAAATATGCAAGGCATAGTCATAGGTCTCAGGGGTTGGATCAACAATTCAGGATATGTAAGGACTCTTTTTCGATTGGCACTATTATTTAAGTGGTTGATTTTGCAAAAAACTACACATTGCAACCACAAAACGAGGTACAATCTCAGTATTACAATTCCATTCAAATTGCTATTTTTATCCACATAATGTTTAGACATGCACCTGATAGTATAGAGAAGGATCAAAAGATAATCAAAGAGTATCATTTTTATATGAGTGATGATAGATCTCACTCGTCCGAGTATGTCCAACATTATTTCAAGGTTTTTTTTGAGTTCTTGTAGGAGCATGATATAACACTGGGCCGACATCTCATTTGGTCAAATAACTATACAGGTCAATTCAAGAATGCTCGTATGTTTTATTAGTTGAGTAGAATGCATGTAGAGAGGGGTGTACCTAATATTTGGAGTTTTTTTGAAGCCGAGCATGGGAAAGGGGAGCATGATGGAGTAGGTGCATGTGTAAAGAGAGCTCTAGTTAAGGAGCAATTGAAGATTTCAGGAGAAAAATTCAGTGATGCACGTTCTATTGTTGATTAGTGTAGTTCAACATTGTCACACGGAGGGACACTTGATTCAACAGTGCACAAATTATTTTGGTTGGTTGAGGAGGGTACAATGGGAGGCAGATTGGATTGTCATACAATCAAAGATTCTTCAAAGATGCATTCGTTTCGAAGCTCAGATGCAAGCACATGGACCATTTGGACACGACAGTTGGCTTGTTTTTGTTAGAGTTGTATTTAGTGTGAGTGGGATCAATGCGAGTCAAGTGAGTGGGTGGATACATGGGTTCCACAGTATCTAAATCCTTTATCTCAAACTATATCCATGAAAAATTATACAATGGAAATTTCACTTGATTACGACCGACTTTTAGATCTACTACATCCAGGACATGTTTTATAGTTGTTGCACTGCAAGGGAATGAAGAGAGATTATAATATTGGTTGGCTCGATGTGTGCGGGTAAAGCACAAGCTAACACAATCGATGGAAGATGATGATGGTTTCGTGTATCCTATAGATTCAATTGTGGTTGCAGGAACTTGGTTGCGAACATACATGATTAGAAAGAATGACATACCTACATTTGAAGACTACGAGAAACACAAAACCATTCTCATGTATTCACACCTTGTTATAGAACAAATGTTAAGTTGTTAAAGCATCATGCCAAACCAAAGACAAAACAACTATGGACACTTAGTAATGCTAATCATGAAGCAATATTGGATACTCTTAAGCAAAGAGATGACCCTTCAGGCACACTTGAATAGAATATTCAAGAATGGAAAGTACAATGCTTAAGCCTCTTTTTTGTTGTGACAATATAGATATATCATTTGACAAATTTTGCGATATTCTTGGCACGATTGATCATGGACCTTCTGCAACAATAGCCAACTCTGATCCTTTCAAAGAGGTATGCAACATATTACAATAATATAGATTGGTTATTCAAATCATCTTTTATAGTTTGCATTACCAATTCATCATCATTTAGGTTGTTTAGATTAATATAGATTTGTTAGTCTAAGCATATTTTTTGTTGTTACAGTATAGATTTATCATTTGACAAATTTTGTGATATTCTTGACATGATTGATCATGGACCTGCTACAACAATAGGCAACTCCGATCCTTTTAGAGAGCTATGTGATAAATTACAATAATATCGATTGGTTATTCTAACCATATTTTCTATTGTATGTAGTTTAACTACCACCTTGATGGTTTGTACAGGTGCTTGTCACTCCAAAATGCCAACATACTACTCTTGTGGAAGACTGTGCCTTGAATGCCTCAAATAGGAAAATTTTGTAAAAATTGAATTTTGAAATGTGAAACAATTTTAAAAGGTCATAACTGTGTATAGGCATAATCTATATCCAGTGATGTTTTTTGAAATATGGCTCAAATGTTTGCCATTGTATAAAGGGTATGTTTAAAATGTAAAAATATTTTTGTACTTAATCGAGCTACCACCATAGGTTCTCTTCCTGGTTCTTTCTTGTCGGTATGCTCGTTTGAACTAGGTTTTGTAATATCTCCTATTTATATATAACAAATTACAGTGGATTGCTACTTTTTCGAAAAACAAAGAAGTAAAAAGTTCATTGTGAATTTCATTTTCCATGTAATTGATTCAAGTTGATTGGGTAAGAGTTTTCTAATGCAAGAGCTAGGACTTGTAGAATCTTGATCCAACCTTAAATATTTTTCCCCCACATTTAATTGACATTAACACTTTGGACTTTTAAGGGAAAATGCCGCTCCAATGCAGCTCAGAGTGATTCGGTGTATTTAGGTGCAAAAGAGAACCATAACTAGCATATACGTACCCATCTAGACGTGTTGGAATAGTCCGTTGGGTCGTACAAGTTCGAGAATGCAAGTTGCACTACTTTGCAACTTTACACTACTTGCATCTGGCAACTTTTCCCTCAACTGAAAACTCATCACCACGGGAAAACGCCTTCGAGATAGAAAAAACCGAGAGAGGTTATTGTAGATGGTCTCAACATGATCTCATATCCTCAGACAAAGAGTCTATAAGCATCACGGTTTCCGAGAAATAGTTCGTCAAAGTTTGCTTCCTTTTAGCACTTTGGACTCTTAAGGGAAAACACCGCTCCAATGCAACTCAGAGCGATTCAACGTATTTAGGTGCAAGAGATAGCCATACCTAGCATAAATGTACCCATCTAGATGTGTTGGAACAGTCCGTTGGGTTGTACGAGTTCGAGAATGAAATTTGCACCACTTTGCAACTTTACACTGCTTGTATTTGGCAACTTTTCCCTCAACTGAAAACTCATCACCACGGGAAAACGCCTTCGAGATAGTGAAAACCGAGAGAGGTTATTGTAGATGGTCTCAAAAAAATCCCATATCCTCAGATCAAGAGTCTGTAAGCATCACGGTTTTGGAAAAATAGTCCGTCAAAGTTTGTTGCCTTTTAGCACTTTGGACTCTTAAGGGAAAGTGCCGCACCAATGCATCTTAGAATGATTCAACATATTTGGGTGCAAGAGAGAACCATACCTAGCGTAAACATACCCATCTGGATGTGTTGGAACAGTCCGTTGGGTTGTACGAGTTTGAGAATGAAAGTTGCACCACTTTGCAACTTTACACTGCTTGCATCTGGCAACTTTTCCCTCAACTGAAAACTCATCACCACGGGAAAACGCCTTCAAGATAGCGAAAACCGAGAGAGGTTATTGTAGATGGTATCAAAATGATCCCATATCCTCAGACGAAGAGTCTGTAAGCATCACGATTTCCAAGAAATAGTCCATCAAAGTTTGCTATCTTTTAGCACTTTGGACTCTTAAGGGAAAACGTCGCTCCAATGCAGCTCAGAGCGATTCAACATATTTGGGTGCAAGAGAGAACCATACCTAGCATAAACGTACCCAGCCGGACTTGTTGGAATAGTCCGTTGGGTCGTACAAGTTCGAGAATGAAAGTTGCACCACTTTGAAACTTTACACCTCTGTAGAGATTTAGGGATGTCCTCTTTAGATCACTCTATTCTGAATAGGTTTACGGAGCTACCAATGTTAAATCCAAGTTGACTAACTTTGTGAAAATTATATCCCAGTAAACACGATAGAGGTCCCACTTCTTCTTGAATGCAAGAGCACCATCTAACCCTTTATCTCCATTCCTCTTGAAGCATCTTTTCTTTCCTCCTTTTCCTTCCTTCTTCGAGGATTGAGCGGAAAGAACATGAATGTCTTCATTTGTAGGGATCCGTCCAATACCTCTCACAACCAGCCTTGAATCCTCTTGAATACAATCAGCCCTCAAGCAATCAAACTTGGGAAGTTTTGATCTCACACCGATTCCTTGAATGTAAGACTTCCAAGATGGAGGAAGACCATTAAGAGCCAACATGATCAAATCTTTGTCATCAACAATATGACCATTTCTCTCACTGTCTTCAACTTAGAGATCAAATAATATAACTGAAAGCACTCAAAAAATGAAACACATAAGACAATAAACACAACAAGAAATTTTCTTACAACTCAGGCCTAGCTCATGGCTGAATTTGATACAATGAATAATAGCACCTCTCGTAGATGCAAAGATACAATCGAATATACTTCTCCTTGAAATCAACCTGCTACTGCAAGATGAAGAGCTGCTGCTCAAGTGCAAAATTTTGCTTGGATTGCAAATTATGTTGAATGAACTTGATTGAGGAAATGAACAAATATCTCCTTGTATTTATACAAAATAAGGTGACTCTTCAAGGAGGTCGACCTCTCTTAAAAATAATAAATTACAAAATAATATCAAGGAAGGTTGGCCTCATCCATTTAAATAAAATGAGTATAAATTAAATAGCCATAGGCTATCATTTAATTTATTTCAACTTAATGTGACCTCTATCATGTATGAAAAATGTGGTAGCATAGACAAGGTAGTGGACTATTTGAAAAAAAGCTTCAAAGAAATGTGGTCTCATAGAATTCAATGGCAAACAAATACAATTGACAACTACTCATAGTTTTTAGTTATGCAATGTGAAGTAATTGCATAACTGCTTAGGTTGACTTTTTAAGAACTATATTGTAATTGAAATTTTTTCATCTATGAACATCTAGTTGTTAGTTATGCAATGTGAATTAATGATTTGAGTTTGAAAGATGTGTAATGCAATGTAATCAACAATATAAATATAAACTACATAATATAACCATTCAGTTTTAAGCTATTGTACATTGATATTTAACCATTGCCCAAGATCAAATTTTCAAAGAGTTTAATCATGCCAATGAGGAACAAATTAAATTTTGATTGTCAACTTCTATATATCAAATTATCCAATAATCAAGTGTATGTCCATATACAAAAATGGCATCGATGCCAACTCAAACAAAGTTTTACAAAATGTGGCATATGCCATCTCAATATGTATTCAAAATTTACATGCCAAAATGTCTATCTCATCCTAAACTACTGGTGGATCATCAAAATGGAGCCTCTTTAAAGCACTCGTTGGCTCTGAAGGTAGCTGTACAAGAAAAATTCAAACCACAATTGAGATTAGTTATACTATATAATTTAAAATCGAATAATTAACATCAAAATCAATATACATTGAATTTTAATTAAACTCTAAAATTGAAATCTTGATTACTTGAAATATATGTCTCTTCAAAGGATCGGGAGTCCTAGAATATACCAAATCAACTTTTGAAATGCCAATCTATATATGTGAACAAAAACATAAAATTGATCCAAGTTAGCATACTATTATAGGTAATAGGAACTTATTTACCAAACACAAAATAAAATAAGAACATACCTCTTTAGGTTGTGTTTTGACACCTCCTCCTTGAGGTGTTTCAACACCTACTCTTTCAGGTGTTCCAATAACTACTCCTTTAGGCGGTGTGTCCCTTGTCATCATATCTGTATAGCTCATAATTGCTTGTACATAAAATTGACAAGTACATATGAAACTACCAATCTATGTCAACGTATGTATAATTAATATAAGATCTTAAAAATCTTAATTCAATCCAATTTGAGTTCAATTACCTTCCCCTTATCTAGATTTGCACCTCCATAGTCTGGACGATGCTACACCTCACTCACACTAGGTATTTCCTACAGGAGGGAAATAAGATAAACATATAAGTTATTATATAATTTCATTAATGACAATTTAAATGACAAGCAAGTATATAATATAAAATGTAAACGAGTGAGTGCAAAAATATATACTATGTGTGTGTCCAAGCCAAATGAAATGGCCCTAAGGGTGCTATTAGTCACCCATGTGAGATCCTCCTCAGACATCAATTGTTAAATAAACCATGTAAATAAATATTAGTACTTGATACTATCTCTTATTAATATTCATTTAAAAACAAATGCAAGTTATGAAATTACAACTTAAATTTTACTTGTGTCACTATTCCAACATCTCCCTCTCTAGTAGGAGAGGACTCTGTAGGGTGCGCTCCACTCCCTTGTGACTAATCTATAATGTCCACATCATGAAGGTCATAATTAGAAGTGTCCAAGGGATGCTCAGCGGGCTATACAAGAGGACCCAATCATATCTGGCGGCACATAGTGCAAGTATGTGGCACACAAATATGTGGACCTGAGGAGGATGATACAGCAACACTCAAGCCTTCGCCAACATCACCAAAATGTGGCTGAGCTACTCTAGAAACATGCAAAACCAAATGACCACTCAAAGAGTGAATAACCTGAATAGTTTGTGTGGATGCATCCTGGATAATCTCTGGATGATATATTGGAGGTGGTGGAGGAAGGGGAACATTTGGGCGTGAGACTACTCTAACTACCCCTGGTCTATCCTAGGGCATACCTCCACCAATGCCTTGGAAGGGTTTAATGTCAACGTAATTGACATGATGCCCTAACACAAACTCAGCATATGTGTTTTTAATAAAAAAAAATGGTATGTCAGAATTATTGTTCGGTGGTTTATCAAAAACCATACACCAATGATCCCAAAAGTTAGCTACAATGTCCCTATGCAAGCACCATTTTATGGAAAGTTTTGTTTTATTAACATTCACTGGCAAACTGGTGCGAGGGTCAATGAATAAATAGGCTATTTGGGCTTTGGTTATTTGGAGATCTTTCACATCATCGTAAGACAATCCACATCGATAATATTCCCTCATGTCTTCTTTCCACGAATAAAAAGAATTATGTTGGGTGGAGAGGGTTTCTATATTTTTAATTATTTCTTTCAATGTGTTTGTCATATCTCTCAATTGAGGCATATTTTGATAAATTTCACAAATGCCCCTCAATTGCCCCAATTTTTCACCAATTAAGTTTTCAATTGGTGGCTACGGAGGTGGTGGAGCATTTGGAATTTGTGGATTTTTATTCGCAGCCATATTACCTGATTAAAGTTAAAAACTAATTAAACTAATTGAATTTACAGAATATAAATTAAATTATTGTAAAAACCCTAGTTTTTAATAAAAATCCCAAAAAAACCATACTTTTTCACAAAAATCAATAACAAACTCTTATTTTTGATAAAAATACATCAACAACACTAATTTTTAATCAAGATCCATTTCAAAACATTAAGTTTTAATAAAAAATCAATGTAAACTCTAGTTTAAAAAAAAAATCAATAGAAAACCCTATTTTTGAATTTTCTTCAATAAAACCTACTTAAACTTAAGAGAATCTACTTGAAAAATCAATTACAAGATTGAAAAAACCAAATACATACCTTTGAAATCAGATATATGATCAAAGCGGATATCGGATTTGGGTTTTCCTTTTGCGCCCACGTCAAACTGTGAGAAATGAAGTTAAACAGTCGGTTGTTTTTTTATATACAGTTTCTAGAAATCGGATATCTGATTTGTGGAAACTAGGTTTGGTTTTTGGTTCGGGTAAATGTACTAACACCTAAACCTAGAAAAGTGAACTTGGCATTTCCGCATTTTTGAGCCGATCCAAAATGTGATTTTTTCTCATTGCCACTTTTTGGCCCATCATGATCCTGCACATACCCATATACTAAATCCATATCTCTTCCATATTCCAATCTCAATGATTTAATTGCTCTAATAGAAAATAAATAATTGCCTATTCCATATAATCAATTCCTTAGTTTACTTTTAAAACACTTAAATCCAAGCAAGTAAATCTTTTCAATTTTCTAGCCCAATCCTATATTTCTTTCTATTTTCCAACTGGACACAATGTTCATTTTATCTTATAGTTTACTCTTTCCAACTTTATTGCATGCACCCAATTATTCACATTACTTAAATAAACATTCAATTATAATTATTCCTACAATGTAACATCACATATATTTTTATATATTTAATTATATATTTCAACTATAAATATATATAATAACATTTATTACAAAATAATCAAATTATTTTAATCCCAAAATTTAATATATTAAAATTATGACATATATATAGTATATATATACAATATATATGTATCATATATATTTCATTAACCATTAAAAAAACCCCTTTATTCCTTGTGTTTTGGCGAATGCCATTGCTTTGGGTGCCAAAAATAATAATAATAAAAAAGGACTGTATGTTTGGGGAGGGGTCGGCCACAACCAGACCCCTGCCCCACCTTACACTGCCCGTGGCCTCCCAAAGGGGGTTGCGTTGCCTCAAGGCAGCGCTCCCTCCATTTAGTGGAGGGCGCTGTCCTTGAGATAGCTGCACCCTCCATGCAAAGGGGGTGGTGGGGTGTGCATAGAACCCCCACCAAAATTCATGCGGCAAAAAAACAAACAACGAATGAAAAATTTGCTTCCTCTCTGCATTTCTTTTAGTATGAATTTTCAATTGGTTTTTTTTCCAGAAATTCATCGGTCATACGACGGCGAAAATAAAATTTAAACCGGTATTTTATTAAAATAAAAACTGTATATATATAAACTCATATGTATATATATATATATAAATAGATTTAACATAATAAACAAATTGGGGAAATTTTGTGAAAACATTCACCTACAGGTGAAATTATGCAATTTTCCAGAGAACAATCCAAAATTCATAGAGGTTTAAAACTAAATCATTTTAATCAATTTTCTCCAAATTCGAAGACAATAAAAGAACAAGAAACTAAGAGGAATCTAGGTTACATCCAAAAGCTTTCAAATCCTCTAGGTTTTTCCACCGCAACTTCTATAGAGGTTTTAGAAATAAATTCATTTCTACAGTGAATTGTATCTTCTAAAAAAAATCTAAATGTGTTGTTCAACCTCTAAATTTGATTTAATAACGAAACTAACAATTTCCTCAAATAAACTAAATTCAACAGGGGTTTCATAATTTCCCTAAAGAAATTTCACAGGAACAACAAAAGCTTTCAAATTTATTTATTTATTTTCTTTCTTCTAATAACAAATTCTTTTCCAAGACAAATTTAACTACCAATTCTTTAATCACTACAATTTTAAAAGTAAGTCAAGAAGCTTCAGGTAAATAATGAATTTGATACAGAGCCTCCTCTAAAGCTTCCACAACTTCTATCCAACAATTCCAGAGATTCCAACCAAGAAAACAACCAACAATCACAACAAAATTTCCCAGAACAACTCCAATGCAATTCTACAACCAAGAATTTCCCAAAAACAATCTTCTATGTATTTTCCAAAAAATATCTTCCTCCCAAAAATATCCTCACACACCGTGAAGAAGCTTTCCTCTCTCCAAAATTCTCTCCATGAATGAATTTTCAACAAACTCTTTTAATTTTTAATTAATTTAACTCCAACATGCTGGCAAAATTAAAATATCTTCTAGCAACCAAAATTAATTTCTATTTAATTTAATATTTTCAAATAATCATTTAATTCCAATTTCTAATTTTAATTTGCACTTAATTGAAATAAAATTCCATAATGAATCAAATTCTTTTCTTTCTTTTAATTTTCTTAACATCACATTTAATTAATTAATTACATTATTTAATAATTAAATTCAACCCCATGGATTAAATTTAATTAATTTAATTAATTAATTTAAACAATAACTTCTATCAATAATTTATAATTTTAATTAAATAACCATCAGCATAATTTAATGCAATAATTCTAAATATTTATTTCCAACTCAAGAATCCCTTATGAATTAAATAAGATTAAATCATGGCAATCAATGACTCAACACACACGACTAACGATACACTATGGCTAGGGTGTAGACTTGACACAAGTTACCTAGCTACTATCTCCTGTTCAACTTAACCATTGGATCGACACGCTCAAACTTGTGAAACCAGGTGGAGTCGATGCCATGTACCTACAAACCTGAAAGCCAAGTAAACCATAACATTAAATATGAACAACATAAAATACACACCGTGAAGAGGAAATCACGGAATTGCAGGGCGCTCGCAAGCGAGTGATGCGAACCCGTCCCCTTCACCAATACAACATTACAACCGACTCTTCCATAATAATTCAAATAATCTCATATGCAATCACATGCTATATCCACTAACATCATTACACCAATTAAAGCATGTAAAATAAAACATCAGATAAACCACATCACATCACACAAATCGTTCACTACTCTATAAATAGCGATCAAATAACACACAAAATATAGTATATGAATATCCAAAAACACAAATCAACGCAAAACAAGGACACACTGTCTAGTCCAGAAAGCAAAATAGAGGGACCGTGTTAGACAAATATCCATGTCCATGTAATGACTGTGTTGGTGGAAAAGTGAGAAAAATAAATATGATTTATCTACATATGATAAGATATGGGCATAGTGGTATAAGCCCTTGGGATTACAATTATTATGAAGATATGATAAAATTGTAATGTGTGAGCTCGATGAAGAGGAACCAAACATAGATGAAGGGTTTGAAGTTGATAGAATATTGAATGAAGGTCTAAATGATGATTGGGCCAAGTTGATGGAGGATGCTTTAAATCCTATGTATGCTAATTACAAGTTAAGTTATTTGAAAACGATCCTTCAAGTTCTTAACTTGCAAGTGGTGTTTGGTTGGACAAATGAGAGTGTAGATCAGTTATTGGCATTATTAAGTTCATTGTTACCACTTGATCCATATTGCCAAATAAATAAAGTCAGTGTAAAGAGAAATCACTAAGCTAGGCTCAGGGTATGAAAACATCCACACATGTGTGAATGGTTGTGTATTATTTTGCAAGAATCTTGCAAGTGAGAGTGAATGTCTAAAATGTCATGAAGTGAGGTATAGGCAAGGGTTGAAATTAGTTGTGGTTCCTAGAAAGGTTCTTTGCTACTTTCTGAAAATCCCATGATTACTCCAAATGTATAGGCACAGAGACATTGCTGAACTTATGCAATGTCATGCCCAAAATAAGAGCACTGATGGAAAACAACGACATGTGCCTGATTCTAAGACATGGATGGAATTTGATAATAGATGGCTTGATTTTTCTCAAGATCCTCATAATATAAGGTTAGGTTTGGCTCTAGATGAGGTGAACCCATTCTCAAATCAAAGTACTAAATGGTCAACTTGGCCAATGTTTTTAATAAATTATAACTTGTCTCCATGGTTAGCAACTAAACCATTTTTCTTAATGCTATCATTGATTATACCAGGAAAGAAAAGTGGGACTTTAGATACAATTGATGCTTATCTAGAGCCATTATATGATGAGATAATGGAATTGTGGAAAGGAATTGAAGCAATTGAATCTTTAAGGGATTGTTATTTAATCAATTGCACTTTAAGAGCTTCCTTATTTTTTACACTTCATGATCTTCCTACATATGGCACATTGTCTAGTCTCAATGTTCATGGATACCAATTATGTCCTGCTTGCAACTTTAAGGATTTTGTGAGGTGCCACTCAAGAATTTTTTGTAAGTGTATTTATTATGGACATCATGCTTACATTAAAATGGATCATCCTTATCATCAACAAAAAACATGGTTCAATGGTTAAGAGGAGAATCGAGTAGCACCATTGCTAATAATAGGTGATTACATTGTTGAGAATTGACAAAAAAGAATGGCATTTATTAAAAATAATGGGATTGCTAGTAGTAGATATGATTCATGTAATGAAAGCAGTGTAAAAGGGTTGTGCATATTCTATAAGTTGCCATACTTTAAGGATATAGCCATTAGGAATACTGTTGAATTTATGCATACTAAGAAAAATACAACAGATGCTATTATAGGAACTCTTTTTGGTGTTTTTGATACTATTTCATCACATGAAGACTTTCAACAACTAAATATTTTGTTTAGTATTTTTTCTGATTTATATTTTCTTTCTTGTTATTTTTGTTTTTAGAGTTGTATTTTCTTGTTTATATTTATCTAGTCTTTTTTTCTCTCATTTTTATGTATTCAACTATTTTGAGTGTAATTGTTATTTTTATTTTTATATTTATTTAGTCTTCATTTCTCATATTTATAGTTATATATATCTATATAACTATATTTATTGTGAGTTTTGTTTTTATTTTTATAGTTATTTTTATATTTATAGTTTTATTGTTATTGTTCTTCTTTGTGTATTTTTGCTTGTTTTCTTTTCTTTTCTTGTGTGATTTGTACCTTTCTCTACCTTGGTCCTCATACCCTACCCTTGCCTCTCATTTCTCTTTTCTAAACTAGTCCAAGTCTAAAATCATCCATTTGATGATGGATCATAGAGTGTGATCTGAAATGTTTTTTTTTTTCAAAAATAATACTAAACAATATTATGGATTATGGAAACTTGATATCATTAACTAAAGATTCATCGAAATCTTTGGGTTGAAAAATATGATGATGAAAAATATAGAAAACCTAGTGCTCCTTATGTCTAGACAAAGGAACAATGTGCACAATTCTGATAGTTGATGTCTTAGACTCACTTTCCCACTAGATATGTAAGTATTAGTATTAGAAGCCAAAATGACATTAATGGCTTAAGAGGCCTAAAAGACCCATGACTACCATGTCATAATCAAGAACATTTTACCTATTGTGGTAAATATATCAAGTTTGGAAAAGGGGCCAAGATTAGTAGTTATGAGGTTGGGCCTAATATTAAAGAGAATGAGTTTACATGTATTATATCCTTTAAACTTTGATAGTTTGAGGGAGGAGGTTGTTGAAATCCTTTGTCTATTGGAACGAGAATTTCTACCAAAAATCTTTAACATATCTATGCATCTTTTGATACATCTAGAATATGAACTAGAGCATTGTAGCCTAGTAAGAATGAGATGGATGTATCCTATAGAACGATATATGAAGGTTTTGAGAAAAAAATGTTCGTACTAGGGAAAAACCAGAAGGCAACATGTATGAGGTATATTCAATATAAGAGGTCATGGGTTTTATTATAATGACCTACTTATAGTAAATTGAAAAAAAATAAACTAAAATTAAAATGTTAAAAATATTGTCACATTCAAGGCTTTGAACCCTATCAAAGGGTATTTTTAATTTTTCATGAAAATATCTTTGATTGGAGAAATCTAGAGTTGAGATTTTAATTTTATTGAATTTTTCCCTAAAAGAGGGGTTAGGTTGCCACATAAACTATTTTAGGTAAAAGAGTTCCAATCGAAATTCCTTTTCCCAAAAATATTTTGGCAAAAGAGTTTCGATCGAAAATATGTTTCCCAAATTTTTTTGGCCAAAACCTTGCCATATAAATTAAATTCAATTTGAAATTTAATATCAAATTATATCAATTTAATAGTATAGCAAGGTTTCAACCAAAATATTTTGGGCAAAAGAGGTTAACCCAAAAATCTTTATGCCAAGTAGGTGTTAATTAGTTTTGAGTGATAGTTTCACTCAAAACTATTTCACTTGAAACTATTTTTTGGACCTAAGCATGGAATAGCTCTAGAATTTCATCTAGTACTAATTCAAAAAATAGTAATAAATTAAATATTGAATAAATTTTTAAAAATATATTTGTGCATTAGATATTGGTGTTAATGATATAATTCTAAGAAACCATGGAAGATTTTTATATATACTAAAAGTTCTGTGATATGGAAAAGTGTCAATAAAAGAATATTGAAAATAATAATTAAAAAGATAGATTTTTCAAATTAAAAAATTACAACTTGAATATACATAGAAAGTATTGCAACTCATTAGATTATATCATCCTTAAATTTTCAATTGTTTTTGATAAAAGGGTAAAACGGGTTTTACAGGGACCCAAAACCACAAAGTTTACAAAACAGAAAAGAGGACACCAAAGTCCCACCAAAAAAAATAGCTGCCCGAGAAAAGACCAACAGCAACCAAATGAAAAGGACTAGAAAGGTCAAGAAGGAAGGAACAACATAGAAAGCACAAAGAAAACCCCAACCATTAATTCAGAGTCCTGAGGACAGACTCCGTCTCTGCCTCCAGATTTTGCATATCTTTAACCCCCTTTTTAAAAGTTTGAATCATTTTCGGAGTAAGGGGGGCCTTGTGCTTCAGATTGGATCTGGTTCTTCTGGAAATGCCTGCTTCCGTATCTTGGATTTTATCCTTAGTTTCCTCCAAATCCACCACCAGAGACCCCTGCTGGGCTTTATCAAGCTTCTTAGTCATCGCGTTAATGATTATGGCATTGTGTCTTGCCATATGGTTGTTTTGCTCAACAACGGTTTTGATGGTATTCCATAAGTTCTCAACTTTGGAGTCAGTATTTATGTTACTATGATCCACTTCTTTCTTTTCCATCTCAACAATCTTAGCGCCCATCTCATCAATCTTGCTTTGTAGGGCCCAGTTTTTAATTTTTAGCTCATTAATTTCAGAGAAAGTCCAATCCAAGAGTTTGGAGTGGGACTCAGAATTGGTTTTGGCAAGTTTTAGATAATCCAGAGAGGGATCTTTTCTAGTATTAGGGCAAGTATTCTTAGGGTTAGGAGTAACAGGGGAGTTATCATTAATGTGTATGTCCGATAGAGGATCAACACAAAGCTCAGTTTTGTTGGCATCAAACTCCTCTGACTCAGAGGACTCTTCAGAGTAGGAAACAAGGCTTTTGGCCTAGGTTTTCTTATCAAAAGAGCTGATCTTAAGGGAGGGGCTTTTAGGCTCAAGCTCAACGCGGGTTTTACCAGAATTCCTGGAAGGAACAACATGCAAGCTAGGGAATTTTCTAGTCGGACTAGAGTTAGGCAAATACTCTGAGCCACTGGGCTCAGTATCATCACTCTCAGAATCAGGGTTGGTTTCTAGAATAACAGGAGAGGGCACATGGAGATATTCAACAATCAACCTTATTAACCCAGTGTGTAGAATGGGGAATCTTTTAGGGTTTTTCTTATTGTCCTCCAAGCTTTTCTTCAAGGAGCAAAAAAGATAATAGGGGATAGAGACCCTTACCTTGTATCGAAAATGGTTGAGAAGAGCAAAGTGGTAGCCATAGACTTTTGTGAAGCGCCCGTCCACTGTAATGTACTCCATGATGACCCGCATAACCTTTCTCCAAATAGCCTTTATGGTATCAACATCGAAGTAGCTATTAGCAATTTTAACCATACTTAGCCTTTCCTTGTCCTTTTTAGGAAATCTGATCACTGCTTCATCAGAAAAAGCCTTGTCCCTAAAGAACTTCTTCCCTTCAGTGGATAATCCCATAACATCAGCAATAAGATTTTTGCTGAGTTCCACATTCCTACCAAACAGGGTCAATTTACCATCATTCCAATTTTTTGCAAAGAGATCCATAGCCTCCTAGTTAGAGCCATGAAGCTTCTCTAGGAAAGGGATCAACCCTCCGCTTTTAATCTTGTTCCAAACCTTGGCATTTTTCATGTGTATTTCGTAGCTGTCCGACTCAGTTCGCTTTCTGTCTCCTCCCATATCGGCCAACATAGTGAGGTAGACCCAAACACAAGCTTTACTAAAATTGGCCTTGCCAAATCTAAGAATCCACAAAGCGTGTGGAGTTCTCTTGCAGATTACTCCACTGGGCTCGGTCCTATGCATTCTAATGATTGTGATGTGATAGATCCAACTTGTCCTCATTAAAGGGATAACATGTCGCTTTACCATGTGATTTATCATAATTTAATAGGGCACAAACATTAGAGTTTAGATCGCTAATATTAGCCAGGTACACACTTCTTTACTCCTAACTCCTTCATTAGCAAAAAAGTCTGCAACAACATTGGCTTCTCTATAAGTGTGTGATATTTTAACCTTTTCAAATTTAGCCAAGTTCAATATGGATTCCTCAATCCACAAATTGATGGTCCACGAGGGGGGAGACTTACCACAGAGGCAGTCAATTATGTTTTTGGAATCTCCTTCAAGCCATAGATTTTTAATGTTAAGACTTTGTGCTAAATTTATGATGTGATAAGCACCAACTGCCTCCGCCAGATGATTAGTTTGAGATCCAAGAGGCAAGGCAATCGCACCAATGAAATTACCATAGGAATCTCTTATAACTCCTCCACAGCTCGCCGCCCTCAGATTGCCTTTAGCCGCGCCATCAAAGTTAGCTTTGATCCACCCGTTTGGCGAAAAAGACCAGAAAACTCCCTCTCTGTCCTTTTTGGCCTTCATAAAATAACTAGACAAATTTAGACTAATGTTCCATTCCTTAGCAACAATTAAATCATAGCACGAATACTCCGCATTCATGGTCTTCCTGTCCTTCTGGGTCACGACATTGAAATTTTCCTTAAGGGATCTGACAATTTTATCAAAGACGATATCCACAGAGGCTTCTTTTCCCCTAAAAATTTTGTTGTTGTGTTCTTTCCAAAGGCCCCAAGCAATATGAGGGAAGGATAAATCCCAAAAAAACTTGAGCAAAGGATTCCTTGTCGGGGCCTTCCATTGAGAAAAGAGATCTTCAATGGACAAAGGGAAAACCCAAGGAAGGTTCCATAACCTGATGAATTTTTCCCAAAGAGAAGTGGAAAATGAGCAATGAAGGAATAAATGACGCACAGATTTAGCCTCCATCTTACAAAGAAAGCATCTATTTGGAATTTGAAATCCGCATTTACACAGGTTGTCAATCGTGAGCACCTTATTTTGGAGAAGGATCCAGAAGAAGATATTAATTTTAGGTATCAGATGTTTGAACCAAGCTTTAGACCAGAAGGGAGGATGATCCAGAGAAGAAGTGATCCTAACAAAAGTGGATGACACAAAAATTTTTCCAGAGGGTTCATCGATCCCAACCGCACGATCATCCAACTACTTAGAACTAAGTCTAATAGCCATCAACGAAGACTGGATGGGAGCCAAAGCCTGACTGACACTGCCCAAGTCCACCCAATTACCATTCACTCTGTAATCTTTCACATAAGTTCTAAACCGAGCCTTGCAATTCTCAACCCATTCTTTGAAGGAGTTGATTTTTTATCATGGGTTCCTTAAAAAGCCATCTGTCCTCCCAAAATTTGGTATGATTACCATTTCTCACTTGCCATCCAATACCATCATCCACAATCTTTTTTCCGATGATTAAATTGTTCCAGCATATAGACCCTCTGGGAAGAAGGTGGGGGTCCTTCTTAATAATCGAAGAACGGTTATTTTCTAAGTATTTGCTAGCCAGAATATCAATCCACTCCTCTGAAGAAGAGAAGAGTCTCCAAATTTGCTTAGCTAAGAGGATTTTATTGACAGTTCTAATTCTTCTTAAGCCAAGTCCACTGTTCTTTTTAGGTCTACAAACCAGATTCCAGTCAATTAGGGGAAATCTTTTATTTTCCTCAACACCCGACCAAAGAAATCTTTTTTGAATTTTTTCAATGGTATCAGCAAATTTAGCAGGAATCTTAAAAAGGCTCAGGGCATAGATAGGAAGATTCTGGAGAGAGGCTTTGAGGAGCTGAAGCTTACCAACTTGACTTAGCAGGGCTCCTTTCCAACCCGCAAGCTTCTTGCTGAATCTTTCTACCAATGAGAGCCAAAAAGACTCAGGAGGTTTCATGCTTAAAGGAAGACCAAGGTAGGTGGCAGGAAAGGAATCCACCCTACAACCTAGAATTTTGGCAATTTTGGCCCGTCTATGAACTAGAGTATTGAAGAAGAACAAAGAACTTTTTTGATTGTTGATCAACCGTCCTGAAGCTCTCCCATACTTGTCAAGCAACTATTTTATAGATTTTCCTTCAGAAATAGTAGCTTGACCCATAAGCATAGTTTCATCAATGAATTGTTGATGGGAGCACACCAGGTTGCCCGAGGAAGGTTTGAGACCAGAAAGAAATTTAAAGTCAACCAAAATTTTTAGATTCCTGCCTAAACTTTCAACCATAATAGTGAATAAAATAGGAGATATAGGATCACCCTGCCTTAGACCTCTGGTAATCTGAAAAAAAGAGGTAGGGGATCCATTGACCATAATCGATATGGAAGCTGTGGACACAAGTTGTTCCACCATTTGGACAAGTTGTTTGGTATAATTTGCACAAATTTGCAAAAATTGATAATTTTGAGTGTCCCACTTAGGCCAAAAAAGGAGACACGCTATTGTGGGATCACCCAAGTAGTAGAAAAATAATTTACTACAAGTCCACCAAGTGCACTATAGGTTCACTATAAGATAGTTACAAAAACACCTCTACTGACTAGTGTAAGTTGTTCACATTTTCTTCATAAAAGTTTAATATACTACACATTATAAGGTTCCTAAAAAAATCTACATCAAGAAACCTATAGAACCCTTAAGCACAGTTTGAAAGATCATGGTAACAATAAATTAGCCAAGATAAAATCATATTTTCTTACAACCAAGTACATCCCAAACTATTATTTCATGCAAGGGTTTTCTAAATATTAATGCCTATATCCAAAATCCTACAAATAACCGTAGATTTTTAATTGAAACCTATAAAATAAAATAGATTTTAATTAAAAATAGTGAAAATTCTCATTAACGTCCATCATAAACACTTTGCAAATGTGCATTTCTGACAATGCACACATTCAATAAAGAATGCCCAATTTATCATGAAAGTTAGATTACATTAGAAAAAAACATCCAAAATACCAACAAAAAATTACCATTCAGATTTGCATTTCGAATGAAAAAGAACTACAAATATACACCATGCACAAAACTACAACCAAACCTTTCATCCACTAGAAACAACTATGTAATGAATATAATCTCTCCTCTCCTTCACCCAAACTTGAGAATAACATCACTTAACCATCACCAATAGACCATGTTATTATTCTAGGAACCCATTTCTAAATAAAGATCAAGTTTAGAAAAGTTAGCACCGCTTATCACATAAAACTTATGCAACAAGAATATCAACCATGCAACTTTCAACAAAAAAAAGCACTATTTCTACCAAACTTCAATATGAATGCAAAAATTTCCAAAATAATTCCAACCATACAAAACACTCCAACATAGTACCAAGATCATGTCAATGAAGAGTAGCCATCCTTTTCCTAATCAAAGTAACACAAATACAACTTTTTCATATTAGGTTGATAATTAGGACCAAAACCCACAAAATCTTACACATAAATCTATCCATGAACTTTGAATACATCTATAAATATTATCTTGTATACCACCTGTAAATATATAACATATGAATATAAATAATCCTTGTGCCAAAAAAAAATCTCCACACAAATATTTCTATTATCATCTAAAACTTGCAAAACATGGTATCCAACTAGCTATAACATATAATCCAAACTATAAGATGATTAAAAATATGATACCAAATGAGAAAGATAAAACTTTGACATTACATAAGTTCCATCACAAAAGGTTAGGAACTCTTACATCTTCCAAAAAGTATACTTTTTCCCATATATGTTTTTCTATTTCAACTCTCAAAGACTTAATCATTGTTTCTATCCATAGATGTAATTTTGATCACTCATGCATACATGTTCCTACTACAACCAAAAACTACACATTCCGAGAAAGACATCCCTCTCTTCAGAGAAATATTACCAATCAATAGTTACAATTTAAGAAAAAAATTGATTTAATCAAATCTAAAACACAACTATAACTAAAATAGACCATCTTCAAACTATAACTCAACCTATCTCTAACACCCATCTCTAACATTTGATCTTCAATCTATAACTCAACATGCAATATCATCTAGCTTGAAAACTTGTCACATTTTTCACATACAACCGTAAATCCATAGCTATATTATATATTACAATGACAAAAAAATAATAACAAGAGTATACCACCTCTCATCCATGGTGGAATATTCGTAGCATTTCGACAAAGTAACCTTGCTCAAACTTGCACCTTCTCTCTCAAGTAACTACCTAAAAGATCTAATACATATCCAAGGCATCATGAAAACCATTAGCTAAAACCACAAGCTAAGTAGTCAATATGGAAATGGGCATCATAACATGTGTCTAGGAGTTACAAGCATATTTCTAAAAGCTTCAAGACCTCTCTCATGAATTTAGTCATCCAGCTTCATTGGAGAACAAAAATAATACATTAGAATATAAAATACCAATTATCCAAGTCCAAAAGGAAAAAAATAGACAACTCCTTGTACATAATCATATATACTTATAAGTCATAGAAGCTTCTTACACATGTCATAAAATGTCATATATATTTTTTGAACTTCATGCCAAGTGTCCAATGATACTTTACAATGCTTCACACCACATTATGTCCCTTGCAAACAATACTGCCAAATGTCTAAAAGAATATTCTATTCCATATATGCCTTCAGCTCCGACATGAACATCTTATTTTATTCCTTGTATGATCTTTAAAAATACACACCCAAAATAATATTTGTAACACATTATTCAATTGAAACTTGCAAAATAAATAATACATTTATCCTATCAATCACAATATACTATTATAAGTAACATCTTTAAAAACTAGTTTATCTATCTTTATATAAAATCTATATAATTAACGTCGTAATATAATTAATCCGTACAATGCTCGCCAAGCCCATTCTTGTCTCATAGTAAGGTTGAATCTTCAAGATACAACTTAATGCTTGCATATTCAGATTTCCTAAATACCTGAGTGATGTAATTCTAAGTTGGTGTTGATAATCTCATGCACCACTCTACCCTCCAACTTACTATGACACTTGTGTGTTAGCTTCCGCATTGAGCAGCCCCTCATCAATTTTATGTTTGCTTGGGAAATGCTCTACTTTCAAAATACCTGAGTGACAAAGGAACACGAAATTGGATGTTAAGTACCCCTAACCCACTCATTCATAGACACACACTCCATGTTTCTCCCTCCCTATCTCTATCTACATATATCTCTCTCTCTCACACACACTCCATGTTTCTCTCTCCCTATCTCTATCTCTATCTCTATCTCTCGATCTCTCCCCACTCTTTATCGATCTATCTCTCCCTTTCTCTCTATTGCTCATCTTTTCCTCTTTTTATCTATCTCTCCCCCTTCTCTTCTCTCTCTCCCTCCTCTACCTATCTCTCTCCCTCTCTTCCCACTCTTCTCTCCCTCCTCTCTATCTCTATCTCCCCCTCTTTCTCTCTCCCCCTCGATATCTCTCTCTCCATCTCTATTGGTCTCGATAGGCATTCTGTCAAACAAATAACGTGCCTTGTCTATGCGTCCACATTTTGCAATTTGCATACATATCTACCAGGGCAATTGCAATTGGAACATTTGGCGAAATTCGTTAATCTTTCCAAGAAGCTTGATCAAATAGATTGGGCCATTACCACGCACCTTGATAGAAACACCATGAAGACCAACAAAGCAGCTCCTCAATGAAAATGCCATCAACTTAGTACACCAAGTTTTTCATCAAATAGAACATTTTCATCTACCATGCATCAGGCCTTCTCAGATGACTTGACTAAAAGGAATTCATGAAAATGGTAACCTCAATTCGATCATATTTGACAACTTCACGAAACACGTACTTGTCTATGCCACTAACAATTTTTATAACAGACATATATGAAGATTTTGAACGATCAAATATAACCAATTTATTTACCTAACAAACCTCAAACCCTTCTTCAAAACTAAAATTCCCATTACAGTATTCCAAACCCTCGTCAAAAAATAAAGTCTACAAACCCTTAATTCAAAATCAAAGAAGTCAACTACTAAAACAAGAAATCTCCGCACACTTCCTAAAAACAAACACTTTTCCAACATTAAAATTCTGAAACATGCATTTCCAAGGAAGACTATGTCTATTCTGCATTCCATACTTTTGATAAAGATAGTAGAAGGATACATAATAAGAGGTGCAGGATGGATCGGGCCCACAAGCATACAGTACCATTCTTGGGTTAAAAAAGATTTCAGCACAAAACACTACTGGTAAACAATTTGATCACCACACAAAGAGTAACTAATCTTTGCAACATAAAGTGGAGCAATCAAGGCAGCAGATAGCTGTTTAATTTCTGCAGTGGTGAATGGCGATAGACTGGATATAGTGATAATAGACATCGATGAAACAGATTTATCCTCCTTTCCATTTTTTTCAATGTCATTCCATGCCCCATAATGTGGATGCTTAGAATCACTAGGTTGAAGAAGCAAAATCTCCGCCATTAATTCCCACTTTGAAGTTGTAACAGAAGCTCCAGAACCATGTTTTGACTTCGATTATTCTTTCTAGAAGATAAAGGGACCAACAGATAAATTAGATACACTTTTTTTAATATAAAAGTTTGATTCCCTTGGTGTTTGAAATATTTGCTTGCAACCAAACTGTAGTGCCCTGTATTTTCTTCACAGTACGGATGTTATGGATTAGGTGATCAATCACATTGGCATTTAAGTGAAAGTTTTCGAGTTGCTTTGTAACAGAGGCATTCTATGCATTTCCAGCAATCATGGCATTCGATGAAACCACATTTCTTTCAGGCATCCTCCCAAACAGTTCGCGTGCCTTGTCTATGCTTCAGCATTTTGGATGTGTGGGGAGTGGAAGAAAGAGCTATCCTTGCCGGCGTTCTCTGTTATTCTACGAGCTCGCTCATGGAAAGCGTAGATTGATCTGATTTCAGTCTCGGGATTCCAAACAAACACCAGACGAAACACCCCATGTTTTACTCTCTTTAGTTGAGAAGAAGGATTGTCTGCAATCTCCTGATATTTGAAGTAGTGAGAGTATTTTTCCTGGTAAGAGAATATAAAGGAAGTCCATTAGCCAAGGGTTTATCAATCATTTTCCGCATTCTGTAGTACACGGTCAGTTTTGATGGTGCCCTCTGTTCAAAGCATCACATAGACCTGCGTTTTCGAGAGCAGCGTGGGATTTGCTAGACTTATTCCTATGACCTGTAGCGGCTTGTTTGGATTGAAGTATTCGACTTGGGGTGTATTAGAAGTGCATATCATTCTTTTCGCACCTGGTAACTTCTATTCATTGATGCGTTTGGGTTTGAGGCATTTCGTGAGGCTACCACGCATGTATTCATCACTACACATCATACGCCCTGTTTTGATGTACACGGATAAATGCCGTTGCAATGGAACGCCTTACGACGTAATTAAAAATAAAATAAAAATAAATTATAACTACGTCATTGTTTACATATTATGCATCATCTATTGCTTCATCAAACGCCTATGCATGCGTAAGTTTATGGCTATCATTCAATGCCAAGCCTTGATAAATTATTCGTCTCTCTCATGGGTGTCTTACATGAAGAACAAGCCCAATTTAAAAAATTAAAACTTAAAAAAAAGTCTTACTTGCAGACATGGATTTCCACCTTCTTGGCTATTATAAGTTTTTACAAATGGATAGGCACAACTTCCCACTGTTCCTTTATTTAATCACGTATTGAAAGACAAAATCAAGAAAATATATATTTTTTATGGAAAGTTTTATATCAAATTCAAATTCATTTTGTAATTCGATACGGTGTATGAGCTATAGGCTGAATCTCTTTGGCTAAGAGTCAAGAACTGAGGGGTATCCATTCCATCAAATTCGTCTGAGACGAGATTCTGATCTCATCTCTTGTAATGTCGGAACCTTACACTCTGAAAAACTTACTTCTATACAAAAGTGAGGCTTATGCAGAACTACTCCCATCTAGAAGATGGGTGGTAGCCTTGTCATCACAAGACAAAGAAATAGAGGATGCCTGATTGTATACTTCTTCATTATCATCCTCAGATGATTCTGCCGGTTCTATATAGGTAATTTCCCTGTTTCCTCGGATAGCCAAATATGAAATCCCCACTACATAAACTAACATAACTGGAAAAACAACTAATCCAATGAGTACTGAAGCCAGCTTGGGCAGATCATTATGAATCAACCAACCCACGAATACTGTGCTAAGGTAGTATATGTTTATGACAATGACAATCAATCCCATAAGCCAAGCCAAGATGGTAACCTACAAGACAAACTCTTGGATGTTAGAAATCATTCCAACACTTATCAGACTTCTGAAAATATATTGTTACTTACTATAATGGAGTTTTTGTGAGGTCCCATCTTTATCTTGCTGCTAGTAAACTTCAGCAAAGGTATCAGAGCAAATGGTAATTCAAAAGATAAGACCATCTAACAAATCAAATGAAAGAACAGCACAATAGTGTTAGTTCCTGAAAACACATCCAAAATTAACTGCGAACATTGAACTATAGGTACTGTTATTGATAATCTCATAGAACATACAGAGGTAATGATAATTAGCTTTCCTGCACCAGAACTCCCAGAAATGATAGCCACCCCCAGGCTTGGGATAATTGCAATGCCTCGTGTTATAAGATTTCTCTTCCATGTCTTCATTTCTAAGTTGAGAAAGCCCTGTAGGTGCATTTCATTTAAAAATGTTTTCTTCCAAATTTCAGGTCTTAGAGATTAGGAATACACAGACGTATATTTACAGACAGTAATGTGGAGAAGACTATTACTACATAAGTTATATGCAGCTTATAAATTGTTTTCACCTGCATCACATACTGAGCTGCGTATGTTCCTGTGATAGTGGAACTTTGCCCCGACGCCAGCAAGGCCACTGCAAATAGTTTAGAACTCCAATTCCCTACTACTCTCTGAAATGTGGAAAGTAAAATTAGGCCAGATTTGCAAAGGATTTAACAGAGATTTGTTGGGTTTTGTTTACCATTGTGCTTTGAATCTGAATACGTATATTAATTTAAATGGAAAGACTTAGATGCAGTTCTATGGAGGGTTTTAGGATTTTTTTCATGGAGCAGGGTTGTATGAGACATTTTTTTTGGTTAGATAGTATATTAGACTGCGATCTTATGAAGGGAGATTCTTGAAAAAATTCAGTGGGTGTTATTAAGATTTTTTGATTATTTTAAAGGGGGTGGTCTGATGAATTTTGTAGTGCAGCTTAAGTTTAAAAGTTTGAACTCCAAAATTTAGGCAAGCTGATGGTCTCATGAATTTATTTTTTTGCATATTCAAGTTAACAGAATATATAAATATAAATTGATAAAAAATTAATATATGGTATGTTGAAATATTTTGTGTCAGATAGTTCAATTTGGTGTTCAAATACCCACAATTCAAAGTGCAAAGAACGTCAACTAAATTGCTGCAAACTCTGATGCCTAAGTTTTCTTATATTCAAACTTTCAAAATACATGAAAAAAAACTCCCAAACAAACCTATATTCAGTAAGCTTTATGAAATAATAGTGAGGAAAATATAAATTGATAAAATAATTTATTTTTATTGAAAAATACAGATGATAATTTGAAGTATTTGTATTGTTGTTGTTGTTTGGTTTGTGCACTGCTTTTTGATTGATTTACAAACAAAGAGATTGAAAAAAATATAAAGATAGATAATGGTGGAAAAATTTCCTAATCTGGTAGGTGAAATTTCTAACCCCACCCCAAATAGACCTATCCAAAATCGCAAATTAAAAAGTAGAGACTCTTATTCAGCAGGAAAAAATTATCATAACATATATATTTTTGGCTCATAAGATCCCCAGTCTATAAAGATAGTTCTTGAAATCCTTCCATGAAACTCAACCCTTTGAATCTTTTTTAGGTAAATGGAAGCTCCAATTTTTCAAGTTTTCAGATTATAGAATATTGTTGGGATGGGACTGAAAATTTTACCCATCAACATAAGAAATTAACTCCTGTTAAAAACTAATGAAACCATCAAATTTTAAAATATTCTTAAAAAATTTCAACTGAAGAAACCCCTCCATAAAATCCCAACCTTATTTTTAAATAAATTCTTTACAAACCATTCAATTTTATCAACAAACTTGAAAACTTTTAAAGGGAAAAACATAGAGGAAAAGGCCCAGAAAATATATTCATCATTTGGTTGCATTATCTTAACCGTTATTTAGAATTCAAGCCGAAGTTAAATGACTGACTCTTTTCTTGCATGTTTTACAATTTTGTGTAAAACACTTTGGGTGTAGGTATATCAAAGTAACCTTACTTTCAAGAGAAAAGATGCATTATTGAGGTCCATGTCCACACATATCTCTACGAGTTCACCAGATAAGTTGGGCATCGAACAAACAGCTCCAGTCACAGAAACGACCGCCACATTGATCAGAAAAGCCACAAATAGAGCAAATACACTCTCTATAAAGAAATATCTGCAAGCTGACTGTAATTCGCAATTAGCTATTAATTAGGTTGCCATAAATCTTCTTTTTCATCTACCTCAATACATGAATTAAACTTACATTGATTCCAGAAACAGAAGCAGGAATTTTCCTTGAAAGTACCAAGGCTGAATGGAGAAATAAGTTGTGCCTGGGCATCAAATATACTAAATATTCAGTTTGAGGATTCCCAGAATTTCTCAGTCTTGTTTAGAAGGCAAAATGCATTGTAACTTACGGCATAACAAGGGAACCGAAGAGTGAGATTGCAAGACCAGTTGCTCCATTTCCCTTTAACCGAGGAACAAACATCCCTTTCAAAATCTCTGTGGGATTGGCCTTTACATGTCCAAGCTCCAAAAAGAAGCAACCGGCCATTGTCAATACTAGAATAGCTATTAGCAACTCCAATTTTCTGATCTGTAATAGCATAATTTTGTAAGCTGGGATTTTCAAATAAATCAAGAACAAGGTTTGTTAATCTCAAACACATATAGTTCAAAACTTCATTGAACAGGGGTCTCTAAGTTACTCTGAAAAAGCTGGCAAAAAATATAATTTATACAGTTATGTCCATATATACAGATCAACCTATGAAAATCTGAAAGCGTTCAGTCCATGATAATTTGGAAATTATAAATGAGTACCCCATAGCGCTGCAGTCCAAGGAGGAGGAGAGTACTGAGTCCTGTTAGTAGGACCCCAATCCATACAGGTATGTGAAACAGCAAATTCAGTGCAAAAGCTGTTCCAATAACTGATATGGAGCAAGAATACAGAGACACAAGTTACTAATAACTAATAAGGTGCAAGCTATTTACCACTAATAACTGATATTTGTTGTAATTGGGTTTTAGGATCTCTGTAAAATTTATTTAGTCTTTAATAAAAAACTGATAAGTTGCAATATACAAGCAGTAAATTATGAAAGATCGGAAGAAAGGAGATAGTATGGTGCACAAATGACAAAACTAATTGAATAAATCTGTAGAGATAGAAGAGGAATTTTTCAAGCCTTTTCAATGAGCTTAAAAGAAATAGAAAGGGACTCTATTAGTCATTTCATTTTGTCCATAGAAAGAAAAAAAAAAAAGAAAGAAAAGAAAAATGAAAAATCAGAAGAAGATCATTCATCTACAACATCCCATGTAAAAATAACTTGTAGAAATCCCTGAGTTAAGGGGATCTGGAGACGTTATCCTTAGGGTAAGCTGATAAATCTAATAAAATTTCTGGTTTGAAATGAATATAGATCTATCTTATTGGTGCAGGCAGTTATCATTCAATTCTTATTGACTCTGCCAAAATAGATGCAGAATATGAGCGTTTAGTCTCAAACCTTCAGGGATGTCGCATGCAATTACACCCACTTCTGCCAGCAGCCATAGTATGTAATTTACCTTATCAGGATACTCTGTTCTGCAATGTTCTGCAAGGTGCTTGCCTACAAAATAAGCGAGGGAAATAAACTCCTGACTTACTTGTTGACTAAAAGTAATAGGTTTTAGCCTAAGTATTATGTGCAACAAACCTGTAGCAACTCCCAAATTGGCTGCTCGAGACTGAAGAACGAGGGCAAAAGAGCAGCCAAGGAGAGTGACCCAAAGCAGCTACAAAATAGTACACAATTTGTTTAATTACAAGGATTTACTTATTTAGGTTTTGAGTTATATATCAAATCTCAGCAGGGAAACTTGTGGATGTTTTTTTCCCTTCACATCTAAGAGTTTAACATTAAGATGGTTGCATACCTCGTACTTGTACGTTGCACCTCCCACTAAGTCCGATTCCACTGAGAGACACAAGGTAAGCCATTGAACAAGTTCTCAACATAATCATTTGTAATCATTAAAGGAGAAAAACAACTTACAGTTTCCAGGATCCAAGTAGGCTATGGACACAAGAAAACCTGGCCCAACATAAGATATAAACTTCTTCAACTTGTTTTTCTGTAATGCATTTCGAACAATGTTAGATGACAGAACAGTAAGCACTAGAAAAGCAAAATTTATAATGTTTAATGGCTCTACTTATACACTAAATTAAACAGTTAATCATAATTTGAGAAGCAGTAAATGAAGTTTTGTCATGGAATTCATAATCTTCAATGTTTAACATTTCAGTTCAAGTGAATGAAATTAGCAGACCTCATCAGCAGAACATACAACTTGATGCTTATTAACCTCATCAGTATAAGTCCAATGGGCTCTCCCCAAATGCCCATCTAGCTCTACAATGCCTTCCTCAGACATTCAGTAGATTCAGCAGGGAATATAAGCCATCCAAATTCTCTATAATTCTTCACAGGTTTCAAGATTCAACTTGTATTCACTTATACTACTAAATAATTTTAAAAGTAATACCAGAAACATTTGGTAATAATTGTGTAAATATATAATCCCTTTTTTCTCTTGTTTGCTGCTTCTGGACTTCGATCTGAAATGTTAAGAGAAAATTTGTCAGTCTAATTTAGAAACAATGCATGCTAATATATCAATGTGTATATCAAGTTGAAATGGTTTTCTTATTTTATTTTACATGTTGATAGCTGTTGCGTTTTGTATTTTAAATTGTTCAATAGAAAAATTATCTTATGTAAATGTAAGTTTTTGGTTTTAATTATATGTTTTTCAATCGATCTTTTGGATCATACAAAACGATCTATCATCAAGAAGAGGAACATAAAATACTAGCTTTTGATTTTTACTGTGTATGTCTTTGAATCCACGTTTAAAATCACATTCAGTGATTCATCAGATTTAGAGGACCACATAATTATGTTGCTCTTCTTGATAACAGATCAACTGTAAGTTCCTCTTTCTTATGATAGATCACTGAACTTAAAAGCTTGCATTTACATCTATTTCATAAACTAAAAAACTCCAAATATTTTATGTATCAATATTTCAGATCATACCAAAACAATATAAATATATAATAAATTTACATCAATAAAAATAATATTTAAAAAAATAAAATTAAGTCACAACTAAGATAAATTTGAAGAACACATTATTTATTTATTTATTTCTTTAACTGCTGATAACAATATTTGACTTTTATTTCATAAAATGAGTCGCCAAATTTTATGAAAAGAGATAAGGTTGACAGGTATTTTGATGCTTAAATAGATTGGTTAGACCGTGAGACAGAATATTCCGGTAGGAGACAGAATATTTTTAGGTTTCCATCCAATCTGACGGTTGAAAAGTATTCCTATTCCTCTGGAGGTGAACTGAAGATAACATAATTAAAAGGCTATCAATGTGAAGACCCAATAATGTGGGGACAATCTATACATAAAATAATTGTGAAAATCGTTTTAAAATATGAGTTTGACAATTTGGGATTATGAAAGACTCTCAAGTCTCAACCATTCCTATTAAAAAATACCACTAACTACCTAATAATTCTATTATAATGATTTTACTTGGGATGATGGTGATATAAATAATAGCTTTTAATAAAACATTTGGTATATTATTGTAATGATAAAATTTGTATATTTATATTATTTTGATTTAATTTTGTTAATAGATTAATGATATATTTTATTATCATTTATTTTTTTGATTTAAGTGGTCTAATTTTTGGATAAAATAAAGTTTCTTATCTTATCCTACCTATTCATTGCATGTATTATTATACACTTATCTTTCACTTCATTCATATGATCATGCATTCTAATATATGTACTATACATATATTTATTATAGACATATATGCCCATACTTCCATAAATCTATCATTTCCTTAATCTTTTGATCTAACCCTTTTTAGGTCCCAAGTCAAGTTTACGGTCACCAGGTCGACCTTGAATCCAAGAACTTACCTTCTCAAATAAAAACTCAAATTTAAAATTTGGTCAACTCCCACTATTCCTTTCCCACTTAGAGCTGACCAAATACACATTTGTGTAACTTATTGCTATGTACTTGTATTTACAGGTATCTAATTACACTCATTTGAGTATACAAGTATTTAATTGAACATCCTTCAAAATTTTAGAAGAAAACACTTCGATTGGTGCTCTAAAACAAATATAGATATGCACATTCAATCTAGGAGCATACACGTGACTAAAGAGTGTTGTCTAATATTTTACCTAAGTTTTCTAAAGGTTGACATAAGAAAATAATCCTTTTTACGACACAATGACAATCCTTTCCAAGGTATTTTTCACATCGTGCTCAAAAAGAAAATTGTTCAAAACATAGAAATAAACTCACATTTATGCAGCTATGAAATTCATAAAATAACTTGTCAATTCTTCTAAAATAAAACTATGCTAATATTTGTTCACATGTTTCAAGATTCAACTTGTATATATACAATAAACAATTTTAAAAATAATACAAAAAAATGGTAATAATTGTGTAAAGATATATTATTTTTTCTTTTTTCGTTTGTTGCTTCTTGATGATGGATCATGGAGTTTGATCTGAAACATCAAGGAAAAATTCATATAGTTAAATATATAAACAATGCATGTTAATATATCAATGCATATATAAAGTTGAAATGATTTTCTTATTCTCAATTACCCATTGATTGCTATTGCTATTTGTATTTTAAATTGTTCAATAAAAAAGTATTTTACATAAATAAAAGCTTTTGGTTTTAACTATGTATGTTTTTCAATTGATGTTTCAAATCACTCTTAGTGATCCATTGTTAGGAAGAGGAACATAAAAATACAAGCTTTTGGTTTTAACTATGTATGTTTTTCAATCCACGTTCTAGATCACACTCAAGTGATCCATCATCATGAAGAGTACCACATAGTTATGTTCTTCTTGATGATGGATCAGCTCTAAGTTTATATTTTTTTATGTAGGATCATTAGTGTAACATACACAGTTAAAATAAAAAATTTGTATTTACATCTACTTCATGAACTATGGAAAAATCATACCAAATATTTTGTATCAATATTTCAAATCATACAAAAAATATAAATATATAACAATATTTACATCAATAGAAATAATATTTTAACTAAAAGTTAGGTCACTAACTATGATAAATATTAACAATACATTATTTATTTATTTATTTCTTAGCTACTAATAATAAGGTTTGACTTTTAATTTGTAAAATGAACCGACAAATTTTATGAAAAGAGGTTAGGTCGATAGGAATTTTGATGCTTAAATTAATTATTTAGATTGTGAGATAAAATATTTGGGTGCAAGACAAAATATTTTAGCTTTCCATCAAATCTTACAAAATGGTTTTCCTATTCCTCCAATGTTGAATTAAAGAAAACATAATTAAAAGGACCCCAATGTGAAGGGTAAAAGCTATTCTTCCCACAAAAACACATATCTTAGACATGATATGTTCATCATGTTCCATCCCCTCATACAATGGAATCATGGCAAGATAAGACCGATAGACGAATGTTTAGCCTCGTGCCATTAGCAACTACCGTCAAGCAACAATATATGTCAGAAAATCATTTAACGAGAAGATGGACATGGTGATGATGACATCTTTTCAAAATAATGTTTTCAAAAGCCCAAAAACTCACCATTTTGGTCATTATGAAAGCACCTAGGGAGTTCACAAGGGAGTTGCAGGAATTTGGAGGAAGAAGCGAAGCCATTTTTTGTATTATAGACCCATTTGGAAGGGGTGACGATAGTGGGCAGTTAGCAGGTATGTATATCTGCCACATTTTTTTTCTATTTTTCTATTCTATTATGATTGTAAAGAAGTGAATGGAGGGTGGGTTGCAAAAAGGGGTTTTAATTTATACTCAAGAAGGTTTCCAAGTCTGTCGATAAACAAAAAATTGAATTTAGAATGTTTTAAAAATCTAGAAAGCATGGCATTTTGGTCCTTACGAAAGCTTCTCTAAAATTTAGGGAGCTCACAAGGGAGTTGCAGACATTTGGAGGAAGAAGCGAAGCTAGTTTCCATGTTGGGGACCCATTTGGAAGGGGGGCGAGATAGGAGGTAGTTAACATGTATGGATATTTACCACATTTTTTGGTTGTTTTGGCATTTGACATATATATTGTGAAGAAGTGAAAGGAGGGTGGGTTGTGAAAAGGCCCGTTTTAATTTATATTCAGTGGGGTCTGGAAGTTTTTTGGTAAACAACATTTGGTGGCCTTAGGTATGTAGTTTTCTAAGGAGAACCATCATTGTCTTTGGTCACTTAAAGTTCCACATTTATTTGTGTTCTTTTCTGTGGAGGGTTTTTAAATATTGTGAATTTCGTGTTTACGCCATCTATCTATATAGGTGATATGAATATTCATGACAGACAATAGGAAATGGTGCACCACCTGGTTTTCTTTTCTATGGTAGACTGTGAATGATTATGTGGTAGAATGTAAACAACAACTGGATTATTTAAATGTTGTTGATAGTTTTCCCATTTATGCTAATTGTCTGTTGACCCCATATTTTGGGCTTTGTGGGGCACAATCTAAAAAATTAGCACACATTAACGAAGTTTGAAACTGATAAACTATGGTTTTGTGCTCTGCAATATAAATTTTGAAGGTGACATTTATTACATTCATAGTATGTTCAAATAAAAATAAATTTTAATTATATTCATACTATCTATAAAATTATAGGTTATATAACACATAGTGTTTTGCAACCTGCAACCCACATAGTGTTTTGAAACCCTAAATGTTTTCTCGGCTACATTTTAATAAGGTTTCCAAAACACAACATGGTTTGCAACCTCCACTAAGGATAAGTGTTACTAACAGTGAAAGCTCCTAAATTTGTTTCATCCTCTGGTAAATAACAACGAATTTCATTACACTCATAGTTGCATAACACCAAGTGTTTTGTAATTTCCAACCCACATACTGTAATGATGGATTTCTGCAAGATAGATTGGTTAGTCATATAATGCATGCAATATTAATTTAAATCCAAACAATCAATAGAATGCAAAGGAGAAAATGAGAAAAGGAAAGGAAAACTGGAACAAGCTCACTCATTCTTCTCTCCTCCATGACAAATTTCCATTGCACCTCCTTGGTTTGCTATGTTGAAGAATGTGCCCTCAGATTTGTGTGAGCATACTCTATACTTGACTAGTCCTAAGCAAAATTTTGAAGGATTTGTATAAACTAAATGCAAATAGAAATTAATTCTAGCATGCAAGTAGCTAAAATGACAAATGCAAAGATATTAAGCAATGATAATAAGAGATATTCATAAGAGATTATAATATGAGATATTAATAAGAGATGTCAAAAATGAGGACAAGATTGCCATTTTATAGAAAATGCAATCTTGAACGTATGAATGAGATTAGAGATTGAGAAATGCCCTAGAATCAATGGTTAAGATTCAAAATGACAACAATCAATTAGGGTTAGGGTAAAATCCCCAAATGTGTGGACAAGATTTAATTTAGGAAATTAAATCAATGATGGAGAATAAACATGACATTGAGATGAAATTAGTAAAAAACAGAAGATAAGAAGATGAGATTTTAGAAAATCAGTAATTTTAGAAATTACTTGATTTGTAGAAGAATATTTCCATTTTGAATTAAATTAATTCAAAATATGGATTTTGTGAGATAACAAGTAATTGATTTTGAAATTAATTACTAAAAGAAGAATTAGTTAACTATGTGACGTCATTTTAAATAAATTGTTCTATTTAAAAAGATGGAAATGTCACATAAGGCAATTAAATAATTTACGAATAATTATTTAATTTAGAAGAGGTAGTTAATTAATTAAATAAATTAATGAATCTATTTAATTAAAAGAGGATTTAGGAATTAGTGACATATTAAATAAATATATTAAAATATATTTATTTAATAATCAAGAGGACATTAATGATAAAGATTAATTAAATAAATTGAGGACTTTATTTAATTATGAGAAGACTTTGATAATTAGTGACACATTAAATAAATAAGTAAGATTTATTTATTTAATAATCATGAAGAATAGAAAATCATAAATTAATTAAACAATTATGAATTATTTAATTAATAGTTGAAGGTGGGTTAGAAACATAATTAAAATGTCATAATTATGCTAGGACAAAAGGTGGTAAAATATTGCTTGCAGGTTTTGGTCATTTTGATTTGTCTACATTTGCCCCTCTTTGTCTTAATGCAATTTATCGCGTTATGGCAAAGAAAACAAGTCCAAAATATGCCCCAACAAAGGTACGAAGTGCCTATGCCCCTTGGGGAAAAATTTCGAATTTCGACCCGGGGTCAGATTTTTTTGTTGGAAAGTGTCTCGATTAAACAATTTAATTTCAGAAGACACAAAAGGCGTGGTTAGATTCAACAATGAAGGATGCTAAGCTAGCCAAAATGCTAGAGAAAGATGATCAAATGAGCTTGCATTACAAGCCTACTAGGTAAAAACCCTAATTTTTAGCTTATATAAATAGGTTGAAAAAGCAAAACCAAGTGTCATTTGCTCATTTGTTATATAGAATTTTCAGAGATCAGAGCCTAAAGAGACGATGGTGATTCCCATGATAGACCACCATGGCTACCACATGTGGACCTTCCGACGACCTGAGGGCGCAGAGGCACCGATAAGTACCCTATCCCACTTGTAAATTTTTAATTTTGATACATTTATGAGGGTTTGTGGGGGGATAAACGAATGCAGCGTGGCACAAATTCCTTCGTGTTGTACGCATTTGTTTGCGTCGTGACGCAAGTGCACTGGGTAGATAGGTCAAAGTCTAAAAGTTCGCATTTGACAAGGGAAACAACACAATCGTCAGATTGCAACGCAAGTGAGGCATTCTACGACGCATCTGCAATGTTGCAACACAATTGCCAGGCCAAACGATGCATTTGAGAAATCGCAACACAATTTCTATATCGAACGACACAATCGTTTTTAGGCTACACAATTGTTAGATAGGGTGACACAATTGTCATATTGCGATGCAACTGCCATGTGCAGAGCCGAAAGTGACGAATCGTGATGCATTTGTAGTCAACGCGACACAATTGCTATTGACCAAAGTTGACTTGTGTTGACCTTGTGTAGAGATTAGTTTTAGATGCACCTTTGACTTCCCAATAGTAATAATCTATCAAGAATGTTGTCCCATGTGTTCTAATTCTTGTCTTTGCTTGTGCAGAGACGACTTGTGCCGATTTATACGCAAGAGTTTAGGCTGACGACGTATGCCTTTAGAGATCGTTTGAGTGACAGGGAGAGACAATGCCTGATGACATTGGGTTTATACTATATCACATACATGCCCATTATTCGGGCAAACAGGGGCTTGCTGACAACTCTTTGCGAGATGTGGCACTCAAAGACTTGCTCTTTTCATCTGCCTACAGGAGAGGCTATGGTCACCTTAGAGGATGTGTACCGTATTCTTTGCATCCCCATCAGCAGAGAGAGAGTTGTATATAACCCACACTGAGTGCACCAAGCCCTATTAGAGATGTGTGAGGATGCTGGTGGTGCCCAAATGGGTATCGATGGTTACGAGATTGGCTGGGATGTTGTGGCCAATCAGTTTCCCAGGTGGGATGCTATGCTTATGCCCCTGATTGTGGGATTACTAATTCCAAATCGCCATGGTCATGGATTTCCTATTGGATGGGGGGATGTATTAGTTCATATGCGAGGAAAAAGGACCATCTTTGCTTGGGGCCCTTGTTTGTTTGCCATGCTATATCATCAGCTGCATGAGGTCGTCTATCATCAAGGCTAGAGTATCAATTGCAGGACTACCCTCCTCATGATTTGGGCATGGGAGTGCATTCCCATTTTTTGGCCACCAGTACAGATGCAGCAGTTGGGCAATGGGATGCCCTATGTCTATCTGTATGCAGGTTCAATCAGTCAGACTGACATTGGGGATATTGGTTACTGGCGTCACAGGATTGACACCATGATTAGTTTTGTCTAGAGGCCTTACAGAGATTGCGATCAATGGCCAGATGAAGATGGTCACTTATCATTGTGCAGATAGTTCAGATACTTGATCGGCCATACAATGTAGAGTCAACGTATCATAGAGATGTACCTACCCCAACGGGTACTACGACAGTTTGGGGAGTAGTAGGATGTGCCAGTAGGCACTGTCGAGTATGCATGGTCTTCTAGAGAGACCATATGGGGGCCACTTATATCAGTGACAGTGGCCGAGCAATAGGTAGATGGTGTTGTTTCCATTCAGTGGATGTGGAGGGGAGGTCTAGCAGATCCAGGGACATTTTCCGAGTTCGACGCTTGGGAGAAAATTCACTAGCCTATCCCATTGATAGATCTAGATGGTCCATCACCCATAGATCAGAGATCAGTTATCCCACAAGTACGGAGGAGAAGTCAGGGTGGTAGGGATGGAGGAAGAGATGGCAGAGGTGCTGGAGGGAGAGATGGAAGCAGGGGTGACATAGGCAGAGATGGAGGTAGGGGGGATAGAGGCAGAGATGGAGGCAAGGGGGATGGAGGCAGAGGAGATGGGGATGATAGGGGTGGAAGGGGAGGAGGGGATGGAGGAGGTGGGAGAGGTGTTAGGAGGAGGAGGGATGATAGAGGGTAGAGACATCCAGGAGAGTTAGGCAGAGGGTGGGTGGTCCACCATTGTCAATCATTCATGAGGAGGGTGAGGAGAGAGAGATGCCAATCGGGCAAGATTTGGGGGAGGAGATTAGAGGGGGTGAAGAGGAGGCAGAGGTGAGGGCAGAGGATGTGGTCAGGGGGGAGAGGAGGAGGCAGAGGTGAGGGCAGAGGAGGATCCATTTGTCTAGGGAAAACCTCTTGATATAGATTTGGAAGAGGTCCGAGGAGAGGAGGAGAGGGATGATGAGGAGGATGAAGGGGAGGATGAGACAGACCAAAGGTTGTGAGAGCGGATGATCATCAGAGATGAGGAGGGTGATAGGTCATCTATTTTTCCTACAGATGCCACTATTGATCAGAGGATCACAGATCTTTAGAGCAGACTAGATGCGGCCTTGTCTCAGAACAAGGCCTTGGTAGCAGAGTTAGAGGTCACCAGGGTTGAGAGGGATCAGGCCGTCATCAGATGACAGGAGTCAGATCAGTGGGTTACTGAGTTTGTAGAGTTGTGTGCTGGGCCGACAGGGGATATGGAATGGGAGCTGGCTAGGATGGAAGATAGCAGGGGCCGATATAGGTTGTTATATAAGCAGGTTGTTCCACTAGAGCGACGGGACCCAGGTTTGTCTCGATCCTACAGCAGGACAGGTAGTGGCACTCAAACACGCAACGACAATAGGTCACATAGTGGTAGCCACACTAATGTTGGGGGGTCCACGTCATCAGGCCATAGGTCACATAGCTCACATAATCATTCATCAGGCCATAGCCACAAGTCAGAGCATGGGCATAGATCAGTGTTATCAGGACACCAGGCAAAGCAGAGCCAACCTCATGTTACCGATCCCTCGGGATCACAGAGTCTGACTTAGGACACCACTCCCATCTAGGTTACTTTTCATGTGGTTGGTCAGCCACAACTACCTCACAGTTCACCTCCATGGGACGAAGGAGGGACATCATAGGACTCTGTTTTTAGACACTTTCATTTTTGATATTCAATCCCACGAGCTCCATTTTTGGGATATCATATGACTCTATCCTGTGACATTACATTTTTGAGATTGTATATATGTGATGCAGTTTTTGATGCAACCTATATGATTTTATGTGTTATGGTGGTTTGTGCTTTACTAGATGCTATGTGATGCTTTTATGATACTATGAGATATATGGATGTCATACTTACGTTTATGAATGCAATTATGGATGTGGTTATGTATGTATGCATTGTGTAATGGGGTGATGATGTGAATATGAAATGCTCATATGATTATGTATGCAACTTTTTTCTTGTTGTATGTCATAGGATATCATCAGAGAATGAGAGAAGAGAAGATGAGGATGGATGTGAGTGCAAAGAGAGAGATGCATGCTAGTACAGAAACAAAAATCCTTCAAAGCTTTGCTATAGTGCTATTCTAGTTGTTGCTCTTTAATCTTTATTGGGCGAAAATGTCATGATGGTCAACAAACACTATGATATGATGTAGATCAATAGTGTGCAAGGTCGAACCATCACGTAGATCAACAGTCACAAACAACGATGATCATGACTCATACAAGGAACACAATTGCCCCTAGTCACTTTGTCATGACCAACTGCCAGAAAAACCAAACCAATCATGAGACATCACTGATTCTCTAAATCCTGATGTCAGGACATCCTTGAGAAACTAGCCACATGATAGTAAAAAATAGATAGGAAAATCATCGTACTACGTCGTTGCTTCTCTAAATCCTAAAGTCAAGACATCCTAGAGAAACTAATAGAAGAGTGATTACAAGAAGACAAGGATAATCATCATGATATGTTGTGGTTCCTAAGACATAAGGAACTAATATCATGATAATCATCAAAAAGACAGATACAGTTTTCCAAGTGTTTGCCAAGTGTATTTAATGTCAGGTGTTGCCAAATGCTGAGCGATATCAAATTTAGGAAGGACACATCTTGAATGACGTTGATATCTAGGAGATGGACTATCGAAGTTAGGAGAATCCATCAAAATGCCAGATGATGATGATGATGCTTAGGAAGGACACATCCAAAAGTGTAAAGAAATGATGAGATTTGTTTTTCAGAAGGACACATCTGAAGAACCCAAAATTTTCCAGGTTGAATTTTCTTGATAGAAATTGATTACATGTCATTGTTGACATGCTGAATTGATTGAAAATGATGATGACACAAATTGCTGATAGAATGACTGCTTGAAATTCGATAGAGGATTTTCTTGATTTGAAGATAGCTTGACATGTGTGAATGTGTAGTGCCATGAACACTAATGGATTGACCTAGTGCGGCCTCGGGGGCTCATCGATTGATGGCCTTGCCTACGTTGTGCACTCAGAGACCTCGTAGTTCGACATGGCTAATGACCTTGTCCGAAGGACATAAGTTTGAATCATGATTTTATTTTGAAAAACCTAGAAAGATCGACCTAATGTCTCGGGGATTCAAAGATGAATCTTGCCTATGTATCAAATGCGCAGAGACAACGTAAATCAGACATGGAAAAAAGATTGACTGACGTGACCGGTTGAAATGATCAGATAGACATTGACTTTGACTCTATTTTTGGATTTTCTCAGGACATTTTCAAAATTTTAGATCAATTTTCAGGACTTTTTCAAATTTTTAGGATTTTTCAGGACTTTTTTAGATTTTTAGGATTTTTTCAGGACTTTTTACAAATGCAGGATCATATGCGACACCCACTACAGTTACACAATAAAGGTCTTTCCCCTTGACACATCAGGGATTACCCGAGGCCAATGATATGGAGATAGGCAAACGCAGGGAAAATGGCAAGGATATGTAAGGGATGATATCAACCAAATGCTAACCATGGATGAAATTGACAGGACTTAGGATGAAGGTCATGAATGTGTTAGGCTTTCATGATTATGAAAAGTGGATAAAGGCCGATGAGAGTAACAATAGATGGTGAAGCAATGATCAACTACACATGGTGCCTGTTTGCCAGGTTTTCACCATGGTACTTATCCAAAGCGTCTATTTACTAGGTTTTCACTATTGGATGAATTTATTTCTTTTTACTATTTTTGCCATTTTTTGATTTTTTTTTTTTTGGTGTCACCAAGACGCTTGTTTTCTAGGTTTTCATCAAGGGACGATTTTTTTCTATTTTTCAATATTTTTGTATTTTTGTATTTTTAGGTTTTTAGCCAAGCTCTCTGATGCTATGCATAGAACTTTCTTAGATGTAAGCTGTTGATTGATTCTATCAACTATTCTCCATCAGGTGTGGCCAATTGATAAGCTTCGAAACTAAATGCGATAGTAATGATATAAGGACCAAGCCAATTAGCCTCAAACTTTCCAGGCTTTTCACGGCCCACCTGGTTTCTCAGGTTCTGCATGAGGACCAAGTCACTGATTTCAAATTTTCTCACCATTGCTCTTTTGTTATAGCTTTGGCAGAGACAATTTTGATATGCCTGTAAATGATTTAAGGCATTTTGTCATCTTTCTTGTAACATTTCTAGCTCATGTAGGCAAGACTATTTGTAATCTTCATCATCAATCATTCCTTTCAAGGAGACTCAGAGAAAAAGAATTTTGACCTTGATGGGAAATATGACCTCAGATCTGTAGACCAGGGAAAATGGAGTGACTCTAGTGGGGGTACGAATGCTTGTACGATAGGCCCATAAAGCAGGATTAAGTTGTAGGTGCCAATCTCAGCCAGCTTCATTAATGGTCTTCTTAAGAATGCGAAGAATTATTTTGTTTGACGCCTCAACTTGATCGTTACCTTGTGGGTAATATGGGGTGGAGAAATGATGTTGGATGTGGAGTAGCTCACAGAGTTCACAAACGTCCTGATTTTTGAATGGACTATGTTATCTGTGATGATGGATTGTGGGACACCATACCGGTAGATAATGTAATTTAGGATAAAATTGGATATTTGCTTACCGGTGATGTAAGTGAGAGGGATGGCTTCAATCCACTTAGTAAAGTACTCAGTGGTGGTGATTATGAATTTATGGCCGTTAGAAGAGGCTGGATAGATCTTACCCATGAGGTCGATTCCCCATTATGCGAAAGGCCATGGAGAAGTGATCGGTCTTAACTCCTGTGCAGATGCATGAATTAGGTCACTATGCACCTGGCATTTCTGACATGTTCTGACAAATTGAAGAACATCTTTTTCTAATATCGGCCAATAGTATCCCAGTCTGGTGACTTTTCAAGCTAATGTTGGACCACTCGAATGAGATCTGCATATACCCTCATGCACTTCTCATAAAGTTTTTTGGGCTTCATTAGTGTCAAGACAACGAAGAAGGGTGTTATCACAGCCACAACGGTATAGGGTGTCACTGACGATGGTATGTCTAGCCGCTTTTTGGATAAAGGAATTTCTTTGGTTGTTGGATAGGTTGGGTGGTAGGGTTTGGGACTTAAGATAGTCATAGATGTCCTGATACCAAGGCAAGCTTGGACCAACAATTTTGCACACCATTTAGGTCTCTGGGATATCATATCCAGGCATCAAAAACTATTCCACTAAGAACTCAAATTGTGACACATTTTTAGGTATGTCTAAGAGAGATCCAATGGTAGCCATTGCATCGGCTGCCTTATTTTGTGTCCTTGGGATTTGTTCAAAAGCAATCATTTTGAAATATGTCATGAAACTATCCACTATTCACTTGTAGTGAAGCAACTTCTCATCTTTTGTTTCATAGTCATCATTGACTTGGTTGATGACTAATTGAGAATCCCCGAATACGAGCAATGTTTGAGTTTACTATTTAATTGCTATCTTGAGACTTGTGACCAATGCTTCGTATTCCAAAATGTTATTTGTACAAGGGAAGGTGATCTAAAATGATTTAGGAATTGAATCCCCTTGTGGTGTGATAAATAAGATGCCAGCTCGTGAGCCGTGATTGGTGTGGGACCCATCAAAGTATGGTTTACATGGTAAGGCTGGTTCTGTGTGAAAGATAGACTCATCAGGAAAATCATTTATCAGTAGATGAGTGGCTTGGATTGGTGCATCTACAAGTTGATCTGCTATTAATTGACCTTTTATTGCCTTGAGCTTAACATATTGTCTGTCATACTCGCTCAATATCATGACCCACTTCGCCAAACGGCTTGTCAATGCTGCCCGACTTAGGAGATACTTTAGTGGGTCAATCTTGGCTACCAAATGTTTTTGGTGGCTCAGTATGTAGTGTCTTAGTGTCTGTGCCGCAATGAAAACTTCAAGGCATGCACGTTCAATGGTTGTATAGTTCAACTCATATCCTATCAGTGTGCAACTAATGTAGCATATGGCTCTTTCTTTTTCCTCATTGTCATTTTGTGCCAACAATGCCCCCAATGCATTTGTAGTTGCAGAGACATACATGATCAATGGTTTTCCTTCAATAGGCGGCATCAGGATTGGTGGTGTCAATATATATTACATAATTTGTTCGAAAGTTGTGTGGCATTTATCCATCCATACAAAAGGAATGCTTTTGCGTAACAAATATTGAGATGGTTGACACTTGTCTACCAACTGTACGATGAAGCGGTGGATAGACTACAGTCTGCCTTGAAGTGTTTGCAACTTGCTGATTCCTTTTGGTGGAGGCATGTCTAGAATTGCTTTTACTTTTGCTAGATCAACCTCGATGCCTCGTCGTGAAACTATGTATCCCAATAGCTTACTCAAAGTGATTCCAAAGACACATTTCTTTGGGTTCAAATGAACCTTGTAATCCTCAAGTCGTGTAATTTTTTTTTCCAAGACTTTGAGATGATCTTTCCATGTCAAAGATTTTGCCAATAGGTCATCCACATAATCTTCCATTAGGATATCCATGATGTCATGAAAGATTGTTGTCATAGCTCTTTGGTATGTGGTGCCTACATTCTTTAAGCCAAAAGGCATGATATTCCAATTGTATGTTCCCCATGAGCAAGTGAATGCCTTTTTGTGTTGATCCTCTATTGCAATTCAGATTTGGTTATAGCCCGAGAAACCATCCATGAGAGATAGCATCTCGTACCCTACCGTGAGATTGAAAATCATGTCTATATTTGGTAATGGGAAATCATCCTTTGGGCAAGCCTTATTCAAATCTCTGAAATCTGTGCAGATACAGATTTGTCCATTTGGCTTTGTGATAGGGACAATATTAGATATCCAGTCAGCATAATATATTGACCTTATAAATCCAACATCCAATAACTTCTTTAGTTCTGCCTTTAGCAGTAATGCAATTTGTGGATGCATTTTTTGCAACTTTTGTTTGACTAGCTTGATATTTGGGATTAACGGAAGATGGTGTAGTACCAATTCTAGATCTAGCCCTGGCATGTCAGCATATGACCATGCGAAGTTAAATTTCCTGTCTGTGAAGAATTTTTGAAATTCAAGTTTTTCTTCCTCTGACAATGATGCAGCCAAGAGAATCATTTTTGGATTGTCTGGTGTGGCTATGTTAACTTCCATTGTGTCTTCAATGAGCATAGTGAATTTTTCCCTTGTCATGGGAAGAAATTCCAATCCTCCATCCTTAGGAACCTCAGAGAGGTTTTCACCTTTGAATACATCCTTTGTTTTTACTATTTTGCTGTCAAAAGGTGCCTTGCGGTTTTCACCTAAAGACATTTCTCTTTTTGTTTTATTCTTTGTATTTTTGCGACTGGAGGATTGCACAATCTAGGTCAATGGAAAATCCTGTTTTGTGATCACCCCATGGAATACCTTCTCGGAGCCCCATGAATTCTACAATTGCCTCATCATTATGAAAGATGTCCATCACTGGTGGTTCTTGTTGGTCCCAGTCAATCAGTTGTGGGTAAACAAGGGGGATCCCATCGTTAGTGTTGGTAAAAAATGGGGAAGATGCAGGAAGTGTGCAAATTGATGCCTCAAGTGTGAAGGAGAATTTGTCAATTTCAACTTCCGTGTCAGATGCAATGGATGGACCGTATTCTGAGTTAGATGAGTCAAATTCAAAGTCATAGTAGGGGATAAATTATCAGCATCATGACTAGTGGTTGGAATTTCAGAAGCATGCATAGTAGGTTTAAACATGTTGGGTTCTTGGGTGGGGTCGAGAATGGGGTGGGATAATTTAGGTGTTGCCAATGACACCTTATATTCTTCTAGATTCCAAGGAATGCTTACCCATTCCTTATATTTGGAAAGTCAGTCCATTGGGTCAATGTTGTACTCTTGTCAAAATCGTTCTTCAAAGGGGAGTTGACCAGGATCCAGGAATATTTTTTCAATATCATAGTCACTTAGGGTTTTCTTAGATCCCCATTCCCATTCATTTGAGTCAGTTTCGGTAAGGGATTCTTTGCATGTCTCAACACTTTCTGCAGCCGTTACACCCTCACTTGAAAGTTCATAGGTACGTTGATCGTTAGTTCTGAGTTGGTCAAACCCTAGCCCTATGTACCTTGGTCATGCAAAAATGATAATAGGTTCCCTCCTTCCATTGTTGTCCTTTCTAAGATCGCTTGTGCCATCAAAACCTAGGGGTTTGCATATATCATAGACTTTTCCATAGAGATGCACTGGTAGTGGAGGTAACTCTTCTAGGTCTTTGTAGATCCAACTATCTATGTCTATAATGACTTCATTACCCATATCGCCCCATAGTGTGAATTTTTTTTTTGGTGGAACCTTGAAAGTTGTTTTGGGCTTGATTGCAAAACATGGTCTACCATAGATTTTAGGCAGCTTAGGTATTGTGGTGATAGAGTAAGTTGTATTCAATTTGAATTTTCTATAGCCAAGGTCCTGGATCTGAAGGTCTTTACTTGGTATGGAGGTCGAGGAAGATCGTGTGGCAGAAGTTGATGGAATGGATGATTTGGTGAGTGCAGATGGGTCAATATATTTGGATGAGGTGGAAGCTAAGGCTTCTCGATTGATGGGTACCTAGTACTCAACAGTGACTCGCAGATTGGTATAGTATTGAAATGGATCAGGATCTCTTGGGGTAGTGATTTGAGTACCATCAAAAGGAAATTTCAAGCATTGGTGGTATGTGGATGGAATGACCTTTAGAGCATGAATCCAGGGGCGACCAAGTAAGATATTATAATATATTTCACGATCCAAGACTTGGCATGTTGTATCTATGATAATTGGTCCCACCCTAGTGGAATTGTGATGATGCCTTTGGAAGCACGTTCTTCATAATCGTATGCCTTGATGACAATGCTCTCGGTAGCATCTACACATGCATCAGAGAAGCCAAGAGCTTTAACCAATTTTAAAGAGAATATGTTCAATCATGCTTTGCCATCTACTAAGACTCGTCTAACCTTATGTTTGTGGAAAAAAACCTCAATATGAAGGGCATCATTATGAGATGGTTTAGGCGAGGTATAGTCACTATCCAAAAAGGTGATGTGATGAGTCAAATTCAGATATCTGACTATAGTCTTAAACTGGTTGACATCAATGTTGGTTGGGACAGACGACTCTTGCAGGACTTTATCCAAGATGGCCTTATGTGCAGGTGAGATACAAAGCAATTCAAGAATAAATATTTGAGTGGGTGTTTTATTCAATTGCTCAATAAGGTTGAACTCTAGTTTAGGGTTTGACTATTTGGTAGATGGATGAGGTATGGTGATTTTAGGCTGATGTGCAGAGGGACCTGGGATGGTGACCTTTCCTTTATGCGTGGTGACATTGCATTCTGGGGCCTTTTTATTGGTAATAGTATTAACATACTCATCTTCATCAGTAGTGCGAAGATTGTTAATAATGGTACCACCAGGATAATTGTAAGCAGGGAAGACATTATTATAGGTAGGACATACGTGATTGGCTTGATTATTGGTAATCTTCGTGCTAGATGAGGAAGGTTTACCATGATCCTGCAGTGGCTTCTCTTGAATAGTATGATCCGCATTAGACGTGAATGATTGACTAGCCAACTCAATGGCGTGATTTTTAATGAGGTCTTGTACGAGATTTCCCAACTGATGACAAGAGGAGGTTTTGTACCCTTTGACACGGTGGTAATCACAAAATGTGCTATCATCCCACCATGATGACTTGAACTGACCAGGGTCATGCAGTTTAGGTTCTTCCAATGTTATGACATCGTTTTGGAGGAGTTTCTTCAAGACAATTTTGATAGGTTCACCCAAAGGGGTATATGTGCATTTTTGGAATTGTTGTGGTTGACACAACTGCCTCTGATTAGCTTGAGCGGGATTGCTTTGAATAGCATTGGCAGTTGGTGTCGGTGTAGTTATAGGTGCATTTTGATTTTGCACTCCTTTGATGGTGAGTAAATGATCTGTTGCATTTACGGTTTTTGCATCGACCACACCATCATTGGTAATGTGTTTTTTGCTAACCCAGTATTTGGTTTTGTCATTGGAGCTACTTGGGTTATTCTTTGTGGTGGTGTTGATGGTTTTTCCACCTTACTTTAATTCACCTTTCGTGATCAAGGCTTTCTCAAGTTGAACAACCTTTTCAACAAGGTCAACAAAGGTGGTGCGACAATGGACTTGTAAGCCATACCTTAGCGGTCCTAAGATAGTTTGTACAAACATGGTGACTTTCTCCTTTTCAGGTATTTCTACCAGACATCTGCTTGCTAAGGCTCTCCATCTTTGAAAGAATGGGATAAAAGTCTCTCCTGCATCCTCTTGGGTAAGTCTGCATAAGGAGGCAATGTCAATATTCGTGTCAATGTTATAGGCATAATTTTCAACAAACTTGTTTTCCAATTCATCCCATTTTTTGATTCCTTTAGGCAATAGAGAGAACCATTCTAGTGCATGACCTGCGATACTTCTAGAAAAAAGTCTCATGAGATATGTTTTCTCATATGCAATGTCCATGCAACTAGTGGTGAATTCTCTTATATGTTCAATAGGGTTCGTTTTTCCTTTGTATTTAGGAAAATGAGGTACCACATATCCATGAGGAAAGGGTGGCATATACAAGGTTGTGTCGAATGGATATGGACACAAGTCATTTGACATGTAAGACTTTTTGTTGGATTGTTGCAAGGTCTCCACTTGCGTTTGAAGAGCAACGAGTTGGAGTGTGAGTGCTTCCACAATTGGGTTGTTGGTAGAATCACACATGTTGGTGATAGGGATGGCTTGAGTGCCCATCTGTTGTGATGAGATGTGTTGATTTGGAATTGGTTGTCGGTGAGAAAAATGAGAGTTCCGATTGTGTGGTTGTTGGAAATGAGTGTTTTGATGAGGGATGTGCTATTGTGTATGGACTTGAGAGGCATAAGTGGGGATGTGAGATCCTGACATGTTGGACTAAATTTGAGGACCCTGTTGATTTTGAGCTTGTTGATGCCCAAATGGAGTGAAGGATTGAGGGCCTTGTTGATGTCCAAATGGAGTGAAGGATTGAGCACATTGATTGCCTTTCCCAAATAAGAAATTGTGGCCAGGAGGAATGTTGGTGTTTTGGTTCATAGGAATGTTGGTATTAACATGTGAGGAATTAGGTTGGGTGCCTTGAATGATAACTCTTTTTTTATGTCTCCCAAAAGGGTTGGATGAGTTGGTTACCATAGCATTTGAAGAACCTAATAATAGGTTTGCTGATATACCCATGGAACTAGATGAAGTTGCAAAGAGATTTGAGGTGGTTGCACTTTTTGTTTGTGAAGGGATGGTGGATGTTTTTTGGGGGATGGATTGTGATATGGTGTTAGTTTGGGTAGATGATCCCCCAATAGATGTTGTGTTGGTTGTGGTGGTAGTATGACCAAGGGAGGTAGCATTGATGGTGTTGATGACATTTTGTGAAGAAGCTCCCATGGAAGGATTGTGTGATGGGGGATTGGGAAATGTTTCTATAAGAGTGTTAAGATCAAATCCCTTTGGTAATGTAGCCCTTTGGTCAAGGAGCATAGCTAGGAATCTAGAGGAGTCATTTAAGACTACTTCTTCTACAAAAGCAGCAACTTCTGGGTGTTGGGCAACCAATAATATGTCTTCTTCAAATACTTCCCCATTTGAGTCTCTGTGAATAAATTGTTCAAAAAGATCTTGTGGAGAGGGTGGGATGTTCATGTCACTGAAAGGATTGACATTGGAATTTCCCATGTTATAAGAAGGATTGTTCATGTCATTAGGGAAGGAATCCATACCAGTTGTGAAACCAAGAAAGTTGGTGTCTTGTCGAAAGGAATCCATGAGTCTTTTATTTTTCTATAATCTAGTTTCAACCATAAAAGTTTTGCTTAAATTTGGGATGATGTGAGAAAATGATCCAAATATGACACTATTTTTTTGGGTTTTTTGGAATTTTAGGAATGTTTATGAGATGCAAATGAGACCTAAAGGAGACCAAAGGTTTGTGAATGTAAATGGCGTGACACTAAAATGGAGACTTTAAATGGTATGCAACTAAAAAGTAGCCTAAGATGTACTCACTATTGAGAAATCTAGGGAGATGACTACTTGAGCAAATAAAGTTTTGGAAATGATTCAAGTTTGGAATACCAATGGACCATAAAATGACTAAAAGAGGACAGTGAATTTTCCACACTAGACTATTGAGTGGGAAATAATTCACAAAAGATTTGACTAAATGACAAAGGGTGACTGGGTCCAATGATAACCTACTATTGAATGCAAAGTTTTGACAATGGATGGTAAGATTCTACTCCTAAAATCTACAAAAGTAAGTGTCTAAGGAGATATTAGAGTTAACAATGCAACTAATGGAATGGAAAATGGAACCCTATTTTGATCCTAAAAAATGGTACCTATAATGCAATGTTTAAGGGAAGTTGAGAAAATCAGTGTCTTGTTTAAACAGTAATAGTGAAGGAAGAATTGATGCAATTCTGGAAAAGACAAGTTTTGGGTTTTGATTTTGATAGTGAGAAGATGGTTATGAAGTTTTTGCAAATGCATCGTAGTGAATGCGGTACGATAGGGAAAATGCGGTTTAGTTTGGTGAATGTGGTTTTGGAATTGGCGAATGTGACTCCGAATAGCGAATGCGGCTCAGAATGGCGAATATGACTCAGGATGTTTCAAACGCGGTTTATCAGAGCGACTGTGACTCATAAGGCTTCAAATGCGGCTCATCAGAGCGATTGCGGCTCAAAATATATTGAATGCATTTTGACAAAGTGTTTGCGTTGTAGGAAGCAATTTTTTGGAAAAAAAATAGTTTGCAGATTTACCAGTTTTGTCTCAGATTTTTGATGTTCAATTTTTTGAAATTTTCTGAAAATAGTTTGGCAAACACTTGGTGTTGTAACAAGAATTGAAAAAGAACCACATGGAAGACATTGACAAAAATCCTAGGGCTCCAAAGACAATATTCTTTTGGATCCCACTAACTACATATCCTTAGCAAATGAATTCAGAAGCTTGGCCCCACGAGCTCCCCCTTATAGGGTATGTGCAGGATCATCATGGAAAAAATAGGTCCTTAAGTGGCAATGAAAATTCAGAAAATCAGAGTTGGGCAACTTCACATAAAAATTTGAATAAGTTATCTATATTATTTCAAAAATATGTAAGAATAGAATCTGTGGAAAATTGAATGTAGTTTCTAAACTAATAGGTTAATTTTTGTAAAAAAAAAATTCTATTTGGTGAAAATTTGAAATTTCAATGCAGTAGTACTAAAATTTCAGGGAAAAAAAAAAAAGTAGGTGTCTGTCTGACCACCCTAACCATAATAAAATAATAATATTTTTTTATAAAATTTTAGATATAAGTAGAGGACTCATGTCCAGATGTGATGCACATTTTTTTGTAATTAGTATGAATTTTTTATTACAACTTTAAAAAAATAAAAACTTTTATGTTTGACCACCTTAACTTGGTCAAAACTTAATGGAATTCATTTTTTTTAAAAATCATATAGTATGCAAAGCATAGAATGTGACGCATGTTTTGGATTCAAAAAATGTGATACCGTTTGAAAGCTATAGATGTTTTTCTATCAGACTATCAATCAAGACTATAGTCATAATTCTAATAAAAAATAAATAATAATTATTTATTAGATTCTAAAGAAAATATAATTTACATTGGTAGAAAGCTGAGAAGCTCCTTTACAAACCCTTTTCATTTTATCAATTTTAGGTAAAATAAAAGTCATCAGCCACATGGGCGAAGTCTGGAAAAACAAGGTAAGTTGTTAAACACATTTTATGTGTTGAATTTTAGGATTGGCAGTTCCGAACCAAATCCTGAGCCTAATACCGAGCCTAATACCAAGGCATTAAATTTTGTGTCAGAATATCAGATATCGGATTTGAATTCGATATATGATATCTTTTAGATAATTTTTAAAACAATTTATACAATCTTTAATATATTATTTAAAAATGCAATTAAGTTTATAATTTAATATATATAATATCCAATAAAGTTTATAATGTAATATATTTAATATACAATTTATGGCAATCTCTTGCCGAATTATGTATTTAATATATAATATATTATTAAATGTATAATATTTAAATATTATTTCTATAAATATTTTAATATTATTTCAATATTTTAGTTAATCCATAAATAATTAAATATATACATTACCAATTTATAAAATATTTAAATATTATCTCTTTCCCTCTCGCTCTCTCCACCTCTATCTCTCTCAAGTCTCTCACTCAATCACTCCTCTCTCTCTCTTTCTCTCTCATTCTCACTCACTCTCCCCTCTCCTTCTCACTCCCTCTCCTTCTATCTCTCCCTCTCTCCCTCTCCCTC
>CM021106.1:530813035-531073605 GCA_007115665.2 Sequoiadendron giganteum
CCCTATCTCCCTCCCACTCTCCCTCTCCCACTCCCTCTCCCTCTCTCCCTCTCCCTCTCCCTCTCCCTCTCCCCCTCTCCCTCTCCCTCTCCCTTTGGTCTATGTTTGTACAAATCAGATATCCGATTGTGGAACTCCATTGTGCAGAGGTTAAATCTTATCATTGGAGAACATGTTTTATAAATCGGATATCCGATTGAAATCAGATATCCGATTTGTGGGCCATAGAAAAACCCCATGTGGGCCGTTTTTGTGCATTCCAACAGACCTTGCATTTTGTTTGCAGCACTTTGTAGGTGACAAATGCACGGTTTTAGACAGGAAGAGACAAAGATAAACTTTTAGGAGATTCTTGTACTCAAATTTGTCATACATATTGATTTTTTAGCATCTTTTATTTGGTATAATGGGGAGCAGTAGTTAATGGAAGCAAAAACATAAGAGAAAGCTGACAAAAGAACAAATTGAAGGATATAGACAAAGAGATAGAGAAGGTCATAGAAAGAAAAGACAAGGTATGTTAAATATTGGTGAACCTGAGCCCTATGGTCTTTCAAGTGATGAGGAAATTGAATATGTTCAAGGTGAAAATGTAGAACATGATATTGAAATTGGGAATGAAAATGTTCAAATTGATATTGAAAATTTTCAAGGTGAAAATGTTGGAATTGAAGATGTTGAACATGATATTGAAATTGGGAATGAAAATATTGAAATTGATAATGAAAATGTTGGAATTGAAGATGTTGAACATGATATTGAAATTGGGAATGAAATTGTTCAAATTGATATTGAAAATGTTCAAGGTGAAAATGTTGGAAATGAAGATGTTGAACATAATATTGAAGCAAGTGTAAATTATGTTTCACCAGATTACATGAGAAATGAAGAACCTTGTGTGGAAGAAAGAGGTATTCCAAATTCAAGACCTTCAAGGACCCCTAAATGGTTAGTTGAAATTGATGATAACATTATAAACAATTTTGAAGGCAAGAGGTCAACACAAACTATTCGGTTGTGAGCTACAAAACTTTTCAACCAATATTTTAGTGATAAGACATTGACCGAGCAATGCTAATTTTTTGTACAATTGCTAAAGATGCAAAAGATGAGACCTTTGCTAGCCAAATTGAAGATTCGTCTGAACAAGAGGACCGAAAAAATTCTATTATTGTCAAAAATATTTTTAATGCTCTCAAGTCTATTGGAAAAAATAACAAGGAAAAAGATAAGAGAGTTGCTCAGAGAGTCATTACCACCACCATAGTAAGCCATCAATTGAAAAAGGCTAGATTTATGAGACAAAATTTTATTGATTTTGAATTAAATCGTAAAAATTTGGATAGAGAACTTGCAAGAGGAGAAAGAATAGATGATCCTCTTCAAAATGATACATGGGATTTTTCTGGAAGGCTTACATGTGTTGATAAGAAGCTAACCGATAATGTAAAGCAGACAATTCAGCAATTTTGGCATGATAACTCTAGAGTATCACCCAATGCAAAGGATGTTTTAATGTTAAGAATTGGCAATCGAGACCGTACACCGCATCCTAAACATTTCTTGGAATCAAGCCAAACAATGTTCAACAAATTTAATCAAACACATCCAAATATGGAAATCTCGCAAAGAACTTTTGAAGGTTTGAAGCCATTCTATTGTGTGCCTCTTAAGATTCGTAATACTTGTTGCAAATACCATGTGGAGTTTTCAATGTACCATGAACTATTATGCTATATCCATTATACTTTGCATACTAATGAAATGTTGCAGGAGGGTGGTGCAATGCATCTTCCGAAATCATCAAGGGACTTTCTAGATCTATTTTTATGTTCTAGGGATGATGGTTCCTTTTTCTATAAAAATGATTGTTTAAATGCGAAGTGCTCACAATGTGGTGGCTTGTCAAAGTTTGTTCAATGTTTTCATGAGGGCTCAGAACATGAATTTGGAAAGAATCTTGTTGAGAAAAAGAGATATGAGATAGTCAAATATACTTTGCAGAGTGGAGGTGAAGGTTCTAGATGTGAGTTAGTTACAAAAGAATGCAGTGTTGCTGATTTTATTTCAGATTTTAAGGACAATCTTTTCTACAAATATGCAAGGCATAGTCATAGGTCTCAGTGGTTGGATCAACAATTCAGGATATGTAAGTACTCTTTTCCGATTGGCACTATTATATCAGTGGTTGATTTTTTTGAAAACTACACATTGCAACCACAAAACGAGGTATAATCTCAGTATTACAATTCTATTCAGATTGCTATTTTTGTCCACATAACATTTAGACATGCACCTGATAGTACAGAGAAGGATCGAAAGATAATCATAGAGTATCATTTTTATATGAGTGATGATAGATCTCACTCACCCGAGTATGTCCGACATTGTTTCAAGAATTTTTTTGAGTTCTTGCAAGAGCATGGTATAGCACTGGGTCGACATCTCATTTGGTCAGATAACTGTACAGGTCAATTGAAGAATGCTCGTATGTTTTATTGGTTGAGTAGAATGCATGTAGAGATGGGTGTACCTAATATTTGGAGTTTTTGTTAAGCTGGGCATGGGAAAGGGGAGCATGATGGAGCAGGTGCATGTGTAAAAAGAGCTCTAGTTAAGGAGCAATTGAAGATTTCAAAAGCAAAATTTAGTGATGCATGTTCTATTATTGATTGGTGTAGTTCAACATTGTCACATGGAGGGACACATGATTCAACAGTGCACAGATTCTTTTGGTTGGTTGAGGAGGGTACAATGGGAGGCAGATTGGATTGTCATACAATCAAAGATTCTTCAAAGATTCATTCATTTCAAAGCTCAGATGCAAGCACATGGACCATTTGGACACGACAGTTGGCTTGTTTTTGTCAGAGTTGTATTTAGTGTGAGTGGGATCAATGCGAGTCAAGTGAGTCGATGGATACATGGGTTCCACAGTATCTAACTCCTTTATCTCAAACTATATACATGACAAATTACACAATGGAAAGTTCACTTGATTATGACCGTCTTTTAGATCTACTACATCCAGGACATGTTTTTGCAGTTGTTGCATTGCAGGGGAATGAAGAGAGATCAGAATATTGGTTGGCTCGATGTGTGCGGGTAAAGCACAAGCTAACACAATCGATGGAAGATGATGATGGGTTCGTGTATCCCACAGTTTCATTTGTGGTTGCAGTAACTTGGTTGCGAACATACATGATTAAAAAGAATGGCATACCTGCATTTGAAGACTATGAGAAACACAAAACCATTCTCATGTATTCACACCTTGTTATAGCAACAAATATTAAGTTGTTGAAGCATCATGCCAAACCAAAGACAAAAAAACTATGGACACTTAGTAATGTTGATCATGAAGCAATATTGGATACTCTTAAGCAAAGAGATAACCCTTCAGGCGCACTTGAATAGCATATTCAAGAATGGAAAGTACAATGCTTAAGCCTCTTTTTTGTTGTGACAATATAGATATATCATTTGATAAATTTTGCAATATTCTTGACATGATTGATCATGGACCTGCTGCAACAATAGCCAACTCTGATCCTTTCAAAGAGGTATGCGACATATTACTTTAATATAGATTGGTTATTCAAGGCATCTTTTATAGTTTGCATTACCAATTCATCATCGTTCAGTATGTTTAGATTAATATGGATTTGTTAGATTAGGCATATTTTTTGTTGTTACAATATAGATTAATCATTTGACAAATTTTGTGATATTCCTGCCATGATTGCTCATGGACCTGCTACAACAATAGGCAACTCTAATCCTTTTAGAGAGGTATGTGACAAATTACAATAATATCGATTGGTTATTCTAAGCATATTTTCTATTGTATGTAGTTTAACTGCTACCTTGATGGTTTGTACAAGTGCTTTTCAAATAGGCACTACTCGAAAATGACAACAAAAACATACTACTCTTGTGGAAGACTGTGCCTTGAATGCCTCAAATAGGAAAATTTTGTAAAAACTGAATTTTGAAATGTGAAACAATGTAAAAAGGTCATAACTGTGTATAGGCATAATCTATATATTGTGATGTTTTTTGAAATATGGTTTAAATATCTACCATTGTACTTAATCGAGCTACAATCGAAGGTTTTCTTCCTGGTTCTTTCCTATCGGTATGCTCGTTTGAACCAGGTTTTGTAATATCTCCCATTTATATATAACAAATTACAGTGGCTTGCCACTTTTTCAAAAAACAAAAAAGTAAAAAGTTCATTGTGAATTTCATTTTCCATGTAATTGATTCAAGTTGATTTGGCAAGAGCTAGGACTTGCAGAATCTTGATCCAACCTTAAATATTTCTGCCCCCACATTTCATTGACATTAGCACTTTGGACTCTTAAGGGAAAATGCCGCTCCGATGCAGCTCAGAGCGATTCGACGTATTTGGGTACAAAAGAGAACCATACCTAGTGTAAACATACCCATCTGGATGTGTTGGAATAGTCCATTGGGTTGTACGAGTTCGAGAATGAAAGTTGCACCACTTTGCAACTTTACACTGCTTGCATTTGGCAACTTTTCCCTCAACTGAAAACTCATCACCACGGGAAAACACCTTTGAGATAGAAAAACTGAGAGAGGTTATTGTAGATGGTCTCAACACGATCCCATATCCTCAGATGAAGAGTCTGTAAGAATCATGGTTTTTGAGAAATAGTCCATCAAAGTTTGCTGCCTTTTAGCACTTTGGACTCTTAAGGGAAAACGCCGCTCCAATGCAGCTCACAGCAATTCGAAGTATTTGGGTGCAAGAGAGAACAATACCTAGCATAAACGTACCCATCCGGATGTGTTGGAATAGTCTATTGGGTCATATGAGTTTGAGAATGAAAGTTGCACCACTTTGCAACTTTACACTGCTTGCATTTGGCAACTTTTCCCTCAACTGAAAACTCATCACCACGGGAAAACGCCTTCGAGATAGCAAAAACTGAGAGAGGTTATTGTAGATGGTCTCAACACAATCCCATATCCTCAGACGAAGAGTCTATAAGCATCATGGTTTCCAAAAAATAGTCCATCAAATTTTGCTGCCTTTTAGCACTTTGGAATCTTAAGGGAAAACATCGCTCCGATGCAGCTCGGAGCGATTCGACATATTTGGGTGCAAGAGAGAACCATACCTAATGTAAACCTACCCATCTAGATGTGTTGGAATAGTCTGTTGGGTCATACAAGTTCGAGAATGAAAGTTACACCACTTTGCAACTTTACATTGCTTGCATTTGGCAGCTTTTCCCTCAATTGAAAACTCATCACCACGGGAAAACGCCTTCGAGATAGCAAAAACTGAGAGAATTTATTGTAGATGGTCTCAACACGATCCCATATCCTCAGACGAACAGTCCGTAAGCATCAGGGTTTCCGAGAAATAGTCTGTCAAAGTTTTCTACCTTTTAACACTTTGGACTCTTAAGGGAAAATGCTGCTCCGATGCAGCTCAGAGCAATTCGACGTATTTGGGTGCTTCTCCTTGAAATCGGCCTGCTGCTGCAAGATGAAGCATTTCTACTCAAGTGCAAACATTTTCTTGGATTGCAAATTATGCTGAATGAACTTGATTGAGGAAATGAACAAACATCACCTCGTATTTATACAAAATAAGGTGACTCTTCAAGGAGGTTGACCTCTCTTGAAAATAATAAATTACAAAATAATATCAAGGAAGATCGGTGGTGCAAGAGCACCTAGAAAACACTAGGCAATTAGGAAGTCTAGGATGAATTTTTATTTTTGATGTGTTACCTTGAAGGTCATGTTGACCATTGAGATAGAGTTAGAGGCTTAGGAACATGTCTTGATCATGAGTGATTAGGAGGATAAGGAGTGGAAAGGCTTAATGAGTTTTGGAACTCATTTTACTGATGAGATTAGAAACTCATTTTACTAGACATTGGCAAAAAGTGCAAAATGGTACATTTTTTCAAATTTTCCACAAGGTAACTATAATGTTCGACCAAGGGGAGGCATAACTACTTTTGTTGACCTATATAGGGCATGCCTCGACCTGAGAGGAAGGTTGGAAGCTTTTGCATTATTGGAAATTTATGATTACAAGAGAAGACAATGATAAATTTGTGTAATTTTTCTGGTTTTTGCTTTGAATTATGTGTTAATGGAGTGATCCTGACACTATGAATTATGTAGAATGTAGTGCAATTGTCTTCCAAGCATTGTGTGGAGCAGTAGGTAGCTAGTTTCTTCGGTTCAAGCATTCTTTTGTAGTTAGTTCGTTTCTTTTGACCATTGAGATAGAGTTAGAGGCTTAGGAACATGTCTTGATCAAGATTGATCAGGAGGATAAGGAGTGGAAAGGATTAATGAGTTTTGGAACTCATTTTACTGATTAAGGGTACATTAAGGGCTTTAGTTCTTGGAGAATTTTAGTCTTTAGGGTAGATTAAGGGCTAAGGAAGAGTTAGAGACATTGCACCAAGATTGACTTGGTAGGTTGATTTGTGATGGTAGTGGGGTTGGCCAGGAGAACCAAGGGTACCTAAACATGAAGAAGGTCCTAAAGGTTAAGGTGATGAAGTAAGACACCAAGGAGATCTTGCAAGAAAGACCCGAAGCATGGAACAATGATTGTTCCATCCAACCCTACCCTATCAGTCGACCTCATCCATTTAAATAAAATGAGTATAAATTAAATAGCCATAGGCTATCATTTAATTTATTACAAATTAATGTGATCGCTATCATGTATGAAAAATGTGGTAGCATAGACAAGGTAGTGGACTATTTGAAAAAAGACTTCAAAGAAATGTGGTCTCATAGAATTTAATGACAAACAAATGCAATTGACAATTTTTCATAGTTTTTATTTATGCAATGTGAAGTAATTGCATAACTGCTTAGGTTGACTTTGTAAGAACTATATTGTAATTGAAAATTTTTCATCTATGAACATCTAGTTGTTAGTTATGCAATGTGAATTAATGATTTGAGTTTGAAAGATGTGTAATGCAATGTAATCAGCGATATAAATATAAACTATATAATATAACCATTCAGTTTTAAGCTATTGTGCATTGATATTTAACCATTGCTCAAGATAAAATATTCAAAGAGTTTAATCATGCACATGAGGAACAAATTAAATTTCGATTGTCAACTTCTATATATCAAATTATCCAATAATCAAGTGTATGTCCATATACAAAAATGGCATCGACGCCAACTCAAACAAAGTTTTACAAAATGTGGCATATGCCATCTCAATATGTATTCAAAATTTACATGCCAAAATGTCTATCTCATCCTAAACTACTGGTGGATCATCAAAATGGAGCCTCTTTGAAGCACTCATTGGCTCTGAAGGTAGCTGCATAGGAAAAATTCAAACCACAATTGAGATTAGTTATACTATATAATTTAAAATCGAATAATTAACATCAAAATCAATATACATTGAATTTTAATTGAACTCTAAAATTGAAATCTTGATTACCTAAAATATACGTCTCTTCAAAGGGTCAGGAGTCCTAGAATATACCAAATCAACTTTTGAAATGCCAATCTATATATGTGAGCAAAAACATAAAATTGATCCAAGTTAGTATATGATTATTGGTAATAAAAACTTATTTACCAAACACAAAATAAAATAAGCACATGTACCTCTTTAGGTTGATATTTTTCTTTATCTCCTTCAAGTGTTTCGACACCTCCTCTTTGATGGGTTTCAACACCTACTCTTTGAGGTGTTCCAATAACTACTCCTCTAGGTGGTGTGTCCCTTGTCAACATATCTATAAAGCTCATAATTGCCTGTAAATAAAATTGACAAGTACATATGAAACTACCAATCTATGTCGACGTATGTATAATCAATATAAGATCTTAAAAATCTTAATTCAATCCAATTTGAGTTCAATTACCTTCCCCTTATCTAGATTTGCACCTCCATAGTTTGGACAAGGCTGCACCTCACTCACATTGGGTATTTCCTATAGGAGGAAAAGAAGATAAACATATAAGCTATTATATAATTTCATTAATGACAAGCAAGTATATAATATAAAATGTAAACGAGTGAGTGCGAAAATATATACTGTGTGTGTGTCCAATCCAAATGAAATGGCCCTAAGGGTGCTATCAGTCACCCGTGCGAGCTCCTCCTTAGTCATCAACTATTAAATAGACCATGTAAATGAATATTAGTACTTGATACTATCTCTTATTAATATTCATTTAAAAATAAATGCAAGTTATGAAATTACAACTTAAATCTTACTTGTGTCACTATTCCATCATCTCCCTCTCTAGTAGGAGAGGACTCTGTAGGGTGCGCTCCACTCCCCTGTGATTGATCTATAATGTCTACATCATGGAGGTCATAATTAGAAGTGTCCAAGGGATGCTCAGCGGGCTGTATAAGAGAACCCAAGCATATCTAGCAACACATAGTGCAAGCATGTGGCACACAAATATGTGGACCTAAGGAGGATGATGTAGTAGCACTGGAGCTTTCACCAACATAACCAAAATGTGGCTGAGCTATTGTAGAAGCATGCAAAACCAAATGACCACTCAAAGAGTGAATAGCCTGAATAGTCTGTGTGGATGCATCCTCGATAATCTCTGGATGATATATTGGAGGTGGCGAAGGAAGGGGAGGAAGGGGAGGAAGGGGAACATTTGGGTGCAAGACTACTCTAACTGCCCCTGGTCTATCCTAGGGCATACCTCCACCGACGCCCTTGAAGGGTTTAATGTCAAAGTAATTGACATGATGCCCTAACACAAACTCAACATATAATTTTTTAATAAAGTAAAATGGTATGTCAGAATTATTGTTTGATGGTTTATCAAAAACCATACACCAACGATCCCAAAATTTAGCTACAATGTCCCTATGCATGCACCATTTTATGGAAAGTTTTGTTCTATTAACATTCACTGGCAAACCGGTGCGGGGTCAATGAATAAAGAGGCTACTTGGGCTTTGGTTATTTGGAGATCTTTCACATCATCATAAGACAATCCACATCGATAATACTCCCTCATGTCTTCTCACCACGAATAGAAGGAATTATGTTGGGTGGATAGGGTTTCTATATTTTTAATTATTTCTCTCAATGTGTTTGTCATTTCTCCCAATCGAGGCATTGTCTGATAAATTTCACAAATGCCCCTCAATTGCCCCAATTTTTCACCAATTAAGTCTTCAATTGGTGGTGCGGAGGTGGTGGAGCATTTGGCATTTGTGGATTTACATTCGCAGCCATAATACTTGATTAAAGTTAAAAACTAATCAAACTAATTAAAATTACACAATATAAATGAAATTATTGTAAAAAAACCCCAGTTTTTAATAAAAATCCAAAAAAAACCATACCTTTTCACAAAAATCAATAGCAAACTCTTATCTTTGATAAAAATACATCAACAATGCTAATTTTAATCAAGATCCATTTCAAAACATAAAGTTTTAATAAAAAATCAATGTAAACTCTAGTTTTTAAAAAAAATCAATAGAAAACCGTATTTTTGAATTTTTTTTAATAAAACCCAATTAAACTTAACAAAATCTATTGAAAAATCGATTACAAGATCGAAAAAATCAAATACATACCTTTCAAATCGGATATCGGATTTGGGATTCTCCTCTTACGCCCGCATCAAACTGGGAGAAATGAAATTAAAGAGTCGGCTGATTTTTAATATACAGTTTCCACAAATCAGACATCCGATTTGTGGAAACTACCTTTGGTTTTTGGTTCAGGTAGAAGTACTGTTACCCAAACCAAAAAAGTCAACTAGGCCATTTTCGCGTGTTTGAGCCGATTCAAAATGTGATTTTTCCTCATTGCCACTTTTTGGCTCATCATGATCCTGCACATACCCTATAGTGCACTCACTTCTCAGGGCAACCAAGCTTCCAACCTCCATGAAACTCACATGGAAGATTGATCATTTCTACTAAGAACTACATAGGTGCGGGTGCCTTGGCAAAAACCATTGTGGCACCAAAGAATAGAAGGTTTTTGGCTTTCTATAACAAAGGATTTAATTCGCACATCCATTCGAGTGGTCATACATGGGGCCAAGATTAATCTCCATTAAGGAGGCACTCCAGCCTGAAGAGGTTAAGCTCAACAGGGTTTTGGGGAGTTCTACTTGGTCTGTATGACATATCTGCACTCGTAATCCTAGGCTTTCCCTTAGGATTCACATTTATATATCAGTCAGAAGTAGCTCGGCTAAAGAGCTTCATTTCTGGTTTGAGTCACTTTGGGGTGAGTACTTTTTCCCACCAAAGCAGGCCTAATTTTCTAAAGTTCAACAAAAGCAAACCAAAATATTCATAGTTCAATCAATCTTTGTTTAAAAAAAAAGAAAGAGCACATGAATATTTCATATCACACTCGCATGGTGTTCTTTTTAAACCAAAAATGAAATGTGTACAAACAGAGAATGCACAAGGTTCATTTTATCCATTTTTAGTGTTTTTCAGACAAGGGGTTTATTTTAACCGTTTGTAGTATTTTCTATCTAAGAGTAAATTTTAAACCCAATGAAAAACAAAGTTTGTTGTTCTTTTTAAACAATATGCATTTGCATGTCTATTCTTTTTAACCAATGCATGTAAAATGCAATTTGTTTGAAAGAAATAACAAAGAAAATTAATTAAATCCAGCTGGACACATGCTGTCACAAAAAAATATTAGTAACATAAGAAATCACTAATCTAGAAACAAAAAGAGAGCAAAAAATAGAAATTGAAAGAAAACCAAAAAAAAATTACCAGTCGTTTGCATCGTAGGATGTCAAATGTGGCGCAATAGGTTGATTGCGTTGCTTGGGAGGTCGAGTGCGTTGCAATAGGTTGAATGCATCACTGGTAAGCTCAAATGTGTTTTGACAGTTTGAGTGTGTCGTTCAGGAGCTGAAATGTGGCGCAACAAAGCATTTGCGTCACGGAGGCTAACAGTTGTGTCATTTCGTACTCCTGTACCTGCAAAAGAGAAATTAAGTCATACAGGAACCTGCAAAAATGTGTTAAGGGGTCAGGTTCACCAATGTAATGATGGATTTCTACAAGATAGATTGGTTAGTCATATAATGCATACAATATTAATTTAAATGCAAACAATCAATAGAATGCAAAGGAGAAAATGAGAAAAGGAAAGGAAAACTAGAACAAGCTCACCCATTCTTCTCTCCTCTATGAATGATTTCCATTGCACCTCCTTGGTTTGCTGTGTTGAAGAATGTGCCCTCAGATTTGTGTGAGCATACTCTATACTTGACTAGTCCTAAGAAAAACTTTGAAGGATTTGTATAAACTAGATACAAATAGAAATTAATTCTAGCATGCAAGTAGCTAAAATGAAAAATGCAAAGATATTAAGCAATGATAATAAGAGATATTCATCAGAGATCATAATAAGAGATATTCATAAGAGATTATAATATGAGATATTAATAAGAGATGTAAAAAATGAGGACAAGATTTCCATTTTATAGAAAATGCAATCTTGAATGGACGAATGAGATTAGAGATTGAGAAATGCCCTAGAATCAATGGTTAAGATTCAAAATGGCAACACTCAATTAGGGTTAGGGTAAAATACCCAAATGTGTGGACAAGATTTAATTTACGAAATTAAATTAATGATGGAGAATAAACGTGACATTGAGATGAAATTAGTAAAAATTAGAGGATAAGAAGATGGGATTTTAGAAGATCAGTAATTTTAGAAATTACTTGATTTGTAGAAGAATATTTCCATTTTGAATTAAATTAATTCAAAATATGGATTTTGTGAGATAATAAGTAACTGATTTTGAAATTAATTACTAAAACAAAATCAGTTAACTATGTGACGTCATTTTAAATAAATTATTTTATTTAAAAAGAGGGAAATGTCACATAAGGCAATTAAATAATTTAAGAATAATTATTTAATTTAGAAGAGGTAGTTAATTAATTAAATAAATTAATGAATCTATTTAAATAAAAGAGGATTTAGGAATTAGTGACATATTAAAATATATTTATTTAATGATCAAGAGGACATTAATGATAAGGATTAATTAAATAAATTGAGGACTTTATTTAATTATGAGAAGACTTTGATAATTAGTGACACATTAAATAAATAAGTAAGATTTATTTTTTTAATAATCATGAAGAATAGAAAATCATGAATTAATTAAATAATTATGAATTATTTAATTAATAGTTGAAGGTGGGTTAGAAACATAGTTAAAATGTCATAATTATGCTAGGACCAAAGGTGGTAAAATATTGCTTGCAGGTTTTGGTCATTTTTATGTGTCTACACATACTATTGTAAAACCCCACACATGTAACAACCCAATTGGTTACTCACCCCTCACCTTGATTTCATTTCTTTGATGTTTCCCCAACCTACAACTCCTCTTCATTCTCTCCACCCTTTACCTTTGAACAAGAAGAATGATATAATTCACAACACAGTGTGTTTTCCAACCTAGAATTAATTTATGCATTTTCATTTTTAAACACTATCTTATCAAAAAATAATAATTATTAGAATTTTGATTGTAAATTTACTGACATCATCACCCTTCTATTCTTGCGGACTCTACACACAATCTACACTAGAAAGTGATGGATTTCGTTGAAGGAAACATAAAATAAAACACATTGATGACTTATATGGATAATAAAATTTAGCACACATTAATGACTTGGTTGGAATTGGTAAACTAGGGTTTACTATATTTTCAAAATACTTTCCTTAACTGTAATTCATACTTTAACTAGGATCTCGTTGAATATGTAAAGCTAAAATGATGGGAAATGTGAGAATAGATGGCTACAAGTAAACTTGTATTTAAAATAACTTATTCTTACCGCTATCCACACCATGTTTTTAAAGTTGCAATTCACAAGGTATCGAAACCATCGGGTTTTAACTATGTATATGTAGATGTTTAAGTGAAATAGAAAAGACACCATTGTTATTGTTTTTTATTAGGTAAGCAAGGATTTTGAAAGGGACCTGATCCCTTTTACATCAAGAAATATTCAACAATAAGGCTAGCAGGACAAGAAACGACCACCAGACGAGGCAACCCAAAAGGCACAACCAAAAGACAACCAAAGAAACCACCCCACCACCCCACCAAAAACTAATTCAAGGTGGTTTAAATAAATTTTCCAATGATTTTTTCTTAATCATAAAATAGAGATTCCTCTCCACCAATATTTTCAACTATTTGTTACAAGGAGAGAAGACAAGACCACCACTAGAAACAACCAAGCCCAAAGAATCAACATAGGGGTCCTACTTAGAGGGATCATCAACAACATTATTCCTGAAGCTCTTGACATAAGTGGAGTCTTCCACAATATTTGTCACCTTTTCTTTTTTCTTCCAAAAAGTTTGTTGCTTTTTCTTCTTCAAGCGAGTAAAGGAGGCATGACCCACTTTACCATGAGAAAGACAAATAAACAAAGAGTCTTCATAATCAGGATACACCCACTTACCAAATATAGAAGATAAAGTAATATTAGTGGGAAGAATATAGATATTCTCCACTAACACAAAAAATCTAGTAACCAATAGATGCTTCATTGATTTCGTGTCCTTATCCATAGTACAATATTGACCAAAGGAATTAGAAATACACATGAAAATATGTTTAGACCAAAACTCCAAAGGAAACCTTGGCAAACAGATCCAAATAGGAAACTTAAAAGTATATATCATTGGGTTGAAACCAGGGAACCATATTTGGAGACATAGTCCATTCGAGACAAGAAACCAGGGGCCCTCACAAAGGACCTTAGAAAAATCTTCAATGCACGAACAAGAAAACATAAAGAAGCTATTACACAATGCAGTAACCTCAATTCTAAATTTCCAAACCCTAAGAGCCCAACTTCTAATAGCATGGAAATTAGGATGATTACCACAAAATCTCCCAACCAACGAGGTCTTGAGCTAATTCAAAGACTCAACTATAACATTATAGTCAACCTCTAACTTTTAGTTAGACAAATCACTTACCTCCTTAGCGTGAAACTCCTCTGATGCGGGGGTAGTAACATTAGATGAAGCATAAGCAATCTTGCACAAACTCTCAACCGCACAATCCAAACCATCAGAGGGAGGCTCATAGACTGAAGGGGTCAAGAGGGAACCCAAAAGAGCTCTAGAAAGGGGAGGAGAAATATCATCCCCCTCTTCAAGAGTAGGGAGAATAAATCTCTTTCTAAGGTCCATCTTAGGATTGGGAGTAGGAACAACCACCATAGGTGAAGGTGAATAAACCCCTGGAGAAATAACCTCACTTACTGGAGAAGCTACAACCTGCCCTAGAGCACCAGAACCATCACATACCAAGCCTTCATTCTTTTACAAACAACAAGAAACCTCCCCACTCATATAAGGGGAAATAGGAGTAGCATGAGTGGAAACATCCTCCATTCCATAAATGTTTTGCAACAAATAGTCCTAAAGAATAGGAGCTTTCTAAGTAAGGAAACCCTTATGCAACTGATAAAAAGGAGAATGAGACTCCTCCACATTCTTTCCAACCTCCTCACATCCCCATGACTTCCTACAAGCTTCTAAGAGAATATCAAGTAGGAAATCCTCTTCCTCATCAGGATGATCAAACTTAGACCCAATATCTAAGCTAGATCTATCACAAGAAAAAGGGGCAAAAATTTCATCTAGGGTTCAAAAATCTTCATTTGAAACATTAGTATTTTCCATCTCCCAACCCTCATGAGATTGGAAAACCACCTCTTCAGTTTCCACATCAGATCCAACACATCTTACAACCAAACCCTCATTACCAAAAATAGAGCCACTCAAATCCTCAGAAGTAGCAACCTCGAAAGCAACAAGACCTCTTCTTCCAACAGACCCATTGGAAGATCCAACCATGGAATGGGAGAGCACATTTCCTCCCACCAAAACCTCTACTTCAACATCATCTCCAACCTCTTCAACCTCCACATTGTCAGTAACATCTCCATCTATTGCTTCATCTACAACACTAGCGTCAGAAGAGTCACGATGTCGCTTCCTACCAAGCTTCCGTGTAACACTCTTTTTCTTCCTCACTGTTGCACACACACCAAAAGAAGTTCCCTTCCATTTTCTCTTTCTTGCTGTCAAAAAGGAATGCCGCCAATAGACAATAGCATAATCTACATTTTAATCCTCCTCTCCATCATTTGAATCCTCCTTGCCATCGCCAAGAATCTCTAAAGAATTTGAAATTCTCCTATTCCCACTTGGACTCACACCCGCCATTTTTAGGAAAAAATAATACTCTTTGGTATAGTACATGTTAGAAAGCATGGTTTATTTAGTGTACCTTGTGAAGTGCAAGTTGCGAAACACATGTTTTCGGAAGCGGAATATCTCATACTCAAACATAGTGTAATCATATCATCAATATTATGTGCTACATCTTCATATGGACCACAAAGAGATTTACGTGAGCACAATTATCATAAATTTTGAAAACTCTAAAAATAAATTACAACCAATGTGTTTTGAAAACCCTGTCAAATAAAGGATACAAATAACTACATGTTTGAAAATTTGTAGTTTATCATACCCAACACACAATTGCCTACTGATGTTTTTATATGAAATGTACACAAGAAATACATATAGTTATGGATGAATTATAACAAATAGGCCTTATCAAAATATGACGTATTTGTTAACATGCTATCTATATAATGGACCAACCTTCACAATACATAGTATGCAAAACACAATATGTGTTTAAGCTGCAAATAACTGTTGTTGTTTTAAGAACAGATATGCAGAAAGAAAGCAAACGTAAAATGCAACACATAAGACAATGAACACAACAAGATACCCTGGGAAAACCCTCCTCTTGAGGGAGAAAAACCCAAAAAATAGTCTCTCTATATGATGAACAATAGTAGCAGAAATCTGCTTACAACTCAGGCCCAACAATGGCCAATAGTGAATGCAGAGAGGTTGCACCTCTTCTAGATACACAAGATACAAATGAGTATGTTCTTCCTTGAAATCGGACCTGCTCTTCTAAAGTGCGAATTCTGCTCTTGAATATAAAATGCGAACTTGCTTGAGATGGAATGATTACAATGACAAAGTGACCTTGTATATATACATCATTAGGCGCCTCTTGACTTAGGTCGGCCTTTCTTGGAATACATAATAAAAGATAAACATTTTAATATATCTTGAAGTCGGCTCAATCAATAAGAGAATTATGCGAATCAATATAGGGTCGGCCCTTTGCTTTATTTAGATATTGGGAACATGAATTAAATAGTCGAAGGCTATTCATTTAATTCATGTGTTCTTTGTGTGGATGAAGTGCAGACCACAGCTGCAATAACATCAACACTCCCTCTCAGCTAGGGATGAACTTCCATCTACACAAGACACATCATATTAGAATGAAAGCAAAATAGAATATCACCTCAACGTGATATTAACCATTATGGCTACTTCCATAGATGGTATAAAGTCATCACGGATTCCCTCACGTGATGTTGTCATGGAGTCACACACATGACATCCACCATAGCTTCTCCCAGAGGGTGGAAACAAGGGCTTTCACCTCAAATCTCTCTCAATAGAGAATTGCATTATCAAGGGCTTACACCTCAACTCTCTCTCAATAGAGAATTGCATTATCAAGGGCTTGCACCTCAACTCTCTCTCAGCAGAGAATTGCATTATCAAGGGCTTGCACCTCAACTCTCTCTCAACAGAGAATTGCATTATCAAGGGCTTGCACCTCAATCTCTCTCAATAGAGAATTGCATTATCAAGGGCTTTCACCTCAACTCTCTCTCAACAGAGAATTCATTAAACAAAGGAACACTGATACTGAGACTCCCTCTCGATCCTGGCTTCAGAGATTGCAAAGAAGACTTCTGGAGATGTACTCCCTCTAGCCACCAACTCAGTCCCTCTAGTGTTTACTCCCTCTTGATCATTTCTTTGGTTGACATGACTTCTTCATAAGATGCCTCAAGCTTTTCATCACTAAGTAATCTCTTATCATCTTCTTCCCCCTAAACCTGTCTAGGAAGCATTTTAGATAGAGATTACTAACAGTCCATAATTTATCCAAAGAATTATCAAGATTAGAATCGTACAAGTTATATCATGAATGAAATTTTTCCAAAGATCTTATGCTAGTGAACACAACACAATTTAAGAGAATCTACTATCTCTCTTAATTACAATATCCAAAGAATAAATAAATGATATAACTCAGCAACCAAAGAATACTTATCTTTTTAACTATTTTGATAGGTCCAAATGCTGGACATAGTGTGATACGTTGTACTTGATCTCAGATCAATCCATACCCTTCATAGTTTGAACACAATGATGACCTGAAGGTTACTTTGTCTTCGAGAGATATCTCATGTCATCAATATAGTCCAATGATTCCAAGCTATGACTCCAAGCTTGATCATTTCTTCATTCGGTATGACTTCGATATCCAATCTTTCCAGATGCAGATTGCTTGATGCTCAAGATATCTCAATGTTAGAGCATGAATTAATAACTCTTTTTAGGTTGCAGCCATTCTACAACTTGAGCTCAACCGTCAACCATAAGTAGCATGATCTGACGATAGTCGGGCTCTTGTCTATGAGGTCATAAAGACCATTGGTGCCCATCATGAAGGGTTTGCTTGAATTTAGATAATTATCATGTATAATCAGAATGTGATTTCCTTATTGTACAGAAGTACATGAATTAATAACTGCTTTGTCCTCTTATCATGGTTTTGACTTTTGAGATTTTAGCAGAGGTCTGAGATAGTTACAGTAGTATAGGAACGACTGTAGCAGCAAGTAATCGCACCCAGCACTAAGGAGACACTCAGAAACCTTCACACCTAGTGGCAGCAAGTGAACAACAACACTCAGGAGTGATGAATCAAGCAGTTTGAATTCATATAGCCAAGCACCCTTGCATCCGGTCTCCATGTATTCACTCTCAGACCTCCTGTAGCAGCCCAGTATGTGACTTCAGTCCCAGGTCTAGCTTCTATATTCACCTGTGACCCTCATAGCTGCATAATACTCCTACGCAGCAATTTACCAGACCTGGTTTGTGTCAAGTAACCCCCCAACAACTATCACAAGGCTAATGTCCTATCTCCCGGAGTGCTTTGGGTTGTACAATGAAAGATTGTGGCCAGTTATGAGAGACACGATACAGACTTAGAAATAAATATCAATCTTTTAGTCATCCAAGAATATCAGATTTGCACAACTCAGCAAAGAAAGATACAAACAAGGAAAACTTATCTTTTTTTTTTAATGTTGATACACGGTAGCACTAGACCTGAAGTTGAGACTCCTCTTGCCTCCTTTAGAGTTGCTATATAATCGCAACTTTGCTATAGTCTGAACTATCTGCGAGCAGGATCATTGGCTGAATATCTATAGGTTGACTTTCACAAGTCAATTTCCTTTTAGGCACTTCAACAATCAGAGCTGTTTTCAGACCCACACTTATCCAAACTGTATGGGAACATTGGCCATTCCTTCGCTTACGATAAAGGTGCTTTATATGCAAGACCTAGAGGGTTACTCCTTCTTGACAGAATCTCGAGCCTCCTCATCTTCTTTTTTTTTTTTTTTAGTCAAAGCGCATTCGAAAAACTTCTCCATGGTAAAATTAATAAAGCGATTGGAAGGAGGCTAACTCAAATTCTTCAATGATTGAAGGCTTTGAGATCGGCCTAACTTCCAGAGCCAAGCTTTCTACAACACACAATGATTCCTATTCCTATATGAAGATATAGAAGGCGACAACAATCACTAGATGCAGAAGAGAGCTCATGCCGACAACAATCATCATAATCCCAACACGCTGATCTCTTCTGAGAGGACTCGACACTTAAAATTGTGTGTTCAGATGAGGTCGCATGATCTTCACCACAGACTGCCTGAAGTTGATTCCTAGTGCTTGTGATGACACCGGCCAGAGATCATATTGTTAATGAAGATTGTATAGCTTCCAGAATGAAGCCGACCATCTGTAAAGAACTTCAATTGATTTTCTCCCTGAAATCCTTTCATTGTATTGGACGTGTATTTCTTAGTATGCCTGATGGAACTAATCACCAAGATTTCATGGGCCCGATTTTTCTTAAAATCTTCATAAAGCGATTTGTGCTAATGCTGGTAATGACAACTCAACTTATTGTCATCGCTTGATCTTTAGTGACTCATATAGACCCGATAATACTCCCATGATATCAAATAATGATGGTAATATAATTTTTCAGAATACCGACTTCATCACTATAAAGATTATCCAGCGGCACTTCATCGGCAGTGGCTAGCAGTCAAGAATCTCCCGATAAATTCATCATTTTAACATGCCGACTCCCTTAGCAATTTTCAACTTCTCCTGATACTTAACTTGCTTCATTTCTTTGACATATCTGATTAGATCTTTTACAGACCCGCTCTGATACCATGTTGTTGTTTTAAGAACAGATATGCAGAAAGAAAACAAACGTAAAATGCAACACATAAGACAATGAACACAACAAGATACCTTGGGAAAACCCTCCTCTTGAGGGAGAAAAACCCAGCAAATAGTCTCTCTATATGATGAACAATAGTAGCAGAAATCTGCTTACAACTCAGGCCCAACAATGGCCAATAGTGAATGCAGAGAGGTCGCACCTCTTCTAGATACACAAGATATAAATGAGTATGTTCTTCCTTGAAATTGGACCTGCTCTTCTAAAGTGCGATTTCTGCTCTTGAATATAAAATGCGAACTTGCTTGAGATGGAATGATTACAATGACAAAGTGACCTTGTATATATACATCATTAGGTGCCTCTTGACTTAGGTCGGCCTTTCTTGGAATACATAATAAAAGATAAACATTTTAATATATCTTGAAGTCGGCTCAATCAATAAGAGAATTATGCGAATCAATATAGGGTCGGCCCTTCGCTTTATTTAGATATTGGGAACATGAATTAAATAGTCGAAGGCTATTCATTTAATTCATGTGTTCTTTGTGTGGATGAAGTGTAGACCACAGCTGCAATAACATCAACAATAACAACAAGGCCAACCCATGTGTTTATTATTTGTGTTTATACAAGAAAAGTTACATCTAGAAAGTGATGGCTTATCATGGAAGATAACACAAAATACAATACATTGGTAGCCATTATAGAAATAGAACTCTTGCTTGTTATTCCTTGCACAAATGCTCCATCGTAATGGGGACCCCCCTTTTTTCTCTCTTTCGCTTTTGTAGGTCCGTTGAATTTTTATTTAGGAGGGAAGGGCCTTGAAATTTTTCTTTTTGACTCATCTTCTTGATATTTAATAAGTCCACATCAAATCAGGAAGATTGAGGTATTTTGCAACTAGAAATGATAAGTCATTGAAAAGCACCTAGAATGGTTTAGTTTAGGTTCTATTATTCTATGGAGATTTCAAGTTTTGATGGATTTATTCATTCTATGGAATCCTTGGAATTCTAAAGATGTTCCAAAATTTTTAAAATTCATAACCTCCTCAAATCCGCAATTTTTTTTGACTCCCTCAGATTCCCAAAATCCTTGGCATGGTTAGATTTTTGAAAAGCAAGTTTTTTTCAGGGTGAGTGTTTGCCAGGTTGTCTATCAATATATTCATGGCCTTTTACTCCACATATATAAAAGGTTGGTTTATTGTTTCATTTCACACTTAGTATTTATTTGCAAATGAAAAGAGTGATAAAGAGAAGTTAAGCATTTGCTAGTGTATTTGCAAAGCTCCCACCATGTTATAGAAGCAATTTGAAGTATTTTTTCTTGCAGAATCCATCTCAAAGGTTAGTAGTGGTCACTTCCATGCATACATGTAGTTTTTCCATTTGAAATTCTAGTTGTATTTTGTGTGATTAACATAGGGTTTTGAGTTTAAAAGTTCATAGAAGTTTTAAATAATATTTTTTTATCATTGTGCTCCTTGTTGCAAGATTTAAAAGCTAAATTTAGATCTATTCCACCTCTTGATTGGGATAAATATGAAGTCACATAGAGATGAATTGATTGAACTAGTATTGAAATAAACAAGAATATGGGTAGAGTATATGACATCCAATTTGACCAAGGATGGGGTATCATTGGCATATGATTTGATGGGTGATTTGGAGTCAAATTCCTCAGAGGATGAGGAAAAAAAAGTAAAAGGAGAAGTTGAAATTAATGAAATAGATGAAGAGGACATTGAGGAAGAGCCTATAGAAACAAAGAAGACTAAGGGGAAGAAAAAGAAAGATAATCCAAAGAGGAATCCCACAAAGAAAAGGAGGGTGACAAGAGCCACCATAGAGGAGCCTCCCCTAAAGATACAAGAAAAAGGTAAAGGCAAGAAGTCTTCTTCCTTAGCTATAGATACATCTCCTCTCATTCCTCCTTCCTCAATAGATCAAACTCTCCCATCTAGTACAATACAATAAGAGACCATGTATTCCTCTGTGTAGGTAGTGAAAATGCACCAGTTACATCCTCAACCCTTATTACCACTACTACTTTGCAAGGTGAGGTTATTGAAAGGGAAGAGGTGATTTCATTGGATAGTTGATGAGAGAAAAAAAAAGTGTTATATCAAATGATGTCTTCCTCCCAATGTATTATTTCATTCCCTAAATTGGATAGCATTGATAAAATCATAACAAGAAAGAAAAAGTCATCTATTTTGGAGGAGATGACTCCTCCAATTTTAGAAGAACAAAATATTCTTGTAGAAGTACAACAAGAAGAACAATAGTATAAGGAGTAGAATACAAAGCCTCCTTTGGTAGAAGTATATGATGAGTAGTAAAAGGATGATCCCAAGGATGACAATGCCAAGCAAGAACAAAAAGAGTAGCAAGAAAAAACAAAATCTTCATCAAGAGGAGGAGCACAAGGGTCAAGAAGACCAAGTTTTACAAGAAAGCTAGGAATAGGGATCATATTTGAATGTTGAACAATCTACTATACCTGACTGGATAAGAGAGTAGTTATAGGAGAAAACTATAATATAGATCTAGATGTTCCTAGTCTTGATGATTTCTTGTCTAGAATTAACAAGCCCAAGCAAAAGAAAAGGGAAAATATTTATTCCAAAATTGTTAAAGACGATTCAAATGATAGGGTTGTACACATTACCACTCCCTCAATAGATAAAGCTAAATGAGATAGTTCTCCTGAGGAATATGCTATTTCTTCAATAAATTTGGGACCAACTATGAAGAAACAAGATGTCCAAAAACTTAGAGAGTTAGTTGAGACAATTGTATAGATATTGGAAAAGGAAGTGAAGGAAATGACACAATTAAGGACATAAGTTGATGAATTGCGAAGTTATATCAAACATCTGGTCATTCTTATCCAATAGGCTAAAGGATTTCACTCCCTTCGAGGTGCTATCAAAAGAATCCATTGATGAACTAGAAAATATGAAATCAATTGACGAGGTAAAAAATAAATGGATTCATGGTGTGTTTGATAAAGGTAATCAAACTTTTGATGATTTGGTATAGGTCCACACCACTACTCATAATTATCTTGAAAGGCTGCAAAAAATGGTCTTAGACTGTAGAAGTACTGATGATAAGACATTGATCAGATTGATCATGCTAATTGAAGTCCTATAGAAAATTTTGATCAAGAAGAAGATCCTGATAGAAGATAGGGTTGACAAACTATAAAATTGGTTTAATTCCTTAAAATTCCAAAAAAAAAAATGGAAAAAGTCTTAAATAACTGTGCAGGAATTGAAGAGGCTTTGAATAAATTTATGATGGTTTCATTGCATTTTTGGAGGAAATAATAGGGAAATCAATCTCAAAAGAGAATTGGATATTAATATTTTAAATAAATGGTGGAAATATAACTTTTCCCATTTAATAGATTTCAGATTCACTAAGGATCATTTATAAGATGCTTCTACTTTTAAATATAATGCATGCATATATTTAAAGACTATCAAAATGATTGGGCTAAGTTAATGAAGGGTTTTGATGTTGAGCTAGCTGCCTTGGACCATAGTGTAAAAACAATTCCTACACCTCCCAATGAGGAGCTTAATGGGACCCTTTCTAGATTTCTAGAATATGCTAGCAAGGAAAAGGAGGCTAGACAAGTTGTATTGGAGGATGATTTATCTGAAATCAATGCCATATCTCTTTTAGTGTAAAAATACCATGCCCAAGCTAGCTCACTTAGGGTATTGTGTCAAAGGGATTTTATTTAAAATCTTGCATGAAATATAAAATGGATTGCCTAAAATGTAAACTACCTTATTTTAGCTACCCTAATTTGGATGAATCTAGGCCTTTGGTTAGAAATGGATCTTAGCCTTAAATTTTATATTTGAAAATCTATAAAAGGTTATGCCTTTTTCCATTGCAAGGAGATAGCTTGTAATTGTTTCCAAAATACTACCAAAATTAATACAAAAATTCATTTTCATGAATTATTTTGTGTTCAATTTTGAATGTTAGCATGGTTGCATGTGTTCAGCCAAGAGTCATCTTTTAAAATTGGTTATTTAATTTGAAGATTTATTGGAATCAATTTTGATGGAGATCTAGGTTCATACCATTTGACTCTTGTTGATTGTGTTGAACAAGAAAACTGAGAGGGGGGTGAATCAGTTATAACAAACTTAAACCTTTAAAACATTCATTGGAGCATAGATCAATCAAAAATATTTTACTCTACGAAAATGATTAAGCATTAAGAGGAAAAATTGAAAAGTAACACACATACATAGTAACACCATATTTATGTGGAAAACCCAATGAGATAAAAACCACAATGAGGATTAGCTCACAATATAGAGAATATGAAAACTGATTACAAAGGGCTCACTGCTAGAAGATGCTCACTGCCAAAACATGACTAACTGTCCAGATCAGGACTGATTGTCCAACAAGGGTTAACCACCCAGAGGGCTCACTGCCACAAAGATAAAAATAAGATAGAAGAAATATATTACAAAGAGAATAAAATCTCAATGCAACATATATTTCCACCACTATTCACTCAACCACTTGCAGACATGCATGAATGATAGAGTACACCTTCATCTCACTGCATCTTAAAACTTAGCAATTAGATTTTTCACTGATCTACCATATGAGCACATCACACACATGTTGTTTCACATCTATTTTTATCTCCTTCTTCACACTTATCTCTTTGTACATATTTCACCAATATCTCATCTTGTATTTATACCATCTTCAACTTTGAAACATATCCAAATTCAACCATCCATTATTAAATTCAAATTAGGTCGATGCCAAAACATTCTAGGGTGGAATTAGAATGAGAGCACCCAAAAAATTCTAAGATAGGACCCAAATAAGTCCCAAAATGCTTCATGAACTTCGAAAGTAGTGCTTAACACAAGGCCGACCAAACCAATGTAAAACACATAGAACAATTAAGCACACACAACCCTTAACATGATCTAGTACTTCTAGACAAAAAAATTATCTTCAACATGATCATATTGGGTTAACTCTAGAACTACAAGTCATAAGACTTAACCAAAGAGAAATCCAAAGAAACTACATTTCTCCAGACCTCAGCTAGATACACAAAAAACCACAGTTCACAATTGGTGAACATAACTTGCATTGTACAATGAATCCAAAATCCAAAATCTAGATATAGCAGCTTCCAACAACCATGATCAATATATCTGAACCACAAACACATAGGAGAAAATCCCAAAGAAAAACCTAGAGCAACCAATGAACACCTACAACCTTTCTTAATTAATATTTTCTCAATATCCTCAACCTATACATCCAATAACCTACATCCATGAAATCAATGACAATAAGAACTAGTTGATAATGAGTTAACTAGTTAACATCAATGACAAAACCTTCATTCTTGCAAAATTTTACCCCTTTTTCATTGATGGCAACACATGATGTGAAAAACCATCAAAGACAACATACTAGCCCTAATCATGCTTCTCATGGTTCTTCTTTTTGTTTCTCTTCCTTAACCATCAAAGACAAGACTCTAGCTCTGAGCACACTTCTCATGGTTTTTCTTTCTATTTCTCCCCATTAGTAGATACTCCTTTTCACATCATCCTTATTACATCATCCTCATCTCCCCATTTGACATCAATGGAAAAGGCAAAGAATATTTTACATTGATTTCCCCTCTGACATTAAGAATCCTCTTTCAATGACAACACATAACATCACATGACACTACCTACTCCTGCTGAGAGTTAGCCACCAAAACATTAGTCCAAAATAAATATAGATCCATAGACCCATCAACTGATGCATCTCCATATGAATCTAGTTCAAGAAAGGAGGGGAAAATAACCCTAACTTCTCCTAGAGATACTCAAAAATATCTTTAGGAAGAGCCTTAGTAAATATATCAACAATTTGATCCTTTGTAGGAATATACTCAATCTTTACTTCATTCTCCACAACCTTCTCTCTCAAGAAGTGATATCTGATAGATATATTCTTTTTCCTCGAGTGCATCACTATATTCTTTGAAATATTATCACAAAAGATAGAAATAAGATCACCATACATTAAGTTGATATCTTTCAGTGTCTATTTCATCCATAAAACTTGTGTATAGCAAGATGCAACAACAATATACCCAGCTTTAGCAGTAGACAAAGAAATTGAATCTTTCTTTTTACTCAACCATGCCACCAATTTGCAACCAAAAAATAATGCAGCACCACTTGTAATTTTTCTATCATCTACACATCTAGCCTAGTCTACATTTGTATAATCACTTAGTGTAAATTTAGTATCCCTAGGATACCATAAGCCATAATATGGAGTGCCATTCAAATATCTGAATATTCTCTTAACAACATGTGTCTCTATAGGATCTTTCTAAAATCTAGCCACAAGATAGAATGCATGTGTAATTTTTGGTCTAGTAGTAGTCAAATACAATAGTCCAACAATCATTGATCTATATTTTCTTTGATCAACCTTAGGTGAATCATCATCTTTACCCAATTTACAACCACTTACCATAGGAGTGCATACCAGTGTGGAACCATCCATCCCAAACTTCTTCAACATCTCTCCCACATACTTTGACTATAAAATAAAAATCCCTTTCTTAGTTTGATTAATTTTTAACCCAAGAAAGAAATTCATCTTACCAAACATGGACATATCAAATTATTTTTTGCATTTCTTCCACAAACATTTTGCACATAATTTCATTTCCTCCAAAAATAATGTCATCAACATATACAACCACAATCAAGATTTTGTCATTTTCAATTTTAAAATATAGATTACTATATCTCATACCTTTGTTGAAACCTTGCCGAATCAAATACATATCTAACCTTACATACCAAGCTCAAGGAGATTGCTTCAATCCATATAATTTTTTCTTCAATCTTTAGACCATATTGAGTTGATCTAACAACTAAAATCCTTTCGGTTGTTCCATGTAGACATCTTCCTCTAGACCACCATTCAAAAATGCAAACTTAACATCCATCTGATAGACCTTGAAATCTTTATGAGTAGAAAATGCTAAAAACATCTAGATAGCTTCCATTCTTGCCATCGGAGCAAAAGTATCTTGAAAATATATGCCTTCTACTTGTGAGTAGCCCTTACACACAAGTCTTGCTTTGTTTCTGAATACCCATTTTGATCCAATAATGTTTTTATCTATTGGTCTAGGGACTAATTCCCAAGTTTGATTATTTTCAATCTGCATAAGTTCTTCTTTCGTGGATTCCATCCAATACTCATATTTACATGCTTCACTTATAATCTTCAATTCAATTTCAGAAAGTAATCATAGATTTACCTCACCACCAACAACTCTACTTCTTGTCAATACTCCTTTTGTTCTATCTCCAATGATCTGACTTTTGAATGATTTTTCTACACATATTTACGTGTCTTAGGGGCCACCACTAGAGCTTCTTCTTCTTCATTTTGCTTCTCTTTCTCATCCTTTTCCTATTTTTCCATAACTTCTTCAATCCTTATGCAACCAGGTTCATCAGATACATATCCATCAACATCAATAGAGTTCTTCATTGCTTCATCAAACTTGACATTTATTCTTTCTACAATATTTCTCAATCTTTTATTGGAACATTTTAAAGCTTTTCTTCTAGTAGAATATCCAAGAAAAATACCTTCATCACTTCTAGCATCAAACTTCCCTACATTCTCTTCATCCCGTCTGATGTAACATTTGCTTCCAAATACCTTGAAGTACTTAGTAGTAGGAATTCTTCCACACCATAGTTCATAGGGGGTCTTAGTACTATTTTCTCTTTCTTGAACTCGATTGAGAACATAAACAACATTATGAATAGCTTCTCTCTACTAAAATTATGATAGACTAGCCTTAGCAATCATTGATCTAGCAACTTCTTGAATTTTTTTGTTCTTCCTTTCAACAACTGCTTTCTACTGAGGATTTCTCAGAGAAGATAATTGTTGTTTTATTCCATGAAATTCGAAAAACATATTAAACTCATGGGAGGTGAATTCACCACCTTTATCAGACCTTAAGAAATTTATTCTCAAATTTACTTCATTCTCAACCATAGCTTTGAATGTCTTGAATCTATATAAAGCATCTGAATTCTCTCTAAGAAATGTAACCCATGTATACCTAGAGTAATCATCAATCAAAATAATAAAGTGTACCATTCACCTTGCATAATTCTCACTCTTATAGGACCGCAGAGATATGTATGAATTAAATCTATTAGTCTAGTAGTAGATTGTACATTTGATATGAAATTGTTTCTTGCTTGCTTTCCAAACTGACAATTCCTGGAAAATAACATTAATAGGCTTTGTAATCCTTAGTAAATCTCTCATGGCCTGTACTGCACTAATCCTTGCCAAGTTATCAAATTCATATGACACATTCTTTGATTCCATAACCAACTGTCATTAATCTAAATCATAAAGCATCATCCATCAACACCATTAAGTTGATATATATATTTCCTTCAGACTTCTTTCCTGCAACAATCATTGTTCCAAATCCTTTCCTAATTTCACATATTTCATCCTAAAATACAAGATCATATCCCTTAATACACATCTATCCAACACTTTAGAGATTATTACTTAAGCCCTTAACATAGTAGACATCATCAATATTATGCTTAACATCAAAACTTATTCAACCTATCCCACAAATCTTAGCACTGGTATCATCTCCAAACATAACTAAGCCTCCATCATATTTTTCAAGTTTAAAGAACTTACCCTTATCACTAGTCATATGATATGAAAAACCACTATCAACAATCAAATAGTTATTTTCTTGTTTAGCATGTAGGGAAAATATTACAATACCTTCATCTTTCTCTTTCTCTAGAGGGAATTCCTTCACCTATTTTTCAGAGTTAGCAGTATTAGGTTCATCTTTTATATCCAAGAACAAGCATTAATTTTCATCAGGATCTCCATAATCAGACTCTTCATTAGAAATACTAGCATCCTGATTCACATAATATGCTATGTTGATCTTCTTACCTTTTTTTCTTTGTTAAATATTTGTTTATTCCATTTAGCTCTTTTTGGACATCTCGAAGCATAATGACCTATTCCTCCACAACTAAATAATTTAAAGGGTAACTTAACTTCATACTTACTAGATCCTTTCTTCATCCTTATCACAAAGTTAGCTTCTACTTCATCAAGATTTTATTCATTCGGATCTTCATATCTTGTAGCCTTAAAATTAATTTCTGATTTTGATCTATTTCTCAAATTTGGCTTTCTCATCTCACAAGATGTCACCATTCCCAATAACTAATCTTTAGTGTAAGTCTTGTAGTCTATATGTTCTTCAATAATACATAACTTTTCATTGTATGCATCAAAGAGAGTTCTAATAATATTCTTTACAATTTTGGATTCAACTATTGTAGTACCAAGTCCTCGCATTCCACCTACTATTTCATCCAATATCTGTACATAGGATTCAACATTCTCATCTTCAGACATATACAAGAGCTCAAGTTGTGTCTCCAAATTCTACAACCTTGCTTCTTTGAACTTTTAATCTCCTTCATGCACCTTTTCTAAATCATTCCAGACCTCTTTAGTAGTCTTCATATTTTGAACTTTAATCAACTTGAAATGTGCAAGACTATTCTTTAAAATGAACTTCACCTTATTGTTTGCTTCATGTTCCTTGATTTCATTAGTTGTACTTGGACCATTAGGAGGAGGGGTGTAAGCAATCTTGTAAGATTTATCCACATCATATCCACAATACTCCATATATTCTTCCATCAATATTTTCCAGATAGCATAATTAGTTCCATCGAACTTCGAATACTCAAAAGTGATTTTTCCAGCCATCCCAAACCTTCCTTAAGCGATTAATCTCTTTGCCAAGGAACCAAGCTTTGATACCAATTGTTGAAAAAGACAATTGAGAGGGAGGTGAATTATTTGTAACAAACTTAAACCTTTAAAACATTCATCAGAGCATAGATCAATCACAAATATTTTACTCTACTAAAAGGATTAAGCATCAAGAGCATAAACTGAAAAGTAACACACATACACATTAACACTAGACTTACGTGGAAAACAAAATGATGGAAAAAACAAAGTGAGGATTAGCTCACAATATAGAGAATATCAAAACTGATTACAATGGGTTCACTACCAAAAGAGGCTCACTACCAAAACAAGACTAACTGTGTGAATTAGGACTCACTGTTCAACAAGGGTTAACCACCTGGAGGGCTCACTTCCATAGAGATACAAAGAAGATAGAAGTGATATGTTACAAAGAGAATACAATCTCAATGAAATAGAGATTTCCGCCATAATTCACTCAATCACTTGCAAACATGCATGAATTATAGAGTACACCTTCAACTCACTACATCTGAAAACTCAACAACTAGATTATGTACTGATCTACCACACTCGTATCTTACACACACACAGTGTTTCACATCTAATTTTTTTCTCCTTCTTCACACTTATCTCTTTGTACATATTTCAGAAATATCTCATCCTATATTTATACCATCTTCAACTTTGAAACATATCCAAAGTTGGCCATCCATTATTAAAATCAAATTAGGTCAACACCAAAACATTCTAGGGTGGAATTAGAATGAGGGCAACCCAAACACATGCTAAGATAGGACCCAAATAATTCCTAACATGCTTCATGAACTTTGAAAGTAGTTCTTAACACAAGGTTGGCCAAACTAGTGTAAAACACATAGAACAATTAAGCACACACAACCCTTAACATGATCGAATCCTTCTAGACAATAAAATCATCTTCAACATGATCATAATAGATTAACTCTAGAATCACAAGTATTTAAACTCAACCAAAGAGAAATCCATAGTAACTACATTTCTCTCGGACCTCAGCCAAATACACAAAAAACCATAGTTCACAACTACTGAACATAACTTGCACTATACAATGAATCAAAAACCCAAAATTTTGATATTGTAGCTTGCAATAGTCATGATCAACATATCTGAACCACACAAACATAGGAGAAAATCCTAGAGAAAAACTCAGAGCAACCATTGAACACCTGCAACCTTTCTTCATTACAATTTTCTCAATATCCTTAACATATACAACCAATAAACTGCATCCATGACATCAATGACAACAACAACCAATTGATAACTAGTTAATTAGTTGACATCAATGACATACCTTCATTCTCACAATAGATTGTAAGTTTCAATGTATGGTTAGTTTGAACCATTTTATGTTTGATTTCAATTGTGAGTTGTTGATTAAATTGTATTGATTTAATGGGTTTAATGAGTGATTCATGATTGGAAAATTCTAAAATTTCCATTGAATATTGCATATGTTTTGTGTAGTTGTGTTAAAATAATGAAGCTAAATAAGGTTTTATGTATGTTGCATATTAATTCCAATCGATCTTTGGCTTGGGTTAAATTAGGTTCTCTAAACCTTTATTCTTTTTCATTTTATTTGAAGTCTAGATTATTTTAGGAAGACAATCATCACAACACTATCATATCTGATGTTTGAAGTTATTTTCAAATTTTTAGATATGAAAATATAGTTAAGGTTTTACCATTTTTTCAGACTAGAAAACCTTGTTTTAGAGTTACAACTTAAAATTGTAAGACCCCTTGTTGAAGCAACAAACATTAACCACTAATTCATTTTATGCAAAGTCAAGACCTAACAATTGAAGCCTTGGGGTTATTTTTCAAAAAAATTTCAAGCATAAATTTCCTTTCAAGAGACAGTGTACTTTGTTATACTTTGTCTATGTTGTGAATGTACAAAAACACTCTTCAACAAAATTGGCACTAGAAGGAGGGTCATACCTTAAAAGTTGGACTGTATAGGTGATATAATTCAAAGATACTCAAACCTACACACAACCAGGGAGAATTTATTGAGCTTAGTTCTCTACCAGAGCTAGAAGAGTTACAATAGAGGGGTGTTCATCATTAGATCCACCTCATACTTCTACTTCATTTTCATCTTCCATTCCATCATCATCATATCATATCTCATCCATAGTACCACAACTACCACCACCATCAATGGTGTGGTTACTCACCAACCCTTCTCTTATTCATTTCAATGCCTATCATGATCTACCAAATAATCCAAAAAAAATCTACTCAAAATTCCATAGTGTTGAACACATCAGATATTGAGGGGGGGTAAATCAGTATCTTTAAAAACTTAAACTCATCCAGAACTTAATACCTTCAACATAGAAATTCTTAACCAAAATAGAAACACTTAAATAGATCAACAAAAATGAAAGATATAGCAATTTAATCTCTTAGCAAGTTCATCATCCCTTAATTGGATCAACAACAATGAAATCTATAGTGATTCACTCTCTTAACAAGTTTAACAACCTTTAACTAGATCAACAAAAATGAAAGACAAAAGAAGGAACACACATGCACATGATAACACCATATTTACATGGAAAACCCAATGAGGGAAAAACCATAGTGAGAGTTAAATCACAATATATGAAGTTCACTGCTTATAAAATAAGGCTCGTTGCCAAAAGACTTGAAGACTAAGGCACACAACCTTAGGGAAAAATACAAAGGATTTATAGAATGAAGAGCACAACTCCAAGGCAAGATACAAAGACCTAATGAGATTCACTATCTCAGAGTAGGATAATGAAAGTTTAGAATTTATAAAATATGTCAACAATGCACTCTACTAACTAGGGCATTAAAGAAAGTGATATTTCTTCCAAACACATTCACACCTTGCTCTATGAGATATTCAATACATCCCACATTCTCACTCTTTTCAAATGATTTGATCTTCCATTTATTTCCACTACAAGATCACAAAACATCAATTAGGTCATCTAGAAAGAAGATACAAAATAATCTCAACAAGTTAGGCATAAAACATAGTGCAATCCTATCTAGGAGATAGAGAGTACCAAAACAACCTTATTACATCTTCCAATGTGATCCAAAAACAAATCACATGCAATGACACACCAACTCAAGTCAAAATTTAAGAAATGTATAGATGAAGCATGTAACACATAACCAATTGATGAAAAACATAAATTCAACTAAATTCACTCAATTTGGTTCTAAGCAAGATAATTTTGGAAACAAATACATCTTAACACAACTTCATATACTAGCAAAAACCCTCAAGAACATCACACAAGCAAGACAACAATCTCTTTTAGCTAGATATTCACAAATTGCCAAGAGAACTAACACAAAGCACAATACAACACCAAAGAGATCAACCACTAATGTGTGGATCGCAAAGAGATTTTCCTTGAACATCCACCAACACTTCTAGACCCTTCTTTCATACTTTCATGTCGTCAATAGCTACTGCAAACCAATACAGGAGCAAAACACTTCATCCCATAAGCACAAAATATACAACTATGAGATAAAACATTAATAAATCAACTTGTGGATCACTTCAACATATGGAATTTTAACTGAGACACTACACAAACATTGAGAGTGCATCCACCAAACTATATGAGCAAAAATATCAATAAGGAGAAGTGTAGAGCATTTTTTGGACCAGTCCTGACAACCATCAACACTACCAACCTTTCGCAATTAACAAAAATCTCCTCGACAACATTGGTGACCTAAAAGTATAAGACTGCAACATCCACAAAAAACAAAATTTGAATTCCAAACCATAAGACCATATCTTCAATAATAGAGGAATGCAGGGTATTCTCCCAAATAGCCTTTACAACACCATTTTGAAATAAAAACTTCTTACCCACTTGCAGAGGCTAGGACAACCTTGCAACAACACATACTTCTCCAGGAACAATAGGAGAGAGCATAAAACATACTATAGGTCATCATCAACATCTCTCCATCATCAATACTTATAATCCTTATCTCAATGCTTCTAATCCCCATCTTAATATATAATTATGAAAACAACTATACTGATAGTAACAATGTACTATACAACTATCAGACAAGACATGGCATCCAACCATGAATATCAGTAACACACCACAAAACTCAATGACAAAAAAATTGAATGTTGTCAACAATGACAACCAATACAACAATCTTCCCAAGTGTTGACAACCATGACAAAAGAAATCCACTATAATAATCTCACCAACTCATCAATGACAACCAATGCCAAACATACAACAATCTTAGGTGTTGACATCAATGACAACTATTGCCAACACACACCAATGATCCTAATAGAACTATAGAAGAGCATCTCAAGGTTTTTGAAGAAACTTTGGCCAGTGTAGATTGTGCATGAGGATTTTTCTTGTAGGCTATTTCCATATTATTTAGGGGGAGAATATTTTATTGGTATTTTCATTTAATAGTTGGCCCCATTTTCTCATGGGGAGACATGAATAATAATTTTATGGATAAATTCAAAATTCCCATCAAGCCTACAAATTTGTATAGGTTGTTGATTGAAGTAAATAGGAAAAATAATGAGCTCATCAATACTTTCAACAATCAATTTCATAAGGCATACACCTATCTCTAGGACCCATATCAACTTAATGATTAGGTAGCTAGAAAAGAATACTATGTTGCTCTGAATAATCTCATTTTAGTATTTATTAGAAGGGAAAATCCTATACCAAATAACTTATCAGAAGAATATAAGAAACTTTTCAATGTAAATATAGAGTTAGGGTAGTCAAGTGCAAGGGTAGTAAATCACATTGGTACTCCTAGAATGCATCATCAAGCTCAACGAATCAAAAAGATTTTAACTCATCACATGCTAGTGCTAAATCTAGTCCCAATGAAGATAAATGTATGGTTATTCACCTAGGAGCCCCAATTTTTGAAGCTCCTTCTTCATACCTACCATACTTGCAAAATGCTAAAACTAGTAAAGCTAAAGGGGAAAAAGAGAAAGATGATATCAAGGAGATTACAAAGAAGTTGAGGAAAATAACTATTGAAGTTACTCATAGGAGAAATTAGAATAATTTTCTATAAAATTCTCAAAGGAACTATTAGTCCAATTTTGGCCAAAATCAAGAAAAAAATTAGGGTTATGAAAGGAAAAATAAAACCTGGAATACCCATCCAAATAATGTAGGAGTTCCATCACCATTAGATATAGAAAATAAATCTAAAAAAAGACCTCCAGACTAAGTATACTTGGCTAAAGAATCAATTTCAAATTGGTGCAAGTTGGACAATACCAACCAACATTGAAAGTTAAATTTATGGTAATTTAAAATTGTAGGTTGGGTTGAATCAAATCAATTATCAATGGAGTCATGACCTATTCATCTATATAGCTTATCTTAAGAATTCCACCCATTTAATTCATGAACCTTGACAGTATTTTGAAGAGAAAAAGTCATCAAAGGAAGATGACATAAAATATTACATTGATTTATCAAAGAGCCCCTCAAACTCCCACCAATTGTTGGAGTCTTTCTACAAACAAGTTTGGGATTTTGACCCTGCAAGGCTCATGACAATAGGTCTAAGAGCACAACTCATCCAAAGGGGATGGAGCATAGAAAAAAGGAAACCTATTGGAAGTATAAGTAGTAGATCCACAAAATGGAGCTCAATTTTGAAGACCTAGATGCCGATGAGAAATTCGAGAAAATTTGGAATGAGTAGAACAAAGAGGAGGCTTGGATGGAAGAGGTGTATGTGGAAGAAGAAGAGAAGACCCCCTCAAGAAAAGAGGAGGAATTTTGATATTTTGAGGCTGACAACATGGCCTCCTCCTCTCTATCTATTAGTTGAATGGTAAAAGTAAGCCACTCCAAGACAAGAAGAAGTAGAGGTTGCTCAACTCAATGTCGAAGCACAACCATCTGGATATCCCTCCCAACCATAAAATAAAAAGAGGAAATTTCTTGAAAAGAGAGGAGGAGGTGAGGAATAGGAAGAGACAAAAGAAGTAGAAGCTAGCTTCATGCAGATTCCCCCTAGTTTCACGTAGTTGCCCTTATCACTATGCATCTGTTCTTAGTCACTACACAATAGGTAAGGTTTACTCCTCTTGTTTCCCCTAAATCTTCATTATTTACTTCTTCTTAGCCATCCACTATTCTTGTGTCACTTTCTACCCCTCTTCCTTGATCCACTATAGATACATCCATCATCATGCAATTGCCTTCCATCCCTCTTCATAGCCTCCCACCCTTCTTTCCTTCCACATCCTTGAGGGAATAAAATTCACTACCTCATAGAAAAAAGTGACCATTAACTTTATTTTACCACAAGGATCCCCCATCACAAGGGAAATACTTCAATTACAGGAATAGTTTCACCAATACTTAGAGACTACAAGGAAATCCTTAGAATCCCAAATAAAAAGAAGAAGATACAAAGTAGTGAAGGCCACAATAGTTCCATAAATGCGGTATTTATTTGACCAAAATAAACAAGCTCTAATTATTGCACATATGATGTGAATGATAATCAAACCTTAGGATCAGATGCAACCAAGGGATTATTTAATTCATGTCATCAACCTAAAGTTCAGCCAGGTGAGGTTGCATGAAAGGTTTAATTGATGGAAGAGGACCAAAAGTCCATCACTATGGACTATCTTAAGGTCATTCAATGATTGGAGAAGAAATAACTTGAACTAACATGATTAAAATCCATTGTCAACTACCTAAATACGAAGGCCAAATCCAAAGATGTGGAGCTCATGAAAATGAGATCCGATTTGTAGAGTTGTGTCACTACCGAGAGATTCCAATTGGAAGCAAATAGGAGGCCAAAACTTCAAATACAAGTGGCAGAGATGAAGGCCAAAGTAGAGGGCCTTAAAAAGGAAAAAGAAGCCATGGAGAAAAACATGCAATAAAAGGAGATTGAGCTTATGCAGGATCAAAAGAGTCTCTCAGACTTTATGAACCTAAAACAATAGATGTAGCAAAAAATGTAGCAAGAGTCCCATGCTAGGGACTAGAAGATCCAATAGTTAAAGGATGACCTTGCTACCCACTCCTAGACTACAAACATCCTCCTGATGGTCCAACAACTATACAACTCATATTGGGAGAGGATTATGAATTTGAACTCACACTTGAAGCCAACGCTTGGGTTTATCATAGACTCATAAGGATTAAGCACAAAAGTGAGCATGTCTATGGAGAAGGTCCTTGCATTCATCTCCCCCAAGGTCTAAGATTCACAGATCCTAGTTCAAAATTTGTATAGTTAAATGGTTGAGACACTTGAAGCAGCAAGCCAACAAAAGGTAATCAATGATCAAGGTCAATGAGTTGTTGAGCTGCAACAAGGTTGAATCAAAATGTAAGGCATATTTGAAAGCCTTAGAACATGTGGTTCAAGTCGTGAAGGGACACATTGAACAACTGGTCTCATTAGGAATCTCCTCCCTGTTGCTCATAGATAATATATTCCTTTGAGAGGACCAAATCAAAGAGCTATTGATCATAAAGTAGAATGAACATACCATCTTTATGGCCCTAGGTCAAGCACCAAATGTCTCTAAGGTGGAGGCTATTTTGTAGCCCCTTACCCAGCTATGATTTCATATTCGAGTATTAGTATAGGGTATGAGCAAGTTCTCCTTCAAGGAGATTATTGATCTAGATATAGATTTTGAGGCTCTAAAAAAGAAGGCTCGACCCTCAAAAGAAGAGTGGACACCTCTAAGGGTTGCTCTTCAAAAGTTGTAATTTTTTTTGGTCTCTTGTTTCTTTTTATATTTTTTTTCTTTTGGTCAAATCCAAAGATTTTAGGTTCCTCTATCCATAGGTGGATTCCCCTATGAGTTGCTAGAACTATGGATTAAATCCATAGTTTCCACTAGTTGTGGTATTTTTATCAACCTCCTCCTTTTCTCTAGGTTCCCTTATATTTTATGGCTAAGTATCCACTCCTTTCACAAGAACCATGTGGCACCTCCATGCTCATTCTCCATAAAGGAGCTCTCGACATCCTCCAGGAATAGAACTAGCTTGCCACATGGTAGCTTTGTGTTCTGCCAACTAAACAAAAGATAAAATAGTTTTTAAAAGAGCACTTTCTCCTCACTATGTTATGAGTTGTAATGGTGCTCTTTTTGTAAGTAGCTCAAGCCTTGGCAAGCCTCGACTTGTGCCATTATCCAAGGAAGCTATAGGGGCAATGCAAACATATCTAAAAGGAAGCAGAGCTTCCACATGGAATCATAACACTCCTTGAGAGCGAAGGAGGTTCCTTTATAGAAAAAGGGTGCATCATCAATTGTCTTAATTAATGGGACCCAAAAATGGTACTTTCTTTGAATGGAATTCCCTTGTGCCACATGTCATCATGATGCTTGTCTAAGGAAAATTTTTTCTTGTTAGAGCTTGGGGTTGTGCCATTGGTCAAGGGAGATGGGCCTCATTCCTAGTATGAACTTTAGGAAAAGTTTGAAGAGAGACACACATTGCCACAACACTTCCTCTAAGAATCTAGGGAATCATAATGCATTAAGGTTGCACCATATCTAATATTTAATGAACATATACATTTATGGGACAAATCACTTCTCTTTTAGTGAGAATGACCTCATCATGAAGATGAGTGTCAGGCTCTAGGTGTCAATTTATTTTACCTTGTAAAATCTACCACACTATGACCACTATTCCTATAAATTTTGAGGTTCTATATTTTGTAAGGGGATAGAGGTTCACAACTATTACTGAAGAGAAGAGTAATTGCAATATTTTAAACTTGGGAAGATGCAAAAATTTGGGGGCCACAAAGTGGCCAATTTTTTATTTTTTTTTGAAAAGTCATAATGCGAGTGCGTTTTAACATGCTTTCCTTATGGCTTGGTGTGACCAAGCCTATAATGTTCTTTTGTTATAACGTGAGCATGTTTTGAGTCTCTATAAGAAAAAAATCAAATCAAAATCATTTTACATTGTGGTTTCTTCATTCACAGCCTGCAAACCCTTCCAAGGTGTGCTCGCATTGTGGAGACCTCAAATTCATCCATTTTATTTACTGAATTGTTGGTATTTCTTTGCTAGCATTCCGCCACATCGATTGGAAGCTCAGAGGAGTAAGATTTTATTGGTTTTTTTAATGAATTTTTTGTTAATTAGGTAGATTTAATATGTTTTTGATGTTAATTTCTTTAATTATCAGGAGTTGAAATTCCACTTAATTATCCTCCTCATGAACAAGCACACCAAGAAAATTTTGATGAACAACCACAAAAATAAACTCCTCCAATAATTCCTCAACATCCTCTTGGAACTCAACAAAATTTAATGGGGGAAATTAAAAACAACAAAAAATAAATTGAGTTAGTTGCGAGGTTGAACGATCCTATAAGTTCAACCTTGGAAAGAACCATGCTTGAAAATTCACTTCAAGCCATATTAACACATGTAGATGAAATTATCAAGCAATTAAGTGGTTGGCTGGATAAAAGGCGGGAGTGTAGATTTTCTTATGAAGATAAACTATCATACAAACAAGTAAAAAATCACAAAATTATCAAAATATGACTTGTGCTCACTATTCACTAACCCACGTACAAATCAAACCCTTGACCTTAATAGCAAGAGGTTTCCTATCCATTTGTGCAGCCACCAAGGGAATAAGAACAATTTTTGGAAGAGGTGGTGGATATTTTTTGACCATTCTCCATGCAACAATAATGAGGTCCCCCAATATTTCTTGAGGAAACTCTACTACAAATTTATCCTCAACAAAATCTCCAACTATTTTGATATGTGGGACTTTCATGGCAGAGGTGGTGGGTTGGCACATGATATACCATGTGCATGTCTCGATCCTTACTGGAAATGGAGACGAGCACTCGCTAGGCTGAATTATAAGCACATTGCTATCCCTTTTGTTGTGAAGGAGAGTGTCGAGGTGGAAATTCTACAATCTATTAGCTTTTTGACCCAAAGTGTCATCCAACATTCCAGTCATGTAGTACAGTGCCATCCAGGGGAGATTTTGAGGGGTAGGGTTCCACCCCATTCTTGTTAGATTTGTGGGTTGAACTATATATATGACCCCACAGATGGTCAGGAGGTTGGTGGACAAGATATGTCTGCAACTACCCAATTGGTTATGGAAGATGTCATGTTGAATGAGGCTTTCAGCCTCAATACTTATGTAAATGTTAGAATGTTCATTGAATTTAATTTATTAAATTTCATTTTTGAAATGCAAGATTAACTAATTTAGTTTAATGATTGTAATTAAATTTTATTGTCTTATTGTTAATACTATTTACACTGGCCCTTCACCTATTTTTTACTCCACTGCCTCTATTGTTGAGATATGTAACTAGTAAACAATTATAAAATTACAAGTGAATTTAGCATTGCTAAATGAATGATATTCTAATATCTAATTTTGGATGTTGAATAGGTTAATATTGGAGGTTTCACGAAAACACCTCCCAATGCAAGTAGAGTTTAAACCTTCATGCATGTAATAGAATAAAGAGTTTACTAATGAATTGTACTTAATATATTTGTGTAGTTTATGTTCATATTATTGATTACATTGCATTGCATATCTTTCAAACTCAAAGCATTACTTCACATTAATACATAACTAATAACTAGATGTTGATAGATGACAAAATTTCAATTGAAATATAGCGTTTTAGAAACTCAACATAAGTAGTGATGCAATTACTTCACATAGGATAAGTAATAACTAGGAGCAACTGCCAATTGCATTTTCTTGTCATGGCATTCCATAAGACCACAATTTATCGACACATTTTCTCAAACAATTTACTGCCTTGTCTATGCTATGGATGCTTGGGAAAAATCTATGAAAGCATAATAGTAAGAAATAGTATAGACAAGGAAATGAGTAAGAAAAAAATCCTCAAAGAAATGTGGTCTCATGGTGATGTCCATCACTATGAGACCCAATTTCTTTGAGGCATTTTTTCAAATAACTCATTGCCTTGTTTATGCTACCACATTTTCCATACATGTCTACCAAAGCATTTTATCAAAAAATTCACTTCCTTGCTGCTATGGCTAAAAGCCTAAAATAGGTGCTTTCCAACAAACTATGGATGCTTGGAAAAAATCTTATCGAAGCATAATAGTAAGCAATAGCATAGAAAATATAGTGAGTTGTTTGAAAAAATTCCTCAAAGAAATGTGGTCTCATGGTGATGGAATGTCATCTCATCACCTTGAGACCACATTTCTTTGAGGCATTTTTTCAAACAACTCACTGCCTTAAGAATAAAAACCAAGAATTTAGCCAAAATTCCCCTCTAAATACTTTTCAAGGTCCTCATCCTTATCCTCAATTTATCAATCCATGTAAGCTTCCACCTCTTATTCCACTTTCATATCCCACATCCTTAAAATCAACATCACCCCACTATTACCAAGCAAAGTCATCCCATGTCTCTCATAGTAACTTCCTCCAAGTACTATTTGCAAAGGTGGTTGTTTCCCCATGCAAAAACAAAGTGGTGCAATCTTCCCATATCATGCATCTACCTTCAATCCATCTATCCAAGTTGAAGAGTCTATAAAACCTTCCTCCCTCATGACGCCATGCATATCAAAATGAACTATGTCCATCTCTTAATCCAAAGCATGCTAACATAGATTCCTCTCCATATAAATATCAAGGAAACCCTTCTCCGTCATATGATCCCCTTCCATCTCATGATCCCATTTCTAATCAAGAACAACATATCCCTTCGATCTCATCAAATGATATCTTTCCATCTCAAAAATAAGATATCCCTTCATCCCCCTCTCCCCCACTTCATCTAATGACATCCTTTTGTGTCCAGATCAAAGTACCTCTTCCACTCCATTGTATGATCACTCTCAAAATGTGGTCTCAAAGTACACCTTCCACCCCATCTAATGATCCTCTTCCCCTCATATTAAAACACCCATCCCCTTTCATCTCATGATCACCCTCCGTCTCATAACCAAGACCACACTATACCATCCACCTCATCCCAACATAATACATAGAGAAGGCAATGAAATACAGTCTCATGGTGATGGAATGCCATGAAAATTATTTTTTTCATGGAATTCCATCACCATGAGACCGTGTTTCTTTGAGGTATTTTTCTGAATAGTTCACCGCCTTCTCTATGCTACCACATTTTTTGTACATGTCTACCAAAGAATTTTATGAAACAGTTCACTGGATCACTACTATGGATTAAATCCTAAAATAGGTGCTTTCAAAAAAGCTAAGGATAGGGAAAATAGTAAGCATAATGGTAAGAAATATATAGTTCAATAAGTACTCAATTTTTTTTTGATTATCTCATACATTATAAGCTATGACCTGCATCACTATTTTACTTTTCATGATTGAATAATTTGTTGTTTTATTTTTAGATGATGCAAGGAGAATCGCCTCTAGATGTGCATAGGGTAATGGATTAAGGTGTATCATGTGCATTAGACAACTTGATGCCTCTCATGGGGGTATGAGACAAATTAGTAAATTTCAAATTACATTCATTGATATACCTGTTAGTTAGTGAAAAATCAAATGATTATTGATTTGTAGTTTATTTTCTATTTGGACGGTTTATGTAGTACTTGGGCACACCATAGGATGAGAATGAAAATATTTCGCATGAGGAGAAAGATTCTCTAGTGGTGATAAATGATTTTTTATTAAATATATCATTTTTAATAATGTAATTCTATATATTAATGTCTTTACTTGTTATTGTAATAGTTGACTTGATGATGAACTAAACCCTAGGAAGAGTAGCTCTCAAGTTCAAGGTAAACTAGTTTCATATGCATCACCATCCACTCAACCACCAAAGGTCACCTGTTTGTTTCGTTCACCTTGAGGGAAACAACTTTTGAGTGGGGTCCTTTGTTGTATGCCTATATGGAATTTTTGGAAATATTTTGTATTGCATATACTTGAAATTGTATGCCTATATGGAATTCTTGTAAGCCTATATGGCTATTCTATATATATTTTATACTTCTATCAACATATATTGATGTATTCCTATATGGCTATTTGGTTAATACAAATATTTTCTATTGATGGTATCCATATTTGCATTATAAATCAACACTTCAATAGATATGAGTTACATGTATTCAAGTGTGTACTTTACAACTTATGTGTATACTTTGTGACTTACGTGTATTCCAATGTATACTTTGTGACTTACTTGTTTTCATGTGTATACCTTGTATTCATGTGTTCTTTTTTATTCACATGTATAATTCATGGCTTACATGTATTTAGGTACTTTTGCTTCACTTATTCACATGTATGCTTCACTTATTCATGTTTATTCTTCACTTATTCCAATGTATGCTTCATTATTCCAATGTATAATTCACTTATTCAAATGTATACTTCACGTATTATGTGTATGCTTCATGCTTCAAATGTCTACTTCACTTATTACATGTATACTTCACTCATTACGTCTTTCATTTTCTCATGGTCTTGAAATTTAGTGTTTGGTTAGCCCTAGCATTGCTCATCATTGTACTTCATGGTTTATCCTTAATATTTATTAATTGATGCTAAATAACTTTATTAGCTGATGCTATTGACTTCAATATTTTCAAAAATGCTTCACCAAGGATTTATCATTTACTTATGTGCTAATTCAATGTTCTACGATACTGAATCAAGATATAAAAGGATACAAAATTATATTTCCCATCACTATGGCTTCCTTCTAGATCTTATATTCATTATGCAATTGTGTTCATGCTCAAACATATTCCTACAATGCTTATATGCTATATTTCACAATCCTTTTATGTTACTGCTAACATGCGGCCCTTGAAATCCATAAGATAATGTTGTAGTAAATAAATGAGCACATTGATTCTTTAGATTGTATATTAGTAAAGTCTAATGTTACTCTTTTAAGTAAGAACTATGCTTCTAATCAATTGAACATATCATTCACATGCTTTCTTACGTGCTTCAATTACTGAATTATTTGGATGAAAGTACGGAAGTAAATAACTCAAACACACATTAAGAGAGAGATTTACAAAAAAAAATTTGAAGTTGTGCTTCCTAATTTCCACTATCATCTTGCAACATTTACAAGTCAATTTGGTCTTTCAAATGCATTAGGGCCTTTTCAAGAACATCTACAGTCCTCTATTAACTTTCCTTCATATGGATTATGTGCTTATTCAATCTACTTGTCTCTTGCACTCATCTATAGAGTCATCTTATATTCCTAATTTGAAATTGCAACTCACCAACCTCCATATTTGACTTCCAAGGGTTGTACTCATGCTTACACAAGAGAATCTAACTCATAGAAGACTAAAACTTCCCCCCACACAAATATATGGAAGAGAAATCAATTCAACTACATGTTGGTCAATTGGTTCTACCATTTATCTCATCTAGAGTAACATCCACTATAGCCAAACCTATCTAGGTAATATTGTCTTTTATTGTGTGAGTTCATTTAAAGCCAAAGCTTATTGAGTTAGTTAGGTACCCAATGGAAACTATCATTCATGACTTCCTATAAGTGGTATGGAGTGAAGAATGTATAGATCAAACCTCAACCTTCTTAAACCAAATAATCAAACCCATCACTCATGATTGGTCATGTAGCTGGTGTGAAGCTTGAGATGTTTGGATTAACCTTGAGCCTCATACACTAATTCCCTATTCCTCAACGTGGTGGTTTTTTGTATATTTTCCCTTTTCCTCTACTATTTTGACACCCACTTGTTTTACCTCTTTCATGTAGTCATATGATTTTGGTGTGGAAAACTCAGACTTGTTAACTATCACATGAATCTTTCTATTTTCCTTTGTTTTGCATGCCATCTTAAGGGATTGAGTTGGTTGAATGTAGCTCAGTCTAATTCAACATTTTTGGGTGTGAAAGAGGACCATGCCTAGCCTAAATGTATGCATCTAGATGTGTTGGAACAATCGGTTTGGTCACACGAGTTGTAGAACAAAAGTTACACCCCTCTACAACTTTACATTGCTTGCATTTGACACTTTTTCCATCAATTGAAAATTCATCACCACTGAAAAATGCCTCAGAGACATCAAAAACTAAGAGAGGTTATTGTAGATGGACCCAACACAATTCTCTAGCCTTAGATGAGAAGTTTCTAAGTGTCACATTTTTTTATTAACATCTTGGACTCTTAATGGATTGAGTCGGTTGAGCATAGCCTAGACTGATTCGACATGTTTGGGTGTGAAATAGGATAATGCATAGCCTAAATATACCCATCCACATGTTTTGGAACAATCTATTTGGTCACATGAGTTGTAGAATGAAATTTACACCCCTTTACAACTTTACATTGCTTGCATTTGACACTTTTTCCATCAATTGAAAAGTCATCACCATTGAAAAATTCCTCTGAGATATAAAAAAATAAAAGAGGTTATTGTATATGGACCCAACATGATATCATAGCCTTAGACGAGAAGTTTCTAAGCATCACAGTTTCTGAGTAACATCAATTCAAAGATTGCAACCATTTTTCACTTTGGACTCTTAAGGGATTGAGCCAATTGAATGTAGCCTAGACTGATTCGGTGTTCTTGAGTATGATAAAGGACCATACCTAGCCTAAAAATACCCATCCAAACATTTTTAAATATTCCATTTGGTCACATGAGTTATGGAACGAAAGCTACACCCATTTACAACTTTACACTGCTTTCATTTAACACTTTTTCCATCAACTAAAAAGTCATCACCAATGAAAAAAACTCCAAGATATCAAAAAATGAGATAGGTTATCATAGATGGGCCCAAAATGATCCCATATCCTTAGATGATTAGTTTCTAATCATCACAGTTTCTGAGTAATATCTAGTCAAAGGTTACAACCATTTTGCACTTTGGATTCTTAAGGGATTGAGTTGGTTAAACATATCTTAGACTGATTCAACATGTTTGGGTGTGAAAGAGGACCATGCCTAGCCTAAACGTACCCATATGAAAGTGTTGGAACAATCTATTTGATCACACAAGTTACAAATCAAAAGTTACACCCCGTCACAATTTTACATTGCTTGCATTTGACACTTTTTCCATCAACTGAAAAGTCGTCACAACTAGAAAACGCCTTCGACATATAAAAAAAAAAGAGATGTTATTGCATATGGGCCCAAATTGATCTCTTGACCTTAGATTATTATTTTATAAGCATCACGGTTTTTGAGTAACATATCATCAAAGATTGTAGCCATTTTGCTTTTTTGACACCTAAGGGATTGAGCCAATTGAACATAGCCCAGATTGATTCAACATTTTTGGGTGAAAAATGGGACCATTCCTAGCCTAAAATTACCCATACAAATGTGTTTGAATAGTTCGTTTGGTCACACAAGTTGTAGAACAAAAGTTACACCCCTTTGCAACTTTACACTGGTTGCATTTGACACTTTTTCCATCAACTGAAAAATTGTCACCATCGAAAAATGCCTCAGAGCTTTTAAAAATTGAGAGAGGTTATTTTAGATGCTCCCAATGTGATCTCATAGCCTTATATGAGAAGTTTCTAAGCATCATGATTTCTGAGTAACATCTCTTCAAATATTTTAGCCAATTTGCACTTTGGACTCTTCAGAGATTGAGCCGATTGAACATAGCTCAGACTGATTCAACATGTTTGGGTGCAAAATAGGACCATTCCTTGCCTAAAAATACCCCTCTAGACATGTTGGAATAGTTATTTTGGTCACACTAGTTGCAAAACAAAAGTTACACCCTTTTGCAACTTTACACTGCTTGCATTTGATACTTTTTTCATCAACTAAAAAGTCGTCACCACTGGAAAAAACCTTCGAGATATCAAAAACCAAGAGAGTTTATTGTATATGGTCCCAAAATAATCTTGTAACCTCAAACAAGAAGTTTCCAAGCATCACGATTTCTGAGTAACATCCTATCAAAGATTGTAGCCATTTTGCGCTTTGGACTCTTAAGGGATTGAGTCGGTTGAATAAAGCTCAGATTGGTTTGATGTGTTTGGGTGAAAAATAGGACAATGTGTAACCTAAACATACCCATCTAGATATGTTGGAACAATATATTTGATCACACAAGTTACAAAACAAACTTTACACCCCTTTGCAACTTTACACTGCTTAACTTTTTTTGGGGTTGTCGGTTTATGGCTCAATCTAGGGCATAAGCTTAAATTTTATTTCCACCAACTAAATTTCCCCAAATTTTGGATTACTGATGCTTATAGGTGAATAGGATGATGTTCCAAGTTTCATGACTTTTCCACACATGCAAGTTCCTTTTTAACAAAGCCCTTGTTTTCCTAGCAAGGTAGTGAGCATTGTCAAGCTCACTACATTGTTAATTCGATAGCAATGACAAGATAGTGAGCTGTTTGAAAAAATGCCTCAAAGAAATGGGGTCTCCTAGGGATGTACATCACTAGGAGACCCCATTTCTTTGAGTAATTTTTTCAAACAACTCACTAGGTACCTTTTTTATGCTACTACATTAACAATTTGACAAGCTCACTACATTGTCAATGCGGTAACAATGACAAGGCAGTGAGTTGTTTGAAAAAATGCCTCAAAGAAATGGGGTCTCCTGGTGATGTCCCCATTTCTTTGAGGAATTTTTTCAAATATCTAATTACCTTGTCATTAATACTACATTGAAAATTTAGTGAGATAGTTAAATTGTCAATGTGGTAGTGTAGACAAGGTAGTGAGCTGTATGAAAAAATGCCTCAAAGAAATGGGGTCACTTACTGATGTACTCACCAGGAGATCTTATTTATTTGAGGAATTGTTTCAAATATCTCACTACCTTGTCATTACTGCTACATTGACAATATAAAAATAATTTTCAAATTGTCAATGTGGTAGCATAGACAAGGTAGTGAGCTATTTTAAACAAATGCCTCAAAGATATGGGGTCTCCTAGTGATGTACAACACCAGGAGACACCATTTCTTTGAGGCATTTTTTCAAACATCTCATTGATAGGCCAAAACTAGGGTAAAGAATAAATTGGATTCAGCTCGGTCTAAGTGTCAATTTTGGGATCGTAAGCTTATGAAAGGTGTCATGGCTATTTGCACAAGGGCTACAAATAGTAAATTGAGTATAATAAAATGCATTACTAGCTTAAGAATTGAAAGTTCTACTTAGTGAAAATAAATATTTTAAACTATATCAACCCTTTTGAATCCTACTTTGAATTGATACTCTTAGATCATTAATATTCTCTGAAAATTACTCCAAATATGAGCGATAAAAGCAAAAAATTATTACACAAAAACTGTAATGAAATTATTCTAGAGATAGAAGCTATTATATTGCAATGACATAAGCTATTATAGTTCAATGACATAATCTATCATATTCCAACAACAAAAGATTTCATATTCCAACAATAGAAGCTATCATATTCCAACAATAAAAGCTATTGTAAATATGATTACAACTAAAAAATACACTAACTAATTCTAAACATATCCAAAACCTATCACGCCATAAACTCACACTTCACTGATTTACTCTAATTGATTTTTCATGAATAAATCATACCTCACACAAAAGTAACATAAAATATAGTCAATCAATGGTTGTGGAGTGAGCCCTATCTTCCCATCAATCAATTGAAGGAGATAGTCATAGAATGTTCAGGATCAACTCAGAGCATAAGATAATAATATTGATATTATATTTCCTAGAGATAATACAGAAAAATAATCACCTCCTTCAAAATTCTACTTGCACTTCTTATATATATATATATATATATATATGTAGCCTATAACAACTATGCATAGGAATAGATAGTTTGTTTTGGCTTGCAACCAACAAACTATAATATGATAGTTTTCACGAAGCAATTTTTGTATAATGGTGAATAAGAATAGAAGGGAATATCTTTGATAGAAATCATACCCTCCACCATTGGATTCCATATACCAAACGCCATGAAATACAATGGTATCTGAAGTGGCTACTATGAGGTGGAGACATGAAAATATATTTTTGCATAAACAATAGGGATGATGATGTAGATATCCTAGCATGGAGTAGTTGAAACGTGAAATGAATTCACGCAATTGAAAAATACATGTGGGAAGTGCCATGAAGAAAGAACCAAATGAAATATTCCATTGAATAAAATCTACACAATCAACATCAAAAGTCAACTTGGTCACTGTTGTTCAACTTGAGCTAGCCACATCAGTAAGTACAAGTTGTATTTTATGAAGAAGGTGACAAGAAGATTTTTTTGCATAGAAGGTGACAGGAAGATTTGAAACCTTAAATCAAAATATTGAAAGATTTATCTTCTTGACATAATAGAAGAAAATATTAGTAAATACAATCCAATATTCATTATTCATAAGTTTCATCTATAAACTGAATTAAATATTAGTTATATATATATTAAATCATATGCAACATAAAATGGTAAAATGGTATGATATGGAAGAAAAATGGAATGTGGAAATGGGTATGAAGGTGAATGAAATAGGTTAAAATATGGCATAAAATAGAGAATAATTATCTCTCATAACTCACTACCTTGTTATTACTACCGCATTGACAAGTTAGTGATCTTGTCAAATTGTCAATGCAATAGCATAGCCAAGGTAGTGAGCTATTTGAAAAAATGTCTCAAAGAAATGGGATCTCTTGATGATGTACATCACTAGGAGACCCCATTTATTTGAGGAATTTTTTCAAATAGCTCACTACCTTGTCACTGCTACTACATTGACAAGGTAGTGAGCTCACCATTAGAATTTGGCAAATAAATGACTAGGTGACTGAAACTTTTAGTCAGAACAACTAAAAATGATTAAATTCTACTATTTTTTTGCAACTCAACTATAAATGAGTAAATAAATGACTAATTTGGTCATTGACTAAAATAATTTAGTGACACATATAAAAATGACTAAATACTTAATCATTTAAGGAATCAAGAATCAATAGCTTGCCAAAATACTCTAATAAACATACTCAAGAACTTTTGTTGAAATCTTATTTTTAGGCATAGACCGCCTAAATGGAGTTTTCATTTTAATAAACATACTCTAAAACCTTCGTCGAAACCTTATTTTTAGGCATAGCTCACCAAAATGGAGAAGTGTTTCAGTAAAGAATGACAGAGAATGGTAACGAGATGTGTGTGATAGGAGGCATAGGATTCATTGTTGCTTATCTCATTCCTGCTCTGCTCAACAAGGGTTACATTGTTCACACTACTATTTGTAATCCAAGTATTTAATTGACATATATTTCCATAATCTCAAATTCCTTCAAATGCTTTTGAAGTATCAATGTATCCTATCTAGGGTTTATAATGTATCCTATATAGGGTTTAGAATGATTTATTTTAATTTTAAAAAATAAATAAATGATGTATTTTCCTGTGATTAGATAATGTAGAGATCTCCTAAATCTGCCCCAACTCACTATCCTCTCTAGCACTGTATTCATTACTCCAACTGCTAGGGTTTTGCTTGTGACATCTTTAATATATTCATGAGAGTGGCTTTTAAATAGATCTCATTCTTTGCTTTAATCTTTATCATGGTAACCCTTGAGTTCCATAATCCACCTATAATCTCTTCTAAGAACATTTTCTTAATATAGACTACATAGTATGCATATAAATCAAGTCCTTCATACCTACCATTGTTCCAAACCACCACTCACTGCCTTGCTTAAAATGCTACCTTCATAAGCACAATAACATGTTTTAAAATCACGGTTTCCAGTGATTGACCATTAAGGTCACTACTTTCGTCAAGATACAATGAGATTCATGTCTTCAAACTCAAGGCATTATGCAAGATAACATTATGAATTTTTTGTTGTGTAGGGTTTGATTTTCTTGCACATTTACTGCTTTGCTAACTACCTTTAAGACCAGATATTGCACCCTCAGCTATAATCTCAAACAACTCACTCATTTCCACTTGAAGATTTTTTTCATGAGCATCCTTTTATAAAATCAAAATATTCCCTATAGACTGCCTACTTACTTACTATAGGGGACTCATTGTTTCATGGTATTGTGGGTCTTAAGACCCTTCAACCTTATTATCACTACTTCATAGTCCACAAGGTATTATTCACTATTCTCCCATATTTGATGAGTCTCAAAACACTACTCAAACATGCAATCCACTACCTCCATTATACAATGGCTAAGAAGAAACATTGAACTTGTTATTACCACTGTTTGTTCATTTGGACAGTCATTCCATGATTGAATTTTCCTTGTCTAACATTGTCAATAGCATTTGAAAAAACCTTAAGGTCGGGAAGGGGGTAAGGAAACTCACTATTAAAATCTCCACTTTACCATGAAAGGTTTGAGCTTTATTATCTTGTTACTACTCAGCCTCTTTTTGATTTTCACATCTCAAGTGACTATCATTCTTCTTACCATAGATTGCATTTACAAATGTCGTTGAGCTACATAGTGTGCTTTTTATTGGCTACAATCTTTAAATTGCAATATTATGTTATTGGCTACAATATCTCAATCTTTCTGGTATTGCAACCTCACTAATCCGCTAGAGTTATAGTTTTTGTTTCTACGAAGGCCTAGGGTTTGTACCCTAGTCATGCTCCTATTAAAAACTAACCTTAAATATTGGGTCAAAAAATTAGCTATCTTGACAAGGTGTGGTATGATCTTGGATTGTATCCTAGAGTGTGTGGGAAGCTTGTGTTTGATCATTAAGGTATGCAAATTTGATCAAGGAAATGTATCCTATATAGCATGGGTCTTGTTTTAATACTTCCCATAATGATTATTAGCATATCACATTATTATAGTTTATGGTAACCCAAGATTACATTCAAGTATGCAAAAAGCTTGGTCTATAGTTTAATTTGTACACTTTTAAGTAACATTCATAAGGTTTAGAAAATCTTGATCACTCTCTAGAATAGCCCATTAAACATGATTTATGCTTGAATGCACAACATAATTGATATAACACATCCAGTCTGCATATCAACCAAAGTTATAGGCTATGTATTGCAGAAAGAGGTAATCACTCTTGGATCATGCTATCATTACATTGTAACCTATTAAACTTGAGTCAAACTGAATGAACCCAATGATGATTGACACCTAATTGTGATAATGATTAATTTGTACATGAATTGTTCTCAATGAGTGCCTACATTTCTATCACAACATAGCCACATTAAACTTGGGTCACACATGAATGCATCGTGTATTTGTGATAGCACAACTATGCCACATGAGCAATAGAGTTATGGATCACATAATTATAGCCATAAGATTTTGTTCATCAGTTGTGCTCTTATGGTGATTCCATTACCATTATAGCATAACCCTTTGGAATTATGTTGCTCAAATCCTCACATTTCTTATTTTCTCTTTGGATGGATAGTAATTCAATGGTAGGTTTTTGTATGCAAGCCATGCTCATATAAGTGCCTTTGTCACCATTACAAAATAGTACATTGGAATTTCCTTTCTTGAACTATTACTTCATTTTTTATTGTTAGGGTTTCTTAGTGATTATTCCATTTCCACATGGCATATTGATAAAAGAAACCAAGAAAATAATCATTTTGTTTTTAGTTAACTTCTGCTAACATACTTTTAGAATAAATGTTTGACTGCATTACTTTGAGTGTGAAGAATTTTGTTTTCTTCTTACAATACATTCATTGAGAGTTGTAGTAGAAAGCTTCTTATGCTGAAACCCATCATGTAAAATTTCTTTAAGCTACATTTAGGAGGCTTCATGGATTTTTGTGATTTATACAACTTTTGTTTTGATAGTAAATGACATTAGATTCTTTCTTAAATTGAAATGATTTATTAATTATGGTTTTATGATGATTACATTTTTTATTTAGAAGGGGTTAATTTGTGGCATTTTTAAGTGTAGGAAGAATAGATTGTGATGCAAAATTTAGGTAAGGATGGTTTAGGAAAACTTGGATTGCTATCAGTGACATAACCAGGTTAGAGAGTACTTTTAGCTGGTCTGAAACAATTTTGGGTTTTTTTGCTCAGAAGTGGAACCTACGTATAGGAATACAAATGTCAGTGGACAGAGAAAATCATAAATATGCTTATCTAGTTTCTGATCAAATTTGAGGTTGTGAATATCGAACAAAGAAAGTTCCTACATTCTAAAGATAAAATCATAAATCTACTGGTCCAATCGGAGACCCAATTTGAGGTCGTGAAGCTCCGAAAAATAAATTTCCTACATTCTAAAGATAAAATCATAAATCTGCTTGGTCCAATTGTATGTATTTTTCTTTTAATTATAATTATTGACATTTGGCTTGATACAAATTGTCTATGCTTCCAAATTTTTATGTATGTCTAATAGGGCACTTGTAACTACATTATATGCAAAAAAACCCCTGTTGTTAAGCTTTGACGGATGTCCCATGATCAAGATCTATATAAAAAGGTTGCTTTGTATACTAGGTGGTTAGGTGTTCTATAGTGTTATACAAGCTTAAGCTTTTCCTTTTGTTGATTTTTAAATAAATTTTTTATCTTTCGACTAGGATCTCTGCTGCAATATCTCTTTTTGTTATCTTTTTAGTAGTGCTTGATTTATAGATTGCAATTTTTGGCATCTATGCCACATCTTGCTTATATATTTGTGATTTATACCTTAATTTTAGTGCTAACAGAGCCATATATTTACACCTTATTAATTTTGAATTGGTTAAGTGGGAAGTATCACATGCCCTATTTTCCTAAGTGACTTGAGTCTAATACATGTGTATTTGTTTCAGACAATTTATGGCATTTAACTATTTGAATTATGTGCCTCAAATTCATTGGTGGACCCGTAACTTGGTCGTAATCAAGTAAAATTACACCAAGTGAGAGTCCAGGCCTTTAGCGCCATCCCACAATGTCTCATGGAGTGACTGGTAGTTGAGTGATACTTACTTCTACCCCACATAGGTGTTAGATTGAGCTTGTGGTAGTACAGTGTTCCTGCCACCCCGTGATGCTTCCATGTTAACTAGTGTGGTATAGTTGTGGTTATCGCTACCTAGTAACCATGATCGAAGGTATCTTACGATGGTGTGATACAATCACCACCACACCACGATGGTGTATGAGGCTTGGTGCAGTAGAGCAACATATGCCGCTATACTGCGATGGGCTAGTTTGTGTATAGCAGTGTAGTAGTGGATGGTGGATGACTAGATATCTTTGGCAAGACAATGAGTTGTTGATAGTTAAATGGTTAATGATGCAATGGAATATATAATATGGTTGTTGTGTAGTAATATTTTAGTTATTTATTTTAGTATTTTGATTGTATTCTTTTGTTTTAATCATTTATATATTGGTCTCCTTTTTTTTGGCTTTAATGACTTGTAATGATTATTTTGTTGGCTTTGAAAGACTTCCTCATCCAAAGCTCCAATTCACACATTATTAGGAAAGACACTTTCAAAGGTTTAGGAGTTGGGATTTACACCCACTGGTTGCATTTTATTACATATTTGATTTCTTGTTTCATGTGCCTCCAAATATGTGCACCGGGTCCTTGAATGGGATTAACATAGTTTTATTTAGTAGGAAAAAGAGACTAATTTTATATGATTTTTCTTTATAATTCATCCCAATGTTGATAATGATCAATCTCAGCTTTGCAAAATACACAACATCATTAACTAATAAGTTCTTAAAAAAATGTTAGGATGCACCCTTCCAAGGGACAAACCTCTCCAAATTTTCAAAAGAATTGCAATTCTTTAAAAATTTGGAGAGGTTTGTCCCTTAGAAGGGTGCATCCTAACATTTTTTTAAGAACTTATTAGTTAATGATGTGTATTTTTCAAAGCTGAGGTTGATTGTTATCAACATTGAGATGAATTATAAAGAAAAATATATAGAAATAGTCTCTTTTGTCTGTTGAATAAATCTATGTTAATACCCTTCAAGGATCTGGTGCACCTATTTGGGGGCACATGAAACAAGAAATCAAATATCTAAGTATGTTTCAAAAGTCAAATATTAGCATATGGATTTCTTTGGGAAGATTAGTGGCAACAAGATCCATATCTCCTCATTAATACAAGATATTTAGTCATAAGGTATCAAACAGTCCAGTCCACAATTCAATATCAATAACATACTAATAACATCCAAAGATATTTTTTAGCTTTAATAACAATTGTCATTATAATTAGGCCACATGCACTTGGAGTATCCCCTACAATAGGATTTTATTAGTCTAGCCATAAAAAAATATCCTTTAGATTTTTATGTATGTCTAGCAGGGCACTTGTAACTACAACATATGAAAAAAATCCTTTTTGTTATTCTTTGATGGATGTCCCTTTGGATATCTGATGTAGTGCACATTATTATAGTGCAAGCCTATTTTTCAGATTGTTTCATTTAGCATCACCAATATTCTCCACAAGAATATTGTCCTTGTTTAAAATGATGGAAATGGTTTACATCTCTCAGAATAATTTCTCTTGCAAAAATATTGGAGATGAATTTAGATGTAGTGTGAAAATAAAAACATACTCGAAGGTTCTTAACAACTCTAATAGTTGTATCAGGGGCCATGTTTAACAAACCAAAATAAATTTCTAACATTTCACTATGGTGGTAGAAAAATTATTCTTTTTTCTTCTATTCCACGACATTAAGTAAAAGTCTTGAATCTAGAAATACCCTGCTACCTTCATTTGCCAAGCCAATTTCTCCAATTTTACATAGCTCTCCCATGTTTGTGGATGTGATTTGTCTCCTAATTTTTTTAATTTAATTTATCTCTCTGCTATGTTTGGACTTAATTTTGTAAACCTGCAATATACAATGAACTTTTATTCTTTTTGAATTGATATTATTAGTAATTTTGTTGGTTGTATTGAGGCACAACTTCATTCATGGTGGAAAAGGTAGCACCCTATTTCTCATATCATATGGCACATTTCATATAAAGGAGGAAAGATTCTAGCTAGGTTATTGTTGACTACATTGAAGGAGAGAGCTTCATATATGGGACATGATCAAAACTCTCCTTGGATTCTACACATTATCTAGCTTGCTCTAGGAATATTGCCCACATTGTAGAAGTTTTAAGAGATGAAATGGGCATGTGCTCGCATTGAAGGGCTTCAAGCATGCATTTTCATCATTGCAGATTTTTTTTGGAGAAGTTTCTTTCTTGCAGTCATTTTTGTGCAATATTGTAACTCATATTTTTACTCTTGTGACTGAAAATAACAATTGTAATACTCTATTTGTAAGCTGTAATTAGAACACCTTTCTTTTATTAATAAAGTTAACTGATTTTTCCTTCTCAATGGTTGTCTTGTTGTGTGCAATTGATGATTGATGTGTATTTTTATGTTTTATGCTCAAATCCTCAAATATTAGTCAATTAAAATAACTAACTATACTAATAATTAACATTAGTTAAAAATAAAATTGACTAAATATACTACCAATTGATAGAAATTAGTGAACAATGAATAAAAATGACTAAATAAGTGACCATATTACAACAATCAATGAATGAATAAGGAACTAAATAAGTGACTAGTTAAATCTATCAATGAATAAAAAATGACTAAATAAGTGACCAAATTACAACAATCAATGACTAAATCAATGACTAAATATGTTAGTGGAAAAAAATGACTAAATAAGTGACCAGATTACAACAATGAATGACTAAATCAATGAATAAATATACTACTAAATAGTTCAATCAAAACAAGTAATAAATGACTAAAAATTATTTAGTCATCAATCTAGTCGCGTTATATATGATTGGAAATAAACTACTAATGGTCACATGACCAAGTTCAATCATTTATAAGCAGTTTTTAATAGTTTTTTCAATCACATATTGATGTTTCTATACTAGTGGCTTGCCAAATTGTCAATGTGATAGCAAAGCCAAGTTTGTGAGCTATTTGAAAAAATACCTCAGAGAAATGGGGTCTCCTGGTGATGTACATCACTAGGAGACCCCATTTATTTGATGCATTTTTTCAAACAACTAGCTACCTTGTCATTGCTATCACATTGAAAAATTTGAACCAATATTCATATATAAACTTCAAACCAAAACATATGTACAAAATTTGAACCAAAACATATGTAAAATTGAAATATAGAAATGAAAGGTCTAACTATCAACTAATCTTGATGTGCATAGGCTAAATTTTAATAAAAATTAATGTGTATACTTAGAAATTAATAAGAACTAATGTGCATACTTACAAATTAATCCAACGAACCATCCAGGTCTACTCTACTCTTTATTGTGTCAAGTATTGCCTTATGATCAAGCTCACACACCTTCCACAATGTCTTGTTCAAAGGTATACCCCCATATTTGATCAAATGAACATTGGATGCTATGAAAAGGTTTGAGTAATGAAGAATATTTTGATGCATGTCAAAGTCTTGAAACAACCAAAAATTAACACTCTTATGTGGGCACCTTTTAAGCCACATCCCAATAACAACCACCGTGCCTGTAGGGTATTCGATGTTTTCTCCATCTATAATTGGGGCCTCCGATTATTTTTTTCCTCAACACAATGATACAAGTAATAATACATTCCCTCTTAATTGTCTTCATCTGCAATAATTATATAAACATTCCCTACATTGATATGTGTAGAAAATTAGATAAAATTAGTCAACATTAAAAATACACTACAAAGTAAGATAACAATAAGAATTTCAAAAACTATGCAAGTAGATATATTACCTAGTTGAGCTAGATCTAGTATGTGGTCAAACTCAACTGATGATTCCATTTGTGTTAGTTAAAATACCATCAAAGGTTGATATGTGTGAAGTGGGCTAAGATAACTTAACCACCATTCATCAACACACTCCTTTGACTCACACTCATTCCGGGCTTGAATTGTACATGAAGAACAAAATCATGCCATCTTCCGCGTATGGATACTCCATGAACCTGTATTTGAGCTAAGAAAAGAGTGTAGCTCACTTGATCCTATTTGTGTGCAACAATCCTCATCATGGTGCAATGTTATTATCATCTATTAACCAAAAAATCTATGAGTTGAAGACTTAACCTTCATTACCTAGACCCATCAAAGCATTACACCACTCAATGATTGATTTTGCATCTATAAACTTTGCATTGTCTTTATAATTTAACTCTTGTCATGATAATGCTCTTTAGATACATGCTCCTGCACCATCATGCTCCCCCTTTCCATTCCAAACTTCATAAAAGCTCCACATATGCTAAACACCTATAATAACATGCATCTTGCTCAACCAATAGAACATCAGCGAGTTCTTGAAATGTGATGCACAATTATCCGACCATATTATATGTTGACTATATGCTATGCCCCTCCTAGACAAATCACTATAGAACAACTAAAAGTAACCATGCACAAACTCTAGAGAATGTGTGAGATCATCACTAATGTAAAAGAGGTACTCCCTTAGTAACTTCTTGTTATCCTCTATATTATCAATTGCGTGAATGAATGCCATGTGTACAAATATATAAACCTATGTGGAGTTGTAATATTGTGATTGCACCTCACACTATGGCTATAAAGTGTAGTTCTCTACAAAGTCTACCACTAAAACTATTCTATCAACTAGAAAGGTTTCCTTGCATAACTTGAATTGCAAGTCCAACCATCAAGCCTATGGGTATTTCTTACTCATACAGTATACTGTCATGAAATGTAGACATAATTGATACACTAGAATCTTTTTAATAACCAAATCACACCCTTTTGCTTGACTACCATCTTTTGTATTGTATGCCACTATTTTATACTTTTTGAACTCTACTAGTTCCTTTCCAACTGCATGTGTGCTTTCCATATGTTCACATATTGACATACATTGCAAACCACTGCAATGATGACATGTGTCATCCAAGCATAGTTTCTTGTAGAATATTTGGCCTTCCTCTCTTTGACATAATTTTTTTGATAAGAAGTCTCTTGAAGATGTTGGTGGGATATGTATGTGAAAATGATACAAAACATTGTTAGTATCCAAATCTAAACATATAGAATGATAAAAATCAAAATGGTTAGAAAATTCAATATGTAATCTACAACAAGTAGTGTGTGTGTGATTTATCTTGACATAAAAAGGTTTAAGAATTTCAAAATATCTTTGAATTTTTTATTTGAGGATAGTCATCTAGAAATTTATGAAAAATTTGTGTTTGAGTCATATCCAAAAAATGCTTTGGATACGGCTCACGGTTTCGGCTACCGATTCTCCTTCTTACCACATCCCTTTGATTCAGAGACACCCTTTTGTTACTCTTCCAATAGCCTTCAATTAGTGATCCCAATGCCTTAACATCTTATTTATATTTTCGAGCGAGTTCCCCTGAGAATGCTCATAATTCAATGGAATTGGTGTCCTTAATTATCTGGCACCTTTGAAGGGCTCTTGATAAAAATTTTCTATTAATTCCCAATTTTTGACTCATCTTTCTAATGATATGAGCTCTCCTCATTTGATTACTTACTAAAGTTGATGTAATGGAATGCTATGTGGCATTACTATCTTTTGAGTGTGAGGTCTTAACCACACTCATATGCATCCATTAGATTCTTCATAATATTGTTTTCACCTGAAGCATCTGATGTTCTCAACCCAAGAATCTTCATGATGGACCTATACTTTATAATCGCATAATTTCAATAAATAGTTGACATCTTGCGGTCTCATTTAAATTTTTAAAGAACAGTCTCCAAATTTTATAAGCATATCTTCTACAAGTGTGTTGTGGAATATTACCTTCCATTGGCTGCAAAATATTCTCATCAATATTAAAATTTTTTTTGGCTTTCTATGCAAAATTCTAGGTGTTGTTCTCATAGGTACATTCATCTCAATATTAGGAATTTCATCAATATTTAAATGAGATGAGCTAGATGACGTACCTTCGATTGAGGATGAAATACCTTGAGGTTGAGATGGGAATGATGGTGTACCTCCTTATTCAAATGTGAGTGATGATGTAATCTCCACTTGAAATGTAGTTATGTTGTCCCTCCATATTCACTTGTGGTAGATGGTTTCCCTCCATATTCACTTATGGTAGATGGTGTCCCTCCATATTCACTTATTGTAGAGGGTGTGTCTCCAACTATGGTATTCAAATCTCTCTTAGCACAAAAATTTCACATTCATTCTCTTTGTGCCACCAATTCCATTTCTATTTTTGATGGTAGAGGTTACTCTTCCATTGGCACATCTTCATCAATCGTTTCCAATTTTTCCTTCTCACAATGTTCCCTCATCCATGCTGCTTTCTTTGCATTCTTATCCTCTATCTCTTCTTGTGTTGGTTTAATCCTTGATCATTTCCTCAGCATGATGGATAATTTTATTTGTAGAATGATAAAGAGAAAAATATAAGTTCCTAAAAAATGAATCCATACAAATAAATGAAATATATGTCATTCAACCCTCACTAGCTTGTCAAATCTCACATGAATTTTTCGATGGAATGCCTTAAATAAAATTTGTCTCATGGCATGCCATGATTGAAAGATAGGAACAAAATGGAAGAATGGACATGTCATGTGAATTGTTTGACAATGAATTTTTGGTAGACATGTATGCAAAATGTGGTATCATGAGACAAGCTAGTGAGCTCACTAGCTTGTCAAAGTTCACATGATTTTTTCGATGGAATGCCTTAAATAAATGTGGTCTTGTGGCATGCCATGATTGAAATATAGGCAAAAATTGGAAGCATGGACAAGGCATGTGATTTTCAATTTTTTTTTGGTAGACATGTATGAAAAATGTGGTATCATAGACAAGCTAGTGAGCTCCCTAGCTTGTTAATACGATAGAATTGGCAAGGGAGTGGGTTGTTTCAAAAAATGCCTCATAGAAATGGGGGCTTATGGTGATGTAGGTTTTTCAAAAATATCACTACCTTTCCAATTATACCACATTGACATCACCATGAGACCCCATTTCTAGGAGTCTTTTTTTCAAACAACCCACTACCTTGCCAATTCCACTGCATTGATAAGCTAGTGATCTCACTAGATTTTCAAATCTCACATGAATTTTTTGATGGAATTCCTTAAAGAAATATGGTCTCGTGGCATGCCATGATTGCAAGATAGGAAAAAAATGGAAGCATGGACATGGCATGTGAATTTTTTGACAATATTTTTTTGTAGACATGTATGAAAATGTGGTACCATGAGACAAGCTAGTGAGCTCACTAGATTGTAATTGAGACCTTGGAATGGGGTATGACATCTATCAAAACATGAAATGTGGTCTCATGAAATGCCATGATCACAAGATAAGCACAAAATCGATTTTTTAAAATATATTACAAAATTTCACAAAGATACAATTGGCTCAAGAGTATAAATCTAAATTCCACAAATTTTGTCTTAACATCCTACCTTGAGAACAAGTTATCTAGGAATCAATCAAATCATTGAAAAAAAGGGGGATTGCTAGAAAACATGCTTTGGTAGAAATGTATGAAAATTTTGGCAGCATACACAAGATAATCAACTATTTAAAAAATGCCTCAAATCAATGTGGTCTCATGGTGATGCACATCACCATGAGACCACACTTCTTTGACACATTTTTTCAAACAACTGATTGCCTTGTCTATGCTATTTGATACAATTCTTTGGTAGACATGTACTAAATCAGCTATTTTGGTATAACTATTTGATAAAATTCCTCAATGAGATATGTCCTCATGGACTAAAATGATTGCAAGATATGCCCAAAATGGATTTGTTGGAAAGGCTTTAGAAAATTTCAAGAAAATGCAATTTCTAGGTGTAAAACCAAATTCCATTGCATATTCCAACATCCTCCTTGTCTAAATACCAAAACTGAAGCTTTATAAAGGGGTATGCACATCCATAGAAAAGGATTGAGAAATGATGTATTATATTACATACTTATAACTACTCTCATATATATGTGTATACAAAATGTGGAAGCATACACAAGGTAGGTCAATTGCTTTAAAAAATGCCTCAAAGAGATGTGGTTTAAAATATAATTGGAAAGTGTAAAGAATTATGTACTTTAAAATGTGCCAAGAGGGGCTAAGTTTATAATGACAAACAAACAATGATGAACATGGAATATGCATAATAACAAAATCAAGGCATTGTATTAAGCATGTATGATAAGGGATGATAAAGAAACATAATAGAATTAATGAAAATGTAAAGAAAATGTGTAAATGCTTCACATACCTAATAAAAAAATATTCAAATGGACGATATCTACTCAATTATGTAGTTTTTTTCTTCTTGCATCAAACTCCTCAACAATTTGATTTTTTCACAAGCTTGTTTCCTTTTCAAAATTCAATTGTATATCACTCTTGAATATCTAATTACTAGCAACAATACAAATAACCAAGGTATAATGTTAAATTAATATAAGTCAATCACAATTAACATACAACACTACAAAAATTGAGACTTGAATTGATATATATCAAATTCGATGTGAAAAATATGTTATTTCCTCCTTCCTAAGTTGGAAAACCATAAAAAGGTGGTGGAAAGTTCATGCAAAGGTGGTAGAATGTGAAAACGTTGTGTGTGCACTTCCCAACAACATCAAAAAGTGTATTTTTGTTGGAACACATGCATAACCAAGAGAATATTAGAGTATCTCAGCCTAGATAATGAGTGTGTTGACATTTTAACCATTTTTAGAGAAACCCAAAATGTGCTCATGTTATAACGTGAGCGCATTTTAAATTTCTATACAAAATAGCTATATGTCAACTTCTAAAAAATATGCTCGCATTATGAAAAAGTTGATTTTCTAAAGGTTTCCTCTCTCTCTCTCTCTCTCCTTAGCCATACATCCCTCCTTATCCATCTAGGTCTATCATTTAACCCTAAACCCTATCCCTAAACCCTCAACCCTAGACACTATGCCTTAAACCCTAATTCCTCAACCCTATACCCTTAAACCCTTAATACCTCGACCCTTAAACCCTAAACACTAATCTCTCTCTCTCCCTCTCTCCCCCTCTCTCTCTCACTCCCTCTCTCTCAATCCCTCTCTCTCTCTCTCTAGTCTCTCCCTCCCACCCTCTCTCACTGCCTCTATTTCCCACTCCCTCTCTCTCTCAACTATCTCCCTCCCTCCACCCTCTCTCTTTGTTAGGTCTCTCCCTCAAGCACCCTACCTACATAGCTAGATAATTCTCTCTCTATAATACCTCAACCCAAATCTCTCAACCCTCAACCCTTAAACACTAAACCCTCAACCCCTATACCTTCTACCCTATACATTAGACCTTCAATCCTATACCCTCAACCATCTACCCTCAACCCAATACCCTAAACCCTCAACCATATACCCTCAATTCTCAACCCTATACCCTATAAATTGGATCCTCAATGCTCATCTATATTTATCCTTCCCTCCTCTTCTCTCCCCTCTATCTCACTTCTCCCTCCATATCCCCCTCCCTCCATCCCTCCTTCCCTCTCTACCCTAATCCCTCAACCCTATACCCACAACCCTTAAACCCTCAATCCTCAACCCTTAAACCCTCTACCCTCTACCCTCTTGAACCTTAAACCCTCAACTCTCAACCCTCTACCCTCTACCCTCTTGACCCAATACACTAAACCATCAATGCATAATCCGTAAATCCTTAATCCCTCAACCCTAATACCTCAACCCTACTCCCTTAAACCCTAAACCCTAAACCCTAAACCCTTAATCCATCAAACCTAATCCCTCAAACTCTGTACTTTTTACCCTATATATTGGACCCTCAACCCTATAAACTCAACCCCATACCCTCAACCCAATACCCTATACCCTCAACCCTATACCCTCAATTCTAAACTCTCTATGAGCTATACATTGGATCCTCAACCCTCATCTATCTTTATCCTTCCCTCCTATTCTCTCCTTCTCTCTATCTCACTTCTCCCTCCATCTTTCCCTCCCTGTATCCCTCCCTCTCTACCCTAATCCATAAACCCTAAACCCTAAACCATCAACCCTTAATCCCTAAATGGTAAACCCTCAACCCCTCACCCCTTAAACCATAAAACCTCAACCCCTATACCCTATACCCTCTACATTGGACCCGTAACCCTATACCCTCAACCCTCTACCCTCAAACCAATACCCTAACCCTCAACTCTATACCCTATACCCTCAACCATATACTCTCAACTCTCAACCCTCTACCCTATACATTGGATCCTCAAACCTCATCTATCTTTATCCTTCCCTCCTATTCTATCCTTCTCTCTATATCACATCTCCCTCTATCTATCCATCCATACCTCCCTCTCTACCCTAATCCCTCAAACCTAATCCCCCAACCCTAATACCTCAACCCTATATGCTCAACCCTTAAACTCTCTATCATAAACCCTCAACCCTTAATCCCTCAATCCTAATACCTCAACCATTAAACCCTATACCATCAAACCTTAAACCCTCAACCCTCAAAACCCTTAAACCCACTACCCTCTACCCTCAACCCAATACCCTCTACCCTCAACCCTAATTCCTCAACCTTGTACCCTCAAACCTCAACCCTTAAACCCTTAAACTCTCTACCCTAAACCCTAAACCCCTTAACTCAAACGATCCTTAAACTTAAACTGCAATTTCTACCTTAAACCCATTAATTTCTACTTAACCTTTATATTCTCAAACTTCTAAACTTAAAACTCTTAAAACTTAAAATTCTTAAAATTCTACCTAAAACTTCTCAAATCCTCAACCCTTAAATCTTATCAACTCTAATTTTATCAACCCTAAACTCTCATTCTATATATTAAACCTTCTACTCCTAGTATATATTAGATCTCAAACTATAATCCTCAACCTCATACCATAAAACCTATTGCTCAAATCCTATACCTTATCAACCTCTCATTCACCCCTAACCCTTAAACCCTTAAAACCTCAACCTCATCCCTCAACTCTTAAACCCTTAAACCTTAAACCCTTAACCCCTCAACCCTATCCCTCTATCTCTCTCTATTTATCTCACCTATCTCTCCCCCCCTCTCTCCTACACTATCTAATTATCTATATCTACCCTCTCCCTCTTTTTAAGTACCTCTCACTCAATAAATCCCTCCCTCCCTCTCTCTCTCTCCTTAAAAATTTAAACCCTCAATCCTCAACCATTAATCCCTCAACCATTAATCCCTCAATCAATAATCCCTCAAACCTCAACCCTTAAACCCTCAACCCTTATACCATAAACCCTAAACGTTCATTTCTCAAATCTTAAACCATTAAAACCTCAACCCTTAAACCATTAAATCCTTAATCCCTCAACCCTCTACCCTTTACAATGGACCCTAAACAATAATACATCAACCCTCTAACCTCAATCCAGTACCATAAACCCTCAACCCTATAGGTCCTCAACCCTATACCCTCAATTATCAACCCTCAACCTTCATCTCTCTCTCCTTCCCTCCTCTTCTCTCCTCTCTATCTCACTTTTCCATCCATCTCTCCCTCTCTCTCTACCCTAATCCCTCAACCCTATACCCTCAACTCTTAAAACCATAAACCTTAAACCTTGAACCCTCTACCCTCAACCCTCAAACCTTTAAACCCTCTACCCTAAACCCCCAAACCTCAACCCTCAACCCTTAAACCCTAAACCCTCAACCCTTAATCCCTCTACCCTAAACCCTCAATCCTCAACCCTTAAACCCTAAACCATCAAGCCTTATACCCTCTACCCTATACATTGGACCCTCAACCCTAATCCCTCAAACCTATACCCTCAATCCTCTACCCTCAACCCAATACCCTAAACCCTCAACCCTATACCCTCAATTATCAACCCTATGCCTTATACATTAGATACTCAACCCTTAACTCTCTCTCCTTTCCTCCTCTTCTCTCAATCTCTATATCTCGCTTCTCCCTCCATCTCTCTCCCTCTCTATGGTAATCCATCAATCCTATACCCTCAACTCTTAAACCCTTAAACCCTCAACCCTAAACCCTAAACCCTAAACCCTCAACCCTCTACCCTCAACCCAGTACCCTAAAACATCAACCCTAATCCCTCAAACCTAATCCCTCAACCCTTAAACTCCTTTAACTTCAAAACTGTGAAACCCTTAATCTCAACCCTCAACTCCCTTGCAACTCCCTTAACCCTTAATCTCACAACCTTAATTTAACTTTCAACTTCAACTCCTAAACTCCCTAACTATTAATCCATAAACTATAAACTTAACCTTAAACTATTAAACCTTAAACCTCAACTTCAATTTCTACCTTATATTAGACCCTCAACCTAATCTCCTCAATCAACTTATAATTTTAATCTCTCAATTCTAAATCCTCAAATCCTATAACTCAATTCTCAACCCTCATCTATCTTTTCTTCCTCCTTTTCCTCTCCTCTCTTTCTCTCCTTGTTCTATTATTTGTCTCCTATTTTCCTCCCTCCCTCCCCTCCTCCTCTACTCCTAATCCTCAACTCCTATAATTTCAACTCTTAAATCCCTTAACTTAAAACCTCAACCTCAAACTCTTAAACTCCTAAACTCTTTAAACCTCTACTCCTAATTTTTACTCTAAGACTCCTAAACTCTCAAACGTAATTTCAATCCTATACCTCAACTCCTAAACTTCTATACTAAATCTCTAAATCCATAACTCCTAATCTCAACTCTAAACTTAAACCTCAACCCTTAATGCCAACCTCAACTCTCTAAACCTCTCAATTTCTCAACTTCTAATTTCTTAAACTCCTAATAATTTCAAATGTCAACCTTAAACCCTAATATTCTCAACTCAACATCTTAAACCCTAATCTATCAACCTGAAACTCCATAAACCTTAACCTCTACCTTCTAATTCTCTACTCCAATGTATTAAAACTAAGGAACTCTCAATTTCAATTTCTAATTCTATATAAGAGCAACCTTCAACCTTGCTCTCAACTCCTTTACTATATATATATTGGATCTCAAATTCATAATCCCTCAACCCTATAACCTAAAACCTATATACTCAACCCTAACCCAAAAAACCTTAACCCTAATCCCTAAACCCTAAACCCTTAAACCCTTAAACTCATCCCTCAAGTCTTAAACCCTTAACCCCTCAACCCTTAAATAGTTAAAACCTCAACCCTCTACCCTCTACCCTATACATTGGACCCTTAACCCTAATCCCTCAACCCTATACCCTCAACCCATATACCTCTCTCTCTATCTATCTCACCTTTGTCTCCCATCCTCTCTCCTACCCTCTCTAATTGTCTATATCTACCTTCCCCCTCTTTCTATGTACCTCTTGCTCAATCAATCCCTACCACTCTCTCTCTCACTCCCTCTATCTCTCTCCCACCCACACTCTCTCTCCCACCCCCTCTCCATAGCTCCCTCTCTCTCCCTATCTCTCAGGTCTCTCCTTGCCACCCTCCTCTCTCTCAAGTCTCTCCCTCTAGCACCCTACCTAGGTAACTCTCTCTCTCTCTCTCTCTCTCTCTCTCTCTCTCTCTCCTCTCTCTCTTTATTCCTCCCACCCTACCTATATAAGTACCTCTCACTCTAACCGCCTCTCTATCACTCCTTCTCTCTTAGGTCTCTCCCTCCCACACCCTCTCCCTCTCTCGGGTCTCTCTCTCTCTCACTCCCTCTCTCACTCCCTCTCTATCCCACTCCTCTCTTACACTCCCTCTCTCTCTCCCTATCTCTCAAGTCTATCCCTCAAACACCCTACCTACATAACTCTATCTTTCTCTCCCTTTAGATCTCTCTCTTCCCCCCTCTCTCTCCCTTTCTCTCAGGTCTCTCTCTCCCACCCCTCTCTCTCTCTCCCTCTATACCTCCCACCCTACCTAGCTAAGTCCCTCTCACTCCAATCCCTTCTCTCCCACTCGCTCTCTCTTAGGTCTCTCCCTACCACCTCCTCCCCCTCTCTTAAGTCTCTTTCTCACTACTTCTCTACCTCTCTCCCTTAGGTCTCTCCTTCCCACCCTACCTAAACAACTCTCTCTCTCTTAAAACTCTCCCTCCCTTTAAAAACAAACATACATATAAGAAAACATACATACATACAAGCATACATACATACATACATATTTACATACAATCTTGCATACATACATATTGTGAACATAAATTTCCCCAAGCTCCCTTCAGGTGATTTTTATTTTTGCTAAAGTATCGACCTGTGCCATGTCCGTTTGAACATCATCGTTTTCATTTTGCAACAACGTCATCTAATTGTTGCCACATGTCTGCTAGGTGCTCTTCAAAGGGATTTCTTTCTTCGCTCTTCTAAATGGCTTTGCCATGCTTCCACATGCCAGTAATTTTCATCCTTTTGGCTTGCTTCTATTCACTTTCTGATCAGACCCCATTTGAGTGCCACGTATCATCAATCTTCGATCACTTTTTGCGGGCCCCATCGATGACACCATTCATAAAGTGTGCCTCCATGTGTCTTTACTGTGCAAGTTTTCATCATACGGAGGGAGGAATGAACTATTGGATGTTGTGGTTGTGTTTTTGATATGTGGTTGTCATTGATGTCAACACTATTAGCATTGGTAATTTTGAAGGTTGTATATGTCGAGGAGATTGAGAAAATTGTAATAAATATATTGTAGGAAGCTAGTGAAGCTGAGAAGGTCAGAGTGATGAAAAGTTTTGTACATTTATTTTATGGTGTCGTGCACTAAAGGGTTTTTTGCTGATCCTATCTAGTATGTTGTCTGAAATTTTCAATGGTACGCATCAATAATTGAGGAAGTTATGAAGTTTTGTGTTCCAATAGTCACTTTGTTACTATAGAAGGTGTTTTTGGAAGAAGAGGATGAAGTTCTAGCAATGTCAGTTATTGTGCATGTTCCTGTAATATTCATGGATGATTCTAGATCGTGCTCTATCCTTTTTGTACATCTGCATTGTTTGGTGTGATCGTGATCAGATATTTTTCTGATGTGTGCTCGAGTTTTCATGTTCTTAGCTGACATGATGGTGGTAACATGTTTTGGATCCATGAGGGTTAATATTTTATTGTTTGGTGTGTTTGAGGATGTTGATTTAGGTCATCACTATGTTGTGATTGACTTAGGTTAATGTGCATCAATATTTGTTCATGCATTAAGGCCGAAAGTTGTAATTTATTCTTTATTCTTGGTCGATAGAGTTTTTGATGTAAATCTACATAGCAGATATATAAGAGCGATTGTATCTTTATTGTAAGTGTATGCTTAGTGTATTCTCAGTGTATGTATGTGAAATATATGTGCAAATAAAGATCAAATCATTTAGGAGCAGAGAAGAGTGTGAGGGAGTTTGAGTAGAGTGTGTAGAAATATTTTTGTGCCTAATCAGAATTGTCATCAGGCTTTTGTAGAAGCTAATTTCTCAGTTCAACCTCATCAGATGGATTTAATATGATTATTTTATGTAAGGAAGTGAGCCTTCCTCTAAGCAATGAGCTCTAGGTAGTGTGTGTGAATGCATGTGCATTCGCTATTCATTTATTTCATTATACTTCTAACAGGGTATAATCTTGTGGAATAACATCCACCATGGCTTTTCCCCTAACAAAGTTTCCTACAAAGAAAAATCTCATGATATTCATGAACTTAGGACAGTGACAAATGTGACAAGAGACATGTTGATTGGAAAACTTGCTGCCTTTGAGTTAAGTGAATTTGGTGAATCTACTCCTAAGACCAAATCTGCATTCAAAGCTACTGTATCCAAGAAAAACAAGCAAATATTTGATTTGAGAGAGAGTTCCAAAAGGACATTCATGTATGAAGATGAAGAAAAAGAATTAGAAGAACTAGAAGCATTGATTGTGAAAAGAGAAGCCAGAGGTCATGGTAAGTACAAAGGAAAGTTACATATTAAATGTTTTTCTTGTAGTAAAATAGGTCATTTTGCATCAACATGTCCTGAAAGAGTCTCTAAGTATAGACCTGATAAGACTAGATTTCAAAATAAATGCTATTATGATGAAGAAGGTGTTACTGATGATGATTTTGATAAAGAAAATCAAAATGAAGATGAATGGCTATTCATTGCTATCAAAGAAAATGGCCAGGTATCCATTGAATCTACTAGTAATGTGAATGTTTAGAAGTCTCTTGCAAAAAAAATTGAAGAAAAGGATGAGTGGGTAATTGATAGTGGATGCTCACATCATATGAATGGTGACAAAAGAAAGTTTTTAAGCTTGGAAAACTATGATGGTGGTGTTGTAAAATTTGGAGACAACACTTTTGGTGTGATTCGTGGCAGAGGCACTATTTATTTTGGTGGTAAACACAATACTGATGATTTTATTTATGTAGAAGGCTTAAAGAATAAATTTTTGAGTGTTGGACAAAAGGTAGACAAGGGTTAAAATATTTAGTTCAAAGATGGTAAGTGCTGGATAAGGGGAAGTTTTGGAAATGTGTTTGCTTCAGGTATAAAGACAAGAGGTAATATTTTTCACTTAAGTGCTACTAGTGAAATTTGTTTAATTTCTCAAGTTGATGTAAGTTAGTTATGGCATAGGAGACTTTGTCATGTGAATTTTGATAACATTGTCAAAATAAGCTCTTCTCAAGTAGTCAGAGATTTTAATGAGTTAGTGAAGCCTACTAACACTATGTGCAAAGAATGTCAGATGGGAAAGCAAGCTAAAAATTCTTTCCGGAGAAAACAGTATAACTCTAATGGAGTACTGGATTTGGTACATACTGATCTATGTAGTCCCTCCAGAATTAGACGTCTTCAAGGTGAAAGGTACTTTATGTTGCTTATTGATGATTACTCTTGAATTATATGGGTTTCTTTCATGAGAGAAAAACATGAAGCATTAGAAAAGTTCAAAAGCTTCAAAGATATGGTAGAGAATGAGATGGGCCAAAAGATCAAATGCTTAAGGTTAGATAGAGGTGGAAAATTCACTTCTCGAGAATTCTATTCTTTCTGTGAAGAGCATGGAATCCAAAGACAACTATCTTATCCCCAGACCCCTCAACGGAATGGAGTTGTTGAAAGAAATAATAGAACCATTCTAGACACTGCTAGAACCATGATGCTGGAAGAAAATGTTCCTCATTTCTACTGGAGAGAAGCTGTAAGCATTGTTGTGTATACCATTAACTGGTTAAATGTCAACAGTAATTTTGGTAAGACCCCTTTTGAGCTATGGTTTGGTTAAGCCTACTATCAAATATTTCATTTTTTTTGGAAGCAAATGCTACATCAAGAGAGATGATGATATAGGCAAGTTTGGTGCTATAAGTGATAAAGGAATATTTCTAGGTTAGTCTACTAAGAGCAAAGCTTACCAGTGCTTTAATAAAAGGTTGAAGAAAATGGTTGAAAGTGCAAATGTCAAAGTTGATGAAGATATTGATAGACCATCCAAATGTAGTGCATATGATTCAGATGAACAACATGACAGTACTAAAAATGGAAAGAATGTTCAGACATAGAATCAACTTCAAATTGTTCTTGTGAACCAAGGGAATTAAGAAGCAGAAACTGACAGAAGTGTAGAAGAAAAACACAAGAACAAGAAGTTAGAGAAAGTCTTAAAGTTCCAAGGTTTGTAAGGAAAAATCATTCTGATAGCCAGATCATAGGAGATAAGACCAAAGGTGTGCAAACTAGAAGAAGAAATTTAGAAGAGTATTGTCTAATTTCCAAAACTGAACCTAGCAATATCAATGAAGCATGCAAAGATGAATATTGGATGGAAGCCATGAAAGAAGAACTAATGTAGATAGAGAAAAATGATACATGGGATCTTGTTCCTAGACCTTAGAACAAAAATGTGATTGGAACCAAATGGGTGTTTCAAAATAAGCTGAATGAACAAGGTGAAGTGGTCAGAAACAAATCAAGACTAGTTTGCAAAGGGTACTTGTAAATGGAAGGTATTGATTTTGAAGAAAAAATTTCCTCTATTGCTAGAATTGAATCTGTAATATTATTTCTTTCTTATGCTTCTTTCAAGAATTACAAAGTCTATCAGATGGATGAAAAGTCAAAATTTCTAAATGGTGAGCAAGAAGAAGAAGTTTATGTTGAGCAACCAAATGGATTTCAACTGACTGACAAAGAAAACATGGTATGTTGATTGAAGAAAGCTCTATATGGACTTAAGCAAGCTCCTAGAGCTTGGTATGCTAGATTAGATAAATACTTGTTGAAGCTTGGATTTACTAAAGGTACTGTTGATAGTAATCTATATTTCAAGTTGGATCAGAATAAAGAGTTGATCATTGAAGTCTTTGTTGAAGAAACTATTTTTGAAGGTGATGATGATTTGTTTATGAAGTTTGCTGATGAAATGAAAAGTGAGTTTGAAATGTCAATGATTGGAGAGCTATAATTCTATTTAGGATTACAAATCACTCAGTTAGAAGATGGAATCATTATATCTTAGTCCAAATATGCAAAAGAGTTACTAAAAAAGTTTTGCATGGAAGACTCAAAGCCAGTTGGTACACCTATGGTAATCGAATGCAAAATTATACAACATGATGATTCTCCTAATGAAAATCAAACAAGATATAGGTTAATGATTGGTGGATTACTCTATTTGACTGAGACCAAGCTAGATATAATGAATGTTATATGCATGGTTGCTAGATATCAAGCTGATCCAAAAGATTCTCATGTGACTACTGTGAAAAGAATCTTCAGATACCTGAAAGGGACAATTGACTTTGGTCTTTGGTATCTTAAGGATGATGATCTTATCCTAAGCAATTTTACTGATGCAGATTGGGCAGGATATGTGGATGATAGGAAGAGTACTAGTGGTGGTGCATTCTTCTTGGGAAATAAGTTGGTATCTTGGCTAAGCAAAAAGAAGAATTTTGTTTTGTTATCTACTGCTGAGGTAGAATACATTGTTGCTGCAAATAGTTGTAATCAAGTATTTTAGATGAAGAAGATACTGAGAGATGTCAGAATTGAGTATGAAGAATGCATTGCCATATTTTGTGACAACTCAAGCGCCATAAAAATTTCTAAAAATCTAGTGTTTCATTAAAAAACAAAGCATATATCCATCAAATATCACTTCTTGAGAGATAAAGTAAGTGACAAAGAAGTTAGACTAGAGTATGTACCTACAAAGAAGCAAATTGCTGACATCTTTACTAAGACAATTCCTAAGGATAATTTTGAGTACCTCAGAGGCAAGTTAGGGGTGATTTATCCTCCTAATCAAAACTAAGTGATGTAGGTCTTTGCATTAGTCTATGAATTCATTGCCATATCTTATTCCAGATTGATGTTGTGGTGGATGCTACTCATGGGGAGTAGTTAGATGTGCTAAATATGAGGATCAAAGCATGTTTATCTTTTCCATTGATGTCACAGGGGGAGAAGAAAAATGTGAAAAAATCTTGAAGTAAGGGAGAGAAGAGTCAAGAAAGGAAGAAAAGAGCTATGAGAGGAGAACTGTAGATCAAAGGGAGAGAAGTGTGTGAACAACTAGTTATGTTGATGGTATTATTTTTTACATCACGTGTTGCCATCAATGAGAAAGGGGGAGATTGTTGGATGTTGTGGTTGTGTTGCTAATATGTGGTTTTCATTGATGTCAACACTATTATCATTGGTAATTCTTAAGGTTGTATATGTTGAGGAGATTGAGAAAAATTTAATAAATATATTGCAGGCAGCCAGTGAAGCTAAGAAGGTTAGAGTGATGAAAATTTATGTACGTTGAGTTTCTAGTGTTGTGCACTAAAGGGTTTGTTTCCAAGCCTATCTAGTATGTTTTCTGAAAGTTTCAATGGTATGCATCAAGAATTGAGGAAGTTATGAAGTTTTGTGTTTCTACAATCACTCTATTACTGTAGTAGGTGTTTTTGGAAGAAGGGGATGAAATTTTGGCAATGTCAATTATTGTGCATGTTCCTGTGATGTTCATGGATGAGTCTAGATCATGATTTATCCTTGTTGTACATCCACATTGTTTGGTGTCATCGTGATTAGAGATTTTTTTGATGTGTTCTCGATTTTTCATGTTCTTGACTGACATGATGGTGGTAACATGTTGTGGATCCATGAGGATTAATATTTTTTTTTGGCATGTTCAAGGATGTCGATTTAGGTCCTCACTATGTTTTGACTGACTTAGGTTGATGTGCATCAAGATTATTTCATGCATTAAGGCCGATAGCTGTAATTTATTCTTTATTCTTGGTCAACAGAGTTGTTGATATAAATTTGTATAACGGATATATAAGAGCGATTGTCTCTTAATTGTAAGTGTATGCTCAGTGTATGCTTGGTGTATGTATGTGAAATATATGTGCAAATAAAGACCAAATCATTCAAGAGCATAGCAGAGTGTGAAAGGGATTGAGAAAGTGTGAAGGAATTTGAGCAGAGTGTGTAGAAGTTTTTGTGCCTAACCGGACTATCATCAGGCTTTTGTAGAAGCTAATTTCTCAGTTCAACCTCATCAGATGGATTTAATATGATTATTTTACGTAAGGCAATGAGCCTTCCTCTGAGCAGTGAGCTCTAGGTAGTGTGCCTAAATGCATGTGCATTCCCTATTCATTTCTTTCATTATACTTCTAACAAGGTATAATCTTGTGGACTAACATCCACCATAGTTTCTCCCCTAATAGGGTTTCCATGTATAAAAATCTTGGTGTTCATGTGTCTCTGATGTGTTGTTGATTTATGCTTCCATTGTTAATTATCAGATTTGAGATTAAAGTTTTTTTTAAGTTGAATATTAAGTCTTAATTATGTGACAAATGATTGACCCCCTCTCTTAGTTGTCTATCCTTGTTTTTCCAACATGAACCACATAATCTAACCTATCGCCATGTGTCTCTCCTGGACTTCATCAAGAATAAGTAAGGAGTAGGTAACAGTCTCGCCAGGATTGCCACATATTCTAATTGTCATCATGGGTAAGCAACACATGTTGATGTTATGCTTTGTTGGGACCATCTCCATCATTCACAGGGGTTGCATTTAGTTCAATGGAAACCGCGTTCATGCTTGAATATTTTATATTGCAACGGCCTAAGGGATATCATTGTGCATGATGAAGGAATCTTTTCTGTTACTGGCTCACCAAACAGTGGTATTTTACTTATAAATACTGCTTCTTCTTTGGAAGAAAGGGTTCAGAACTTGCAGAGGAATTTGTGGAAAGACACCAGGCCTCTTATTGTTTTAGGGGTGATCCCACAATAGTGGTTTAATATTTTTGGGCAAACTGGACACTGCAATTATTATTTTTAACTAAATCTTCACTTTCGGGCTCTTGTAGCGGCTAAACCGTGAGGAATTTGAAAATGATGCAAACTAGAGTCTCATCACATTTTGTCTCTAGATTCTAAAAATATATTTTTCAAAATTTTTGAAATCAGATTGCACTTTTTTTTCCATCTCCCACGAAAACTGGTTTTTTTTCAGAAAATAATATTTTTAAAATGTGACACTCACCGTATACAACATAACTTTTTTTGTATGAAGGATAAAATTCTAATTTTTTCGAATTTAGATTTGTAACTACGGTATCTAGCACTTTCATTTGGTCTCATAGTTTTTTATTGCATATTTTTTCCTTAATCAAGTTTCAAAGTCAAACCAATTGCAATTCAAACATAGGCGGACTGTATACAACATAACTTTTTCTGTATGAATCGAAATTCTTTTTTTTTTTTTAAAGGATCAAGGACATCAATGCCTAGCCTCAGCATATTTTTAAAATTTTTATTTTAATAATTTGCTATTTTTCCACATGTGCAGACTAGAGATTTTGATTTTTCAGTGAAAAACCTATGTTTAATAAAACTAAAAAATAAAATACATAACAAAAGCAAATCATATTAAAATTATATTTGACGGATAGCTCATTCTGAGGACTATCATTATCTAGTTGGGTTTCTGAATTTTTCTGCATTTTCATTTTCAAATTGAGCTTCGAACGACAATTTTTTACAAAAAAAATCATTTTTTTTAGGAGATAGGGGAAAAAGGGTGTTCGGCCCTTTAAGGGGGTTCAACCGAACCTACTTTAAGGGGTTCGGCTGAACCTATATACATTAAAATAATAATAAAAAATCACGTGGTCTGGGAAAATGACGGGGTTTTTAAAAAAAAAAATCCTTATTAAAGGGGTTTGGTCGAACCCCTTTATTTTAATATTTCCGCTCACATCTCAAAGGGGTTCGAGCGAACAATTTGGTTCGGCCGAACCCCTTCACTTTGTGTAGAGGGAAAAAATGACTTTTCCCTTCCTCCACAAAAGTGTTCACCACTTATGTGGGTTGACCCTTAGCTTATTGTATAAGATTCATAGACTATGTCATTGTTCACCATTTTTGTTTCTTGACTATTTGATAAATCTTTATACTGTTCCATCTTTATATTAAGTAATTTGTTCACAAACTTTTATAATTTCAATATAAGCTTACTGATTTAGACTATATCTTTGACTCTTCTTTTCAGTAAATGTATGGAAGTTATTTTATGTCAATGATTGAGTTATTCAGGATTCCATTTTGATTTCTATGATTCTGGGACAAAGTAGATTATTGAATGAACCTTAAATTATATCTAACAGATAGGTTTATCATGACCATATCTACTTCTTGGGTATCGCCTTATATTAGATTTAATTTTACATTCATTTCCTTCTACCCCTTTTCAATCGCCCAATTACAGAAGAAGCTGACTTCTTTAAAAACCCAGAGGTCACTCAATTTAGTGCAATAGGTCCCCCCTTTAACTAAATTTCCCATAAAGGTTGTTACCTTGCCAAATTTTGGCATCAACAGTTTCTTTTTTTAGCAAGTCCGGTGGGACTTCTTAAATGTACCTAAATCAAAAGAGGGTGTATGAGCCATGAACCTATTACTAGGTCTCAAATAGTGAATAATCTTGGCTTGTTAGTGCCTCCACCAGTAACAACACAAACCCGAACTCATCTAGTGGACATTATCATCCCTCCACCAGCCATGTTGCGGGTTGCAAACATGAAATTATGTGGCGTGGTATTTTGGAAGTCCCCTTGTAGCATCAATTGTACCCATAGTTTGGGCCCCTATCCCAATCTCTTCTCTAAAAGCTATACCTGAATTTACCGGAGATGGCTCAAGAACACCATCCAAACATTTGCAAGAAGTGGTAAATGTGTGTTTGGTGCATGGAGTGACAAATTAGAATATAGTGCTAAGGTTGCTCACAACCTCTTTCAAGGGAAAAGTGTTAGATTGGTACCGCACTCTGTCAGCTAACACCAGCAATACTTGGGATCAACTTGGAGATCATTTCTATGAGAGATTTCAAACAACGGAGATCAGTCCTCACTATACCATTAATTGGTGACTATAAAGCAGGTTCCTCACGAAGCCATGACTGACTTCAATGCTTGATTTCACACAACTTGGTAGAGAATCAAAGTTGCTATCTGGCCATTGGCCAAGTTGGCATTCATGTTCTACTTGAAATCCATCAACCGTGATATCTAGATGATGATTTGGTCTCTTGGAGGAACCACTGTATCTGATGCATATCATGTAGCAGTCAAGGTCGAGAACAATCTAATCGATGCCAGGAAGTTGCCATCTTGGCCCATCATGCCTATATTTCCCAAGGTATCAGTCCCCACTCAAGAGATGCCATCTACCGTTGCACCTAGACCTCCTCAATCCATGTACACATATCCAAGCACGCCACAAAATGTTACTTCTACATCTAGCTCTACAAAGGATGAGATGAGAAACATAAAAGAATTATTGTGGAACCTAGCAAATGAAGTAACTACCATCAAGTGCAACTTGGCCACTCCTCCAAGACCAGCCTACCAAAATCATCAAAGCGAAAGACCCTCCTACCAAAAAAACCAATATCAAGGAGGCACACACACAAATCCACAAGCTCATATGACTAACCAAATAGTACTAGTTCCCACCCCGCTAGGAGCCACTTAACCAAGTACAAGTAGAGACCTAACCCCAGGGAAAAACAACCTCACCAAAGATATCAATCCCTAGTGCTTCCCCTATGGTGATGCACACATGCCCCAAAATTGTTTGCATGGAAACTTACAACAGAAGGTGGCAAAACAACACAACCAAGGTGTGCCATCAAGTTCAGGGGGTTATACATATACCTCTCCACAAATGGAAAACATGGTAAGAACCACTCAAATTCAAGGAATTTCCCTTGAACAAGAAAATGACATAGCTCTTGATCACATGCTCTTCTCATAGATGGAAGGAGAAGAGGCAATGTTCAAATACGAGGTATCCACATAAGAGACCCCACAGGAGCAATATGAATACAATACCCATTTAAAGAGGAGATTCATGGGTGAACTGATCACTCCATAGCCTAGAAGCATTCATGATCAATCCCGTGGTCCTTCCACAGTTTTTCCACAACCGCTATTATGCAATGAGATTGTTATAACCAGTGCTAAAGAACAATAGCTTTCAAATCTGCCACCATTCAACGTGGTGGAACAATTAAAAAAATATTCTACTAGTGTATCCCTTTGGGATATATTAGATATTTCAGAGAATAATTCATTGTTGTAGAAGGACCTCCAGGAAAATGCAGTTATTGAATCTACAGAACAATCGCTTAAAGAAAAGATTGTGGTCCCACTACCTCTAGCTAAAGTTCTTGAAAATAGTGTAGAAGAGACCTCTACCAAGGTTAAAGAGAAGCTGAAACCCAAGCCATTTTTCCTAACTCTTATTATGGGGAAGAGATTATTGCATAATGCCATGATTGACTCTGGTTATAGCACCATAGTAATGCCCAACAAAATAGCTAAGGCCTTAGGACTCAACTATGAACCTTTGAGAAGGGGGATTATGCAGATTCATGGGAAGAAAGTTAAAGCTATAGGTGTCATTAAGGACCTTCACTTGAGATTATTCTCCTATCCAAGCATCACAATCCTGCAAGATACTGTGATCATAGGTGTTCCTCCCATGTTTGGCCTCTGCCTATCCAGAGAATTCACTTCAAATATAGGTGGATTTCTTCCTTTGGATTGGTCGCACCTAATCCTTAGAACCAAGCACAGAGCTAAAATGAAAATAGTGTTTGAATATTTGCATTTAGAACATGTGGTCGATGAAGCCATGATCAACTTTGAGGTTTCTCACACCTCTTTCAATAAAGAAGAAACATATGATACCGAGCTACAAGAGGATGAGAACATGACTAGAGACCAGACCAATCAAGAAGTCCTCTTGAGAGAATACATAGACGTTGATCCTTTCGGAAACTATCATGCTACCAAGCTAGGAACCTATGTCATCTATGAAGAAGATCAAGAGATTTTGAAGGTTATGAAAGACCTCATAGTCGATCAAGCCTCAGAGCTATGAACATTGCTATTTGATGGTGCAAGGTGTAAAGTTGGTGTTGGTGCTGGGATATGTTTGACATCTCCAACCAATGAGGAAATTCTCAGGTCTTTCTAATTCCAGTTTTCTTGTTCAAACAAAGAAGCTGAATATGAGAGCCTTGTGCAAGGTCTAAGCCTCGCAGAGTGGATGGGTGTCAAGAAAATAATGGTGTTCAGAGACTCCAAGATGATAGTTAACCAAGTATAAAACATCTTTGTGGAAAAAAAATGTATGTATGCAGTCTTATAGACATAGATTTTGGGACCTCATTGAAGGTTTCAAATATTTTAACATCCAGGCGGTGCCTAGGGAGCAAAATTAAACTGTAGATTGCATGGTGACAATAGGATCTCAGTTTGATTCTATCTCCAACTTGATTAAGAACATAAACTCTATGTGAGTGATTGTTTGAATCTCTATTCTAGATAATGATAAAAGATAGAAAGTGTTTGAAAGTGATTAACGCATTGCCTCGTTCATCCAAAAATTAAGAGAATTTTTCGATCAGCTTCAGCCAAAAATTGAGGAAGCATATGAAGGGAAAATAATTTAGCTAAGGTCTAACAAGCTTCTGAAGGGACTGGTCACTCTCAAAAACCTATTCGATTGTGACAATGAGAGAGAGGACAAGAGAAGGTTTATGGTAGACAAAAGTCACTATGTGAACCTTCAGGTTGGAGATGGAAAGAAGCTCAAAGTCGGGAAGGATGTCTCGCAACGTGACAAGGACAGACTCATGCACTTTTGTGAAAAATATGAAGGAGTAGTGGCCTGGTCATATGATGACCTCAGATGATATGATTTTAACATCATCCAGCACACTATTGAACTAATAGAAGGTGTTAAACCTGTCCACCAAAAGTAGAGGCCAATAAATTTGAAGATTGAAGCCCTGATGGCACAGAAGCTAAGAAAGTTGATCCAATCTAAGTTTGTGTTTCTAATCAATCATAGTACATGGGTGTCTAACCTTGTTCTAGTCTGAAAGAAGAATGGAGACATTTGTCTCTGTGTTGATTTATGAGACCTAAACAAGGTATCACTAAAATATCACTACCCACTACCTTGTATGGAATCAAACTTGCAGACTTTGGCTAGTTTAGAGATGTTTTCTCTCTTAGATGGCTTTTCGGGTTACAATCAGATCTGAGTCAAAGAGGAGGACCACCATAAGACAACGTTCACTACAAAGTGGGGAATGTTCACATATGCTAAAATGCATTTCAGCCTCTTAAATGCAGGAGCCACTTTTCAGCGGGCAATGGATATCACTTTCAGCGAATTGATCAACAAGATTATCCTAATCTATTTAGATGACTGTATTGTATTCTTCAAGTCTAAAGATGATCATTTTGATCATCTAGAGGTGGTTTTCAAAAAATACTATGAGTTTGAGGTATCCTTGAGTCCGAAAAAATGTGTCTTTGGAGTACCGCAAGGCAAATTATTGGGACATCTAGTGTCTAAAAAAGAAATCACAATTGATCCTGAGAGGGTGAAATAAATCAAGGAACTTCCCCTACTAGTCAACAAAAAGGGAGTCCAGTATTTTTTGGGGAAGGTTAACTTTGCAAGAAAATTTATTTATGATTTTGCAAGAATAATCAAACCAATCACCCTGATGTTGAAAAAGGATCAATTATTCGAATGGACAAAATAAGCTAGAGAAGCCTTCAAGAAGGTTAAGGATGCTATTTCTTCATCCCCTCTATTGGTAAATCTAGACCTGTCAAAGGACTTCATAATATATGTATTTAGTAGCAAGACAAGCATCATGGCTATTTTGACTCAAAAGGATAATGAAGGAAAGGGAGAACATCCAATAACATTTCACTCTCGAACCTTAAAAGAATATGAGATGACCTACAACTTCATGGAGAGGCAAGAATTCTCAATTGTAAAGGGACCCAAGAATTTTTGACATCTTATATATTGTAATAAGGTGATTGTTTATGTCACGCATTCCAGTGTGCACGAATACTCATGGAAGGAGAAATCATTAAAAAAAGGGCCAATTGGATCACCAAGATCCTTGAATACGACATTGAGGTCAAGCCTACAAAGACCTTTCAAGGAAGAGGTATATGCAAATATTTGGCGCACGATGAGGAAATGGCAGCTAAAGAAGAGCAATCAGAGTTGGTTTTAAAAATGAGTCTGAGCCCAAAGGCTACTGGCTAGTAGATAGAGTGAGATTCATGAACACTAGAAAATATCCACTGGGACTTCCTTCTCAAAAGAGAAGATTCTACCAGATGCAAAACATCAGATACTCCCTTATTGAAGGTGTCTACTTCAAGAGGAATTTCAATGGCATTTTACTGTGGTGTGTCACCACAAAGCAAGCGAAGAGAATTCTTGACACCTTCCATAGTAGTCCTGTAGGTGGATATTTATCTGTGAAGACCATTGCCATCAAAATTGCACTGGATACTTCTGGCCTACGTTATTCAATGACTCATACAAGGTGATAAAATCCTACAAAAAAGAAAAAAATTTGCAATGCCTCTCAATCCGATAGTAGCAAATGAGCCATTCACGCAATGGGGGCTATATTTCTTCAGAATGATTAATCTTGCCTCTAGTGTAGGCCACAAGTGGATTCTCACCACCACAAACTACTTCACCAGATGGACTGAAGCCATGCCCCTAAAAATGTGATTGAGGCAAAGATTGTGGACTTCCTTGAGGGACTCATGACGAGATTTGGCCCATCAAAGACCATCATTTCAGACAACGCCAATGCTTTCTTAGGTTCTAAGGTATGTCAATTCGCACTTGTGCCCAAAATATTCTTGAAAACATCATCAAATTACTACCTACAAGGGAATGGCTTGGCTGAGTCGACTAACAAAAAATTAGTCCAACTCATTAAAAGGATTGGGGCAGACCATGAGAAGGAGTGGCACAAGAACCTTCAGGCAGCGCTTTGGGCAGATCGCATAACTCCCAAGCAATCCCTCAAAAAATTTCCGTTTAAAATTAGTATATGGGAAGGAGGCACTATTGCCCATCTCTATGTAAATCCCAATGTTACAACTACTCAAGTCCCTGGAAATTGAAGAAAATGGAGCTATGGAGGTTTAGTTGGCCGAATTGCTAGAATTGCAAGAAAAAAGGGTAAAGGCCCTAATAGCCATGTCTAACCACCAACATGTGGTTAAGAGATGGTTCGACAAGAAAGCCTCAGACCAAGGTCTAAAGTGCAGAGACCTATTAAAATTCAATGAAAGGGCCATTAAGCTTGGCCAACATGGAAAATTTGACAGTCTATGGGAGGGCCCTTTCAAAATAATTCAATGCAAACAACACAATGCATTTGAATTAGAAAAAATGGAACAAGAAGCGTTGAGTATTCCGGTTAATGAAATTTGTGCCTAAAATTGTTTAATTAAGCTTCAGTTATTTCGCCCATGTAAATATGTAAGTATTGTAATTATTTTCCTTCACATTTTTGTCGGTCAGTCTTTCAATAAATTCCGCAGTGCAAGAGTAGAGAAAAGTGAATGCTACCCATGATGCAGAAAAATAAACTCATGTGCGAGGAATTAAAGTGAACCCGTATTGGAGAACCACATGAAAAAGAGACATGAAGTTTAGTGAGCAAGTATATTTGTTATATATATGCTCTGGTAAACAAATTTTCAAAATGGATTTGAGGCCATACGTTCAAAATTATATCTATATAAATTATGCAACTTCTTTATATATATGTACGAGAAAGCCTTTTCCAGGCATATATATACAAAAAGGGTAAAAAAGCGCTTGAAACTTTAATTGGCTAGAGGAGCAGGAGCATTATCATCAATAGAAGGATTGTTGTCATTGGCAGGAAGGTTGTCATCAACAACAATGAGTACAAGAGAAGAAACATCATTCACAACACCAAGAACAAGTGACAAAGGGAGCACAAGGTTCTTGAAATTTGTGTACCAGTCCATGCCATAGAATAGCACCACATTGTAGCAGACAACAAGAAGTAGCATGCATAGGTGGCCCTCTCACGGTGCTCAGTTTGTGAAAGATGCCAAAACCTACTCAAAATGGCACCCACAGTACTGCGACATCCTCTTCAATGTGCTTCCATAGTTCACTTGCCAGTGGAAGGCCTAGGCCATATATAACATTAGTCACCACCTCTCCAAGGCCATTGAGGTATTTCGTCGAGAAAATTTGAAGTTTTAGACACAAGATCATATCCTTAGACTTGGATGTCAAGAAAATAAGCAACAAAGTGGGAGTAGATGTCCATATTCACTCTGTACTTATCTTCATTTTCAATACAGTCCCTCCCCAAAACCCATTTCATGGCTATGATAGCCAATAATGCTTATTCTTAGTTATCTTTTCCACTCGCCTATTGGAAATCTCCCCTAAAAAAACTGTTTGGGACTTGTTACAAACTAGCCTAATGGGAGTATTCATCTTACCAAGCTCTACTCAGATGCCTAAGTCTAGCTCTACACTAACGTTAATCCTAGCAAATTTCCTAAATGCTAATTCTTGCTAAATGCTAAGTGTGATTTTGCTATTGTCGTAGGACCTATTTATAGAAATATCTGATGTAGTTGCATGTCATAAGCATGATATTAATCAAGTGTTAACTCGAAAACACCACCGAGGGCTAGCTTGAAATTCTCGCCCAATTGCGTTTGCAGGTATGAATTGTTGTGTGCGATATTGAGGAGTGTTAATTAATTAGCGCAAATTGGTGGCAGTCCCAAGAGACTGCAAGTAATTTCAAGCTCCAAGGCAGGATGCAAATATTTTTAAGTACTCATTACATATTTGGATTAATTATTCCTTTTGGATATTAATCTCCAAAGCATGTGAAAGGTTAGCAAGCTTTCAATCGATGGCTCAATTCCCCAAGAAAATTGTGCCAAAGGACATGATCACTAATGCCATTATGAATTCCTATATTTTCAAAAGGGTAAGTAATTCTTTTCATATGGGCAGGAGAGCTGGTAGTACATGCCAAATTTAATGTAGAAAGGCAATCGTTGTCTACCACTTTAAAGAAAAAAAATTAAAGGAAAAAGCTAAGTATTGCATACAAGAGCAAAATAGAGTAGAAAGCTTCTTGAGTACGTAAGAGGATAAAGAGTGCAAAATTGTTGAGAAAACCTAAGCGCGGTGTAGAATAACATCAAAACAACTAACTATAGAGAAATAGCTACAGGAGATTCATTGCTTCGGTGTGGATTGAACCCAAAGAAAAATGCAAGAATCCATTTGGATTTGTGTTCAAAGACTTGCATAGTGTTTTAGGTTCCATTCATACTGCTCCAGTGTGCTTTATGAGGAAAATCTTGCAAAAAATGGAAGCAACCCAAAGTTCTCAAACAAAAATGCAAGGAAAATAATTTTTTTTTTTGTATGATGCCATGCATGCAGCACCCGCCATCTATGTCTTTGAAAATGTCTCTTACGCTTTTCTTGGGATACCAGTGAAGCCTATGTGGGTGAATACAAAGGTTGTAGAAAAGTAGAAAACCCACAGAGACTAGAGCCGAATAAAGGAAATATGGGATAACATATATGATCCCATCCTCGAGAAGAACACTAAGACTCTTAGGGAGGTGGCTTGCAAGAGGATAAAGAGAAATAGTGACCTGTATTCCTTGGCACATAAGTGTTGGTTTAGTGGGCTTTCACAATATATGGTCTTGTTCATTCACTACTACCCAGAACTGGTCAACGAAGCCATCAAGCATTTCAACCCAGCTACCAACACCATCAAGGGTCAAGAGCTAAGATTTAATATTTGCAAGGCTATCTAGGACATGCTATGCATCCTAGAACAAAGCTCCAAAGTGGACAAGATGGAGTCATTCACTCCAAAAAAGGGGGAGAACATATGGAAAACCATTGATTTTGCTCTAGAGTTTTATAAAAAAGAAATCCAAAGGCCCAAAGAAGCTCAAAAAAATCCACCACAGATCCTGACAACACATAAAGCTTTCAATGCAGACATAAAGGATTCCTTCTCAATGATGGCATTTGTTTGTGGCCTGGACAATGACAAATATGTCCAAGAATTTCAACTAGGCTTGGGGTTCTAGTTGTGCAGGAAACATTTTCTTTTTTGGTACAACTTCGCAGAATTCCTCATCAAGGAGATGCTGGACTAGATAGTGGAATACAAAACACAAAAAAGGTTAAGGTTTCCTTCCTTCCTCTCCCACATGTTTTTGAATTAGAACCATGAATTCTTCAAAAGATATATGGGGTTGGCCATATTTTATGAGAACAAGAGGAGAAGGCCATTTTTTGTATAGACTCCTCTCCTCTCCGCAAACTATGATTATTACACTTTTTCATATTATTTCTTGACTCTGATTTTGCAAGATTTGAGGGAGGATGGTGGTATTTTATGGCTTAACTCAGACCAAACAGAGTATATGCATAATTTCACTCTAAAATGTGACTGGTTTCTTGGAGATAATTTGAAATTCATCCAGATGCGTGGCTTCACTCGGGAACCATTCTAGCTTCCGACATCTCACAGATCGTGTGCTAGCCCTCAAAATGTTTCTACACGTATCAATTATTGACTTCACCTTTTGCAAAGGAAAATCCAAGAAGAGAGGATTTTTCAGGTGCCCACTAAGCTTTAAGACGGTGATTATGGCTAAGAAGCAGACACATGAATTGTTAGAAGAAAAGTTGGCTCATCTGGGGTTGGTATGGATTTGCGATAAATGGAACTACAACCCTGACAATGACTTACCGAACGAATATGTCAAGGTAACACACTGCCCCCGACCTTACTGGGAGAAGCAGTGAAATCCAATGGAGGATGCAGATGACCTCATGGTGGACCTAGTCCATATTCCAACTGGAGATAGTCAGCCACCATGGCTCAAGTTCTATTTTCGGTTATGGAGATATGATAAAACAAAATAGATTGGGTCTACTCTTCGCAATAATTTGATGATAAATTTCAACTAGAGTGAAGAAAAGGTTAAGGATTTTTGGATTTAGCGACAAGAAATCCAATGCCCTGATGCCCCTTATGAAAGCATAGAGATGGATGATAGGTTTGATAAATTGTGGAATGATGAGCATCCTAATTTTGACACAAGTGAAGAGTGAGATGCTGATTTGGAGGAGGCTAAAATGCAATCTGAGGAAGGAGGGGAGAAGGAACTAGAATTCAGATGGCCCCAACACAACAAACTGAGAAGGTGATGAAGCAGCCTAGCAAGGTTTCTTCAAACATGTAGGTGCACATATCGTGTGTGAGGGCTTCAATGACTCACACTTGGACCACAAAGAGGACCAGAACAATCCAACAACAATAGTCGACGATCATAGTGGTGGAAGACTTGCCACCCGTTAAATGGAAGTGCATCGAAGGATCTTCTAGAGAGTGTTCACAAGAGCCTGAGGTAGGCCAAGAGCCCACAATGAGCCAATGATCACAATCATCTCTATCGTAGGTATGTTTTATTCCCTCTTCTCTTGCTTCATAATATTTAGTAACTCCTGCTATTTTCGCGATGCCCCTCACTTCGAGAATTGGCTCTTCCTTTTTCACTTCTTCTACAATGGTTGTGAGAGGTTTCATAGAGTTCTCACAAATGACACCATTTTCTTTTACCCCTTTGAAAACCATAACACCTTTCTCCTCAACCCATTACACATTTTCTAGTGCTTCACATTTCGCGTCCGCAACTGACATAGATACCTCTCTTGCTACTACTGTGTTGGCCCCAATCTAGTATACCTAGTTTGTGGAATCTACCATGACTCTACTTCAAACACCGCTTCCCTTAAGTCCTCTCGTTGGTTAACAAACTAGGCTTTGGAATGTCCCTCCTTTCTCCTCGCAAATGGTTAGTCTTCTGACAAAGAAATCACCCAAAATTGCTACCCTCTCATTCCCTTTTGCCCTTCCACCCGGTGCACCTTTTGCAAGTGGGCTCATTAGGTAACCAAGTGAATTTATTTTAGAGGGTGATAAGACAAAACAAACATGGGCTATCAGGGTCTAGAAACAAAGAGCCAAGAATGCTAAAAGGCCGGTGGAGCCAAAGGTACAAACAATTTTCAATGAACCTTAGCAATCGCTACATTTCACAACCATGTACCTGACTATCATCAAACCACAAGGAGAGATGCAACCCGATGATTACAATATGTACACCATGGGACTTAGACTGAGCATAGCCCAACCACAAGACAAAGTTGAGCTCATGTAGGAGACACAATGGGTGATGACCACTAAATTCCTTAAGTCTGATTGTCAGCCAAAGAAGAGGAAAGAAGAGCTGAGAATTTTCAAGGAAAGGGTCGATGTCCTGTTGATGAAGGAAAAGGAGAGGGATGCTAAATTTGAGTTCCTATCACAACAAGTAGAGACAGAGTGAGCTAAATTCTTAGAGGAACTTGCAAATTTCCAATCCTATGCCCTGAACTTGGTTGTCAAGTTGCAATGACAGAATCAAGAATATTAGAACCAGTGGACATGGTTGGAGTAAGAAATGCAATGAGAAAATGAGGAGTTTCACCGCCAACACACTCAATTGGAGCAGAAGATGTAGTGGAAAGATGTCAAACTTTAGGCTTGATGGATTCAACTAGAGAACAAGGTCCAAGAAATGAAGTCTTCCCTTGAGAGGGAAGCAACAAACAAAGAATGAGTCAAAGCAACCTAGCTCACAGAATTAAGAGCCCTTTAGGGACAAATTTTGGCCACAAACAAAAGGATTAAAGAGCTCATACAGGAGGTTGATTCAAAAGATGTAGAGATGAGCACTATGAAGAATATTTCCCAACCCCCTACTACCCAGTCAAACCTCCTTCAAGTAGCGCAATGACTATATGTTTCATATTGGGAAAGGATTAAAGCCTTCTACCTAACTCTCTAGTAGACGCTCCAATTCATGGTTGAGGCAACCAGTTTAGGTAGGAAGGATCATGGAGCAATTGAGTGGTTCCCTCAATCCATCGTGAAGAGATTTCCTAAGGTGAAAAACTTGTTGGATAAGCTATACATGGTCTAGGATAAAGAATTAGCAAACACAAGGGTTAGTGACCAGAAAGCCACTACCAAAATAGTAAATAGGTTCATCCACTGCCATGCAACCATCCTCCACAGTAGCGAGTGTGCTGCCTCATTGGACCAAACCATGAATAGCATGTGGGAAAGGTTATCCTACCTAACTCAGATGGGCTTATAGTCCCTATTTCTTTCAATGAATTGATGGCCACAATGGAGAAAATCACGGAAAAAATTAAAGAGAAGTAGGAGGATGCATATACTTTTAAGAGCTTCAATCAACCCCTTACTATAAAGGATATTGAGGGCATCACCCACCCGATAATGCAACTGCTTTTCCAACTCAAATCTTGGGTTGGTATATCGACGATGTTGCCTTACAAAGAAATGTTTGATTTGCATAGAGTGCAAGAGAATCTGTGTGACATATCGACACCATTTGAGATCGATTGACTGCCTCTGTAGTTCGCTCTCTCCAAGCTTTGATTACATTGCCCAATGGATAAGGATTTGGTTTGAGAAACAAAAAGTTTTGAGTTCCTCATTTTGCAAGTGAAACACACCTGATAGTCATCAAAATCTATGAACATAAATTTCCCCAAGCTCCCTTCAGGTAATTTTTATTTTTCCTAAAGTACCGGCCCATGCCCCATCCGTTTGAACATCATCGAGCTCCTTTTGCAACAACATCATCCGATTGCTACCACGTGTCTGCCAGGTGATCTTCGAAGGGATTTCTTCCTTCGCTCTTATAAATGGCCTCACCATGCTTCCATGTGTCGACAATTCACACCCTTTTCTCTTGCTTCTCTTTGCTTTCTTATCAAGCCCCATCTGAATGCCATATATCATCGGTCCATGTTCACTTTTAGTTGGCCCCACCAATGGTGTCGTTCATAAAGTGTGCCTCTACATGTCTTCACCCTAGAAGTTTTCATCACAAGGAGGGAGGATTGAACCACAGGCTCCAACCTATTGCTATGTGTCTCTCCTAGATTTCATCAAGAAGAAGTAAGGAGTAGGTAATAGATTCGCCAAGATTGGCACGTATTCTAACTGTTGTCGTGGGTAAGTGACACATGTTGGTGCTATGTTCTGTTGGGACCACTTCCATCATTCATAGGGGATACATCTAGTTCGAAGGTGACCATATTCATGCCGAATATTTTCTATTGCAATGGCCTAAGGGATATCATTGGTTTGGGTATCATTATGCATGATGAAGGAATCTTTTTTGTTATTGGCCTGCTAGGTGGTGGGATTTTATTTATAAATACTGCTTCTTCTTTGGAAGAAAGGGTTCAAAACTTACAGAGAAATTTGTGGAAAGACACTAGGCCTCTTGTATTCTTTTAGCTTATTGTATAAGATTCGTAGACTATGCAATTGTTCAGCCTTTCTGTTTCTTGACTATTTGATAAATCTTTATACTGTGCCATCTTTGTATTGAGTAATTTGTTCGCAAACTTCTATAATTTCAATATAAGCTTACTAATTCAGACCATGTCTTTGACTCTTCTTTTCAATAAATGTATGGAAGTTATTCTATGTCATTGATTGATTTATTCAGATTTCCATTTTGATTTCTGTGATTCCAAGACATAGAAGATTGTTGAATGACCCTTAAGTCATATCTAACATATAGGTTTATCATGCCCATATCTACTTCTTGGTGAATTTCTTTAGATTAGATTTAATTTTACATTTGTTTCCTTCTACCCCTTTTCAACCCCTCAATTATAGAAGAAGCCAACTTATTTAAAAACTTGGAGGCCACTTAGTTTAGTGCAATAGGTCCCCCCTTTAACTAAGTTTCCCATAAAGGTTGTTACCTTGCCAATTTTTGGCATCAACACATACATACATACATTGATACATACATACATACATATGTATGCATATACATAGAATTATACATACATACATACATATACATACACTGATACATACATACATACATACATACATACATACATGCATACATACATATACACACATTGATACATACATATAGGTATACATACATACAAGAATGCATACATATATACATAGATGACATACAAGCATAAATACATAAAAATATACAAATATATGGATACATTTAATAGACTATAATTTAACACAAAGCAAGACATAATGCGAGCATGTTATAATGTGCTCACGTTATGTCTTGCTTAGGAAATTCGAGGGCACAAACACACAAAAACATGTCAAAACTATGAAATAACGTGAGCACATTATAACACACTCACATTATTTCTTGCTTTGGGAATACCCAATTTTCTTTGGAATACCAACCCAAAGGCTTAGAGTGCCTTCCCAACATCCAAAGACGTGTTTTTGTAAATTCTAAAATATTTCACTCAATCATGTTTGTGCTAAGCATCAAGTTTGCACATATTTCAAGGTTGAACAAATAAAACACCTAAGTAATGTTAGGCTCTCTCTTAGCTATCTAATGATGTGATTTTTTCACTTTTTAATAATGTTAAGCCTTTGATCTATAATTTATTTTATTTGTGTCTTTTTTTTGCAAAAACCAGTGTTTGGTATTTTTTATTTATAAATTAACCGTTCATCAAAATTTCAAATAAATTACATTTTTAGAAATTAGATTCCATTCTAGACATATTAAAAAAATGATTTTTAGTTAGTTTTCAAATTTATAAGGGTATCACGGCCAAAATTCTATTTTTCAAGAAGTGTCCACTTTGAAAATTAGTAAGAAATCAGATATTCATTATAAAATTACTAGAAATATAGGACATAAGAAACATGTTGTTAGCTAATTTCTCACTGAAGCGATTTTAAGAATACAAAAAAAAATTTAACCTTTTGAGGGAGCCACAAAAGTTGCTATGTTATGTTTTTTTGACAAAAACAACACCAATTTATGTAGCTCCCTCTTTTGAACCCCTTAATCTCTACCATTTAAAAAAATAAAATAGTAGTTTAGAAAGTAGACTCGAAGCACTACGATCCTTGTTTTTGTTGGATCTAAATTTTTTGAGCTTAACTATCCTCAATTTCACATCCAATTTTAGTATTTTCTTATTTCAAAAAAAGAAAGGGCTACTTAAGACCCCTGTTTGGCCCCCCATCATTTTGCACTTACCCACTTTGAATAGAAATAGAAAAATCTTTTGTTTTCCATTCTCAAACCTTAATAGGTGCTCCTCACGGGAAGGATTGAATATTCTTTATCGTGCCTTTCATGGACTTTGTAATTTTTTCTCCATCCAATAATGAAGAGGATGTGGTGTTCTGTGTCTAAATATGCGGAATCAATCAGTTTTTGTTGTTTCTATTTTATGCTTATGTGGTGCTAGGATTTTATTTATGTTGTAGGAGTTAAATCATGCTTATTCTCTTTAAACATTATCTATAACGTGCCTAAGAGAGGTTTAGGATGTATTACATAATATTAGGAGTGAACTGCATTAATAGCTCTAGTGCATCACATTAGATAGTTTTATTTCAGTTTCTTTTGCATTTCCTTCTTCCCTTTTCTCTCCAAGTGTTCAAAGAGTCGACTTCTAAAACCTTGGAGGCTGCTTCACAAACAAAAATCTTGATCCCACATCTATAAACCTTCCCATAGAAGGTTTTTCGTCAAGATTTTTTTTTGACATCAACAATAACAATGTAAATTAATTTATTATGAATTTTTCACATTTGTAGAGTTCAAGTACATCAATAATTTATATTTTGGCTAGATTTTTATGATGAAATTCATGATATAGGAATTACTTTCAAGAGAACTAATAAATTTTAGCAAAGTTGAATTTCCTAATGTGTAAAATGTGTTCAATTAATGAAGTGATTATGATAAGAGTAATGAGATTTTGTAAGTATCATATGAATATATATAACAATAGCTTATATCATCGAGCATAAACCTTTCAAAATATTTCTCACAAAATTTCTTATTTATTGCAAAACCTATAATAATTTCCTAATGTAGCACTATTATTTATAAAAGTAACATAAACATGTGGTTTTAGAAAATAATAAATAATATCACAAACATATTGGTTCCTAATTGTTCAATAAGTTAAATTTTGGATTCAACTAAGTAGGTTTTGGATTCAAGTGTATCTTTTTCTATTGAATCTAGAAGCTCTCTTATTACATGTACTACATGGATTGTGGGAAGCTTATGCCTACTACCTAATTTTTTTCACTTATTCAACTCAATCTCTTATAGTTTTAGTCATTTAGTGTCACACCAATATCTTAACTTGTGACATTTGATCTTTAAAGAGAAAGAGTGATCATAATGGTATGAAATTGTGAAGAAATATGTTGTAAGTAACATATAAAGTTTTTGTAAAAAATATAAAAGGATAATGCATGAAGATGGTCTAATCTCTATTATTCACTCTATGAGAAAATAATTATAGCAAACATTGTGCTTACATCATCAACAATATCTGTTACGTATTCAATACTAAGTAATTATATCAAGAAAACTATCATATAACTCACAAAAACCATGGAAAGTGACCCATCTTAATATTTTGCATAAATTGTGTCATGCTACCAATAATACCAATGAGGAAAAATGGGGAGATTTTGTAGGAAAAATGTTATGAAACCCTCAATAAGAGACACATAATTGATTTTCTTTTAAAATGAGATGAATCAAACCCAATACCCTTACCATTTTGTTTCAATCTCTTCATAATAATTAATTAGATCTCAAATTCCCATCCTTGTGAATGATAATCAATTCTTTCATCAATTATAAGATGATGCCATCTATTTTAGTCCCTTACCATTTTGTTTCAATCTCTTCATAATAATTAATTAGATCTCAAATTCCCATCCTTGTGAATGATAATCAATTCTTTCATCAATTATAAGATGATGCCATCTATTTTAGTCCCTTAGTAGATTATCATGCCACTAAATAAATTTTTATCTTCATCCTTTTATAAAAGAGAATTTTTTGGTAATAACCTTAAAAACATCCATTTTTATGTAATTTATGCTTATTTTAGAATCTCCATCTTTTTCCAATAAAATGCTTACTTTATTTAAAATTTTAGCATATTTTCAAAAATAAGAAATGTATCCTTATTAAAAAATTATCCTTATCCTTAATTTCAAGGAAAATTATTCTAATTAGATAATTACTAAATTAATTTCTAAAATGACTTCATAGTTAAATAATTTTAAAATTATTTAATTATAAATCATTATATTTATTTGGATTAATTAATTAATTGAATGTTGTCAACATCTAGAAACTAACCTTACATCATTATCATGCGAATGGTTTTCAACAGATTAAAACCCATGCAACTATCACAATCTACCTCCCTCTCTCACATGGTGCTCTCCCTCTAGAAATTGTGAGAGTTAGTATAGTCATCTTGCATCCACCTCAAACCAATAGACAATTGTTAGTCATATATAATATTATAAATAAAAGTCAACTTTTCCTTACCATAGAGAAATGATACCAATCAAATGCAATCAGACCTAGATTTTACCTTAAATCATGATGCAAATATATAATTCTCAATCCAATAAGACTATCGTTCATAGAAATCTCAATCAAACATGATTATCAGTTATATAGATTAATAGATAAAAATTATAAGATGTGACACTAATACTCTTTTTCCATGATTCCTATGTTAGTTCACCCTCCCTAACTTCCTCTACAATTTTGGTGTGATTCCATCTTGTAGGAATTCAACAACACCATTTGAAAAAACTACACTCATTTGATGATACAAAGATTCATCTTTGCACAAATTTTGTAGAAAAATACATGAAAATGAACATTGAAAAGGTTCTCCCAAATCCCATCTTCCTTTTGAGGAGAATCATTGGTGTTGGACACAAACTTTAGACTATGTTAATATCCCTTTTCGATTGTATAAATATTTTAAGTATTGTGCATTGCCCTAAAAAGGCCTCTCCATGAAGGTAAATCCTAGCAAATGCTACCTAGTGGCAAGAGGTTGAACAACATTTCTAAATTGATTCGAGATTAGCAAAAAACCAGATTTCCTCCATAATACACATTACAAACCACAACTGATTGAAGTAGAGGAAGATTGAACCATTGAAAAGAAAAACATAACTAATACTAAAAAAGGAATGAACACTCTTCATATGATTTTCACTCCAAACTAAAGCTACAAAAATTACAGATTGATATAGTTTCATCATATCAAAGTAGTTTTGACCATTTTGTTAACTCTTCTACTGATATAAAGCTAACCACTTTGATGTGAAGCTTCAACTCCATGAATTTTTTATAAATCTTATTTATTATAATACTCATTACAAAAGTCATTGACATAATAATTTTGTTTCACAAAGTTGGTCATAATCCTATTTATTTATTTATTTGTATAGTTTAAATTGTCCCGGCATTGGTGGGGAATGCACGTTGGAGCTCCGCTTCTATTGGAGACGATGTTTTCTCATCCCATCCGTTTCAACGGACGGAATAGTACAATACGGACCATAAGATTATTCTTCCGTTAGACTGGACGGAATAGTACAGTACACGTCATTGACGCTCTCTTAAAAATTAGCTTAATCGTGATATTTCCTGAAATTAATAAATATAATAAATCTTTATTTATAAAATAATAAAAGTCAAACATTATCATGACATCACACCTCAAATGGCAATTGTACATAAAAGCACAACAAACATTAAAGTCAAATTTTAAAACTGCATATGTATCATGCTCTCATTTCATTTTCTAATTTAAATATAAAAAATAATATTATATGTCCTCCAGGGAGAGTTAAAAAAATATTTCAATTACAATCTCATTTCATCTTGTTTAATTAGTGTTGTCGATTATGAAAATTTCATGTCTTTAATATTTCAATTGTCAAACATGTCATCTTTTATTTAATTGTGTTAATTTTGAAAAAATGTCTTGATACATGTATATAGTGACAAATGACATAATCTTGTATTAAATTAGGCTTGTTCCACTAGTCTTTTATCCATCAGTAGACTAGATATCACTACACTTACTTCCTACCTCATTCTTATGATTCACGTATTTTGATATTCCTACCCCTTTATCTCACCTGTATGTTAGCACTTTCTTATATGCTCTATCTATAGATATATCCAATTACATTTACTTATGCACACATGTTTAATATCCAAATAATGAATTTATACTTCAACTTTTCCTTCCAAGGGCCAAATATAAACAATTTTGTGTGTTTTTTTGTTATGTCCTTGTTTATAGATGCATTTAATGCATATTTCACATATTGAATTTTCATTAATCTTCTCTCAAATTTTCTAAGGAGCAAAAACTCGTCAATTGATGCATCAAAAAGGAATCTAGCTATGCACAAACATTTTGGGACCATATTAATGGATAAAGATTGTGGTTCTTTTTGGTCAATAGTGGCATAGTGTGATGGTTAAGTTGTTGTGTTCTTATTCTTGCCATTAAGGTTCAAACCCCATTGGGGTGTAATTGTTGAAAATCTATATTGGGAATGAGGTCCCTAGTTTGTGATCTCACTAGTTCATAGCTCTGGATCAAAAACATTTACCCTTCTAAAAAAAAAGGATTATGGTTTTTGATTGTTCATACACTATTCTATGATTTATCTAGAGGAACTTGTCCCCTAGTAACACACTAGCAATGTTATTAAGGTATAACTACCACTAGTTTTTAGATTGTAACAACTCCATTTGGCTACTATAAGTTTTATGATTCTACTATAATTTTTAATCATATTCCAAAATAATTTGTTTTTAATCAAATTGTTAGAGTAAAGGTTTTAACTTAATTATGTTGATTAAGTTACCTTTATTCCCTTCTTAATATTTCACGTTAGTTTGCATAAAGTGATATTTAATAATTATATTAATTATTAAATATTTTTCTATTAAGGCTTCTTTTAGGGTTTTTCCTATTAGGGTTTCTTTTAGGGTTTGCATGATCTCCTTTTATAAGGACTGATCCCATTGTATATTCATATATCTTTTTTGTTCTGATAAGATAATTTCTCCATTTTCCAGAGCTTCAAACCCTTGTTTGTTTTCTCCATCCATTGTCTTCCTTGAAAAAAATCAAAATAAAAAAAAACAATATTTAAAAAAAAAAATTTGGACGAAAAGAAAAAATTGCGGAAAAAAATAAATATTGCAAATATATTTTTGTTGTGACGGTCGTATGACCGTCAAATTTAATGCAGCACTGATTTTTTCTCCCTTTGGAGCTATTTTTTTCTAGAGGTTATAACTTGGGCATATGATATCGTTTTTTGGCAAACGAGATATCGTCGGAAAGCTGGTTTTGTCAACTTTCGAGTTGTGTGAGTCTCATCGCTTCATTTTTCTGTTGGTGCATTCTACAGCTAGTTGAAGTCAAAGGAGTTGCTTTCAATCTCGAGCTCATAACTTTTGACCAGTTTCTCTGTTTTTCGCGATCTCAGCGGCGTTGGAACCATATTTTAGAGCTCTTCAGTTCCATCCATGCCATTTTTCCAGATTTCCCTCTAGGTATTTTTTATTCAATTTTTTGTGTTTTCACACTCTAGTGAATTACTTGGACATTTTAGCTCTTGAGAACTTCTCGATTGCATAGGTTGCTTCATTTTTTGGCTGTTCTTCATGTATTTTCAATTTTTGTCCTTTGTGGGCGTTTTGAGAATTATTTGTAAACAATCTTTTATGTAAACGCATTGAGATAAAGTGTCACACTATTGTACATGTATTTTGGGGATTTTGCACATAAGGTTGTGCCATATTTTGTACTCGCATTGTATTATAAAGTGCCATGGGGGGTTGTGTAGTGCTTTTGTTTTTTCCATCACACCTTTGTCCAGTGAGTGTCCCTCCATGACGACAGTGGATCCATATGATTCCAACCTCATGCATGTGTGTTTTGTTTTGCACACCACTTTTTCAGTTGCAAGTGCTTTCTTGTGCACTTTCAGATGTTGTTTCTTCTCCTTCATGCACTACAGGGTGTTACACACTATTGTAGTGGATCTGTCTGGCTCTCCTCGTTCAACATTATGGGGGGGGTATTATATTGTTCGTGCTAATGCTTCATTGGTTTCGCCTTGGAAGAAATCTTCCATTCTTAGTTGATCAGTGTTTTTCAAACTATTGGTACTTGTGCCATTTGTATCTTTGTTCCAGGTGTTTGCCTTTTTTTTCTATCTGATTCGAGTAGTTTCATTTGGGGCACTCATGCAGATTGTTGTCTTCTTGATCCCGATCATCTTATCTTCAACAGAGGTTCTTCAACACCATAACAGTCATCTTTCAACAGTTGTTTGCAGCTTCTTCTACTTCAGTGATGTTCTTCATGGCTTTCTGCATCTCTTTTTGGAGTAGAGCTTTTTCCCATGAGGTTTTCTCTATTTCTCCACTTTACAGAGATTTGGTTTTATTTGGGTACCTGATCTGGCCTAGTTGTCAGGACCCATGTTTGCCTTCTTGTATTGTAGTTACCTTTGCTTTCTTGCACTTTTTTGTAGCTGCACTATTTCTCATCTTAAGGGGGTTGTTAGAGTAAAGGTTTTAACTTAATTGTGTTGATTAAGTTACCTTTATTCCCTTCTTAATATTTCACATTAGTTTGCATAAAGTGGCATTTAATAATTATATTAATTATTAAATGTTTTCCTATTAGGTCTTCTTTTAAGGTTTTTCCTATTAGGGTTTCTTTTAGGGTTTGCATGATCTCCTTTTATAAGGATTGATCCCATTGTATATTCATAATTCCTTTTTGTTCTGATAAGATAATTTCTCCATTTTTCAGAGCTTCAAACCCTTGTTTGTTTTCTCCATCCATTCTCTTCCTTGTGATAGGTATTCATTTGCATGCAGGTGTTCTTGGAGTCTGAAGTTGGTTTTGACAACTTCTACACAAATATCTCTATTTTTCTACTAATCCAACAATACATGCAATTAAATGTATGTATGAAATAGGACAACAACAATGGACATCAAGTTAATAATTTTTATCACATATCAACTCAAGAAAGAAATAATATCATCTAGATAAATTCTTAACATGGTTCACTTTAGGAGATATGAGAAATATAGTTTATGAATACATCCCAAAGTTAATAAGAAAAGAATCATATTCCATCCATAAAATATGAGAAATATTGACCATGTACCATATTTCTAAACATCGATAAAGTAGATAAGATGTACTTCATTTAGGGATGATTACTTCAAGAGTTTGTGTATATCATATATAATAGGTCACCTAGATCCTATTTTCAGGTGAAATGGTGGATGGCAACCCCAACCACAACAAGAATCCATATCCATCCCAACCATGTGAACTTTGTTGACATAGTGAGGATGAAGATCACCATGGCAATGACCTAAGGTGCCTAAATTAACTCAACCTTGGTCACCTAATATCATCGAGATACTGTCATTCATGAGTTACATATACACATAATGACCAACTCATGCATACATCATAATACACAAAGTGAACAACTTGTAACAAGAAGTGCATGTGAATATACTATATCATCTTCTTATTAACTAGTTTAGTAACAAACACGGCCTTTGATAATAAGGTGACAAAAAGGACAAAGAAAACTAGTACATCCCAAACTACACCATGTACCATCCTTGTCCTGGTTCACTATACCAACTATGACAATGAAACAAGCACCATATGATACCACCGTTAAGGATATAAATGTAAAAACATATTTAAATAAATTTGATTCCAAACCCATCAAACCTTTGATTTGGTGTTCTTCATATTTAAATTGTCTACATACTATTGGTGAAAGCTAGTTCAACTTGGCATGGGGTAAATTTTGGCATGCATCACCTACATGCTATCAATGAAAGATGGGTAATATTTATCATACTATTGATGGATCACATAACATCTATCACTTTAATACATTACATGTGAAATTTTAACTAAATGCTAGGATACAAAAAGTAGCTCCTAGCATCTATCACATACATGCTACTAATAAAAGAATGCTAGACCATTCTTGTATCAGACTTGGTTCTAACAAGACACAAAGTTATCATAGAAATATAAAAAACATAAACAAAATTTCGTATGGTTTTACTTTTCTTAGGACTAGTGGTTACACTATCAATCACCTAGAAAAGTTTAACAACTAGAGCATTAAGGACCACACATCAAGAAAGAAACAACACTAGCATTGAACACATTCCTTGTAGTACACCAATTCCTATACTAAACTCTTAATATGAGATTTTTTTTGCATATATCACCTAAATGCACTTGCAAAAAACTTGTTTAAGCCTTATAAAAGTTGGTAGCTCCTAGAAAATATCACCTAGTTAGCTAACCTTTTGATAGGCCAATCAATTCTATTGGTATAACATGCTTTATAACTAGTTCTACTTTGAATTAGCCACTAAGTTTAGTTGATAATAAAATTATATTTTAAACTTGATGTACACCTAAGGAAGGTTAGAATGAGTCACATGTTAAGAGAATGATAGTCCTCTAGATGTCTTTCTATAATTCGTTTCTCAAACCTAGTTGTAAAGCCATATAATTTAACTCAGGTAAATCTATCTTAGTTTAGGAAATTCTAGTATTAATTTAGAAGGTATATGACCACTAATCTTAGAATACATACTATCCTATGGGTTTAGATACTATTAACTATTTGATTTTGTTACAATCCCACATGTAGATTGATCCATTAACCAATGCACATGGTTCAATAGGTTTTGGGAGTAATATTACCAACATAAAATTAATGCATTAGTCTCACATAAGTTATCTTCCAATGAATCACATGTACGTAAGCTAATACAAAATTATAAAATAAATAAATTGCATGACCATTAACTTTATTCACTTACTGACAATTGTATAATAAAAGTAACTAATGTGTAACTATTGTGTATGTAATAAGGACTATATATACACATTGTCTTTCACGTTAATATACCAGAAAAATAATCGATCATTAACTATGTATTGGGAAGGCTAGAATTCTTGAATGAAATTTTTTTATGAGATTAATCAAATATATTTTAGACCTTTCCATTATGTTGAATTTTATACAAGCGTTTTATGAACATATAGCATATTATGTCATGCACACACTTTATCAAATAGATTGGATACATTTAATAGTCCAAGAATAAATCAACATATACCATATTTTTTGTGGATATAATTTGTTGAGTTTCCTCAATAATAATGAATAATATAGAGCACAATAAAGAGACAACAAAAAAGAGTTCTATAGGTGTGAAGGGTATTATTGGAAATTTTCAACTTCTTTCTTTAATATTAATATATAAGGTCAATTAGAGGCTAGTATTGCTCATGATGAATTTATAGATCAAGTAGACTTATAGATAACTATCAAATTTCCTAGGCTATAACTCTAGGTTTAATTTATTATTTCATTTAATTAATTCATTTTGAGTATGTAATCCAAATAATTTACATACAACCTTACATTGGATAGGTAAGCTTCCAAGCACAAGCATTTATTATATGTTTGAAACAAAGGAAAATGATAGGGAAGTTCACCTATCTTGTTGCTCCCTACCCTTAATTCCTTTGAGACATTATAGATTACCCACATCCTTGCTCTATTTCTTTGATTCATTCTCTATTCGTACCCTTTTAGACTTAGCTAAATCACCCCAAAATAGTCATGATTTTCTCAACTCACCCATGAATTATTTTTCTAAAACTCTCTTCCCCTTCCCCTCAGGTCTTTATTCCCTTTTTATCAATTCCTATTGAGTGGGTGAATGCTTGCCTAATCTACTTTAATGGTAGCAATTACATTCCCATGCAAGTGTAAATGAAGTTGTAGATATTTATCCTAATAGCCCATCTCTCTTCTCCTACTTCACTTCCCATTCCCTTAATAATGAAATTAAAATTATTTATAATTGCACCCTCCCTTAAAACACTATTAATTTATGACTTAAACATTTAATGAAACTCTTTATGTTAATAAATTTTATTGGGTGGCTCAACATATCACTAAAATATTTATTTTAATTAAAAAACATTTATGGGTAAGGATGAGTGCAAGATATGCTTACACATTTAATTAAATCATATCATCTAGATAATTATGAATTTATTATAATTCCCTATTATGTATGTCTGATATGACCTCTAAGGTATGGGTGTAAAAGATGATATATCCTAAACCTACAAATATTAAAGTCTACATCACCTTACATATTTTCACTCTCAAGACAAGTCAACATTCATTCCAAACATAGTTCACTCGATAAAAAATAGTGTTTGGTTAGTCATATATATAAAAAAATCATTTACTACAAAGTACAATTAGAATAAAAAGCATTAGAATCATAATATTTAAATGTTTAGCTCAATGATTTAAATCAATATTAATAATGGTCATTAAAATAAAACTGGATACCAAAATCATTAGAATCATAACATCTAATTGTTTAGGGAAACAATCTTAGTTAATATGGTTACAAAGTCATTAGGTCTCTACCCTATTATAAATTATTTTATGACTTTGAGTAACTTATAATAATAATTTTTTTTTATGGATGTGACATAATACATATCAAATTCAATGTCTAAATCATTCTTTGAATATTCTTTGATCATAAAATTAAATACCTTTATTTATATTTACATTCTCACATTTAATTTATAACAAGTAATGGAAATGCAAATATCCACTATTATCAAATTATTAATAAATAATGAATAAATAATTCTATTTAAGAATGGAGAGGGTGAGTAGGATAACTCATTATAGGAAAGCAAAAGGAAATCCTCCTTGGACTGGCTTTAAGGATGATTAAAGCAAACAAAGAGGATAAAGAAAATGTGATTGGATCCTTGGATGAGGAGGAAAATAAGGTATTGTTTGAATTATAGTTCAATGCTCATCTTAATGCTAGTGTAATGGATGTACTAGCTTGGTTCCTCCATCACCCATTGATGCCATTGGGAAAAAAATGTATCCCTTGTCTAGATGTCCCATTTTTTATGTTGGGTGTTTCTATGAGTTCTAGGGCACAACAAGGTTTGAGGTGAAGGTTTCTCCTCCTTTCCTTTATGATGACACGCACCATAGATGTTGATGTTGATGCTAAAATTTCCACTAGGCATGAATCCAATCATTTTAGTGTGGTGGGTTTTGAAAGGTGTGAGGTCCCTTATATTTTTTTATTGTCTATCCTACTACTGGTAAGATAGAGTTGCCTAGTAGGTTGGAGAAGTTTCATTCTAAGATTAAGGATGGGTTCCTCCCTCTTCATGAGGTGGATTTTATATGGATCCCCTTCTCTTGAGTTTGGTCTATGTGTTCATATTATCAGTTCATCACATTTGGCGATAGGGAAGAATAAAGGAAGTTGTCCTTCTATGGTTTCTCTTATTTTTAGAGGTGTTGCGGAACCTACAAATTTGATGTAGTTAAAGAATGGAGCTTGCTAGAGATCTTGGGAGAATGTGTTAAATGACAAATCTTCTTTTTGGTCCTACTCTAAGCCTAATTTTTCCTACTCCCTAGAATTGACCTTAGATGATAAGAAATTTCTCCTTATAGTCCCAAATGTAGTTGCTGAAAAATCTTCTTCTAAGTTGGAAAATTATCTTATCAAGAATTTCTTAGGCACTAGACCTAGTATATATGTAGTTATAAAATGGGCTAAGAAGAAATCGATACTAGGTGGCCAAAATTTAAATCTTTGCTCTATTTTTTTATTTATTTTTCTCCTTCTTGTTCACCATGGTGATACGTCATGACTCTCTTGTAGTTCTTGATTCCTTGATAAAATTAGATCCTTCCTAATATATGAGAACCAAGTTTTGATCTAGAAAAAGGGCATATCATTAGGGTCCTTTTTTTGGTTAGATTTATAGGCCTTCCATTAGTATTTTTGGAGGATGAGGTTATTCTTTGTATTGCTAACTCCTACATTTGGATCATTGCTTTTGACTTAGTGACCAAAAACAAAAAAAAATGACTATTTTGTGCTAGATTTTCTATGAATATATATGGGCTGATGCAAGAAGTTGGGTCCACAAAAAGCTCAAAAAGTGGAAGTGTTTTTGTTGTTTTTCATAATTTGTCACACTTGGACTGAAAATTTGAGGCACTTACACAATGAATTTTTAAAAAATCAGTAATATGAAAGTTTGAATTTTGAATCTAGTTTCTAAATATGTAAATTATTCAAATACCCAAATTGTAGAAATTAAATTTTGATAGGGATCTATAAAAACCACTTTTTAAAAGTCCCTATTTTTTTACCATACCATGCACGTGTACGGACACCACTTTTTGACCCAAATAAAAGTATTTTGCTAATTCCTTTTGAGGAAAGAGAGCTAACAACATGAAGATTGATGAGGAATTTTTTTTGTAATTTTTTGTTGAATATTTTTTTTTTATTAAATTTTTATTGGCCTTAATTGTTGTTTTTAAAAATCAACGTGTACGGACAACATAATTTGACCTAAACTAAACATTTTTTGAAACTTTTTTTTTTCATTCTGTAAAGAATTGTCTAAAGATTGATGTCATATAATTTTTTTTACAAGAAACTTCACCAAAAAAAAGTTATTAAAAAACAAAAAAAGTCTGATATTTCATGTTTAAGGACTAGTTTGCTTTGAAATTAATTTAAAAATATCAAATATAATCCAATATTAATAAAAATTATATATTTGGAAACTAGAAATCGTGTTCTGTAATGGGTTTTAATTTTATAGATTGATTTAGAAAAAAAGTCCATCAACCATATTGTCAAAGATGGACATTCTTCTTCAATCTGCCTTAGTTTTTTAGTTGCAGGTCAAAGGCTAAGGCTCGGATTGCCAAGCCTTTCCCGAGCCTAAAACCAAGGCTGCAAGTGGGTTGGAGATTCAAGTTTTTAATAACGCGTATGCGTTTTTAAAAACGCGTACGCATTACAAAACACATATGCGCTCTTTATTTGTTTGATTATTTTTTAAAAAAAATGCTTTTTAGAAACGCGTACACGTTTTGAAAAGACAAACGCGTACGCGTTTCTAAAAAGCAAAACGCATACGCATTTTAAAATGCGTACGCATTTCTAAAAAGCATTTTTTTAAAAATAAATGATTTGTATGCACTCAAAAACGCGTATGCGTTTTATAACGTGTACGCGTTTTATAACGTATACGCATTTTTTTAGGCTCGGATACCCAATGCATAATGCATATGCGTTTTTTAATAACGCTGCATCGCCGCTTTTAATAACGATATGCATTTTCTCAAGGAGATTTTTTTTTGGCCAAAACTTCCCTCTGGACCCAACTTTGCACTTACCCATATGTGGAAAAGGATCTTCTAAATTTATTCATTTTATCATCAAATTATGATGCTTGGGTGCAATAGATTAAGTATGATTCTACCTTGACTATTTGCCTAAAATGCACCAAATCTAGTCACTTTATTGTTGCTTGCTAGGCCAATAGGTGGTTGCAAATTCTTGGAGAAAAAGGAATAAAAGGGTTTTTCCTCCTTAGGTCAATGATGTGGTGGTTTCTTGGAAAACAATAATGTAGATAACTTTAGGATAGGAAACATTGATGTGCTTGACTACCATTCAATGGGTAGGATTTTCTCTAATGAAAACTTGGTTGAACTTTAGTTCTTAACTCTTGAATGAAGGTGGAGAAAGAAGTTAGTGGAGATTGAAGGGGACTATTTTCCTTGTGGAAGTAATCTTGGCTCCCCTCTACCCACCATTTCTAGTGAGGGAAAAAAGAAAAATATAGGATGGGAGCCTTAGTGGTCCTTCTAGCTTAAGGTTTTGAAGAAACACTTTGATGTCTCTTGATTCACTTTCAAATACTAAAAAGGAAGAAAAATAAGGAATAAAATTTTCTTTAGCAATTTAGTGGACATAATTGCTACTAGTGTTTAGGGCTCTCTAGAGCTATGGTTTTAAGTCAACTAAATAGTCCTTTTGTAGGCAATTTACTCTATGCTTTTTGTTTCGTTCCCATTTTGCATGTTGTTTTTGTGTTACTAGCATTGTGTTTGTAGTTGTTGGCTTGCAACCTTGGTACTCTTAGTCCAAGGTATTATCTCTCTATTTGTGAAACTCCAATGTTATATCTATTCTTGACTTTGTAAAAGAGTTTGAACCCTTTCAAAAAGCCACATTTTTTTTTAATAACAAAATATCCACTATTACTAATTATTAATCTAAATTATTGTAAATCTATTTATATACATTCAATTGATGTTTATTTTTCCTTACAATAATTGATTTAAAAGAAAAAATCAGAAAAAATCACACATATCTAAGTATGTGTAAATAAAATTAAATGTAGTGTCAATAAATTTAGTTTACATTTAGTCAAAGAGAAAGAACGCACATAGACTTTATTCTCTATGCAACTAATGGGTTCTCAAAGAATAAGATTAGCATATACATTTTTAAAATATTTATATAAAATATGCTAAGAGATATCTTTCTCCAGACACCTACTGACTTATATCTCTAGTTCATATATTTTATATAAAAGCTTAAAAGATATATAGTGACAGCATCCATACATTCATCTCCACCCTTAATTAGTAAAGAAAAGTCTAACTTTAATCCCTGTTCTATAATACAATTAATGATTCTTGTATTTTTTATATATTTTTATTGTTGTTTTTAATATAAATACAATGCAACCTGGATCTTAAAACTCGCGAGGAATTGCAGAGAATTTGGTTACTTACGTTCTGTGTTGAATCTACTGAATGGCTGAGGAAGGCGTTGCAAGGCCAGGTGGGCATTTGGAGATAGCCCATGGTACTTCCACCGATGAGGTCAAGAAGCATCAAGTTGTAGGCTCTGCTGATGAGGTCTGCTAATTTCATTGACTGGAACTCAAATGTTTAACTTCGAATATTTTGAATTATTTTTCAGAGCAATATTTCTGCACTTTATAAATATATGGTAGGAAAGAGCTTGAATACGCTGCATTCGGCTTTTAAATTCGAGTGACGACATATTTATATTATTGTAAGTGCATTCAAAGCAATCTAGTGTTTATTGTTCTGCCATCTGATATGATATGAAATACTTCTTACAGAGAAGCAACTGGAAGAAGTTTATGGCATATTTTGGGCCAGGCTTTCTTGTGTCCATAGCCTACTTGGATCCTGCCAACTGTAAGTAGATTTATTTCCTTCCTTACAGTGTATAAGTGATTATGTCCATAACTTGTTCAATGGCTTCTTGTGTCTCTCAGTGGAATCAGACCTAGAGGCAGGTGCAAAATACAAGTATGAGGTATGCAGTCATTTTAACGTTCAACACACAATTGTAAAGGGGAAAAAACACAGATTTCCCTACTCATTCTAAGATTTGTTTGTATAACTCAAAACAGAAATAAGATCTAATATTAAATAAAGTTGTGTGCTATTTTGTAGCTGCTTTGGGTCATTCTCGTTGCCTGCTTTTTTGCCTTGATTATTCAGTCTCGAGCAGCTAATTTGGGAGTCGCCACAGGTAAGTGTTTGAGAAGACTTGGGTAAAAACTTATAACCAATAATTAAGTCAGTAATTAATTTCCTCGCTTATTTTGCAGGCAAGCACCTTGCAGAACATTGCAGAACAGAGTACCCTAGAAAGATAAATTACATATTATGGCTGCTGGCAGAAGTGGCTGTAATTGCATCCGACATCCCTGAAGGTGTGGAAATACACATTCATATCTGCATCTATTTCAGCAAAGTCAATAGGAATAGAATTAAAACCATCTGCACCCATAAGACCAGAACTATCAGATTTTTCAGCTCTACCAGAGGCTTAACAGCAAATATGCTACCATATCCCCTTACCTCTGGTGTTTCATCCAGCTATGGTTCATATAGATCACCTAGGATTCAAACATAAGGGCTTTTCTGACGTGTTCTATCAACTGAACTACTGACGCCTCTTTGATCAGCTTATCGTCAGCCCAAATATGACTTATTTCCTACAGTTTTAGATTCTACCTCTGATTCATTATCTGTGGACAAAAATTCAATGACTTATAAGGTCATACATTCAATGACTTATAGGGTCATTTTCTGTTTCTTCTTAGCTTCTTGAAAAGGCCTTAAGAGTTCCTATTGTATTTTTACAGGCCAACTCACTTATTTTGATCATTTGTGCACCTTAATAACTTCTTTTTTCCTTCATAATTCACCACTTCAATAACTAAACTTTGTGTTTGCTTGCACCATATTAGTTAATAGTAACTAATGACTGTGTTTGCTTGAGCCATATCAGTTATTGGAACTGCTTTTGCATTGGATATGCTGTTTCACATACCTGTATGGGTTGGGGTCCTCCTAACAGGACTCAGTACTCTCCTCCTTCTCGGACTGCAGCGATATGGGGTACTCATTTTCAATTTCTAGCTTAGATAAGGAAAGAACTGCATTTTATCTTTTTCTTCCTGGTTGCCGGTTTGAACTTATAGATCCCTCTTCAATGATAGTTTGAATATATGTGTTTAACATCAACAAACCTTGTTCTTGATTACTTTTAAAATCTCAGTTTATAAAATTTTGTTATTACAGATCAGAAAATTGGAGTTGCTGATAACTATTTTAGTATTTACAATGGCCGCTTGCTTCTTTGCGGAGCTTGGACATGTAAAGCCCAAGTCCACAGAGGTCTTGAAAGGGATGTTTGTTCCTCAGTTAAAGGGAAATGGAGCAACTGGTCTTGCAATCTCTCTGTTTGGTGCCCTGGTTATGCCGTAAGTTATAGTGCATTTTCCCCTTCTAAAGAAGTTTGGAAAAGATTTGTAAGAGCTTCTGGAGGATTGTGTATATTTAAATTGTATGAGATAGATTTTATCTCTTTACTTTGATGAAGGATCATTGTGTGCGCTCCAAGTTGATGAAATTTGAAGTGCAGAATCTTCTCTAAAAGCTCTTATAAATCTATCATATGGACTGGAAATCTAATGTTAACTAAGTATGACAATTTCTGGTAATCTCCAACTGAATATGTAGTCTATTTGATGCCCAGGCACAACTTATTTCTCCATTCAGCATTGGTCCTTTCAAGAAAAATTCCTGCTTCTGTTTCTGGAATCAATGTAAGTTGAATTAATATATTGAGATGTTTGATTTATCTTTTCTAATAGAACTCATTTATTATTGTGATTATAGATGAATTATGTAAACAAATCAAAACTTAGAATATGTTTAAACAATTAAGAACATTCAATCAATTAATTCTATTGTCGTAATTGTTAATGACAGACAGCTTGCAGATTTTTCTTTATAGAAAGTGCATTTGCTCTATTTGTGGCATTTCTGATCAATGTGGCAGTCGTCTCTGTGACTGGAGCTGTTTGTTCGATGCCCAATTTATCTATTGAAGATGCAGAGAAATGTGGGCATATGGACCTCCATAACGCCTCTTTTCTCTTGAGAGTAAGTCTTCAAATGCCTACATCAAAGTGTTTTACATACAATTTCATAGAAATATGAAAAAAAAAAATCATTTCCTTGGACTTTGCCTTCAAAGATTCTAAACAGGATAGTAAGCAAAACCCAACATAACCTTGATTAAATCCTTTGCCAATCTTTTCTTCTACATTTCAGAATGCAATAGGAAATTGGAGTTCTAAAATATTTGCAGTGGCCTTGCTGGCATCGGGGCAAAGTTCAACAATTACGGGAACATACGCAGCTCAATATGTGATGCAGGTGAACACATTTTATAAGTAATTAAAGATATTGGATTTCCACAATCTTTAATATTGATGAATGTTGTTTCTAAATTAGATTGTGTAATAATTTTTTTATCAGCGTTTTAGATCACACTTCATGATCTTTCTAAAATGATGGAGAGCTACAGAAGACATAATATCACTCTGGTGACAAATTCTTATGTTTCTTGTAGCTCTTTATCATCCCGATATGGAGTGTGATCTGAAACATTGATACAAAAAACTCTTAGACAATCTAATCCAGAAACACCATTGATCAATTTATAAGCTGCATAACATATATAGTAATATATGTGTCCATATTATTATCTTTACTTTCATCTTGAATGGCATCCGGCAAATTTGCCAGCAATTCACTGAACGAAAATTCACCGCCAGCAATTCACCGTCATGGAAAATTCACCGATGGAAAATTCACGGCCAGCAATTCACTACACCACAGTGAATTGCTGCGGTGAATTTTACTTGTCGGTGAATTTTCCATGACAGTGAATTGCTGACGGTGAATTTTCCTTTGATGAATTGCTGGCGATGAATTTTCCTAGAACCATCTTGAGTATATTCATTCGGATAATAGATCTTGAAAGGTTGATGTAAAAAGTATTCAGATCAGAATTTAGTCCCAAAAAATACTTCATGTCTTCTAGATTCCTAATGTTTAGCCTTAAAGACTCAGTCTTTCACTTCTACAGGGTTTTCTCAACTTAAAAATGAAACCGTTTTTTCGAAATCTTATAACACGGGGCATTGCAATCGTTCCAAGCCTGGTGGTGGCGATCATTAGTGGGAGTTCTGGCGCAGGAAAACTTATAATCATTTGCTCGGTATATTTTATGTAATTGACAAATGGAGCATATTTACTAACAGTACCCATAGTTCAATGCTTACAGTTAAGTTTGGATGTGTTTTCAGGAACTAACATTTTTGTGCTTTTCTTTGATATGATCTGTGCAGATGATCTTATCTTTTGAATTACCATTTGCTCTGATACCTTTGCTGAAGTTTACTAGCAGCAAGATAAAGATGGGACCTCACAAAAACTCCATTACAGTAAGTAGCAATACATTTTCAAAACTATAATAAAAATTGCAGTCTGGAATGATTTATTCTAACATCCAAAAGTTTGGCTTGTAGGTTACAATTATTGCTTGGCTCATAGGATTGGTTCTCATAGTCATAAACATATACTTCCTTAGCTCAAGATTTGTGGATTGGCTGATTCATAATGATCTACCCAAGGTGGCTTCAGTGCTCATAGGATTAGTTGTTTTCCCAGCTATGTTAGTTTACATAGTGGGGATTTTGTATTTGGCTATTCGAGGAGACAAGGAAATTACTTATATAGCACCAGCGGGACCATCTATGCATAACATTGAAGGAATATTTGATCAAATATAGAACCAAAGAATTTCTACTTCTTTGCACAGCGAAGATATTAGTAGGTTGCATCTTCTAGATGGCAATAGACCAGTATAAGCCAAACTGTTGTATCGCAGTAAAATCTTCAATAAATATTTTCATGATTTTGTGTTCTGTACACGAGAAAAGTATTGAAAAAATGTCTCAACCTTGTTTTGTTCTTTAATTTATTAAATGACAATTTGTAATTATCTTTTAGTTGTCATGAAAGTTTCTAAATGCAACTATGACAACTTGCAAAGAGTTTCAATTGTCAAATTAAAAAGAGCATGAAAAAAGGGGAAGATAAATGTGAGTTTGGAAAAAGGAAAAAATAGACTTCTTTTTAGTTGCATGTGCACATTACTAAAAAAATGGATAAAATCACAAGTTGGAAGAGAATGTTTCTTTTCTTTGTGATCTATGATTAAAATGGTTTTTGAAACCATTCTTAATTTATGTTTTCTCTCATGCCTATATATTTAGTGCTTGAGTTGAAGAGAAAATATGTTAAGTTGCAGGTTATTGAAACCATGAAGTGGTGCAGTGATTCAGAGGGAGAAGTTGTATTGATGTAACTTGTTTGAAGGATTAATACAAGTCTTGGATCTCTTTGGGTGTGGAGTTTTTTCCCACAAAGGTTTCTCCACGTAATTCATGTGTTACAGTTTGAATATCTTTTGTAATCTTGTTTCAGCTATGATTTATTACTTTGTTAATTTGGATGCATAAAATTATCAACATATTTTTATTGCAAGTTTTATCTTGTTTTTCAACATTTGGTATCAAAGCCAAGTTGGCTTGATTAGAGAAGGGGACGCCTTTCTTGGAGTGTTTGATTGGGTTTTTTTGTTGTAGTGGGAGTGTGTTGTTTTTTCTTGTAGTTTTAGATTCAACGTGATAAGAGATCATGGCTGACTCATCTCGGTTGGACATTGAGAAGTTCAACGGTACTGGGTATGAGCTTTGGAAGTTAAAGATGGAGGATCTCTTGGAAGAAAGAGATCAATGGGTTGTTGTTAATAAAGAGAATAAACCAAAAACTATGTCAGATGAAGACTGGATTAAGCTAGATAAAAAGGCTTGCAACACTATTCATTTGACTATTGCATATAAGTTATAGAATAGAATATGAGAGATGTACCAAACGAAAAGTCTCATTAACAAGTTATTTCTGAAAATAAAGTTATATTCTCTTAAAATCAATAATGGAGATTCGATTGCAGAACACTTGAATTTATTTAATGTAATCTTGAGTCAGCTACAGTCAATTAATGTAAAGATAGATGAAGAGGATAAATGTATTTTATTATTATGTTCACTACTTGAATCCTAGGATAACCTTATTATTGCAATCAGTGGTTCTTTTTCAGATGACTTGAAGTTGGATGCCCTCATTGCCACTCTACTTTCAGAGGAAAGGAGGAGAAATAATTCAGAGGGGTCTAAAGATGCATTGCATGTATGAGGTAGATCTAAGGAGAAGGTAAAGACAAAAAAAAAGGTGAAAATGACAAGTTTAAGGATTGTTCTAAGTCTAAAGGAAGGTCAAAATCACCTGGTAAGAGTAGATTGAGGTGTTGGAATTGTGGTAAATTGGGGCATCTCAAAAGGGAATGTAAGAATAAAAATAAAAATAATGATGATTCCTCTATAGATAAATCCTTTGATGATGAAGCTACTGATGCTTTTATTATTTCTGCTAATATGACTTATGATGACTCTTGGTTAATAGATTCAGGTGCTTCCTACCACATGACTCCTCACAAGGAATGGTTTTCAGCATATTCAGCTTTTGATGGTGGGAATTTTTTCCTCGAGGATAATAGCACATGAGAAATTGTAGGTCGAGGAGAGGTAAAATTGATCTTCAATGATGGAAGGGTTAAAACCCTTAAAGATGTATTGCACATTCCTAGTTTAGCTAGAAATTTAATTTATGTATCTAAAATGAATGATTCAGGAGTGCATGTTACTTTTGAAAAGAGTGGTTGCAAGTTAATCAGAGGGAATTTGGTTTTAGCTAAGGGTAATAGGTGTGGCACCCTATTTAGACTTGATGCTTCTACTTTCTATAACTCTATTAATGTTACTGATAAGTGTATCATGTAAGTTATGGCACCACATGATAGGTCATATTGGTGAAAAGGGTCTCAAAACTCTCATAAATAAAAAGATGGTTGATGGTTTCTCAGGTTACTCTGGTGATTTTGATTTTTGTGAACACTGTGTGTATGGAAAACAACATAGAGTTTCATTTAAATTTGGAAGTACTAGAGCTAAAATTTTTTTGGAGGTAATTCATAGTGATGTCTTTGGTCCTATGGTTATACCATCTATTGTAAAGCCTTGCTACTATGTTTCCTTTATTGATGATTATTCTAGATAATCATGGGTTTACTTTTTGAAGGAGAAATCTATTTTTTTTCTATATTTAAATAATTTAAAACACTTGTTGAGAAACAGATAGATAAAAAAGTAAAGGTTTTAAGAATGATAATGGTGGTGAATATTGCTCTAGGGGCTTTGATGATTATTGTAAAATGCATGAATTATTAGGCAGAAAATAACCCCATATACTCCACAACAAAATGGAGTGGTAGAGAGGATGAATAGGACTTTAATGGATAGAGCCAGAAGCATGTTGAGTAGTGCAAAGCTTGAACAACACTTTTCAGCTGAAGCAGTTCACACTGCTTCTTATCTAGTTAATAGGTCACCTACTTCTGCTCTTGTTGATAAAACTCCCTATGAGGTATGGATAGGTAAAAGACCATTAGTTTCTCATGTTAGAGTTTTTGGCAGTGAGGCATATGTTCATGTTCCTACAGAAAAATGTTCTAAGCTTGACTTCAGAGCTAACAAATGTGTTTTTGTGGGTTATGGAGAGAATATTAAGGGTTATAAGCTTTGGGATCTTGTAGCAATGAAAATAATATATTCTAAGGATGTAATTTTTAGGGAGCTTAAATAATTTAAAAATGATGAACAACCTCATGTAAAGCCTAACAAAATAGTGCATTTTGATATTAAGGTTGAAGCACATAAAGATACACAGGTAGAACAACCACAAGAAGATGCACATGTTGAACAACATGATGAACGTGAAGATGAAGATGAAGGATTAAAAGAGAATTCTGAAGAGGAACAACTTGAGCATCTTGTTACACCTCTAAGAAAATCCACTAGACAACGTAAACCTATTGATAGGTATGGATATAGTCCATCTGATTTTTGTTGCATTTTTTTTATTATCTTGTACTGATAATGAACCTAGATCTGTGAAAGAGGCCTTATCTCCAGATGAGCATGATTATTGGTTAAAAGCAATGAAAGATGAAATAAAGGCTTTGGACAAATGTGACACATGGGATCTAGTTGAGCTGCCTAAGGGTAGTAAAGCCATTGGATGCAAATGGGTGTTTAAAAATAAATTTAAAACAGATGCTAAGTTGGAACGATACAAGGCCAGGTTAGTAGCAAAAGGTTACTCTCAAGTTGAGGGAGTGGATTTTGGTGAGATTTTTTCTCTTGTGGCTAAACTAACCTCTATTAGATTCCTTTTATCTATTGCTTGTGCTTTCGATTTGGAAGTAGAGAAAATGGATGTTAAGACCGCTTTCTTACATGGGGATCTTGATGAGGAAATATTTATGAAACAACCTGATAATTTATTGTGAAGGGACAAGAACATTTGGTTTGTAGGTTAAAAAGATCTTTGTACGGTTTGAAGCAGTCACCAAGAATGTGGTATCAGAAATTTGATTCTTTTTCATTGAATCATGACTTTATTAGAAGTGAAGAAGATCATTGTGTCTATTTTAAATTAATTGATGATTGATTACTAATCATTGTCCTATATGTTGATGATATGTTATTTATTGGAAATGATAAGGGAATTATTAGGGAACTTAAGAGTCAATTATCTGGTACTTTTGAGATGAAAGATTTGGGAGCTACAAAATATATCTTGGGTATGGAAATCAACAGAGATTGGGTTAACATAAAATTATGGTTAAATCAAAAGAAGTATGTTAACACTATTTTGTAGCATTTTAGCATGCATGATTGTAAGCTAGTTAGTATTCCCTTTCCAGTTGGCACTAAGCTATCTCTAGAGAAATTTCCTAAAACAAATGATGAACTTGAAGAGATGTATAAAGTTCTATATGCTAGTGTTGTAGGAAGCCTTATGTATGCTATGATTTGTACAAGACCTGATATTGCCCAAAAAATGGGAGTTCTTAGTAGATTTATGGAAAATCCTGGTAAAGAACATTGGACTTATGTGAAAAGGGTTTTCAAATATTTACATGGGACTTCTAATCATTGTATTTGTTATCATGGATCTTATGATATGAGTAAGGTGATTGATTTGCATGGTTTTGTTGATTCAGATTATGTTGGTGATCTAGATTGCAGAAGGTCTAAAAGTGGCCATGTCTTTACTTTGTTTAGAGGAGTAGTTAGTTGGATGAGCAAAAGGAAACCTATAGTTGCATTGTCCACTACTGAAGTAGAGTACATGGCTGCAACACATGCTTGTAAAGAGGCAGTGTGGTTAGAGAGATTGTGTTTAGGTTTTGGCTTTCAATGAAAACAAGTAAGAATTGGATGTGATAGTCAAAGTGCCATCTATTTGGTAAAAAACCCAAAGTATCATGCCCATGCAAAGCACATAGATGTTTAGTATCACTTTGTTTGAGAAATGGTTGAGAGTGGTAAATTCATGTTACAGAAAGTAGACATTGTAGAGAATATTGCAGATTCTCTTACTAAACCTGTGAGCACAGAAAAATTTAGTTGGTGTAGAGAGGCCATGGGCCTCATGTCTTCTAAAGATTGATTTATTAAGTTTCCCTTTATGCTCTTTGCAAGGTGTTTGACAAGTGGGAGAATGTTGAGAAAATGTCTCAACCTTGCTTTGTTCTTTAATTTATTAAATGTCAATTTGTAATTATCTTTTAGTTGTCATGAAAGTTTCTAAATGCAATTATGACAACTTGAAAAGTGTTTTAATTGTCAAATTAGAAAGAGCATGAAAAAAGGGGAAGATAAATGTGAGTTTGGAAAAAGGAAAAAATATACTTTTTTTTAGTTGCATGTGCACATTACTAAAAAAAATGATAAAATCACAAGTTGGAAGAGAAAGTTTCTTTTCTTTGTGATCTATGACTAAAATGGTTTTGGAAACCATTCTTGATTTATGTTTTCTCTCATGCCTATATATTTAGTGCTTGAGTTGAAGAGAAAATATGTTAAGTTGCAAGTTATTGAGGCCATGAAGTGGTGCAGTGATTCAGAGGGAGAAGTTGTATTGATGTAACTTGTTTGAAGGATTAATACAAGTCTTAGATCTCTTTGGGTGTGGATTTTTTTCCCGGGTTTCTCCATGTAATTCTTGTGTTATGGTTTGAATATCTTTTGTAATCTTGTTTCAACTATGATTTATTACTTTGTTAATTTGGATGCATAAAATTATCAGAATATTTTTATTACAGGTTTTATCCTATTTTTCAACATAAAGCAAGGGAAGGTTGGGAGTGGTGTATAATCCATGGGAAAATAACTTATGCTTCTCAAGACGAGAATAAAATCAGGTCCAAATGGTTTTATTTTCATCATCATGTAATATATCCATTAGAAAGAGTGAAATGATTTATCTTAGGCTTTGTTGGCATTGAATGATAGCCAGTAACTTATGTATACTTAGTTTGTTTGATGAAGCAATGTATGATGGAGAAAATTTAATATTAATGTATTTATAATTTATAGGATGTTGCTTATGGATGGTATGTTGTGATAGAAGAATGATATGAAATTCTAATGGCTCTAGATATGTTTGAAAATTGAATTAGGATTATCACAATCGGAAGAGATTTACATCATTAAAATATCTATTTTATTTTACAACCTTTCCTTCCACTAATGCAACCAGAGATGTGCAATTATGTGGTTTGTTCTTTCTCTTAGTAAATTTGTGTTTTAAGATAAAAAGGGTTTAAAAAGTTCCCTTACCTTTATAAAGTTGGGTGATCCACAAAAGTTGATCAAAAGTATAGTTAAAATAAAATCGCTAATAGTAATATATAAAAATTAAATAATTATGTAATTAAGTTTAGCAAGTCTTAACATTCTTAATCTACGCATGAGACTGAGATGCATGCTTCATAAGACCTTTTATTTTCATATGGACTATTGTCTAAGAAATCTCATCCTCCAAATCCATAGAGTCAGGAGAAGGGGGAGGCAAATCCTTCACCAAGGTCGCAATACGAAACAACTCATAAGAAGAGGAGCACCCAATAGGAGAGACTAAATTTCGAGTGGATTTCACTTCAATAAGAAAGAGAGGAGCAACAAATCCATAAGCTGGAATAGGAGATGAAGCCAAGACAACCTTAACCATGTGCAAAGTGAAATGTTCATGAACAATATTCTTCCACTAAGACAAAGATATCAAACATTAAGGTGTGGGCCATCAAACACCAAATGACCTGATGGCACTCTCAAATTTTGCATATTTGAGATGCCTATTTCAAAATTTTTGCTTCTACACTTTCAGGAGTGCACCTAAAGAATTTGTTTGGGGGACCCATTTTAGAGGCTTGTAATTTAAAGCCTATTGATTGTCATGCAAAACCCATTTGCAAACATATTCAATTGACATATGTGAACGTGTGTGTCAATTTTTAGCTTCCCATGATAAGTTTTGACAGAGTTTCAAAAAGTGAAGTTGGAGGGTTTTGACATTGTTCTGCTGTTTGCAGACTATTTGTTTTGCGAAACAAATTCATGTTTGAGCTTGGATTTCACAACCAATTGTATGTCATGTTGGAAAAAATGTTGTTTTGTATTCTCCATATCAAGATGATCTCACATGTCAGTTTTTAGAGCCTCATGATCTGATTTTCTATTTTTAGCAAATCAAAATCGAATGCAGTTTGTTCAATTTCACATTTGCATTCCTGACAGCCTTTCTGAGTGGTCAACTTCGATCTTTAGTAACTTTTGATCAGTGATGATTCAAGAAAATTCCTTTTGCACACGTGCTTAAGGTATCTTAATGTTCCACTATGTATGATGGCAGCTCACTAGGAGTTGATTCACTATTTTTACAAATTGGTAGTTGAATCAGTTTCAACTGGTTCAGAATAACCGTTGTTTCAGAAAAGCCTGATTGGGCAACTTTGCCGATTAATATCCGGTTCCTCATGATCTGTTTCTTTGATATCGTCTTTTGCACTATATTCTCGAGTCAAATGACTATATGCTTGCAAGTTTTTATGGTTTCACAAGGTCATTTGACCAGTTTCCCAGATTGATTCCAGAGCCCATTGGGTCAGTTTTGCCCATTTTCCAAATGTGTTAGAAAGCAATTTTAATTGGCGACCCAGTTCATTTTTACACTTCACGTGCATTCAAAATGCAGTGTCAAGTCATTTGAAGGTGAAACTTGTTTGGAAATGATTTTTTTTTTAGTCGGGCGCACATGGGGACCCAACATGCTTTGCATAAGTAAAGGTGCAAATGTTGTAGTTTGCATAGAGTTACTCATCTTTATAGTCCCTCAAATTACACTAGGGTGGTTTTGCAAATAATCACTAATCATTGATACTCTCTGCTTAGGCTACATAAGTATGATGGTATGGAAAGTGATGGCAAATATAAAGATCAATATGCAACTCACATGCATTATGGAGGGATCTAATTAGTGAGGTAAAGAATCTTGAAGAGCTCGAATTCCATTGTGGTGTTGGTGCAGACCAAGAAGAGGCACCCGAATTGAGTGGACATTTGAGTTGGTTTCACTTAAATGTGGTCTCATAAAATGCTATGAGGCACAAGCTGCTCCCCTTTTGCAAGTCGAGAGAGGCGTCCATTTGGTATTACAAAGGAAATGTTCACAGAGGAACAAGATGGTATAGAAAATGGGCTTAAAGTTCAAATAATGTAGAGATAAACCACAAAGGTCGATGCAATGGTTGTTGCCTTAAGGAATTTTTAAAAGACCAGCCGCCATGCCAGCTCAAAGAGGGAGTGTTCTCATTGCCATTGCATTGGAAGAGGCTATGTGCATCCATCATAGAATGAAGCGACCCATTTTGGAAGGAGATCCAACGCGCTAGTTGCTAGGTACGCACAAAAGGTAGGTGCACCAAGAGAGGGGCATGTGCACCAAGTAAGTAGGAAGCTCATTGAGGTATGTGGAGGCATTAAGGAGGCCTGCGCCTCGGAGAACACCGTGGTATGGGGTGTGAGCACCAGCTGACCAAGTGAAAGACCTATGGCCAACATATGGAAGCTTGGTGCGGGTGAGACAATGCGTAGGTGCACCAACCAGCAGGTGAGGGGAAAACCCGTGCAAGGAGGGGTCTACGCAACTAGGGTGTATGGTGCGCACATTGCAACATGGAGGAAATCTCTGAGGGCGCGACCAACAAATGCATGAGAAAGGTGAGTCACAAATAGGAGAAGACCAAATGAATGGCTCGAGAATGGGGTATGGATGAGAAACAGAGCATGGGAGCTCACAAAAAATGAATTTAGGGCCAATCTCGCTGACCTCATGGGATTTTGATGATGACATCAAAATTCTTGCTAGGTGTGCGAGAAATTGTTGGATGAGCCATTTTATTTTTTTCAAAATTAAATGGTCTTTGATTAAAAATGGGGTGGGCTCGGGTGAAATAAGGCACAATAATTTTTAACCTTTGCTCGCAAGCCTTGTGGGATTTTGATGACGAAATCAAAATTCTTGCGAGGTATGCGAAAAAATTGCGGGAGGAGCCATTTTAATTTTTTCAAAATTAAATGGTGTTTGATTAAAAATGGGGTGTGCTCGGATGAAATAAGGCGCAAGCATTTTCAACCTTTGCTCGCAAGCTTCGTGGGACTTTTGATGATGTTTCTAAAAAGATGTGAGGTGTGCGAGAATGCACAGAGGGTGGGTCCATTGCAATTTTTTAAATGGAAAATATTTGGAAATAATTTGCTTGAGGAGGTAGAATGTGAAATATTTGAAAGGTTAAATATTTTATTGATGCCCAGGTTAATTTTATAAGGAATTATTTTAATCACCGGGGATGCGGGTAAAATAAAATAAGATAGAGTGAATATTTAAATGGCATGTGAAGTAATGTGAAATATTCTCTCTACTGGAGAATAGAATGTAAAATGTGAATAGAGGTAAAGAGTGAAGTATTTAAAATGAAAGTATTTTTATCCACAAGGGTGAGAATATTTTAATATTTTCATTGGACTAAGTGAATTTAAATATTCACTATGGGTATCATGTAAAATGAATTTTACATTCATTCTATACTTGGGGGCATAACCAAAGTGAATTTAATATTCATTTTATTCACTTTATAATTGAATATTTTGTGTTGGGCTAAAAAGAGAATTTATTCACTTTGTAAACAAATATTATTATTTGCTAAAGTATTGATGCAACAAATAAAAGGAAGAAACAAAATTTTCACGGGAAAGAAGATATGAGCAGCTGGATAAAATAATGAGATTCTCCACATGGGCATGTTTTTAGTTACTAGGCAACTATGAGAAAATTCTATTTTGAGGGAATATGTTTGTTGTTGCAGAGGAAGGAAGAGAAGATATTCTTTTTAGGTTGATCAACGATGAATGGAGCTTCTAGATGGAATTTCCAAATCAAGTTTAGGGCTACTCCTGCTTGATTCTCTTCTTCTATATATTCTATTATTCTCTCATTTTAAGGGGTTCTGAGATAGGTTCCGAGTTTTTTGTATTGGGCTGGGTAGATAGAGAATTGCAATTTTTGAGTCATTGTTTGAGTCTGTAAGCTGTAATTTTCTGAATTCATGAGTAAATACAACCAGTTTATGCAATTAACATCATGAAGGTGTTTAAAAATTCATAAATGTCATTAGATTGTCTCCATATTTGTACACTTTTAGTCATATAAATTCAATAATACAAAGAGTCTTTGAGTTTATCATCTCAAGTTTCATGAGGTTGCTTTTTCTGATTGTTCTGTTTCAAAGAAATGGTTAAAATGCTTTGAGTAGGTGATTGTGGTTTCAGGTGTGTAGATGGGATTTGATAAGAAGAATCTGATTGATAGTAAGAGAGGGATTGTTGGTGCAAGAAACTAACAACTGATGCAAATCATAAAAAATTTAAATCCACTAGTTGAAGACTGTTTTCTAGGGAATTCATTTTATGTGTTTGAATCCATGGCCCAGAAGTGGCACTGATCTTTTATACAGTTTTGTGCATCTCAGAAACAAATTTAAATGAAAAATCATTTCTAATCTTACTGTTTGGTTGGTTGTGTGTCCTACTTTCCAATGGCTAAGAGAGGGTTGAGTTACTAAGAATTTAGCCAAGTTTGAAGTTGTTAATGCCTCCCTTAGTGTGTTTTCATTGGGAATTATCTACTTTATAAAGCAATGTCAGTGTATGAGTGAATTAAGTTTTGGGAATTGTATAGGTTTACCCACCTTTGTCTTGCAGAGCCAAAAGTGTAGGAGATGTCAGTCTTTGACTGAATCTTGTCAGCTAGCCACTAGCCTTTGTGGTTGTTTAATATAGAGGTTAGATACCTCTTAGAGAATTAAAAATCCTAGCTGGGTTGTATTTTTAAACACCAACATGACCCATGGAAAAACACCTTCTACACCAAAAGGTGGTACCTTCATAATCTAAACATTGGCTTGAAGAGTGATTCACCACTTTTAGAACAAGCATCATTGGTAGGAGCTAGGATAAACCCATTTCCACCAAAATACAAGTGAAGGTGACCTATGAGAGAAGATCATAGTAGCATGGTCCACTTTGATAAAATGAACTACAAAAATAACGACTCACTTAAAAAATGAAGTGGTAGAATAGGGATACAAATCCAAATGAGTAGCACACTAAAAGATTCAATGAATCGGTTAAAGGAAGGAGCCCATAGTTTCAACACAAGGGAATGATGGGCCCGAAACTACAAACGACTATTAATAAAAATATTATGATGTGATACTAATTCAAAGATAATAAGAAAAAAAACTTTAACACAAAAGTATATTCAAATTTATCCTTCTATAATTGGCCTCTTTAATGCTTAGAAATCTAACAATTAAAATCACCATGCTGAGGCCACGACCAACAAACCTACAAATTAGTCACTTTTGATAAAAATATTTTTGCAAGGTGTGTTCCTTTGGCCTCCTCGTGTTATGCAACACAACACTCGATTTTGTGACATGGTTTGACTGCCACCCATGGATTCATTAACTCTTGTGGTTGTATCGGGCATTAACATGTCAATATTTTGGTGCAACAACAACCATCTATGCAACAATTAGTATTAGAGCCTGGGTCATAGGATCAAACCCCTCACTTGCACTAGGGAGATTGTTGTAAGGTGTGCACCCTTGGTCTCCTTGTGCTATGGAACACAACGCTCAAGCTCGTGACATGTCTTAACCACCTCCTATGGATTCATTAACTTTGGTGGTTGTATCGAGCATTAACAGGTCGATCTTTTGGTGCAATAAAACCATTTGTGCAACAAAATATTCCTCATTTTTTAAAACCTACTCCCCCATAACCACTACTAGGGGAGATAGAATGCAAGGTATCACATGCCCCACCTTAGGAATTAAAAAATAAATCCTTGGGAGAGGATTGTTAGCAAGAGACACTGATAGTACCATTTTGAGTTTTCATTGATGGAAACCCTAATCGATGATCAGATACACACATCATTATTTGATCATACCGACAGACAAATTGAAGATTGACAAGGAAGAACAAAGTATCTGTCAGTTCAGTGTTCATCAATCTGTATGAATATTTTATGTTATCGGTTTGTGTTGTGCATCTCAAGAATTTTTTTTTGGTATATTATCTCTATTACTATTGAAGCATAATGGCTCGTATTGATCCTCATGCAAGTTAGAAAATTCAGTTAGCTAATATTATGTTTTACCATTATTGGAGCCAACTTCATCAATATATCATGTCACGGATGTACGAAAAGTAATTGGTTAAGTATTTTTGTGTTTGTACATTTTTTTGGGTCCTAGCCAAGTTGTGGCCGACTATTGTGGATACGCATTACATATTATTGACGATTTGAGCCGACAAATGTAAATATTCCTTTATTCGATTGGAGCCGACATAGTGTAATTGAGAATGAAGTGTGTGTTGATGCAAATTGCAAATTAGAGAAAATTAGAAGAGCGATAATGCATAGTTTCACTTGTGCATAGATAATTTGTGTTGCGAGTGTGAGCAGAACAGAGAAGAAGTGCGAAATCAGTCTATAGGACATAAGATCAAATATTGTGCTTCATCGGAACTATAATCAAGCATATGTAGATGCTATTTATCTCAGTTCAAACTCTTAGATGGTTTTAATATTATTTTCTTTGTTAGGAAATGAGCCTTCCCTTTGAGAAGTGATCTCTAGGTAGTGTGCCTGAATGCAAGTGCATTTCCCTTATTGTAATCTTCATTTGAGTATACTTAGATTAAATTGTGGATTGGTCATCCACCGTGGTTTTTCTCCTAATAGGGTTTCTATGTAAAAATCCTTGTATTATGGTGTTGTGTTCATTTTCTTCATGTTTATGCATTATGGTTGAATGTTGTTAATGGTTTGAAGATAAAGGAACTAATAAAATTAATTTTTGCACAACACTGATTCACCCCCCTTCTTAGTGCAACTTGTTTCCAACAATTGGTATTAGAGCTAGTTCCTTAGAAGAAGAAGCCTAATATCTTGGGGAGATCTTGGAAGGTGTTTCAATGGATTCAAGTAGTCTTGAACAACAACTTAGGGTGGCCCTAGATGATCTTGATCAATCAAAGTCTGAAGTTCAGAAATTGCAAGAAAACCTCAGAGATGCTGAGAAATTCATTAAATCTTTGAAGGAAAAAATCAACAAGTCCAGAGAGAAGATAAAAGGAACTATGTGATCAGATTAAACATAATGATAGTAAGAGAATTGAAGATGAACAACTCAGTCAAGCCCTAAAATAAAAGATTGAATAATGTCAAAAGATTACCAAAGATAATACGATCCTAAAGAATGAGATGGAATCTATCATGATGAAGATGACCAAGGAGATTGAAAACATAAATAATAATGAAGAGAACCTAGCACAATCCTTGAAATAAAAATCTGAAGTATGTAGCTAATTGGATGATGAATTGGAACAATCTAAAAACAATGAAGAGGCACTTGAAAAGCAGATGGATGATCTTAGAAATGAATTTGCTGCTACAAATGAGTACAAGGAGAAGTTCAAATCTAGCTCTTCCATGATTGATGAAATAATTAGCAGTCAGAGGACTCATGGTGATAAGCGAGGTCTTGGATATGAAGAAAGAGAAAGTTCCAAATCCGAGCAAAGGATATTCAGACAAGGAAATCAAATGAATAAATCTGGAAGGTATCCAATAAGGCAACCTAATGCTTAGAGATTTAATGGATAATTTTTTAGTTGTAATAAATTTGGACACATGGCTACTCAATGTAGAAGTAGAATGAAATCAAGTGCTCCATCATTTTTAGGTCAGTTTTTTAATTTCCATAAGGTTGTTCATAAGTCAAATGAATAAAAAAATGTGATGAATCAGTTTCATAGAAATATTAGATGTTATACATGCAATAGACTTGGCCATACTACTAACCAGTGCAGATCAAGAAGAAATCAGTGGAACAATTGGTTTGGATAGAGAAACATTGTGTGCTATAACTGCAACAAAATTGGTCACATTGGTACATTCTGTTGGAATAGAAAAGGTTTGGTAAATCAAAGGAAAAACATGCAAAAGGATATCAAGGGAAAAGATAAATTCACTATAGATGTGGTCAGACAATAGATGTAGAAGAAATGGGTGAAGAAAGATTCCTCTGTTGAAAAAATGTGCTAGCACTAGAACTTGCTTCTGGTAATTCCTCCAGGAATTAGTTTGAGGCCCTTGGCCTAGAGGGAGTTGTTAAGAAAATCTTTTAATCCCCTAACTGGTAAATAACACTGGATGTGGATGTGTACAAAAGGTGTATAAATACTCAAAATTTTTTGTTGAACTCATTGTAGAAAGTGGTTTTCCGTATTGGAGGTCCACAAAATTTTTTATCCATCATAGTGCATAAAAACAAGGTAACCGAATGAATTAGGGTTAATGCATTTATTGCAACAAAAAGGAACTAGGTATGCAAGTGATAAAAATATTTATATTCTTCATTTGTCACTTTTTATTCTAGAGAAAAAAAGTTTGGAGAGCTCTAAGGTGAACTTTGGCGAATTAAAGCGAAATTCAAGTGTGGAAGTGATCCGATAATCAAATTCTGATCTGAAAAAAAAGGTATTTATCAGAAAACTCTGTGAATTTATGATTTGGTCAAAATGAATACTCCTCTGGTAGTCAAAGTAAAGGACATACCTCATCCCAAATTTAAATGGCATCCTTACAATTCTCTTGAGACCAATCCATTAGGAGCATTTTTCGTTTGTTCCACACAGAGGATATTAGGGTTTATATCCACACAAATTTTTTTGATAAGATAAGAAATATTTACAAGTTGTTTTACCCTTCACACGAAAAGCCCAAAGGGCCAAAGGAAAACATAGTTCAAACAAAAATTAAACTATAGGAACAAACAAAAACAACTGACCAACAACTATAGAGCAACAAAGAAATTAAGCAACCCCATAAATAGAGGGGTCAAGGTTGAATCCACGAACTCGAGGATGAGAAGAAACAATGGATTTGAGGAGTATGTTGAAGAAATCGGAAGTTCAAAATTTTTGAATTCGTATAATAATCTTATCATAGGTGAAGATTTCTGTGTGAAATTGGAACATAAAATCGTAGAAGCAAAGAAATTTACACAAATTGTCAAATTTCCCATGTTTGAAGAGTCAAAATGGGTTTATTATATTCTGAGTCGAGTTCATGAAAAATTCATGTGGTTAAACATACCATTCAAAATAACCAAGGAGGCTATCAGTGTTGTAACAGGTTTTCTAGTGGATTACTAATTCTAAAATTTCCCAAAAAATACTGAGTATATTCATTCTAACAAAGATAACAAGTTTCCACAATCCATTTAGTTAATTGCAAAAGATTTCTTGATTTGTTTATGTGTAAATTTTTTTGCACCAACGTTTTGGATCACACTCCATGATCCATTCTGATAATAGATCTTGAAAGGTTGATGTAAAAAATATTCGGATCAGAATTTAGCCCCAAAAACTACTTCATATATTCTAGATTCCTAATGTTTAGCTTTAAAGACTGAGTCTTTCACTTCTATAGGGTTTTCTCAACTTAAAAATGAAACCGTTTTTTCAAAATATCATAACATGAGGCATTGCAATCATTCCAAGGCTAGTGGTGGCAATCATTAGTGGGATTTTTGGTGCAAGAAATCTTATAATCATTTCCTCGATATATTTTATGTAATTGAGAAACGAAGCATATTTAGAAATAGTACCCATAGTTCAATACTTATAGTTAAGTTTGGATGTCTTTTCAAGAACTAAGATTTTTGTGCTTTTGTTTGATATGATTTGTGTAGATGATCTTATCTTTTGAATTACCATTTTCTCTGATACCTTTGTTGAATTTTACTAGCAACAAGATAATGATGGGACCTCACAAAAACTCCATTATAGTAAGTAGCAATACATTTTCAAAAGTATAATAAAAATTGCAGTGTGGAATGATTTATACTAACATCCAAAAGTTTGGCTTGTAGATTTCAATTATTTCTTGTCTCATAGGATTGGTTCTCATAGTCATAAACATATACTTCCTTAGCACCTGATTTGTGGATTGGCTGATTCATAATGATCTACCCAAGCTGGCTTCAGTGCTTATAGGATTAGTTGTTTTCCTAGCTATGTTAGTTTACATAGTGGGGATTTTGTATTTGGCTATTCGAGGAGACAAGGAAATTACTTATATAGCACCAATAGAACCATCTAAGCATAATTTTAAAGGAACATTTGATCAAATATAAAATCAAAGGATTTCTACTTCTTTTCATCTTCTAGATGGTAGGAGACCAGCATAAGCCAAACAGTTGTATGGCAGTAAGATCCTCAATAAATATTTCCATGATTTTGTCTTTTGTACATGAGAAAAGAAATGAAAGGTTTGGAGTGGTGTATATTCCAGGGGTAAATAACTTATGCTTCTCAAGAAGAGAATAAAAACAGGTCCAAATGGCTTTATTTTCTTCATCATGTAAGATATCCATGAGAAAGAGTGAAATAATTTACCTTAGGCTTCATTGGCACTGAATGCTAGCTAGTAATTTGTTTTTTTGATGAAGCAATGGATGATGGAGAATGTTAAATAATAATGTATTTATAATTTATAGATGTTGCTTATGGATAGTATATTGTAACAAAAATATATGAAATTTTAATGGCTCTAGATATGTTTCAAAATTGTATTGGGTTTATCACCATTTGGAAGAGAGTAACATCATTAAAATATATATTTTCTCTTAGAAGATTTATTTCCACTATTGCAACCAAAGATGTGCAATTATGTGGTTTTTTCTTTCTCTTAGTAAATTTGTGTGGTAAGATAAGAGGGGTTAACAAGGGCCCTTACCTTTATTAAGTTGGTGATCCACAAAATTCGATCAAAAGTATAGTTACATAAATTAGTGATAGTAATATACAAATATTAAAAAATTATATAATTAAGTTTAGCAAGTCTAACATTCTTAATTTGGGCATGAGATTGAGATGCATGCTTCATAAGACCTTTCATTCTCATATGGACTATTGTCTAGGAAATATCATCCCCCAATTCCATAGATTTGGGAGAAGGGGGAGGCAAAGCCTTCACCAAGGTCACAATAGGAGACAACTAATAAGAAGAGGAGCACCCAATAGGAGAGACTAAATGTCAAGTGGATTTCACTTTAGTAAGAAAGAGAGGAACACCAAATCCATACATTGGAATAGGGGATGAATCCAATACAACCTTAACCATGTTCACAGTGAAATGTTCATGAACAAAATTCTTCCACCAAGAGGAAGATATCAAAACCTTAAGGTGTGGGCCATCAAACACCAAATAACCCATGGAAAATAAACTTTACATTAAAAGGGGATACCTTCATAATCTAAAAAATGGCTCAAAGAGTGATTCACCACTTGTAGAAAAACCTTCATAAATTCATTTCCATCAAAATGCAAGTGAAGGTGACTTGTGAGAGAAGATCATAGTAGGATGGTCCACTTTGATAAAATGATCTACAAAATTGATGATTCACATAAAAAATGAAGTGGTAGAACAAGGATACAAATCCAAATGGGTAGCATATTGAAAGATTCAATGAATCAGTTAAAGGAAGGAGCTCATAGTTTCAACACAAGGGCATGATGGGCCCAAAACCACAAACAACTAAATTAAGAAAAATATTATGATCTGATACTATTTCAAAGATAATAATAAAAAACCTTTAACACAAAATTATATTAAAATTTCTCCTTCTATAATTGATCTCTTTAATGCTTAGAAATCCAACAATTGGGATCATCATGTTGAGGCCACAACTTATGAAACCTAAAATTAGTCCCTTTTGATAAAAATATGTTGCAAGGTGTGTTCCCTTGGCTTCTTTGTGTTGTGCAGTGTAAAATGTGAGTTTGTGACATGCCTTAACCACCTCCCATGGATTCATTAACTATGGTGGTTGTATTGGGCATTAACATGTCGATATTTTTGTACAATGATAATTATTTGTGTAACAATTGGTATCAAAGCTTGGGTCATAGGTTCAAATCCATATCTTACACTGTGGGGTATTGTTGCAAGGTGTGTGCCCTTGGTATCCTTGTGTTGCACAACACAATTCTCATGTTTGTGACATGGCTTAATCACCTCATGTGGATTCATTAACTTTGGTGGTTGTATTGAGCATTAATAGGTCAATCTTTTGGTGCATCGACAACTGTCTATGCAACAAAATATTCCTCATTTTTTAAAGCTTCCTCCCCCAAAACCACTACTAGGGGATATGGAATGCAAGGTATCACTTGCCTCACCTTAGGAATTATAAAAGAAATCCTAGCGAGAGGATAAAAAATAGGGGAACTAGTAGCCATCAGAAGAGGTGATCTGCCATAGATATTGGCATAGATGCACTTGATAGTAGTGAGGGAGGAACCATTAGAAATGACAACTATAGTAAAAATAAGGTGAATAGGAAATCCACCACTAGTAGGGGAAGCCAAGATAGAAGAGAAGACACTAGTCCCCCACAAATAGGGGAGGAAGAAATATGAGTTACAACAAGAGGAAGAGAAAAAATCACCAAGACTCATATAAACAAGTGTCGCATGAGCAACATGTGTCACACTAGTAACAAAGGGGGAATGAGGACAAAAAATAGAAGACTCTCTATTAGTAGACAAGCCATATAAACCTCTCAAGAATGACACAACAACATTGGAGGTCTCTTAGTAAATTTTTTGAAGGAAAGGTATAACATTAATATTAATCACAATGTAAGATAAAGAACAATTACATATTTTCTAAGGAAGATATTTTTTAGATTGAAATTATATAATTTTATTTGTTAATTCAGAACATAAATTCTAACATTATTTTGTCATTTAATATGTATCATGGTTTTTTTTCAATTTGGTTTTGTATTCTTTAAATATAATTTTCCACTATTTTGTATAAATAAATATAGAGGACATATGCATTGAATAAGTGTTGTTGGTATATAAATAAATTACTCTTATTTATATGGAAAAAGAAAGTGAAGTGCATGCAATTTTTTAAGAATTCAATTTAACTAAAAAGTTCCTTGTTTTCCTACTTTACTATGCTAGGGTTTAATTAAATTTAAATAAAATATTTAGTTACTATTTAGTATAGAAATAATAAAAAAAATATGATAATTGTATAAAAACTTAAAACTTAGAAATTTTTTTTATTTCATTTCACTAAAGCATAAGAAAATCAAATGATCATTTATAGAAACTAGAATATTAAATTTAAAAGAAGATTACAAATTAGATTTAAATAGAATAAAAATAAATTGACATCAAACACTAAAGGTTATTGTCCACAATAACACCACATCACACTATCATCCAAATGAATTACAACACTAAATAAATTTTAAAACATGTAACAATTCTATAAAAAAACTCACCTAGTCTACACAACAAAAAATGGGAATGTCTTAGCAATATATAGTAGGTAATAAAAATGTAAAGAAATACATCAAAGAAAAATATAGTTTGAATTTCATTAAATAAAGAATAGAAATGAACAAAAATATAAAATTACTTGGAAACCTCCATTCAATTGAGTGCTTTCTAAGTTTATGAAAATACAATTTAGAAAAAAAAAAGTGTTTAGGGTTGTTTGGGAGCTTTCTATTAGGTGAAGCCTCTATGTTGATCATTCAACCTTTATAGATAGCCAATATGTATATAATTATAAAATAAAATGTTTGTGTTCTTATCCTATGTGTATATAGGAGTTAAGATCAATGAAATAGTAAATAAAAATATGAATATTAGCCTTGATCTATAGGGAAGACTACCATAGTGTGTGAATTTGATAAATAGGTGGTGATCTACACTAAAATAAATATGCCCAAAATATAATGAGAGATACAATATTGAAAATACATCATTCAAATGAACAAAGTAATTTTACCAAGAATAGTTAGCTCCTTGAAGGATTTGATAGATATGTCTTTGTGAGATATTTACTCAACAATGTAGAGAAATATAGTGCTACAAAAGAAGTAATTCAACCTAGCAATAAAAATATAGTATATTTTATCAAGAGATACCCAAGGGTGTCAAAATTCATTTTACCAAAATGGAATGGGAGTATTTTTGGCTTGTATTTTCATGCGAGGAGTGTTACATTGCTAAAAATATTATATTAGGTGCCACTAGATTGAGAGGGATAATAATGATTAAAATTTGAAAATTTTCAAGATAATAGTGCATTGCACTCATGTTCTAAGAAAAATCTCTAATATTTGACATGTGTTCCCAAATAGAGGCACGAATGGAATTGTAATCCAAAAGCTTTGAAAATATTAGTGTAAAGAAGATAGGTCAGGTTTGGGCTCAAATAAACCTAGAACATGCTACAAAAGTGGATGCCCAAAAAAGAAAAGAAAAAATAAATTATGAGGGTAAGCAATTTTATTTGTTCTAAAGTGGGTTTATGACACTAAGTGATAAGTTGTTTTAAAATTGAAAAATAAAATACTAAAAATAAAATATGAAAATGATACCTAAAAGGATATTATAGAGGGCATATAAATTTTTCAAGTATAGGGATGATGCCCTTAGTTTGGGAGTCTAAAAACCCATAGTGCTAGGTACCAAAATCTTATAAAATTATAATATCATGAAATATATAATCTTACAATACAATCTGTGTAAGTTTAAAAATCAAATTAGAAAATAGATGAAATATAAAATGGTGAGAAGAATGATATGAAGAGAAAAACAAGTCATAAAGAAATAAGGGTGAATGTATGCCCAACTCATGGTTTTTCCTAACATTTTAGAGGAAAAATAGGAAAGTTGATACATCACTATAAGATTTGAGCAATGAAAATGCATTCTAAAGGGTTATTTCAAGAAGTAAAAACTCAAAAAACATTCAATAAAAAACTATGAGACCAATTGGAAGCACTAGATAGTACTACAAAGGAGGCATTCAAACTTGTAATAAAAATATAGTATATTTTCTCCAAGAGAGACCCAACAATGTCAAAAAGTCATTTTACCAAAGGGAGTGAGAGTATTGTTGGCTTGGATTTGCATGCAAGGAGTGTTAAATTGCTAGAAAATAAAAATATTAGGTTTTACTAGATTGAGAAGGATACTAATGAATCAAACTTGAAAATTTCCAAGACTATAGTGCATTGCACTCATGTCCTAGGAAATATCTCTAATATTTGACATGTGTTCCCAAATAGAGGCAAGAATGACATTGCAATCCAAAAGCTTGGAAAATATTAGTGTAAAGAAGATAGGTCAAGGTTTGGGCTCAAATAAACGTTGAACATGCTACAAAAGTGGATACCAAAAAAAGAAAAAAAATTATGATGGTATGCAATTTTCTTTGTTCTATTTCCCCCCATTTTAGTGGGCTTATGAAACTAAGTGATAAGTTGTGCTAAAGTTGAAAACTAAAATACTAAAAATAAAATATGAAAATAATACCCAAAAGGATATTATAGACGACATAAAAATTGTTCGAGTATAAGGATGATGCCCTTAGATTGGGAGTCTAAAAACCCATAGTGCTAGGTACCAAAATATTCTAAAACTATAATATCATGAAATATATAATCTTACAATACAAAATGTGTAAGTTTAAAAATCAAAGTAGTAAATACAGGAATTATAAAATGGTGAGAAGAATGATATGAAGAGAAAAATAAGTCATAAAGAAATAAGGGTGAATGTATGCCCCACATGATTTTTCCTAATATTTGAGAGGAAAAATAGGAAATTTGATACATCACTATAAGATTTGAGTGATGAAAATGCATACTGAAGGGTTATTTCAAGAAGTAAAAACTCAAAAAAATAAAAAATAAAGAGGGTTAAGTTAGGATATACATGTAAGAATTTGTGAGAAAATTGTGCTCTTAGTGAGAAGTTATGAAGGTTTTCATGAGATAGGTGCTAGAGAAAATTTGATTTTATATAAATAGTAATTTCAATAAAATTACTATTCATTTTTATTTAACTATAATGGAGTGAATTTGCACCCCTCACAAATTCCCCATTTACACCCCTTACCTTAGAAAAATTAAACTAGACAATGCTTTTCCACCTCATCCATTCACTATCCACCCACTTGGAGACTGTCTATAGTGTCGGAGAGGGATTTTTTTGTCGGGGACACTAGCACGACACACATATTTCTATGTGGAACACTATCATCTTGACATGATTCCCACCTCTAGAATCTGTAGAGGTGTTACACTTCTCCATTGATGATGAAGCATAATTCCCTTGTTCCCTTGACCGACCTTGAACGACTCTCTTGGGCTTCTATTCATCCTAAAATGACTATCTCTCACATTCATTTGATCTTCACAATTATACATGTTCCTCAATCACACTTGATTCTACACACTTCATTTTCACAATATTCTCCATTGTTGAAGCTCCAAGGTAGTACTCTACTAGTTTTTCTCCTCAAGTTGCTGCAACAACAGTGACACTCACAAGCTTGCGAGATTGTATCTCCCTTCACATGCTTGAGGGCATATTATTTGGGAGGTGATATCCATTTCATTTAGCATTGTCATTTGATTTACGTAGAATATAGTTGTTAGCATTGCTTATTATTACTTGATTTCAATACATTCTTTATCATACTTTCTCTTTCATGGCTATTCTGACTGTCTGTGGAGGCAGGAACACTGAAATAGGGGTTTGACTATGAAAAGCCCTAAAATAGCCCCAAAATTCTTTCCCATTATATTGTGTTTAGGTTTTTCATTTGTATCTTCTCAGTTAAAGTATTCTTCTTATCATTTTATCTATTTAGTTATTTGTAGTTTTCTATCATTATATAAAACTCCATTTATCAGGTAGTTCGTGATTTTTTTGCTAGTCTTGATTGTTCTTCATACTTTATGTCCGTACGAACACCAATGCCTGACTGAAATGCCAATGCGCCACACTATCATCCATCTTCTATGTTGGAATCCTCTATCAAAGAGCCTCCTAGGTTACAATCTTGACTCAAGAATTAGTTCACTTGATTCTCTAAAGCTCTTGGGTTGACAGAAGGATAGTGGCATATCAATTTCCCTTCCTATTGATGGTCAAAATAGCACAACTTAAAATAGAATATCTCTACCCTATTTATCTTGAAAAAGAGAGACAACATATAGTAATCTAACTTCCAAGGTCCTAGTAGTTGGTTCTCAACTATGCTAATGTTACTCAATGGAAAATGTAACTGTAATATTCAAGGGGCCTTTGTTGGTAATAGAGAACACAAATTGTATCAAATTTTATCAATCTATTTAAAAAGGGGGGGTTTAAATAAATAGAAAAAGTTTGATCAAGGTATAAAGCAGTAGAATATGAATAAAATTCCTTAATATCCAAACATTCATTCCCACAATGAGTGTTTCCTTTAACAAATTAACAACCACAACATGATGCAATCTATAGAATAACCTACACCATTACATACATTCATAGTGAAAAATTCAATTTAACAACCACAACATGATGCAATCCATAAAATAACCTACACCATTACATACATTCATAGTGCAAAATTCAATTACCATAACCATTCACTAAAATAATTTAATATTTAAAATAGATCACTCACTCATTGCTAAAACACAAATCCACATACATGTAGTAACTCCATTCATAGATAATTCTATGAAACAATCTTAAAATCCGATTTTCCCTATTGATTTGCATCAAATAGAAAAAATTTAGGCACATCAAACTTACTAGCATACAAATTGATTATAATTCATTAACCTTATCAAAGAGTTTCACTTCCAACAATAACATGGAAACCATATAAGACTGAAACATGTATTTGATTTCAACTTAAACTTTAAGAGTATCTTGCTACAATTCTGAAAAAGATCTAAAACTTTAATTCCTATCTACTATCATATTAGGTGGCTACTCTTTCTTCAATTAGTCAACCTTTACAACATAGAGCTCAAAATTACATATAGGCATGTTATGCATAAGTTCCTCTCAATCAAAGAATTAGATCCACAAATTAAGGAATCATAACTGTATGCAAGAACTGAACCGATTTCAGTTCAAAAGGTGATTACCCTACTATCCAAAATCTATTGCCCAAGGAAGAAGATAGAACCGATAGATGAGAACCTTCAGTTCAACATATGTCAAAACCCTACAAAGTAGGAGAAAAGAGTAAGTCATGCGCTAAAAATAGAGAATTTTGTTGCTAGCTCACTCCTGCGTTGTTTTCTCAAGAAGATATTCATCATAACTAGAGAATACTTGTTGAAGGATGTCCACATCAGGTCCATCTACCTGACCATCTTCAAATTTGATTCTCTTCAATTTTTCTGAGGAAAATTCTTGCATATTTTTTAATTTGATTAACTCCCTCCTAGTAGCTTTTAGCTCCTCTTTAATATCCATAAGTTTGTCCAACAAAAAATCTTCTCCATCATCTTCTTTCTACATCACTTCATGAAATCTATTAGTCCATTTCTCCTTTAATTTATCCAAATGCATGCCTTCCTTGAGTGGAATGTCCACATTGACTAAAATGGCTATTACAACTTCTAACTCATCAAGTTTCTCATTCAAGTCCTTAAAAGCATCTTGAACTTCATTTCTATGCTTATAAATGAAGTCAAATCTAAACCAGATTATACTTGAAGTCTTTTCAAGGAAATTTGCATTATCCTCCTCAAGAATTGACTACTCTAGGAGATTTGACTTTGGCACCTTGCTGATATCCTTCATCTTATGAAAATATTCTTTGTATTCTTCCTTATGTTTCCCTAGGACTTTAGGATGATGATTCCTTTGTTCTATCAAATCAAGTGCCTTTTTATGAATTTCAAAACCATCTATCAACACTTATCCAACCTCCTGATTGAGCCTCTCAATCCATCAGTCAAGCACCCCCATTTTATTCCTCATTTGTACCAAGTCAACAACTTCTCTTTTACTAAGTACGACTGGAGTTTCCAGAGAAGCAACTTGTTGAGACACTGGAGTGGAGACATCCTTTAAGAATTTATGTAGCTGATCTAATTGGGCTTTCAGTTCATCCTTCTTTTGCTTGTCTTTAATCATTCTAGACTTGGTGGAGGAAGCTAAAATATCAATGAGATTCATTTGTTGGTTCCTTGTAGCCTCCCCAAGTTAACTGTGGCCAATTGGTAATCAACTAGCTGCATTTCTTCTCTATCCTTGTCCACCATTGGAATTGCACACTCACCAATAATCTCTCTTGCATCTATGAGCTTGGTTGAATGAAGAACCCTAGCCTTCTTTTTGTGCCTTTCCTTCTCTATTTCTTTCATCATTTATTCCCAATAAAGAGGGTGAGGTGGAGCTATCTGCTTCTTTTCTATATCCAGTTTCAACCATGTAGAAGCATTCAGAGTGGTGGCCATTTGTGTTGAGGAAGAGGCAGTAGTGGTAGAATATAGTGGTTGTAATAAGGTAGCCCTAGGTTGAGAATCGGCCTCTTGCACATTGTGTTGTTCCTTCTGTAAATTTTCTTGTGCAACTATTTCAGCCTCTTCTTTATCCTTTTGTTCCTACAACCTTTTATCTTCTAGCTCCTTCTTTAAACGTTCCTCTTCTAACCTCTTTTCCTCAAGCATTTGGTCTCTCTAATTTTCCAATTCTTTGAGCTTGTCCCATACTTCTTTCTCCTTTTTCTCATGTCTGGAAAGCTCTTCAGCTTCCTTTCCCCTTTGTAGGTATTCTTCTTCTCCTTCCCTTTTCTTATAGGACTCCTCAATAACTTTGAATTTATCCTCGAGGGCTTTATTTTCTCTCCTTTTCCTAGTTTTGTGTTCTTTATGATCATGTATCTTTTGCAACATTATCAGCTTGTCATTTTCCTCAACTTTGAGTTTTTGATCCTTCTCTTGTTGTTGTTGAGACAATTCATCATCTTTCATTTTGGCTTCTAATTGTTGTTTCTGGCGCAGTGCATCAGCTTGAGCCTTTGCATCCATTTCCTTTTGTTGAGCCAAAGCCTTAGCTTGTGCCTTATCGTCTAATTCTTGTTGTTTGGATAATCCCTCATCTTGTGCCTTAGCATCTTCAAATAATTTCCACTGCTCCTCACATGTAAGAACATGATCTTCCTCAATGTTTGGACAGTTGCATCTCTTTCCACATTATCATCAAAATGGGTTTCTTTTGAATCTATGTCAATATCATGGATCTCCACCTCAATCCCCTTTCCTTTCAGTGTGTTTGCTTCTTCATGTAGACTAACTATAGGTATCTCCTCACTAGGTTCTTAAGGGAGAGTAAGTTGAGAAGAAGAACCCTCTCCTAGTGTTATAGTCTCCCCACCTTGTGCCTCAGGAGATTCTTCTATAGGTATTTTAGGAACAACATCCCCTCCAGTAATGGGAGGAAGATACTCCAATTTCTCCTTGGGGGTTTCTATTCTTTTATTTCTTTGGTAGCCCTTGGTTGCACTAGCTTTCCTCTTCTTTGAAGCTTGAGATGATGGCTCCTTTATTCACAATACTACCCACTAGATACTTCTATCCATTATTGTTTTATAAATCTGCCTTATATCAATAAATTCTTCTTCCTGCCAATTGATTGGATCTAAGCCTTGGATGGCTATGTTTTTTGCCTCATATCCTGGGTATAAAATCACACCATCATCTAATAGTGTGTTAGGAATATCCTCTTTCACCCCATACTCAATCATCTAAGGGATGGTCTGACTTTCATAGCTCCTTTTCCTCACATCAAAATCATCGCACAAATCACACCAAAAATCCTCTGGCAGATTATAATGCTTCTCAAACATGGAGGAAAGAAGCTTATTCATCTTCTTCTTTGGATCAAAATGCTTTCTAGAGGTATAGAGCTCCAATTTGAAGTAGCTCAATTCTTCACATATTGCTTTTACAACTATATTGTGAAGACAATGGTACTCTCCCAACTTCATGGGGAACTTATGACACCTTGGTTTGTGCTTAATACTGAATTTTGCATTGACTTCCAATGCCTGGTATATAAATTTCATTAGAACCATTCTATCAGTACAACACCTAGGGAGTAGATGAGGATATCCATCAAATCTAGATAGTGTGAAGTAGGTGAACTTGGGATACTGGATATACCAGTGTCCCCATTGAGTAATGAATGCCATGGCCTCCCTAATTAGTCTAAAAAATGCATCACCAGTTAGCCTATTAATGATGGCATATAAAAATGAATCATTAAATATCTCATAATATTCCTCTAATTTCTACAAGGTCAGTTGATCATAGTGATTCCACACCTTCTGTTGTCCTGCAACCTCCCCCATCATTCCTATTGCATTTAGTCTCGAGAAGATGCCCATCCTTCCTGCTACATAAATGACATAAGATGCCATATAGAAGGTCTTAGTTCTTATTACATTTATCATTTGATTGTATATAATATCAAACAAGATCATACACCAATGAAACTTATACATTCCATCAAATATAGCTTCAATAAATGGGAACATCCATTCACTAAAGCATGCAGAGTCCTTCTTCCTAGATACCCTTGAAAGAATCTGAATCAAATCATCAACCTCATTCTTGAAATCCCCTCTTTTGGGGTGATCAAGAATTTTGGTCAAGGCCTTCTTTCCAACCCTTAACCACTTCTTATTCATATGATTCCTATTGACATACTTGTTCTCATTGAATATTTTCAATGCATCAACCTTTGTTAATATTTTTAAATTAGTTGGAATAGGTGCATTGGACATCAGCCTCATCATTTGAGGGGATAAGTCAATTATGACATTCCCCTACTAATCCATACATTGCCTTGAGACTGCGTTGTATGTTCCCACTGCAGCTAGGATCAGTTCTAGGCATTGGATAGATAAAGGAAAGAAAGTGACATGGGAAATTCATGATTCGACTATCCTCTGCATTCCTACAGTGACTTGGTCTGAGAAGGTTTCTTCTAATAGTTCCTCAAAATTAAATGTCCCTAGGTTGGTATCTGTGATGGCTACCAACCCAGAGTCTAGCTTGCTGGTTGTGGGAGTGATCATCCTATGTTTGTACCTCATTGTATAAGGTAGTTGTTCTACCTTTATATTCTTAGGCTTGACTTGTTTGAAACTCTCAGCTGTGTGACCCTCCATTTCTGAAGTTCCTGCAGAGGCTCCTGACATTGATTAGATCTTGCATAGACAACTCAAGATTAGATCCACAAAGAGTATGAATCAATATTAGAGAACACACCTTCCTTACTACTATGTACTCATTCATGTAGCATCTTCATACTTAGCAAAAACATATACTCACCAGAGGCGGGATCGAGAATGGAAAAATCACTAGAAGACCTTTAAGTACTATTGGTATCGAGACCGAGATGGTGATTGCAATGGTGTTCCAAAAAGTCTATACACTAGAATTGGGATAACGATGGATACCAGAACTAGGATCGAAATCGGGATATGAACAAACCCTAATAGCGATATCAAGAATGGAGTTGAAATAGTCATTAGGATCATAACCAGAATGTAAACCAAAGTTGTTAGATAAAGAAGTTCCATATCCCCAACTCATTCCACTTCTGCATCCGCCAAGGTAAAAACTGTTGGGATAGTCCATAATTCATCGGACCTGGGATTAGAAACAGATTCGACACATGTTTCTTTCGAGATCCACAGACATAATAATCCTTGGACCCAACTCTGGTCTCGACCATACATGACATGACCATTTATAAAATAAATCTTAAGTACCTGAAAGGAATCTTAAACCCTAATAAGCCGAAAGGCTTAAAGAAATAGTAACTAAGCCATCCCTCATATGAACAAGGGGAAACCAATATCTAGGGCAAAACCTCAAATTAGTACGAATGTGGAAAACCCTAGTCTATACAAAACTTGTCAACTTAGGAAATAGGGAATCCATTAACCCTACTCAAATTGAATGAGTTGACATGCAAAAGGACATGAAATCTTAAAACTGCATTGAAGACCACAAGGAAACGATGAAACAAATTGAAAGTGACACCCTTAAACCTAGGGCACAATGGTACGGGCACGAGAAAATGCGAAAAATGACTGTTAAGAATAAAAATGAACAAGAAAAGACAACACAATGCAAAAATAAAGTAAAGAATCAAATGCAAACAAAAACAAAAACAAAGCACAACAATCAGGGATTCAAAAAGAAAAACTCACGAACCCCATGAAGAACAACAAACCAAAAATAACTAAACAAAAGTAAAAAAAGGAAACAAAGGAGAAAAGAAACCCTACCTCGAAACACAATCCAAAAATTTGGCCCTTGATGTGAATCCACGTGCAAATTTATGATCTTTAACAAAATTGTGCCTCTCTATTCTATCTCAGCTTTGGTTCGCTATCACTGCTCAAAATGATAATAATAAATAGAAAATTAACCTTAATTAAGGTTAAAAATCAATTCTATGCATGTGAAAGGTCCATAATAAATGCCATTAATGCAGTAGGCCAGATACAATATCACAGCGAGAACAGGAAAAAATCCATCGCGCAACTAAAGTAAAGTGCAGAAAACAAAAAAAAGAAATGCGGGAGTGGAAGAGGAAGCAAAGTGAAATCCGATCAATGAACTTTTACAAAGTTCCAAGTTTGGTTCCGAATCCAGATCCTGTTCTGACGCCAACGAAGAAAAGAAAGAAAAAAATAAAAAGAAGATACCGAGACCGAAGTGAGATTGATAGCATTGATCCCAAGTGAAAACAAAGAAACAACAAGGATGGAGGCGAAGGTGAGATGTAAACTAAATTTGGAACTTTGTCCAAGGTCTACATTTAAGGTTCTTTCTCTCATGTCTACATAAGTTGTGGGCTTGTGCGTTGCGATGCTTTATGAGCTTCAAAACTTAGTCTATGACTTATGGATACATTGTTAGAAGGAGCACATGACATCGACACTTAGGAATGGACTTTATGAGGATCACTTCGGCTCTTGTCTCCCAAGAGATGGTATCAGTGGAGGAGATGAGCTTATTTGATGAAAACAATCATGCCCCTACTCCTCATACTTCCCCTTTTCCTTCACCTCTAGATGAGAATGAAGTTGCCCCTATTCCCATGAAGTATCTTATGGCTCTAGATAGGAGGATTTTAGATATTACAAATTATTTAGGGAGAGATCAAAGCATGGTTAGGCCTGCTAGGGTTGTTAATGAGATCATATACATGCTAGATAAGGATTAGATGGGCATAGAGTTTCTCCATGGCCTTAGTGATTTAGTGGAATTATATGTTACCTCTTACAATCCTAGATCAATTATTACTCAAGGTCATGAGCACAACACTTATGAAAGAAATATTAGTGTCTAGATGTTCATGACATCAATATACATGGCTAAAATTGTCCCCTCTGATAAATTATCTACTCTTGATCCACTTGCTACTATCAAAGAAAGTAGGTTACCTCTAGGATTTGAGTTTATTCCTCCTAGGGGCAACTATTTCTTTGGCAGTAGGATCTCTAGTGGAATGGGGGTTGGTGGTTCGGGCATGTGTGGTGGCCTTGGTGGGGGCTCCAATGGTGGCTTTGGTGGTGGTCACAATGGTGGCTTTGGTGGTAGCTCTGGTGGTGGCCACATTGGGGGAATTGGTGGTGGTTCTAGTAGTGGTCATAGTAATGCCTCTAGAGGTGGTTCTAGTGGTCTTGGTGGAGGTTCTATTGGTCCTTTGTCATCTTCTGACCATTTTTGAATGCTTTTCTATAGAATATGGGACAAATGCATAACCAACTAGCAAACCTGTTCTAGGTCTCTGCCCAACCCATATTTCAACCCTTCTTCTGACATAGCCCATTTTTAGTAAAAATTTTGAACACTCCCTTCCCTCAAGGGATGAAAATTCATAAGTTCAAGAAATACGATGGTAAAGGAGTCCCTCAAACATACACGCCTTCTTTCAATGTGATACGTACAAAATTATTTCACCACAATGCTCCGATGGCCAAACTCTTCATTCAATCTCTCAAAGACACAACAACTAGAATGGTACTATTCTTTACTTAAAAATTCTATATTCTCATTCAATCAACTGGGTAATCGATTTCTCTAGCAGTTATAGGCTAACATTGGGCCAAAGATGATGTTCTTGGATCTCATTTGATGCAAGAAAGGAAAGCATGAGAAGATCACTAATTTCATTGCTCGATACCAAGTTCTCTATTCAAAATCCTCTTGCCTATTGCTCAACTCAGATGTACAAAAGGTGTCCATAGGCAACCTGCAACGATCTTTACAAGATAATTTTTCCTTAATGAAGTATCATTCTTTCACATATCTATGTGTGATGTTGCAAGAGTATTAGCAGATGGTTGCTCAGTTTGGGGGATCTTACTCATGCTCCCATCTCGAAGGAAGATCTATAGTATCGATTTCAATAAAAGGAAAATCTATTGAAAATGTAGTCATCAGATCTAATGACAGAGTCCTCAAGTGAAATAGATAGTTTACTAAATTATTTGAATCTTATTCTTCCATTCTACAAAATCTATTGAAGGATAATATTATAGTATTGAAATATCTTCGACCTCTTAGAGATCCTTATCTTAAATAGTATGATGGGAATACATTCTTCCAATACCATCGTGTCCATGGGTATGATACTGAATGTTGTATGTGTCTATGTCATGAGATACAAGATCACATCAATGACGGTACCATTCACCTTGATGGTAAAAAGAAGAATGCAAACAAGTATGTGGCTAAGGAAAATAGTGAATTGTAGATCTACACAAACCCATTTTTATCACATTCTACAACTTTGATTGTTGAACCTTTCATTCTTGGTATCGATGAATTCCCCTCTACGTACGTAAATATGGTCCCATTAAATCCTAATCCTCCCCTTCAACCTATGAATAGTTCACCAGATGTAAATTTTACATCACAAGATCTACCCATGAATAACAAAGCTTCTCCTCTATATATTCCTGCTTGCATCAATGGAAACATTATGAAAAAAGTCCTTGTGTATCTCACAAGTTGAGTGAATTTTATTATATAAGAGACTCTTTTTCTGAATTATTTATTGAGGGAGGAGCATGAAAAGGAAAAAACTATTATACGCACTCATGATGGCCTCCCTCTCACTCTGTAAGGATCTCTAACTCTTTCTATCCTAGTAGGATCTAGGGCTGTGGATACTACTTCTGATGTCATCCCAGAATCTGATTTGTTCAGGGTGAAGCTAGGCATCACTTGGCTAGCTTCCATGAATGGGATCACTTCTATAATTCATAAATTTCTAAAATTTTCTCATGAAGATGTCATACATGACACTAGGTATCAACCATTGGTATCCTATGGGGGTTATTCTTTGGATCATTTTTGGCCCACCTCGGTTGGTCCTCTTCCTCCTAGAATGGACCTAATTTATCATAATTATGTTAAGTATAATATTAGGGGCAACGTGTAGTTGAAAATGACTCACTGTGTAGTGCAATAAGGTAAACCCACAAAATTGGTTTACAATTCCAGTGAGGAAAGAAAAATGACCCCATGCGAAAAATATTGGTTTTTGGGGGTTCAAACGAACTTTTGGTTCGAGTGAACCCAAATGGGGTTTGATAAAACCTCCCTTTGAGCGAACACATTTAATGTCGGGTCCCACATTTTCTAGAAAAATAAGCATAAGAAAATGCTTGTGGAAAGGGGTTCTAATAAACCTTGGTTCGAGCAAATCCCTAGGGGTTCGCTAGAACTCCCCTTTTCCCCCATTCTCCCCCTCTAGCACCAAAAAAATCCATAATTTTTCCCATCGAAACTCAGGTTGAGGATGAAAATGGAGGATACTTCACATACCCAACTAGATGATGGTAGTCCTCAAAACAAGCTATCCAACAAATATATTTTTAATATTTTTTGGTTTTATTATGTATTTTATTTTTTAGTTTGATTAAACATAGGTTTTTCACCAAAAATCAAGCTCTCTATTTTGCACATGTGGAAAAATATCAGATTATCAAAATAAAATTATAAAAAATATGTGTGAACTAGGTATTGATGTGCTTGATCTAGTAAAAAATAATAATTTCGATACATACAATAAAAGTTATGTTGTATACAATCCACCTATGTTTAAATTGTAATTGGTTTGACTTTGAAACTTGATTAAGGAAAAAATATTCAATAAAACACTATGAAACCAAATGAAAGGGCTAGATATTGTAGTTATAAATCTAAATTCGAGAAAAAATGAATTTTATCCTTGATGGAAATTTTTTATGTTGTATATGGTGAGCATCACTCCTTAAAAATGTTGTTTAACAAAAAAAAATAGTTTTTCAAAGGAGATGGAAAAAGAAGTGTAATCTAATTCCAAAAATTTTGGAAAGCAAATATTTAGAATCTACAGAAAAAATGTCAGAAATTACTAGTTTGTATCATCTTCAAATTCCTCATGGTTTAGCCGCTATAGGTGCCTGAAAGTGAAGATTTAGTTAGAAAAAAAATTCAGTGTCTAGTTTGGCCAAAAATTGTAAACTAGTATTATGGGATCACCCAACAACAAGTTGCCTCTTCCTATCAAAAGAGGAAAGGGAATCCTAATCACACTCAGAGCTTTTGTTCTTCTTCATTTGTAGTTCCACTTTCCTCTACCTCTCGTCTAGCCTTGATACCTTTGACTTCCGCCCCTATGCGTCTCCTAGGGATTTTGATGGTGTCCACTTGGTGAAAGAAAAAGTGTTAAGTATTCAACCTTCTTGTATTATATTGTAAGGGGAAGGGTCTTCATGGAGACACTCCTACATATTGGTCTTTGTGGTCTCCTACTGTCCCTACCCCTAAGGCAGCGAATGGGAGGAGGCCTACCATTGAGGCACTTGAATCTTCTACCCCCTCTATTGTTGCAACTACTTTTCCATCTCTTCCTCCTATTTCCATCTAAGAGTCACTCCCTTTGTTGGAAATGATTGTGATGGATACTCTCATGGCTAAAAAAGAGTCCTTTTTCCCTTCTTAGGTTGCAGCCTCTAGTTCTCAAACCTGTAGAAATCACCTTGAATATGAGCGTAAGTTCTAGAGGAAGGATCTAATCGTTGAGTAGGATGCTCTAGAGAAGAATGAAGGGGACCCAATAAATCTCGCTATGGAATCCTTTGACATGTCCTCCCCTTTCACCCCTTCTGCTTCAGTTCTCTTTGCCTCAATCTTGCTTCCATCTCCCCCTACAAGTGTGAATGATCATCACATCAAGAGGGTGCAAGTATTCATTGCTCCTTCGATTGAGCCTCCTATTCTGATGCCACTTTCAAATATATTTCCATTTTCAAAACCTTTGGACATGCCAAACACCTCAGTGGGTGTTTGTTGTGGTTTTCTCCTCTTCATCCTTTCCCTCTGCTTCATCTATGGGAATCTCGCATCCTCTAAGGAAGCAAAATTTGGAGGATGACCTTGCTTCCAACGGGGGTCAGAAGAAGGTTCACCTTCTTTGAAGGTTAGCTCTGCATTGGATTACACCATCCTAGTGATGGAGGCAGCCCCAATGTCCCTAAAGTTTTTCACTACTCGTGAGTCTTTCAATGAGGCTAGCACTCGATCTTGGGTGCCTCCATTTTCTACTGAGTTGATGCATGGAACTCCTGTAAAGTGAATGTTCAACTCTATAGATTATTTCCTAGCTCTATCAGAAATTTTTGCAAGATCGTTGATGTTCACCTCACAAGAACTGAGTGAAGAAGACCTCAAGGGGTCCTCTTCCTTGGCTCTTATTGTAGGAGAGTCAAAGGGTAACCCCCTTGATATCTCACCCTTGTAGACTCATCCACTCTCCCTTTATGATGATCTAGATTGGGAGAACGATAAACTATTGGTTGATGAGGACTAAAGGGCACCCTTTCTTTATCTGTAGATTAGAATGTATGTGTATTGTGTTCCCCCCATGCTTGTTTTATGTGTTTCTGGAGGACCCTTGTCACCCTCGTAGGTTATAGGATACATGAGTGTTTTTGTGTTGTAAAAATTATTCTATTTTTCACATCATTCTTCTCTTTGTTGTGCATTTATTTTCAAAAAATTAGGGACAATACAAAGTGTTGGGGGAATTTAGGCCTCCATTCCATGTTGACCCAATTTTTTTTTTCATTTTTTTTCATGTGACTTTCCTCACATGGTTTGATATAGTAGGGGGTTGATGACAATTCATTTATATATTATTATACTTATCTATCTATATTTATAAGTAGCTATGACCCTAAAATAATATATCCCCCTGTTTCTTATCCATTATGTCATGTTTTGTACTTTCTTTTATCTTTCTCTCTTATTTTCTTTCTTTGTGATGTCATGGTACTTATGTGTTGTCCCTCATGTGTATGACAATATTACCATGGTTACATCTCATCATATTCTATAGGAGACAACATAACCTTCATTCTTTCTTTTCTCTCCTTAGGATGCCACGTGTCTTGTGTTCAACATGCACCATCCTAAGGAGGGCTATCTTAATGCTTTGATTTTTAGAAGGTGTATTTGGTGGCCAATAAATCCCTCATTGAAAATCTCATATTTTTCAAAAATTGCATTCATCAATATGGATCCCTAGATGGATTTTTCTTTCATAATGGATTTGTAAGATAGAATCTATACTTTCCCTTGCAAGAGATCACTCTTTATTTCAAATTACTTCATGAAATGATCTTTTAGAAGGATTCCTTGATGCTAGAATCATTGGCAAAAAATTCATCTCTTTTCAAAAATGTTATCACTTTCAAATAGAGCTTCCCTTGAGTGGACCCCCTTTTTTTTAAAGGTTCCCAAGGGACCCCTTTGAAAGCTCTTTATTTAATTTTTTAATGTATGTGTGACTGTCTTCCTATATTTTTGTGTGGTTTTTTGTTATGTAACATGTTTTGTCTGCATATTAACATGTTGCTTTGCAGGTGTGCATGCAAAGATATTTTTTAATCAACCTTGTAGGATCAAGTACTTGTAAGGCCCCATTAGACTTTGCAGAGCCTCTTACATCTGGCTTCCTTCAGGACTGAGTACCTAGAGTCACCTCCTTTGCAAGTCTGAGGAAATTTTAAGCACTTACATCTCATGAGATCTCTTTGTTCAACTCTATAGGACCGAGCACTTGCAAAGTTTCTTTGTTCACCTTTCATAGTTTTGTGGATCTATGGTGCATGTTTGTCCAAATCTCCTAGGGTATAAGGAACTATGGATCCATATCCTCTTCCTACACTTTTGGGTGGGCCAGATTATGGTCTACTTGCTTGATGGGTCAGGTATACTTTATTTGAACTCTTCCGATCTACTTTACCTCACATCTAGTAGAACATATGCTTATTAAAGTGGGGGAATAATGTAATGGAGTGAATTTACACCCCTCTTAGAAAAATTAAAATTGATGATGATTTTCCACCTCATCCATTCGCTTTCCCCCACTTTGCAGTTATCTATAGTCTTGATGGGGGAATTTTTATCAAGGACACTAACACGACTTGTGGATGTCTATGAAGCATGTTTCATTCTTGATAGGACTCTTGCCTCTGGAATGTATAGAGGCATTATAGTTCTCCATTAGTGATGAAGCATAATTCCCTTTCACCCTTAACTGACCTCAAATGGCTCTTTTGGGCTTCTATTTATCCTAAAAAGACTCTCTCACATTCATTTGATCTTCTTCACAATTCTACACATTCGTCAATCACACTTGCTTCTACATGTGCACTTCATTTTCATAACATTCTCCATTATTGTCGCTCCAAGGTGACAATCTGCTGGTTTTTCTCCTCATGTTGTTGTGACAATGGTGAAACTCATAAGATTTGGAGCTTGTATCTCCCTATCACTCATAAGTTTGGGAGCTCACATCTCCCTTCACATACTTGAGAGAATATTGTTTGGGAGGTGATATCCATTTCATTTAGCATTGTCATTATATTTACATAGCATATCATCATTACCTTTGCTTGGTAGTAATTGATTTCAATATGTTCGTTATCATACTTTCTCTTATGTGGAGGTGGGAACACCAAAATTGGGGTTTGACTATGGAAAGTGCCAAAACAACCCCAACACTTTTCCCCATTCTTCTATGTATAGGTTTCATGTTCGTGTGGAGCTTGTAGGAGGCTAGAAAAATTGTAAGTTTGATTCTCAGGTCACCTTCATTCTCATCAACTTCTATCTTCTCAGTTAAAGTATTCTTCTAATCATTTTAGCTATTTAGTTATTTGTAGATTTTTGTCATTATATAAAACTCTATTTATTAAGTAGTTAGTGATTTTTTTAATAGTATTTATTTTCCTTTATACTTTCTATCCATATAGATACCAGTGGCTAGCCAAGATGCCAACTCACTGCACTATCATTAATCTTTTTCACTAGAGTCCTCTGGTAGAGAACTTCCTAGGTTACAATCTTGACTTAGGAATTCACTCACTCGATTATTTAAACCTCTTGGGTTCACAAAAGGATAGTAAAAGATCAATTTACCTTCCTTTTCAACCTCTTAAAAATTTAAGCTCACCTTAAACAATCCTTAGAGTGATGTAGATAAGGGCAACTGACTATTCTAGACCCTCTCGTGACCTAGCCCCTAGTCCTTAGCAGTCGGCCCCCTCCTCTACATTACCAGATTTATAAATTTGAATCCCTTAGAGGACCTTGAGAGCCAAAATGATAGATAGATAAAACTTCAAACATCCTAGAATAGAAAATATTAAAAAGCAAGTGGAGCAATGTGTCATTATGTGGGAAGTGAGCGAAAAAATTAAAAAAATTCTCATTTTTGTGCCTAGTGGGACCTATGTTGCATGTAGGCATCAAGTGTTGGTGGTATCATTTAATTGGTATTCTATCATTCAAAGGTAATAATTACATTTGAAGGATGCACTAGTGCCCTTTTTATGTGTAGGAATTCTTCACGTGTGATAGCATGCAAGGGATGCTTGAGTGTCCCTTAAGAACTAGCATATTTTTTTGTTTTGAGAAATATGATTAAATTTTATATAGTGTTCAATCTATAAAAAGTTATGTATATGTTTGTAGGATGATTGGCCATGTAAAATAACACATGATGGGGTTTTATTTCATTGTTGTGGATTTTCCTAGGATCTCTATCCTAGTGATATATCTAGCCACTATGTTGAGTGGGTGTTTATTAGGTGCTCAATATTCTAAAGGTGTAATTCCATGATTGTATCTCATGAATCTCATGGAGATATAAGATGCGAACATTTCATTATTTCTTCTCTCTACTAGAGATATTAAGTTCTGTTAGAAATATTAAAATGAATCTAGAGGATGTATACAAAATCTTGAGATTTCTTATCAATGGTTTCTATATGTTAATAATTAATTATTGATTATCACCTTATGGGCATGTGGGGTAGACATACACATGGTCATTCAAAATAGAGTCAAGGACACTATGGGTAATATCTATATGAGGTGATTGGAGTAGGGATTTATCCCAATCTCACTAGTTTGATAGGTTTTAACCATTATTGAAACCATATGAATTACATAGGATCGGTGAGACACACACATGGTGGCCTCATTTATACCACTAGAGCGATGTAAGAGATTAAGATAATATTTACATGTTAGAAAATTATGCTCACCCATCTATACCAAAACCTAGGCTACTACATATAGCATAAGGGCCACAACCTTATTACGTGTACAATCTTATAGGTGAGGGAATTTAAGAAAATTATCTACACATGCCCAACCAATTATCCAATAATGATTGTATGATATGTGTCTCAAGAAAATGGATATTCCTTGAGGAGATGGTGGGTATGGATTTAACCTTCTAGTTGAAAAATTTAAACAAGCTACCCAACATAGATGTAGTGTGGATGAATTATAGTAAAACTAAAATTATAATGTGGGAATATTATCAATATGGAACACACCCTTTATAGAGTAGTGTGTTGAATCTCCTTCCAACTAAAAAATGGATATAGTCCTAGGTTGTGGGTGACCTAAAAATGAAACTTGGAACCTTGTCAGAGGTTCCCATAGTCTTGAGAACCATGGGAAAATTTAATGCTTCTCTTTCCTTTATATTTTTCCATAGCCTTGGATATTTCTTCCTCATGTTGGGGATTTCAATTTGAACCAAGAACTATAGGAGGTTCTAATGGTTCTAGGAACCATGAGATATCTTGACCCCTTTTATCATGTTCTTTCTTTTTGGTATTCATGCTCATTCTTTATCGGAGGTCCCCATGAACTAGGAACCTTGTCCTATGTTACCATGGTTTTGGGAACTAGTGGAACCTATTGTCACATAAAATTGCACCATTTTGAACATGGATTTATATGTTCTAATGAAACCATGGAAACACACTCAAGGTGTGAGATCTTGCACATTTGAGGTTGAATCTCCGAATAAGGATGACTTCCTCTTTCGATCCAAGTGCAATATGTTGGTCCAACCCAATACATGAAATCCTACCACTACCCTACTCTATCAAATCACAAGGGAAAATGGTTAGAAGGAATGCATCAAAGGGAAAGGGGAGGTGGTACACCAAGATAGAAAATGCATTTCTTCTTGCCTCAAAAAAACACAATACATCAATAAACCAACTAAAAAACATACTTAGATATGAAGGTAATGTAAAATTTACTCAAGAATGAAAGAGATAATTATGATAATAGATGAAATTCATTAACATGATACTTAAATTTAATATTTAAAATTATATAAGGCAAAAATGTATGTCTGCCAAAGAAAAACCTTAGAGGAGATATGCCAAAGAAAAATCTTAGAGGAGATAGATCAAGCATAACTTGGATGATTAAAAACCAAACCATAACCCAACTAGGATTACAAGATCTTATCAAGTAATATTGAGGAGATATGTCCATGAAATCCATGGCCCAACAACCCTAGTTTCCATATCACTTCAATGAAGGTTGTCCAAAAGTACATCCAAAATACTTCATGAAATCAATGATTTAGGCATAAGATCCATTAGAAGAGACAAACACCAGTAATAAATGAGCATGGGTTCCCCTAAAATCTACTTGAAAAAGTCAAAGAATGCATTAAATTTTTTCCTTGAAGCCTTAAAGTTAAAATAAGTAGTTGAAATGGTGGTTTGAGTATTAATGGTGCCATCTAGAAAACATGTTAAATCTGAAGAATTATTGAGCCTTTGGGCTCGAAAGAATCCCTTGGTTATGAATTAAATTATCCAGAGCTATGAAAATGAATCTTCGTCGAGGGTCATTGGGCTTGCTGCATACCTCATGTTTCATCATTATCATGTTGTCAAGGATCGAGCTTCAGACATTCAACATACTGCTTGTAGAAGAAAGTAGGGAAGACGACATAAAACATGAGGTTTGAAAGGTGGCATTTGTTCGGAATTAGAGGTTGGAAAGAATGTATACATCCTTTTTAAGAAATAAAAGGAGAAATAGGGACTCTCGAAAGATTTTATTTAGCCAAATACTTCAAAGGTTTCATCAAAAATTGGGGGTGAAAGAGGATACCTACCTCTTATCATAAAGAGAAGGCATTAGTATGTAGCCCAATGCTTGACTTCTAAATTTTTTATACTTAGCCAAATTTTGAAGGAATCCATCAAGGGTCAAGGGAAGGAAAGTGGAAACCAAAGGCCTGGGTCAGTGTAGGATTATGGGTGTCCAAACTAGGCCCTTAAGTGGCAATGAAAGTTTAGAAAAATAGGGTTAGGAAACTTGACATAAAAATTTGAATTAGTTACTAACATAATTTGAAAATATGTAAGAACAAAATTTGTAGGAAATTGAATGTAGCTTCTAATATACTAGTCCTTTTTAGGAAAAAAAAGTAAATCTATTTGGTGAAAATTTTAAATTTCAATACAGTAGTACTAAATTTTTAGGAAAAAATAAAAAGGTGTATGTTTGACCAACCTAAGTACAAGAAAAAAGTTTTTTTTTTTTAAACTTCCAATATAAGTAGAGGACACATGCCCGGATGTGCCAAAAGTTTTTTGTATTTTTTTGCAAGTAAATAATTAATTATGAATTTTTTATTTGAATGTTTTAAAAATATTAAAACTTGTTTGTCTGACCACCATGACCTATTAATTCATTTTTTTGATAACTATACAATTCTATGATTATGATAATAAATTATGAGGCTAAGATGACTTAGCTCTATGATCATTTTGATAAAGGTGTTGGATATTCTAGATATTCAATTTAGGAAAATGCCACCTCTTTGTTTAATATCAATATCTTATTATCTATCCAATCTTTATTATGTTTAAGGACATATTTTCTAATAGGTATATAATCATGACTATGAACTCTATATTTTCTAACAAACTCAACCCACTAAAATATGGACATAAAATAGTTGTGATTTTCTAGTTCATATATGACAAGGATAAGTACTAGACCATTTGTCAAACCATGCATAAATATTGATTTAAAAATTGGATAAATAATCAAATATTGCAAGCAAGACTTGAGATGAATATTGTTTTATTTATTTAAGAGCCAATATTCATTTCTCCTTTAATAATATAAAATAAGAGAGATGGGTGTAATAAGATATGATGTATGGATTTTCTAAATGAATGCAAGTAAATTCATTTAAATACTATCACATGACATCGACCTTTGTAAAAATTTGTTCAGTCAACTTTGGGTGGGAAAGTTGTGATTTGGAAAAAGAGATCCTAGACCTAGTGAATAGATTACTTGGATCAATATTTCTTCACATCAACATTAGAATCCATATTGACAAGATAAAAGGATTGGATAGGAACCAAAAAAGGAGAGCCAATATACCTGGGACATGGTTCTTTTGTTTCATTAAAATTGATTGGATCTAATGTGAATTAGCTGATGTAAAATTTAAGAATCTTATTTAATCTAAAAATACATTTTTTTTACATAGATGAAATTAAAACTTCACAAAATGAAGACAAATGTTAGAGGGGAAAATACTTGTGCACCTATCTTGCAAATTTGAGGCCAATTTAGGAAGTAAAGGCTAGTAGTGCCCTTGACTAAGAAGTGTGAATCTGGATCTACAACTTTCTAGCATGAAAAATATAGGTATATGTTGGAACACAAAAATATATTGAGAGATGGGGGAGTGAATCAGTAGATTTTAACTCATTAACCTATAGAGAAGATAGACTCTTTAAAAAATTAGTGTTTAAATGAAATATAAAATACTAAAATTTAAACAAGAACACAAACTAACACACCATAACACAAGATGTACATGGAAAACCCAATATGGAAAAAAACCACAATGAGAAAATGTTGCTAGGAGCTACTATCCCAATCCAGCCTCACAAGAAAACCTTTTGTTACAATTTTTAAGGGAAACAACCCTAGGGGGACTCCAATCCCCTAAACTGAGCACCAACGGGTATGTGCAAGATCATCATGGAAAAAACAAGCCCTTAAGTCAGGACAATTGACGTAAAATTTTGAATAAGTTATCTATATTAATTCAAAAATATGTAAGAATAAAATATGTAGAAAATTGAATATAGTTTCTAAACTACTTTTTTAATTTAAAAAAAATCTATTTGGTGAAAATTTGAAATTTCAATGCAGTAGTACTTAAATTTCAAGGAAAGAATAAGAAGTAGGTTTCTGTTTGACCACCCTAACCACAATAAAATGATAATATTTTTTTATAAGATTTTAGATATAAGTAGAGGACTCTTGTCCCGATGTGATACATGTTTTTTTGTAATTTTTTTCCAAGTAAATAATTTATTATGATTTTTTATTACAAATTTTAAAAAATATAAAAACTCGTATGTTTGACCACCTTAACTTGGTCAAAAATTCATGAAATTCATTTTTTTAATCATATAGTAAGCAAAACATAGAATGTGATGCATCTTTTGGATTAAAAAAATATGATAATGCTTGAAAGTTATAGATTTTTTTCAATCAACCTATCAATCAAGAACTTTAGTCATAATTCAAATAGAAAATGAATAATAATTATTTATTAAATTAAAAATAAAGCATACTTTATATTGTTGGAAAGTTGATAATATCCTATAAAAACCCTTTTTGTTTCATCAATTTTAGGTAAAAAAAATCATCATCTACATGGTCTATCATATCACTTACATATCACCACTTTTTGGCCCATCACGATCTTGCACATACCCCAACTCAATTTATGATGGCACCAACCTATCAAATCTATAATATCAAGAATTGTCACATTTTTTCCCTAAGGAACTCAAATAAATGTTACAACTTACTCTACAATTGTTCAACTATATGTTGTTGCTTCATCAAATCACTTCTTTGCTCTGCACCCCACTGGTTCAGCTCTGTTCTTCTCCTTCTTCTTTAGTGTATTATTGGTCTACCTCAATGCACCATCATACCTCTTTGACAACTCTCCTTTTCTTTTTAGTGTATTATTTTTTCACCTCAAGAGCTTAAAATACTTTCTGCACTATACACACTCTTCTTTTCTACTCTCCTTCACATAGTTACACTAATTACAACCATATTCTCATCATATGTTTTGTGTAGTTACTAACCGATGATGATTGCCTCAGGATTATCCACCATAATCTTTTTTTTTTAAATAAAAAAATAAAAAGAGGTAAAAAATTTATTAATCATTAACAAAGAGAATTACAAAGAAATCAATGGCCCAAGGCCCCAAATAATAGCTAAGACAATAAGGAAAAACCAAAAACCACATCATCCCTCACCAAAACCATCCACATCCTCTACAAGAATCCTCTCTAGTTCTTGATAGAGTCCATTGGATCCTTGCCCCCATCCAACCATCCATATGATCAGACAACCACTTAGCCAAACAATCAACACCCTATTCCACTCCCTTGGAATGTGAATAAAATACACCATCTCCATCAAAGAGCTAATCTAAAAAACCTGTTGCACAACTAATGGCAGCTTCCAACTAACATTAGTCACCTTCCACTCACTTAGAAAATTAATCACAACCTATGAATTAGATTCATAGATAACCTTGTGCCACCCCAAGGCATAAGACCACTCAAAAGCATAGAGAATCAACAAACCTTCCATAAGATTGATAGTTTGCAATCCTTTATGAACAGAAAATAAAAAAACAACCAAGCCTAAAGACTCCCTACCAACTCCACCAATCCCTATAGGTCCAAGATTGTCTCTTGAGGAGCCATCTATATTAATCTTCAGAGTACTGGTTAGAGGGGGAAGCCATCTACCAACCTGTTGAACTTTCTTTTTCACACTCCTACTTCTTCTAGTACAAACAAGAAGCCGAAGACAATCCATGAATCTCCAATATATCCACAATATTAGCATCCCCTTTCTCCATACGAAACAATATTTCACGTTTAAATTCCACCATCTCTTGAATCATACCCATAATTCTTTGCCAAACCTACATAACCAAAATATTTTCTCCATGAAATATTCTACAATTCTGTTCCAACTAAATATGCCAAAGTAAGAAAGTTGGCCCAACATACCACACATCTTGCAAGAAGGAGTTCATGGAAGGAGGGCTTCCCAAACTACTCCAAAATTCCACTAGGGATGAAGCATGAACACAGGGGATTTTCCAAACACCCCACCAAAAATACCAAACCTGCACAAAGAGAAGGGACAACAGAAGAACAAATGAGAAGAGTCCTCCTCACCATACCCACACAAAACAAAGATAGAAGGGCCCTGAAATCTCATCTTCCAAATATTATCCCAATTCGAACACCTATTCCATGCCAAAGTCCAAACAAAGCAATTACACTTTAGCCAAGAGAACTTGTTCCAAACTCTTTTCTAGCAGGGAACATCCACCCCATCCAACCTATGAGACAACAAAAATTGGTAGCCATTAGCAACAAAGGAAACACCCTTGGGATTAGGAGACCAAGTGATAGAATCCCCATCCAACAGGAAGCTACAATGTCTACAAGAGAGGATATTATGAAGCTCAACATAATCCTCCTCTATACCAAGTACAAGCCAATCCTCAAGAGTCTTTCATCCCACTACTTCTAGCTGACCACGAGAGGAGAAAAACTTAAAATCACTCACCTTTGACCACCCAGCCTCAAGGAAGCATTGGCATAGAGTCACCAAATTAGGATACTAAAAAAAAATGGGAGGAAAGTCATCCCACGAATCAAACCAAAAGTGAGCCTCTATTCCCCTTTTGCAATCCAGAATAATCTATCATTTATGAGGGTAACCCCTTTCTTGAGCATACTCCATATCATTAAACCTTTCCCCTCCATGGAATAACAAGGAATATCCATCCACGACATTCCCGAAAAATACTTATGAGATTAGATTCTAGCCCATATTTGATTCGGTTCCACACACCACCTCCATTACAACTTAGTAGCCATTGCCAACCCAGACAAAGACGACTGCCTGAAGCCAAGACCACCAAACTACTTTGGGCTACACACAATATCCCATCTAACAAGGCACCATTTAGAGGACCCCAGGCTACCAGCCCATAAAAACTACCTTGCTGGAGAATCCAAATCCTTAACAAAACCCAATAGGGCCACCTGAAGCATACATCTATAAATAGGGAGAACCTGCACCACCGACTTGAGCAATTGAACTCATCCCACAAAAGACAACCATCTATAGGTCCAATGATTAACTTTCACATGAAATTTGTCTAGAATGTTTTGCCAAGAGTCCCTAGGAAGTCTACTAGCCGAGATTGGAATACCAAGATAAGTCAACGAGAAAGCCCCAATCTGAATTCTTAGGATACCAAAAATCCTCCTCTGAATAGGCCTTGACATATTGAAGAAAAAAATTGAAGAATTATATTCATTAATCAATTTACCTGAGGTAGCAAGGTACACATCCAAAGCCTTGCACAAATTTGAAGCTTCTCTAATTGTAGCCATAGTCATCAAAGCAGTGTTATCAAAAAATTACAAATGAGACTGTGGAGGTAGATCACCTCCCCACTCCACATTCCTTTTAACCAAATTCCTCAAACCTTCAACAAGAAGAACAAAGAGGTAAGGAGAGAGAGGGTCACCCTGGTGCAAACCTCGATATGCACCAAAAAGATCTGAATGCTCACCATTTATAAGAACAAAGAAAGAGGCTAAAGTAACACAACTCATAACCCATTGAATCCAATCCTCCCCAAATCCAAAAGAACCTAGGACCCTCCGAATGAAGGACCACCAAACTCTTGCATAAGCCTTAGCCATATTTAACTTGATGAACATCAAATTTTCTTTAGAGCTAGCCATAAAATGAATAGTTTTCGTTGCAATCACAATCCCATCCAGAATTTTTTGCCTCGCCAAAAAGCCACTCTACTCCTCTGAAATCAACTCTCTAAGACACTTTTTCAACCTATCAACAATCACCTTGGATATGATTTTATAAATAAAATTGCAAATATAAATAGGATGAAAATTACTTAACCTATTAGCGCCATCACACTTGGGGATGAGAGCAAGGAAGGTAGAATTCAAAGCCCATAACATTTGTTTGTTCCTCTGAGACTCTTGAACAATCGCTAATAAATCCATCTTGACAATTTCCTAGAATTCTTGAAAGAACTCAATTGGGAAACCATTAGGGCTGGGAGCTTTCCCCTTCTCCATATGGAACTATGTCCCCTCCAGCTCTTCTAGTGAAATATCACTCATTAAATTCTCATTCATCTCCCTAGAAACTAGGGACGAGATACAGGAAATAACTAAGTCTTCCTCTATGAACCCCCCCTGAGAATCCTCCCTAAATAAAGAAGTAAAGTACAACATTGCTTCACATAAGACTTCATGAAAGGAGGAAATATGCTCTCCCCTATTGTTCATGAAAATAGAATAGAGTTATCATGTCTCTTGGCTTTCATCGAATCGAAGAACAAAGCAATGTTTTTATCTCCTTCCTAAAGCCATTCAATCTAGGCCTTTTTCTTCCAATAAACTTCCTCATGTAGCTCACACTCCTCCAGTGCTTTCAAGGCCCTAGCCTCTTCCCAAAGAAGACCCTCTGTCAACGCATCCTCCCTGATTATCCTCGTAATACCATCCAGCTCAGTTTGAGCAACATCCTTAGCATGGAAAATATTTCCAAAACACAAGAGATTCCATCGTTTAAGCTGATATTTGACAAATTGAATAAATTTAGCTAAATTATACATTGTAGTACCATAATTTGGTCTACCATACCTCCACCAATCAGCCACACAGTCATATAGAGAGGGGTCACACAACCACATAAGCTGAAACTTCAAAGAAGGAGACTGAGGTACACAAGAATAAATAATAGTTAGCTTAATAGGCCAGTGATTTGAATCTCTCCAATCCAAAATTTCATAGCTAGAGGTCCACAAACCACCAACCCAGTAACAGGAAACCAAAAAATGATCAAGTCGCTTTGCAATGCACTTCTGCTCAACCCTCTGATTGTTCCAAGTAAACTAGCCATTACTGGGCTTAATGTCAACAAGACTTAAGGCTGATATATTATCACAAAAAATCAATGTAGATGGCTTCAATCTCGTAATACCACCTCACTTCTCAACCAACTTAGAAATAACATTGAAATCTCCAACCATAATCCATGGATGGAAAGAATCCAAGCTTTAAATGAACTTGATATGGGATGAAAAAAATTGCTTGCCCTAAAGCTCAATAGGCACATAGATATTAGAGAAGAGTATAGACTCTCCAGTTTCAAGACAAGAAGAAATCATAGAAATGAAAGATTTAAAATACATCCACCAAAGACAATGGAACTTCCTAGGATTCCATAAATAGGACACACCTCCTATAGAACCATGGGCTCTAATGCACTTGCACTCTCCACTCCCCCACACCTTCAACATCAAACAAAAACATAGCCTCAACTGATTACTTAGTCTCTTGTAGAAAAATAACATCAGGAGATTGACTTCTAACCAAATCATGAACAAATTTTTGATGGGGACCACTGTTCAAGCCCCTTACATTCCAAGATAAAACAATCATTTTAAGGGGCTTGAAAAATGAGAATCTAGAGTCTTCATTGACCATGAATTCACCAATTTTTTCGTTGTTAAATTAATATTTTCCAAATCTTTCTTCCTACCAAGCCTGGAAGATTTATCCCCCACACCTTTTTTGGATCCTTTTGAAGAAGGCCCAACTGATGGGAAGACTTCCTATTCTTACCCACTTCAATATCTACCTTGCCCAAAAGAGAAGAACCAGCCCCACCATCTTTCCTCACTTCAACTGGAGGAACCGACTCCACTTGGACCTCCATTTGAAGATAAATGTCCATTTACAAAGCTCCAACATCTTGCAAGTCCTGAGCAACCTCAGAAATAAAACCCTCTTGTCCTATACCCAAAACCCCTTGATCTAGATTCAAAAAGCTCATATTTACCTCTTGCTGAGAAAGATCATGAAGAACCTCAAATATGCTAAAAGTGTCTTTGTCTTGCCTCTCCTTCAAGGTCCTCTTTTGACCACAGTTCTTGTTATGAGCCTTGATTGGGGAAAAACTATTGACACCAAACTTGAATTCAAGAATGGGATATATCCTTCCCCTTATCAACCCTAGGGGGGTTGCGAGGACGTTGAGAAGAATGAGCATCCACCGACCTAGACTTTGGGAATCTTCTCTATAAATTTCCATATTCATGACGAAGATGATAATGAAATGGGAGAGTCTCATAATCTAGCTACTGCACCCAAGAATAAGGACCCACACTCATATCCACAAAATTTGGCAATGGCTTACTTAAATCAATTTCAACACATATAAGAGTGAAAATAATCACCCTTTTAGCCCGAGTCTACTATGATTAACCAGCTGATTTTCCTAGCATCAAAATGACCAATTGTAGAACATCATCACACCAAAATTTTGCAATAAATTAAGGTAGTCGAACCCACACTAAGACTTGATTCAGAAGATCTTCTACAAGATTGAAGGCCACATGCAAAGGTTTAATAAACAACCCAATTTGATTATGAAACTAAGGCCCCCCTTCAAAGGCCCTATTATGATCTTTACTACATTTAAAAGTAACCATGAAATAATTATTCACCAAAAGTATAATCTCCATCTCTCCCTCTGGTGCCTAGGCCTGTTGGGCCCAGGATTTTAGAAATTGCAACGAGACTCTCATCCCCATAAACTTGCATAGTAGTGAATGTTGTGAGTAATAGCCAACTTCAACCTCTCCTTGCAACATTCAAGACAACCATTAATTTTTGTGATCCAAGAACCACTAGACAAACCTGAGCCCTCTAACCCCAAAGTTGGAAAAAATATTATTAGCAAACACCTTTGTATCATGTGAAGGAGATTTTTCTCCAATTACCAAGTGAAATTCCATCTTCGGGCTATCCCCCAAAGTCCACCCTCACAAAATTGAGACTAAACAAAACCCAAGGTGGGTATGTAAGCCCTCGAGCCACACAAAAAGGAAAAATACTAGTAGATATACCATTCACTCCACCCAACACCACCCCCAATCTGCACACACCATAGGTCCCATGAAATAATACTACTCACACCTCAATGGAGGGCACACCATGCACACAGGTCAAAAACCCTCACAACATGCCACCAACTATAGCCCCACACACATCAACTCCCCTCAACCCTCAGTAGGAAGCAAAATAAGGAAAAGAAACCTTAGCTTTGCTACCAAAAACAACCCTTATCATCCACAAGAATATTTTCATAGAAGAAAAATAACCACCCAACTCTCCCCTTAATGCATTCAAACCCCACACCATCACATAAAATAGCATGATAAATGGAACAAGCTAGGGCACAAATGCCCTAGCTCAGCTTGCAGAGCACTATTTTTCCATCACACCATTCTCCACCATAATCTAATCTTTTATTAGGGTTCTAGAATATCTTCTATACTTCCATTGAGCTGCACAATATTAATTTTTGGTGTAGAGAATTTTCCTCCATTCTCTCTTTGTCAAACCCTAGAATCAGATATGCATTTAATGCTTCCTTCTGATCATCCAATTTGATATTAGTACCAATCTTTGTAGACATTTGTGTCATTGATTTGTGCATAAAATCTCATTACATCTATCATTGATGTAGGTAGATCATTTAATTCTCACCTCCATTTTGATTCATAGGAAAAACCTTATTTACATGGACTTAGTCATTTGTAGTCTCTACTTTAAAATTTGTGCCATTGATCAACTATCTTCATGCCATGATCCTACATCCTTCATTCACCGTCACATCTTTAAAATATGACCATCAGATAAATGGTCTTTAAATCTCCATCATTGATTACATTTTCTTTGGAACCACAACCATTGTGTATCGCCATATCACTCAAGACATTCAGATTTGTTTCTACGATATGAAGAGACATAGAAATCACCATTCAATCACATACCTTTGAAACTACATCATCGATCATATAATGTGCTTCATTTTTATTCATGTGAGTTTGTTTCTTCATCGTCAATCATTGTTGGATCAACCACCATTCAATCTATTTCTTCCCCCACTATCCTGCTAGCATTGACAATGGGCCCACAAAATCTTAATGGGCTAGTAGGCTAATGCCATGTGTCCATATCTAATGTCATTCTCCACTATTGCATTATACTCGTCGCTCCTCATTGAAGACCATATATCCAAAATATACATAAGAGTGATGCACTAGCACCCATCGATGAAAAACTATTCTAAAACCTATACATGATATCACTTTCTACTAACACCCAAAGCTCATCGCCCAAATCATCCTTCACTTCAGAACAATGATGTGAAGCGATTAGGTGATATGATGCCACATGTCATAGGACCCAAAAATACATTGTACACCATCATTTAACATAGTATGATCAACACTTGTTTGATCATGACCATTCCCCGCTTCCCTGTGAGACTTAATCGAGACCCACCATAAACACAATGGGCTAGTGGGCACCATTTGATCAACTCAATTGAAGCCATTGATACATCTCCATTGCTCATCACTGAACTACAAGATGCCTTCAAGAATATTTATGTGATGCATGAATCCTTAGCAATAGTTGTTGGATCTTCTAACCATGAATGCCCATCGTCATATCGTCATATCTCCATAGAAACACATCAACTACATCAACTGGATGACTAGGTAATTGGGTTGGTCATTGAATGAGCTTAAAAATGTAAGTTATAGCTGATGCGATCGGTTACCATCTATGCACAATCAACATGAAAACATAAAAATATATTTGTAACAATGACTATAAACACTTAGGGCTTGACTAGAAAACCCTAATCTTGTTTGAGAGCACAAATAATTCAATTATGAGCACAACCTTCAACCTTTGGACCTGCAACAAACATTTATGAGAATAAAAAACCCATATTGAATCTAGAATTTAATTTTACTTTTGAACATCAAAAGAATTCACTGCAACACCAAGATAAAGTTGCATGACAACATTGCAACATTCTAAGCAACTTTTGCAACCTAAACATCATCTTCTAGAACTAGATTCTTAGCATACCATATCTATCTTTATACTTCAATGACAACATTTTGACATCAATTCCAACACACCCTTCATACAAGATCAGTTCCATATCACGCTCGACCCCCTTTTCACATCAATGGCAACAATATGCTAACAATATCCCCCTTTTTCATTAATGGAATAACTTAAATGCTCATGCCCATTAACTAGCTAATCTGATACCAATTGAATTATGTAACATTGAAGCTTTGTACCAATTGAACCATTTAAGAAATGAATTCATCATGCTCGCTCACTATGATCCTTTTTTGAGGATTTGTTCCTCTCCCCCTTTGACATCAATGGAAAAGGGTAGACTCCCCCTAACATTATACTCACCCTTTGACAAGAAATTCTAAAAAAAAGTGGGAATCTTGATTATGCAGCCATCAAGTCATTCAAAATTTGTAAAACCATTGTAACCTAATTTGATCTATCCTTTCCATTTCTAGGGATGAATGAAGTACAATTGATGCTCTCCCTAGACTCATGCTCTATTACTAGTATCTAGTGATATGATATAAGAGAAATTACTCCCAAATTCTACCTCATTTTTTCAAATTTCTCCTTGGGAAGAGGCTTGGTGAAAATGTCAGCTACTTGTTCTTTGGTTGGAACATACTCCATGGTGACCTCCTTGTCTACAACCTTCTCCCTAATGAAGTGATGTTTGATGGATATTTTCTTTTGTCTAGAGTGCATCATTTGATTCTTTGATATGTTTATGGAACTTGAATTATCACAAAGAATTGAGATGGGTTCTTCATACTCTACATTGATGTCCTTAAGTGTCTGATTCATCCATAGGAATTGAGTACAACATGTTGTTGCTGCTACATATTCTTCTTCTACAGTGGATAGAGTGACTGATTATTGTTTTTTTCTCATCCAAGAAACTAATTTGTTTCCCAAAAATAATTTTCCACCACTGGTTCTTTTCCTCTCATTTACACTTCCTACCCAATCAACATCTCTATATGTCGTTAAGGAAAAAAAATTTCTCTAGGGGTACCATAACCCATAGTCAACAATGCTTTTGATATATTTGAAGATTCTCTTTACTATATTGACATGTGACTCTTTTGGTGTAGCTTGAAACCTTGCCACCAAACATAGTTCTTGCATAATATCTTCTCTTTATGTAGTTAAGTATAGTAAGATTCCTATCATTGACCCATACATATAATGATTTACCTTAGGGGATTCATCTGATTTACTCAATTTACAACCAGTTATCGTGGGGGTATTGACTGGTCTACTATCTTCCATACCAAACTTCTTAAGCATTTCCTTAGAATATTTAGCATGAAATATGAATATCCTACTATCAATTTGTACAATAAACCTAAAAAAAATGATAACTCTCCCAACATTGACATTTAAAATTCATCTTGCATGTGTGTAGAAAATATTTTACTCATTTTTTCATTGCTACCTCTAAAAATGATGTCATCAACATATACAAAAACAATAATCATGTGCTCACCTTCAAATTTGAAATATAAGTTACTATCTACATATCCATTTTTGAATCCTGGTTGCTGTAGATACTAGTATAATCTAGAATACCATGTTCTAGGTGCTTGTTTTAGACCATACAACATCTTTCTCAATCTACATACATAATCCCCTTCTTCTGAAAGTTGAAAACCTTTTGGGTGTTCTATGTAGACTTCCTCTTCTAGGTTTCCATTAAGAAACATAGATTTAACATCCATCTGATATACTTTGAATCCTTTATAGATTGAAAATGAAAGAAACATTTAGATTTCTTCTAATCTTGCTACGAGTGCAAATTTTTCCTCAAAATCAACTCCTTCAACTTGTACATAACCTTTGCACACTAATTTTTCCTTACTCCTCACAACATCTCCATCCTCATTTAGTTTGTTTCTAAACACCCAGTTGGTGCCAATCACATTTTTTATCGGGGGTCTAGGAATCAACTCCTATGTTTTATTCTTTTCAATCTGATTTATCTCCTCTTCCATGACCTCTATCCAAATCTCATCCTTGTTGGCTTCAATAAAAAAAATTGTTTCAATTTGAGACAGGAGAGAAAATTTAACTTGTTCTTTGCAAGTCTCCTCCTAGGCTAAAATCCATTTTATCCCCAATTATCTGATCTACTGGATGATCCTTTTGCACATACTTTTCAAGGACCTTCTCAACATATATTTCCTCAAATTATTCTTCATCATTTTCCACATTGTCTTCATAATCTGAATTATCTTCAAAATTATTTTGATTAGATTTTATATGTTTTATACTTTCATCAATCTTTACATTGATTTTTTCCACAATATTTTCCTATCTTTTTTTATAGCATTTATATGCTTTGATTTGAGTGGAATATCCTAAAACTATTCCTTCATCACTTCTTGATTCAAACTTTCTTAAGTTTTCATATTTTATTTTGATGTAACACTTACCACCAAACACTTTGAAGTACTTCACACATGAAGGTTTTCTATACCACAACTCATAAGGGGTATTATCATTATGTACTCTGATTTGAAATCTATTCAAAGGGTATACAATAGTATTGATTGCTTCTCTCCAAAACACATTTGTTAATCTCACCTCTTTCAACATTCTTCTGGCCATATCCTATACAACTCTATTCTTTATTTATACCACTCTATTTTGTTGTGGATTTCTTAGTGTTAAGTATCATATCTTGATTCCATGTTCCTCATAATATTCAACAAATTCACCTAATGTGAATTCTCCTCCTCTATATGACCTTAAGCATTTGATCCTTCTATCGATATCCTTTTCAACCATCTTTTTTAATATCTTAAATCTCTCAGATGTTTGTGACTTGTCTCTGAGGAATGTCACCCATGCCATTCTCTTGTAGTCATCAACTAGCAACATAAAGTACCTTTCTCCTTTCAATCCCCTTGTTCTTGTGGTCCACAAAAAATAGTATGAACTAACTCTAAAGGCTTAGTGGTTGAATACTCCTTAGTTGAAAAACTAGCCTTTGTTCTCTTTCCCTATTGAAATTATTTGTATATGACATTTGCAAGCTTAGTTACTCTAGGAATGTGTCTAACCAGACCTCTTGAGCTTACTTTCACCAAATTATAAAAGTTTATATGGCCCAATAGTCTGTCATAACCAACTTTCATCAACTTGTCCTATCAAATAACTTTGACCTTATACTCTAGCAAGGTTGTAAATATTTCTATTAGTTCTCAATCCTTTTACAAATATATTTCCATTCTTTCCGATTTTGCAACCTTTTGAGTCAAATGAAACTTTATAACTATTGTCACACATTTCTCTCACACTTAATAGATTGTGCTTCAATCCTTAAAAATACAAAACATCTTTTGTGGGGTTTTTACCATCTAGGCTTAAGAAACCATTACCAAATATATTGACTATAGTGTTTTCACCCAAAATTGTAGATCCTCCATTACATTTCTTGAGTTTGATGAATTTACTTTTTAATCCAATCATGTGCTTGGAGCAGCCACTATCTATCACCCATAGATTTTTCTTTTTGGCATGCAGGGTTGTCTATGCAATCATTGACTATGTGGAACTTTCTCCCTTTTCTATCCACACCTTCTTAGTTTTTTTTCTATCTCTACTACCTTCTCCTCATTATTTTCAAATTCTTTGTTTGACTTAAGAGGTTGTATAGTCATAAAATTACACCCCTTACAATTTCACATATATTCTTGCATCTTCTTTAGTGTCCACTCCCTTAGCATCTTGTGTAGGCTCATTTTAGCCCTTGCATAATAATTTTTTACATTCTCAAGATGCTCAAGCACCAATTTTTACTAGCTACCTTCGTGCATCAGTTTTGCATTGAACGTGATTCTTCTCCCATTCTCATTGTTTTGTAGCATAATGTGTTTAGAAAATAGTGCATTGTGCGGCGTGCTAGCATCCTATGATGTCTCAACCTTCAAACAACCATTTCCATGCATGTTTGCAACTTGTCAACAAGTTTTGTGGATGGTAATGGCTGGGGATGACTTGAAACGGCTCAGAAAGCTTTTTTTCCCTCCTATTCCCTCTTTTTAATCCATTCTTTCAATCCATTTGGATCTCCTTTGGTTCTACCTTGAAATCTCCTCTTCTTTCTCATTCTCTTTCTTGCACAACTCCATACAAGTTTCTAGAGAAGCACTCTCACATATTTAAAACACTCTTTGTAGCACTTCTTTCTCTTATAGCTATCTATTTCTCTCTCTCTTAATATTCCTTAAGCCTTGCATGTGATACCTCCCTTGTCTTGTGCTTGCGAGTATCTTGGGATTCCATATCCCCTATCTATTTCATCCTTACTTCATCATACAATTTTTCCTCCTCAAGTGGGGATTTCTTTTATCACTCATACTTGGTGGTGCAGGTTCTACTCCTGAAGTAGGTTTTGCTTTCACCACACACTTTGTCCATTTTAGTGTATTTTTCTCTATCTATTTGGTTGTCCATGGAGGTGGGGACATTAAAATAAGGGTTTGACTAAGGAAAAACCCTATACAACCACAAAATTTCCTCTCAATCTTATAAATGTAGGTTTTGAAGATATTCATGTGCTGGAGGTTTCATCACTTGCGTGGTTATAAGCGCTTTCTTTCTACTCTTTATCTTTATCATTTACTCTTTACTTTACTTCAGTTCTATTGCATTCTATCATTTTCTGACTTTCTAGAAGTTCTCACCAATTAGAGTAGAAGTAGCCACTCTATTGTTTTCTATGATAAAATTTCTTTCTATTCCGTACGAGACACGAACACACCTCGTGGGTGCTAGCGCGCCACGCTATCATCCATATTTGGTACTATTATCTTTTGGCGAAGAGCTTGTCAATTTGTCTAGAGAATCTTCATGACCTTCTCTTTTTTTTTCTAAAACTCTCGTGTTGTTCCTGAGGTAGTTTAGGGTAGTTTTCACCGTGAGGCTCTCTAAATGAAGAGAATTCATGAGTAGTGAACCCCCCTTCTCTACATAGGTAAAGATTTCTTTTTCTCACTCTTAAAATTTGGTCTTGTAAAAAAAATTCTACAATTTTTAGATATATGACCAAAGTTATTATCATTATAAAAATCTACATTCATATCAAGTAAAGGAGAAAACAGATTTCTACTTTCAAAATTTTCACTCCTTTTAGGAATGACTTTATATTCTCTAGCCCTATGACCAAACTGATTACATGTATAGAAATATCCATAGAAATATGAAGAATACGTGGTCATAGAATTTTGTTTTGGATGAGGGGGCCTTTTGTGCATCTTTTCCTTCAAGTGTCTTTCACCCAAGTGAATCCATCAAGATCAGTCCTTCTAAATTTCTACTTTTTCTTTTGATGATCAAGATCTGATTGGTTATCCTTGACTACAAAAGGCTTCTTTTCTTCTTTATTTTCTATGCCTCTATAGATTTCTCATTGCAACCACTTCCTTTATAGTCAATTTCATTGATAGATCTAGAATTTTATTCTACCCTAAATCTTTCATATAATTTTGCAGAAGTATCAATAAAGGAACTTTGCCCTTTTTCCAATGCCAAGCCTAATTTTTCTTTGTTAGCTAGCTTTTGTGTACTCAATAATTCATCCATAATTTCATAGCCACTTTTTAGCTTCAAACATTTTTCCATATGTTCCTTTGATTTTTCAAAATTATTTCTCAAGGCAACAATTTTTTACTCACGGTTGACACATCTTTCAACTTCAAATTTCAGCTTGAATTTATTCACCTCTTCTTCTCTCTTAGCCTCCTCTAGTCACAAATTCAAATCTACCACATTCTGGGTAGATTCTTCTAGGTTCTTGCTTAGTTTATTAGGCTCCTTTTGTGGAAGTTTCTTCTGTTTCTTGTTCTACCTTTTTAATTTCTCAATCTCATCTAGAGATTAGATGAGTTCTTCTTCTAGGTTAACCACTCCTTCATCTTGTTCATGAAGATCCTCAACCTTTTCAAATGTTTTCATCACTCTTATTCCATGAAGAGAAACTCATTTTATCTTACAATAAAAGCACAAATTTTTTCATCATTTGATACATCACTATCCTCTTAGATGTATAGGATTTTTTTTTTCCTCTGAAAAATTCCTTCTCTTAGGGTAGTAAGGTTTCTTCATTTTTTCATCTACCTCTTGTTCAGAGTTTCCTTTCGTATTGTAGAGAAATTTAGCAGTCAAATGACCTAATTACCACATTCAAAACATTTAAAGGGAAACTCACCTTTGTATTTATTATCCTCTTCTTCATTCAACTCATCATTTTCAAATGGGATGACCTCTTCCTTTCCTTTCTTGGGAGATACATCCTTCTCCTTGTTAACATTCTTGAAGGAAGCTTGATTCCTAGATGGTTCTTCATGTCTCATCCTCATCTCATATGTTGTGAATATACCATGTAGCTCATTTAGAGTAAGTTTTCCTATTTCTCTTCCTTCCTCAATTGCTGAGATCTTAGATTCATACTTGTATGTCATTGATCTATGAAATTTCAATACAAAAACATCTTTCAACTCTTCACCATATCCTTTGATAGAGTTCACTATATCATTAAATCTCAGAAGATAGTTTGTAATATTTTCTTCCTCTACCATCCTTTGGCCTTCAAATCTAGGTTTTAGTATTTGAAGATTTTCCAATTTTACCTTGTCATCTCCTTTGCAGATATTTTTTAATGTATCCTAGACATCTTGTGCATTCTTATGATACACATTTTTACCATGCATAGATCTAGACAAAATATTCATAATAGAAAGCCATTCTTTTTCATTATTCTCGAAATAAATTTTAGCTCCAAAATTAGTAGGAGGTGTGGTCGGTGGTGTGTATCCAATCATAACTGAAATCCATATATCAAAACCTAAGGATTCCAAATATCCTTTCATCAATGAGCTTCAATAGGCATAATTTGTTTCATGGAACCAAGGTGGCTTGTTTGTAGAAGAACCTTCTTGACTGGCCATTTGTGTTCACAAACCTAAAAATCTACCCAAGCTGATTAGGCTTCTCCTAGGGAACCTAGGGCTCAAATACTAATTTTTGGAACTCAACAATCTACTGAGAGACGGGGGTGAATTAGTAGATGTTAAAATTTTAACTCATTAACCTATAGAGTAGACACACTCTTTAAACACTTAGTGTGTAGATGAAATATTAAATACAAAAAATTAAATAAGCAAACAAAATAACATCTCATAACATAAGATGTATGTGGAAATCCTAATATGGTAAAAACCACAATGAGAAAATGTTGCTACGATCTATTGCCTTAATCCAACCTCACAAGGAAACCTTTTGTTAAATTTTTTAAGGGCACCAACCCTAAGGAGACTCCAATCCCCTAAAATAAGCACCAAATTAGTTACTTTATGGCACCGACATATTAAATTTATAGCATAAATAATTATTATAATTTGTCCCTAAGGAACTCAAATCAATGTTACAACTTACTTTGCAACTTTTCAACTATATGTAGCTACCTCAACAACTCACTTCTCTACTCTACACCCCACTAGTTTGGCTCTACTATTCTCCTTATTCTTTAGTGCATTGTCAGTCCGCCTCAATACACCATCATACCCCTTCTATAGCTCTCCTTTAATTTTTAGTGTATTCTTTGTTTGCCTCAAGAGCTCAAAATACTTTTCTACACTATACACACTGTTCTTTTCTACTCTCCTTCACATAGTTACACCATTTACATCCATATTCTCATCATATGTTTTGTGTAGTTTTTAACCAATGATGATTGCCTCAAGATTCTCCAACATAATCTAATCTTCTATTAGGGTTCTAGAATATATTTTATATTACCATTGAGCCACATAACATTAATTTTTGGTGTAAAGAATTTTCCTCTATTTTCTCTTTATCAAACCCAATAATTATATATGCATTTAATGCATCCTTCTGATCATCTGATTTGATCTCGATCCAAATATTTGTAGACATCTATGTCATCGCTCCATTCATAAAATCTCATTACATTTATCATTGATGTAGGTTGATCATTTAATTATCACCTCCATTTCGATTCACATGCAAAACCCTGTTTACATGAACTTAGTCAATTGTAGTCTCCACTTTCAAATCCGACTCGTTGACCAACTATCTTCATACCATGATCCTGCATCCTTCATTCACCGTCACACCTTTAAAAAATGACCGTTAGATAAAAGGTCTTTAAATATCCACCATTGATTACAATTCCTTTGGAACCACAACCTTTACGTATCACCATATCACTCAAGACATTCACATATGTTTCCATGATATGAAAAGACACAACAATCATCGTTTGGAATCACATACCTTTGAACCTATACCATTGATCATACAATGTGCTTCATTGTTATTCATGTTCCTTTATTTCTTCATCAACAATCACCTTTGGATCAACCACAATTCAATCTATTTCATCCCTCGCTATCTCACTAGCACTAAGAACAAACTCAAAAAATCTGTGGGATGGTAGGATAATGCCATATTTCTATCTTTGATGTCACTCTCCACTATCATATTATACTCATGGCTCCTCGCTAAACACTATATGTATCAAATATGCATAAGAGTGATGCACTAAAACCCAATGATGCAACAATATTTTGATACTTATACATGCTAATGTCACTTTCTACTAACACCTAAAGCTCATTTCTCATCACCTAAATCATCTTGTCAATTCACTTCACAACAACGATATGAAGAAATCAATTGATATTATGCCATGTGTTGTAGGACCCAAAAAAAAACCATCCTCCATCATTGTAGATCATCTAATCAACACTTATTTGATGATGATCATTCCCTACTTCCTCGTGAGGCTTAACCAAGACCCACCACAAACACAACGGGCAAGCAGTCACCATCTGATATACTTGATCATAGTCATTGATACATATCCATCACTCATATCTCAACTACAAGCCGAATTCAAGAAGCTTTTCATGATGCATGGAACCTCAGTGATAGCCATCAGATATTCTAACCATGAATGTGCACCATCATATCTCCATATGTACACATCAACTACATCAACTAGATGACTAGGTAATGGGACCAGCCAACAAATGATCTTAAAATCATAAGTTATAACTTATGTGATTGATTACCACCTATGCACCTTCAAAGTGAAAACATAAAAAACTATTGGTTTCCATGACTATAAACACTTAGGGTTTAACTTGAAAACCTTAATCTTGCCTGAGAGCATAAATAATTCAATTTTGAGTAGTATATTTAGCCTCTAGACCTACAACAAAAATTTCTAAGAAGATCTTAGAAAACCTATATCGAATTTGGACTTTGATTTTACTTTTTAACACTAGAAGAATTCACTACAATACCAAGACAAAGTTACATTATAACAACACAATATTTTAAGAAACTTTTTCAACCTACACGCCATCTTCCAAAATGAGATCCTTAGGATAACATATCTGTCTTTAGACTTTAATGATTTTTTTTTTTATATCAATGCCAACACACCCTTCATACAAGATCAGTCCCATCTAACACTTGATCCCCTTTTGAAATAAATGAAAATAATATGCTAATAGTCTACAAGTCTCTCTTCCTCTTTATAATTTTCCATCTTTAAATCTTAACCTTCAAAATAATGAAAAAGAGAGGGAAAATGGTGGCTATATAGGAGTTTCCCTTGGTTAAACCCCCACTTTAGCATTTATACCTCCACACATATTTGATTGATTGATAGATAAAGTGTTATGCTCCTAACCTTAAGTGTGTTCAAGACTGTAATGAGTTAAAATGATAAAAACCCTACTCAAATGTTTTAGAGATGAATTCCTCAATGAAACAAGCAAGATCAACCCAAGAGAAAGTCAAATACCCTAGGGAAAATCTAAATGCATAAATACCTTACTTAGGGTAGAAAGTAGAGAAAATTTTGAATATGAAAACACTTTGAAAACAAGTCATTAGATGCTTGAAAGAAGCCAAAGATATCTCCAAAGCCTAGATTGCATCATTTTCTTCCAATGGCATCAAACTCCAATCAATGTGCTGAATTGGTATCATAATTTTGAATTTTTCTTTGTAAATTTAAAAAAATGGATGTATTGTAGAAGATAAATTTCTATAATTATATTTGTTTCTTTTGTAATTTGAAACAATAATTCATATTTTTATAGTGGTGTAGTGTAGGAAAATGTACTCCTCTACATTTTGACACTATGTTTGGGTCCCTTAATTAACTAGACTTATTCAAGCCTCTAGTTAGCCCAATTAATCCCATTTTTTGAAAGGTAAACTTGTATTAAAAAATTGAAAGCATTAATTCAATTCCTTAAAATTGGGTGTCCTAGGTTTGTGGCCTAGGACCCTATCACCCAAGGGAAAATGGGTCCCCCTTAATTTTAGGATCCCCAATTTTTGATATGTTTTTGGCGGTATTTTTATGATTCAAATTCAATTTGAAATTAATGGCCTTTGATGTTTAATTTTTATAAAATTATAAAATTACATATAAATACAAGGTCTTTTTATCAATTCACATCCTAGAAAAAACTAGAGTAAGAAATAGATTATTCCTAAAGCAAATATTATTGTCAAAAGATGTTCAAGATCATATTTTTCAGTCATTTGTTGCAACATTCAAGATCTCAAGAATCATACCAAAGTTATCTTCATTCATGCATGTTTTTGGAGCTAACACTATGATATAGGTTTCAAGCATTCAAGTTAAGATTCAAGCATCAAGATCAACATCCAATTAATCCATTTCATGTAAGATCAAGACTTGGAGAGATGCATTAGATTTCAATCCTTCAAGGATCTCTATTCAAGGGTTTCGTTACCAATATGGGGGTTGACCAAGGAAAACCTCCATTCTTTAAAAGAAAAACAATTTCCCCCCTAGTTGTGTTTGTAGATTTGTAGGTTTAAGCATGATTGAAGATTGATCAAAAGTGCAATTTCATGAAGTTGTCAAAATTGTCATCAAGGCAAAGAAACTCACTTGTAGAATTTAATTCAAAATTTATGATTGAAAAACTCGAAGGAATTGATAAGACTCATTTTCCCTAGGGTGAATCTATCTTAGCAGGTCACTCAATAGAGAATTTTAGTGATAGGTGTATAAATTCATAACCTTCTCAGATCTACTGGAATATTCTAGATTTTGTCATATTAAGGTTTTAAATTGATGTTTAAATTCTCACATTGCATAATTGTATTCATTTAGTATTTTTAATTTATCTCCCAAAACTACATTTCAATTTGATTTACCTCATCCTCAATCATAAGGAAAGCAACAAGTTCTCCCTTAAGATTGACTCACCTAATGGTTGAAAGCCAATCTTTCCCTAGGGGTCTCTTTTTCCTTATAAATAAGGAAGATAGGTGTATACCCTGATTCAAAACCTACCACCACATCACCTACATTTTCCATCATTTCATTTTGGTGAACTTGACATTGTACATCAAAATTTTCTAAAATTGGAGTCCATTCAAACCCTAGAACAAGGATTTTCATTAGTTTGCATTGGATGCATTAGTTTGATTTTAATTTAGGGTTCTTAAAATTGCATTTTTTTGCATCTCATTTAGGGTTTTAGGGTCTTAGGTTAAAATTACATTGATTTTGCATAGTATAATAGAGAAGGGGGATTCTCTACTCATGATTTATCTTCATTCAAAGAGCCTAATAGGGTGAACTACCCTAAAATACCTCAAGGAACAACATGAAAATTCTAGAAGAAAAAATAATAGGTCATGAGCATTTTTTGGACAAAATGACAAGCTCTTAGCTAAAAGGACTGCAATGTGGAATATGGATGATAGTGTGGCATGTTGTGATCTCTCTCGCATGTCGGCATCCATACTAACCAAAAAGTGAGGTTATTGCAAAAAAATAGAGTGACTACTAACAATAAGATTTCTAAGAACTTACATAATGCGATAAAGTAATAGAATGTAATGGAACTAAAACAAAGTTAAATATATGATAAAGATAATATGAGATAGAAATGAAATAATCACAACCACACAAGTTATGAAGCCTCTAGCACATGAATGTCTTCAGAACCTGCATGCATAAGATATAGAGAAATTGTTGGGGCTATATAGGGGTTTGCCTCAGTTAAACCCCTTGTTTTGGTGTTCTCACCTCCAAAGACAACCAAAAGGATAGTGAGAGATGAACACAAATGGACAAATAACATGGTGAAAGAAAAACCCACTTCAGAAGTAGAACCTACACCACCAAGTATGAGTCATAAAAGCAATCCCTTCTCGAGGAGAAAACCCCTATCACAAAATGAGAGTGATAAAAGAAGTCCCTGCTCAAGGAGGAGAACCTATATCACAAATTAAGGGTGCAAATTATGGGGTATATGATATCCCAAGATGCTCAAAGGTGCAAGGCACAAGGTAGATATCATATGAAAGGCTTGGAAGGCCAAGGAGGGAAACCAAAAGAGATGCAAGAACCAAGAGTGTTGTAGAGTGTGTTGTAATGGTTTGAGAGTGCTGCTATAACAAGAGAGAAATCCAAGAACCAAGGCTAGAAAGAAGCTTGAGGTAGAATAGGAGCTAGAAGACCAAAAATGGATGGACAAAATAAAATTTTAGGAAGGAAAAGAAGCTTCTTTAGCTGTTTTAGGGTCTCTCAAGATGTTACCACTGGTAAAATTAGATGACAAGTGGAAAATATTCATAGAAATGGTCATTTTAATGTTGAAAAATCGTTGAATGCTAACAAGTCGCTTAGGCATATGCATGGTGCAATAGTTTCTAAACACATCATGCTATGAAATGATGAGAATGGGAGAAGCTTGAGGTTTAACACAAAGCTAACATGCATGGGTAGCTACTGAAAAGGGGTGCTAAGAATCTTGAGAAGGGAAAAAGGCTGATGCAGGGGCTAAAATAAGCTTACACAAGGTGCTAAGGGAGTGGACACTAAAGTAGACACAAGAATGTATGTGAAATTAGAAGGGGTGCAATTTTATGACATTACATTTTTCCCCCACTTTAGCGAGCATATGAATCTACACTAATATGCATACTAAAGGAAATCTACTAAACATAAATAACATCATAATGCCCAAAGGATACTGTAGAGGAAGCAGATAGCTCTTCAAACCAAGGAAGCATGCCCCTAGACTGAAGACCTACAAAATAAATGCATTAGACAAGAAAAACTTGCATCAGACAACAATGTTAGCACACAAAAAACTAAAGGATTTGAGTTAGCAAAGTAAAAGAGACCTCGATGTAAAAGGTTGTCTCAGTACTATGTGTCATCCAAAATTAAGAAATAACACACTTAGAAGAATTCTAAAATGAAAAAAGGAATGGAATATACTCAAGTTGAAGAAGATGCAGATCTTTGATCTGGTATACACAATTGAGAAGAAAGAGAAAGTGAATAACTTAAGGGAGAGAAACTAGAAAGGAATGAAAATTATAAGAGAGATGGTTTCATGGGTCCTCAAACCCAAGGATAGGTTTGAACAAAATGACTCCACAACTCCACAAAACTACAAAGTAGCATTGAAGTCCCACAAACCAATGATGGACAAATCCCACAAGATGAAATTGTCTCACAGGTCTGTAGACTTGCAAGGAGGTGACCCCCAATATCTATCACATGAAGGAAGTGCTATGAAGTATGCACCTTATAGGCCCATAAAGCTCCAAGAAGGTATCACCCAAGATCTCTCACATGAAGGAAACCCAAAAAAGGGGACTCCATATAGTCAAATTGGAGAGAAGCTTTACAAGTGTACCTATAAAGTAACATGTTAATCTACAGATAATACATGTCGAAAAATAAAGTGGCCATGCAAGCAAACAAGCAAATAGTCACATAGATCATCAATTGATTTGAATGATTTCAAACGGGTCCCTTGAGAACCCTTCAAAAGAAAAGGGGTCCACTCAAGGGACAGACTATTTGAAAATTGAGGTCTAGTCAGCTTGACCCCAAGCTAGACATAAATTATTTCATTTGAAGGAGAATATTTCAAAGGGGATCCCTCAAGAATGCTTTAAAAGAAAAGGGATCCATTTGAGGGGAAATTCATTTGAAAGATAGAGAGAAGAGAGGGGGTCCTTATTATTAATGTTGACTATATCAATGCCAATGTACACGAATCCAATGGTGTAAACAGTTTTAAATTTTGAGCAGTCAAAAGTTATGAGCCCACCAAGTTGAGGCAAACAAGTTCCTAGTTTTTTGGTTCATGTCAGGTTTACCAAAATGTAGAGAAGGGGGATTGACTACTCATGATTTCTGTTCATTCAAAGAGCCTCACAGGGTGAACTGCTCTAGACTACCTCAAGGAACATCATGAAAGTTATAAAATTAGAAAGAGCAGGTCACAAGAAATTTTGGGACAAATTGAGAATATCTCGGCTAAAGGAAAATAGCACAAAATATGGATGATAGTGCAGAGCATTGGGATCTCTCTAGTGCATCGACATATGTACAAACCATAAAGCAATTTTATGAAAAAAACAATAGAGTGAATACTAATAATAAGATTTCTTAGAACTTATAGAATGTGATAAAGTATCAAAATGTAATGGAACTAAAATAAAGTGAAATAGATGATAAAGGGAATAAGAGATAAAATGGAATACTCACAACCACACAAGTGATGAAGCTCCCAACATGTGAATATATTCAAAACCTGCATGCATAAGATTTGGAGAAATTGTTGGGGCTGTATAGGGGTTTTCCTCAGTCAAACCCCCATTTTAGTGTTCTCACATCCATAGAAAACCAAAAAGATAGAGAGAGATGAACATAAATGGACAAAGTTCATGGTGAAAGTGAAACCCACTTCATGAGTAGAACCTGTACCACCAAGTATGAGTGATAAAAGAAATCCTTGCTTGAGGAGGAAAATCCATATCACAAAATGAGAGTGATAAAAGAAATCTCTGCTCCAGGTGGATAACCCATATCACAAAGTAAGGGTGCAAATGATGGGGGATATGGAATCCCAAGATGCTCAAAGGTGCAAGGCACAAGGTAGATATCATATGAAAGTCTTAGAAAGCCAAGGAGGGAAACCAAGAGAGCTGCAAGAACCAAGAGTGTTGTAGAGGGTGTTATAGTGGCTTGAGAGTGTTTCTATAACAATGGAGAAATCCAAGAGCCAAGGCTAGAAATAATTTAGAGGTAGAAGAGGAGCTAGAAGACCAAAAATGGATGAAAAAGATAGCATTTTAGGAAGGAAAAGAATCTTCTTGAGCTGTTTTAGGGCATCTCGGACTGTTACCACCAACAAAACAAGATGATAAGTGGAAAATATACATGGAAATGGTCGTTTGAATGTTGAAACATAGTAGGACACTAGCATGGTGCAAAAATGTCTATGCAATGCACTAGTGTCCAAACACATCACACTATGAAACAACAAGAATGGGAGGATCATTTGGTTTAATGCAAAGCTGACATGTGAGGGTGGCTACTAAAGAGGGGTGTTGAGCATCTTGAGAAGGGAAAAAAGGAGGATACAGGGGCTAAAATGAGCCTACATAAGTTGCTAAGGGAGTGGAAACTAAAGCATACATAAGAATGTATGTGAAATTGCAAGGGGTGAAATTTTACGAAATTATAAGTGCTTGCATATTAGTGTATTTTCAGTTATTCACATTCACAAATTGAGTCAAAATTGAATTTCAAAAAGTGTAAAATTATTCATCATTTTTCATTCAATTCACTTACATTACGAAACCTAAATCTTGAAAATCTAGTCACTAAAACCATAATTTATAACTGAAATAGGAAACCATAGCGTTGAACCTTAGACTTAAATTTAAATTTTTGCAACCCTTGTGCTAAGACACATTCGCCTAAGGGCCAATCAATCTAGATGTATAGGTGATTTTTCAAAATTATGGGCAATGATTTTTCTTTTTCTCTTCATTCTGATTTGCTGTTAAATTTGGGTTTTAGTTTTTAAAAAAAAAAATTGTTCTTGTTTGCATTAAGTTTAAATTGGTCAAATTAAGTACATTTAAAAAAAATCAAAATTATCATTAGAAGACATCATTTTTAGGTTTTATTTTTTATAATATAATCAATAAATTATTTTGTTTTAAATCTAAAAATTGCTATCTCTTTTTACATACTTGCATTGTACTTCATACTTTTTGGTGTTGACTGCATTTGTTTATTGTGTATTCTCCATTTTGGGTGCACTTAGGTTTTGTGAAACTTGTATGAGCTTCATAACCTAGTGTCTTCTTGCCAATATTTTAATGAAATTTAGTTTGAGACTCATGCCATCTCGTGCTACTACATCTGCCATGGATCTTGAGTTTTCCAACTCTTTCACTCATAGTGTTGATACTAGTCAACCCTCTATGGAACATAGCTTTTATACCTCATTCCCCATGACCTCCCTACCCATATCGAATGTGACTGATGTTGACACAATGGTTGCTAATGTACCTCAAGAATAATTGAGGCAAATGGATGACGATTTATAGAAATTGAAAAAAATTGTGAGTTCTGAATACATTGCTAGTACTGTAATTGCTATCATAGATAACATGGGGAAAATTATTTATAATAAACAAGGAATATTATAGATTGTGTATCCTAGCTCATGTTATTGATAAACATGTTCCTATAGTAGCTAGTTGTGCTCAAACTTTGGTGTACACTCAAATTCAAGGTGGAAATCCAAATCCTCCTTCCACAACTATGAGATCTATTCATACATGTACACTAATACAACTATTACAACAACAAAAAAACTCACTATAAATTTTGATACCACCTTAGGTATTTCCACAAGGAATCCCTTTAGATTTGTGCATTCAAATTTCATATCTCCTAATTTTTCTCCCCTCACAAACTTATAATTCACTTGTCCTCCAAATACATATACACCTCCACCTTATTCACCTCCATCTCACAACACAATCAATGATTCTATCCTTAACCAATTCTTATAAAATGTTTCATCCATCCAAAAATAAATTGCCGCATTGAACCAAAGTAAAAATGGGCAAACTTCACAATATGTTAAAAGAAACCCTTTATCCTTGAAGATATTGAGAGAAAAAATTCCACAAGGCATAGATTTTCATAGATTTGAGAAATACGAAGGAAAAGGACATCCTAGCAACCATGTTTTTGCATACACATCCTTATATAGTGAATTCATTTATAAGGATAAATTCTTGGCTAAAATTTTCCCTAGATACTTGAAAGAAACTACATTGGATTGGTTTTTCTCTTTATTGAACAACTTAATTTGTTCATTCAATGAACATTTTGATTCTTTTCTTAACCATTTCCAAGTATACATGTTTCCCAAGATGACCTTAGTTGATTTAATGCAATGTAAACATAAAAGGATGAAATGGTCATTGATTTCATAGCATGATACCAATTTATTTACTTCAAAAGCAATATTAATATTCTTGATGCTAATCTTAAAAGAATGTTAATTGAAAATTTACAAACCAATATTCAAAACAAACTTGGGATGAAAAAGTTTCCCTCCTTTACATACTTGTGCTTGGGCCTTCATGATTATGAGAATTTGGTTAGTCATAATGAAGCAAAACTCTTCTAACCATTTTGAGAAATCTGAATCTATGCCCCATAAAAATTTCTAACCTTTTAAAAAATAAACTAAGGGATTTTTATAAATAAATAAACTTCAAACAAGTCAACATATTAACTCCCAAGTGGCTGCCATAAAAAATGATAAATACATATCCATTTAGGGAAAGGAGTAGAGAGTTTACCCCATTACTTGATACCCTTCATTCCATCATGTCAAATTTTTTTTGTAAGAACTTAGTCATATTACCTCCCACTAGAGCCATTGATACCATTAAGCCCTTACCTCCAAACTTTAACTTAAATTCTATTTTCCATTTTTATCGACAAAATTGGCATGATACAAAACAATGTAATCATCTTAAACATATTGTGTAAGACCTCATTGATTAAAAAAACATCCAAATTGGTGGTGTTAATGATGAAGGAAATAAGGCCCTTGCCCCACCCAAATAAAAATTTCAAATATTTACTAACCCAGCACCAAATCATAATATCTCTTTTGTGAAAGCTATTGATACTAAGAATGATGTGATGTTTCATGCCTCAAGAACACTTCAAAACACATATATATTCCTATCAGTGCTAATAGATACCATTTACCAGGGGTTTGGAAAACCACTAAGTAAAAAAAACTTTCTAAAGCTAGGAAAATGGATACAATGTGAGATTTGCATGTCAAGAGAGATAAAATTTGAAATTAAGATATTCTGACGCTGAACCCACATGCTTAGGGGTACTGCTTTGAATTCTTAAAATACCTTGAATGCATTAACCAGTGCCTCATTCAATTGGGCAGGAGTCACATGAGATCTAACCCTAATATCATTGAACTATCCTCACAATGCCTTACACCATAATAATTTTCAAAATTCAAAACAACACTCCTTATCAAATCCTTAGCATATTACCACATACCTATAATTCCATTTAAGATAACCATACATTAAGCTAAGGAAAGAAAGTGAACCATACATTAAAATATACCATTGAAGATGAATGAAAAAACCTTTGATAATTGCATTTACAATTTGTTTTAACACACATAGGAGATAAATTGTGTTAAATTTTTTAGATTTCTTTCGATATCAAAAATTACAAAAATAATAGTATGCTTATCCCATGTACATAACCTACCCAAAATTATTCAATAACTAAGCCTTCCTGGATTCTGCATTATATGCATTCACTATACACCACTTAAACCTTGGGATTCAAAAAATCTGACCTCAACAATGAGACATGAAATCTCCTATATATACCAAGAGAGCAACAAGCACTGGGCTCAATTGTTGATACATTTCAACCTAATTTCATTTTAACCAAATTAAATTTCAACAACATTCATAACTCCCCATCATCAAATACAATCATACCATGAACACGGGAATCAAAATGGTTACAACCCTTGTAACCAATTAACCAGAACAAATCGCCACCACATCACTTTCGCACCCATCCACATTAGACCCTCAAAAGAAACAACAACACTAGAGAAAATTTACAAGAACCCAATGACCACAACACCATCACGCACCATGAATAATCACACGACCCCTATACAAGTGACCGCTCCACATCCTTGCTTGAGTATGAAGCAAGAGCATCACCTTACCCTTGTCATTATTAACACCAAAACCATAAGCAACACATGATGCCACTATGGCAATAGGAGATGTCATGAGGACCTCTTAGTTTGCACCAAACAATTCAGTCAGGGCCATGAGGTAGCCACAGTAGTCTGAATCAGTGTTGTAAATTTCACCACAAGAGCCTCCAAAGAGCTCAATGGGTGACTTGTATTGCCCATATTTTACCTCGACCTCAACTTCCTCACCACACTCGCCAGATTCTCTTGCCTCTGCATATCCAACTACCTCAGCCCATGAAACCTGTCCTTTGAGATGAGGAATTCTCCTGATGAGAGTCAGGAGGGACCCAAAATCCTCATCAATGGCTCCAGGAGCACCAGGAATAGTGCTCCATTCATTTGGTGCTACCTCCCACTATGAGTTTTTAGCATTCATCCTTGCACTTCTGTGAAATGGTGAACTAGAAACAATTGACTTACCCATCTTGCTCATGGGCTCAAAACTATGAAAGAACAACAATTACTTAACGAGTTAACCAAACTCAAATGTGCAATGATGATAATGAACAATTAGCGAGCATTTTTTGAGCAAGCCAATGTAGAAACCACTTATGCTCCAATTATAGTACAAGCAAGTGAGCGATTAGTGGCTGAAATCAATTTCACAGGTAAAAATCTCCAAGTTTATAGAAAATTGGGTACAACCCATCATGATTTCTAGGAGAAAACCACTCGCACACATGGAAATCAAGATGAGATCCATTGAAAGACTTGCACCATTAATGAAAGTGATTTGCAAAGCGCAGATAGTCATCACATGGTTGGATCAAAACTTTGAATACAAACTGTTGATGTGAGGAGTTGGCAAGTCGAACGACTCAAATTGATTCAAATACCATTGAAAGTCCCACATCACCATTTGGAAAGCCCAATGGCCAATCACACACTTCACAATTAGAAAAACATACACCAGTAGCGAGCCCCAACCAGCCACCTTGTAACATTGAGTGAGGCCACACATCACCATTTCTCACAGCTCACAAAATTTTTAGAAAAATTAATTTGACCGTGTGAGGTTGGCGAGGGATGGTCATAATTAATCCCCATCAACCCCCGTTATTAAAAGGCTTTCATCGATTTGATAGATTTTTAGCAGTGCTGGTAGTTATGGACCAGTCCCACCTTACCATACGCGACAACTGGCAAAATTTCAAACACCTCACACAACCTTGGTGATGTCATCAAGAAACCGTATGAGGTCCACAAGGAACGGTTGAGATTTGAACCCAATGATCCGAAGTTCCACACATCTACACATGGAGAATACTATTCATAATATTGGGAATGACTAGGAAAATAGGGGGTTACCGTTAGGGCACAAAATTTTAGACTAAAGCCTAAACATTGGAAAAACTACAACCCATTTTTAAGAAAAAATTATATTAAACCCAAACGTGGAGAAATCGACAGGTTAGGTAAAGGGGCCAGTAACAACATGACATACAAGGCTCTGCCAAATGACTTAAGTGACTTGCAACACACAATGATAAGTCAACACATAATTATAATGCAAGGGATTGTCTGATGGAAACAAGTTTAAACAGAGGTAGAAAAACCCTAAACCCTAACATTAGACCCCCAACATGAAGGAAGAACAAACAAGCCCTAGAACTAGGAAAATTTTGTGACAAATTTTAAGTACCACCAATGGCTCCAATTAGGGATGTATGCCCCTTGTGGGCATAGAAATAACCTAGATCTCTGGGGAGTAGACCAAACATTGAATTAGATGGGTGCCCTGAATTATGCTCCACTGTGTTACAATAGAGCTTAATTCACATCCAACTTGGTGGCCCTAGGCCCCCAAACAAGGAAGATCAAAATTCACCCTTATCAAAAACAAAATTCTCTATTATCTCGAGTAAAACAAGTTTGTAAATATTTCCCTTAAGTGTCCACATGCCACTCAAGTTACCACTATTCCCCATAGTATCATTATGCCTTCCAATGTCACCATCCACTTTGTCAAACTGCAATCCGCATTTAGACACCAAATTCAATCCATAACCTTCATGAAATTTTCATTTGGAAAATTTCTCATTGTCATGAGCTGAGAGATAAAAAAATTCACAATCCATTTGAAATTTTACATTCAAATCAATGTGCACGTTAAAATGAAAAAGCTCATAGACAACTTGTTGTGTTTCATTCATCTCACACACACAAATTTCCAAAAAAAAGAATGCATATTCTGGGACATCTTCACATTGATGGTTACTAGACAAGCCTAGCTACCAACATCTGTGTTTAGGTATATTAGAACACTTCTTGATTTCATAGAAATGGATATCATAGATCACATCTTCATCCAGGAAATTTGTGAATGCATTCATCTCAGGCTCCTCCCAATATATTACCTCCTATCTCATGTCATCATCCAAATCCATGTGAAACACCTCAATAACAGGTTCTAGCAACCCAACATCAACAATGGAAATTTAAAGGAAACTATGTGCACTGGCCACCCCATGTTCAACACCAACCGTTGTATGTATTAATTTATAAGTGAAACTTTAAGCAGAAGCTCAAAAATTTTCATCGGCAATAAAACTAACAATTCCTCTCTTCGTCACACAAAGGTTTACCTCAAGGGGTGACAACAAGTCCATTTTTAGATGAGGGGTATCAAACAAGAAACAATTGTGCTCCAATGCATACTCATCAATATCAAATTCATTGTTATTCTCATTTTTAGGTTTCTCTATACATGGATCAATAATTTTAGCGGTATTAACACAATCTACAACATTGTTGCTATGTGAATCAATAAACTCTTGATTGTCATTAATGGATAATAATTTTGACTCAAAACCCAAATATTTTCCATCATGCCTTGCTTGATTATTCCAAAATGAATTCCCCATTTCATCATTATACACAACATCATCCTCTTGATTTATTAAAAACACTTCCATCTCTGCTTCACACAAAAAATCAAGAGCAACAATGGCACCAATACTTTCATTAATATTTTGATCATCATTAGTGTTGTAATCAAGATCAAAGTACTGAACATACATCTCCTTTTCTTCAAATTCCTCGTCATTCACAAAATAAACATGTTCCATTGATAACGCACTTGGAGTATACTCCAAGTATTCATCACATGTAATTTATTCCCTCACTTGTGGACAAGTGACATCATGAGAATCTACATCATTGCACTCTTTAAGTAAGGTATATGTTTCCATATCATCCTCAGAGAAGCAATCACCACTCCTAGGACCACAATCATTAGTTTGTAACAAAACATCAGTAACATATACATTATAATCACTAATCACATCATGACATGGAAAAGAACTTTGTGTATTGTTGACTTATCCATCACTCTGCTCCTCAACTATTTGCAGGTTATCTTAATTTCCTCAAAGGGATAAGTTTTATCCAATTTTTTTGCATATCCACACTTGGTTGATTCTACAATCTCTATCGATTTAGGGACTTGGCCAAGGTTACAAGGCTTCAATTATTTTGGAAAAACACTCAACCTAGACTCATAGATCTTACAAAATAGATCAATGCACACAAAGTATTTAGGTCTGAACTCCTTGGATATTTCTATCAAGGCATCCAAAAACATCAGAAACAATTTGAATGGTGATTCCCCTTCCCATCTTCTCATTTCATAAAACTCTTGCATAAAAGAGATTTGATCATCATTACTCAAATATAGTTGGTGTTCATCTTGGAATTCACTATGACCCTCATACTGTAATGATGGAGACATCACTATTTCCAAACAATTGCTATCTTGAAAATTATCTCCTTTAGTTGACTCTTGAATTCTATTGGCATGAGGTGTGTTAGGATAACCAACACGTGCAACTAGATACCCTTTCATCATTGAATAATTTATGTTATTCTCAATGTCCATAGAAATTTGATATGCCTGATATAAGGTTGTAGGATATTTCTCTTTTAATAGACAACTCATCTTCTTGTCGAATGCACCAAGATATACAACCAAATATTCAACCTCATTTGGTCTTATCTCTTCAGGAATATGTCTTAAAATATTTGAAAACCTAAGATTAAAAGATGGAACTAATTCATCTTTTCCTATGTGGATTCCCATAAACCCTTTCCTTACCATACTTGGATTTACCCTCTCACCAAATTGCTCAATAAAGGCCATCACATACTGGTCCCATGAAGCAATAGAACACATAGAAAAATATGAGAACCAATCCCTAGCATCATCCTTCAAGGATTGAACAAAAAGCTTCATAACAACATCCTCATGATTGAATTCATAATCCCCCATCACATCCATGAAATTTTGTAGATGCTTAGAGGTCGATTCTGAAATTTTCCCCATGAATTTGGGCAATTACTTCCTAACCTTCTTAGGAATCAAATTATGGAAACCTCTAATACCACTGAAAACTAATGGCATATACCTTTCAATCACAAAATCCCTTAGAGGGCTTGGTGAAACTTGTTTTGCCTGAATACTTTTACTTCCCATTTCACAAGGAAACCTTCGTATACACATATTCAATCAAAACAAAACATGGATGCCAAATTTATTTATTATATTTTACATAGATTAAATATGTATGCCTTAAGACCTTCTTAGAGGCATAAATCAAAATGAACACAATCCTAAGCTATTACATATATTACATGTTATATATAAAAAGAATGAAAAGAACTACCACTGTCCCCTTCTTAATGCCAATTCATTTAATTAGGAACCATTCATCATCCCAAGTTGTGAATACTTCTCATAAACAAAATAATGCTCCTTTTAGCTTTATGAGAATTCCTGGAAGTTAAGAAACACTTGTTATCCTTTTCTCCCTGGTTGCAAATTTTGTACATTTGGAACTTGTCCTTGCATATCAACTGGTTCTTTAGATAGATTCACCACCTCTTTAACAAAGGACCGAATTTCAAATGAATATGAAATTCTTGAAGAGTAGATCATGTTTTGGGTCTTCTTCCACAATAGAGTCACACTCAAATTCTTTGAGATTGTACTGCTACCAACCCTTTCTAGGTCTAAAACCTTCAAACATATAAACTTAAAGTTTATGTTCACCAAATACTTGACTCTGGGACACTACCATCTGATCTTGGGATTCCTTTTTTCTTTAAATTTCTTAGAATTTCTCCCCAATGAATTCGCCATTCAACTGATGACTCGAATGGGAAAATAATTCAATAATTTTCAACCTTTGGTTACAAACAAGATTATGATGACCCTATAACAACACCATCTACAACCAAAACTTCTGAGTGCATCCCTAGTAGAGTCACCATTCTGTTAATGTTTTTAATTTCCATCTAGGCTTTGTAATTATCTAAGAGGTTGCCAACCTCTATATGCAAGAATTCAAAAATTTAGTGGCCAACTGACGAGATTCAGTCAAAGACTGAAATCTCCTACACTTTAGGTTCTGTGAAACCAAGGAGGGTGTTCCTATTTTTGTTCATATGATGTTTCATGCCTCAAGAACACTTCAAAACACATATATTCCTATCAGTGCTAATAGATACCATTTACCAGGGGTTTGGAAAACCACTAAGTAAAAACAACTATCTAAAGCTAGGAAAACAAATACAATGTGAGATTTGCATGCCAAGAGAGATAAAATTTGAAATTAAGATGTCCCAACCTTGAACCCACATGATTCGGGTGACTAATTTGAATTCTTAAAAGACCCTAAATGAATTAACCAGTGCCTCATTCAATTGGGCATGAGTCACATGAGATCTAACCCTGATATCATTGAACTATCCTCATAATGCCTTACACCATAATAATTTTCAACATTCAAAACAAAACTTCTTATCAAATCCTTAGCATATTACCACAGACCTATAATTCCATTTCAAGCATTTGATTAAATCATTAAGTTAAATAAAAAAAGTGAACCATACATTCACATATACCAGTGAAGATGAATAAAAAAAACTTTGATAATTGCATTCACAGTCTCTTTTAACAACCACAAGAGAGCAATTGTCTTAAATTTTTTTGATTTCTTTCGATATCAGTTATTACAAAAAGAATAGTATGCTTATCTCATGTACAAACCCTACCCAAAATGATTCAATAACTAAGCCTTCCTGGATTCTACATTATATGCATTCACTATACACCACCTAAACCTTAGGATTCAAAAATTCTGACCTCAACAATGAGCCTTGAAATGTCCTTTATAGACCAGAAGAGCAACAAGCATCAGGCTCAATTGTTGATACATTTTAACCAAATGAAATTTCAACAAAATTCATAATTCCCCACCATCAGATAAAATCAAACCATGAACAAGGGAATCAAAATGTTTACAACCCTTGTAACTAGTCAACTAGAACAAATTGCCACCACATCACTTTCGCACTCGTCCAGATTAGACCCCAAAAAGCAACAAAAACACCAAAGAAAAAATCAAGACCCCGATGACCACACCACCATCACACACCAAGAACAATCACATGACCCCTATACAAGAAACCACTCCATGTCCTTGCTTTAGTATGTAGCGAGAACATTACCTTACCATTGTCGGCATTAACACCAAAATCAAAAGCAACACATGGTGTCACCGTAGCAATAAGAGATTCCGCAAGGACCTCTTAATTTTCACTGAACAATTTAGTCAGGGCCATGAGGTAGCTATGGTAGTCTGAATTAGTGTCGGGAATTTCACCACAAGAGCCACCAAAGAGCTCAATGGGTGACTTGTATCACGCAGATTTTACCTCGACCTCAGCCTCCTCACCACACTCATCGGATTCTCTTTCCTCTGCATAGCCAAATACCTCATCCTATGAAACCCATCCTTTGAGCTAAGGACTGCTCCTAATGAGAGTCAAGAGGGACACAACACTGTCATCAATGGCTCTAGGAGCACCAGGAATAGTGCTTCATTCATTTGGTGCTACCTCCCACTGTGATTTTTTAACATTCATCCTTGCACTTCTACGCAATGGAGAACCATAAACAAACGACTTACCCATCTTGCTCACAGGCTCAAAAATCTGAAAGAACAACAATTACTTAACGAGTGAACCAAAATAAATAATGCAATGATGCTAATGAACAATTAGCGAGAATTTATCGAGCAAGCCATTGTAGAAACCACTAATGGTCCAATTGTAGTACAAGAAAGATAGTGATTAGTGGGTGATGTTAATTTCACCACCAAAAATCTCCAAACTTATGGAAAATTGTGTAGGACCCATCATGATTTCTAAGAAAAAGCCACTCACACACATGGAAATTAGGATGAGATCCAATGAAAGACTTGTGCCATCAATGAATGTGAATTGCAAAGTGCAAAAATTCATCACATGGTTGGATCAAAAATTTGAATGCAGACCATTGATGTGAGAATGAGTTGGCACCTCAAACAACTCAGATTGAGTCAAACACCATTGAAAGTCCCACGCCACCATTTGGGAATCCCAGTGGCCAATCTTACACTTCACAGTCAGAAACACACATGCTAGTAGCGAGCCCCAACCAGCCACCTTGTACCATTGAGCAAGGCCACACGTCACCATTGCGCACACCTCACAAAATTTTCAAAAACATAAATTCGACTGTGCAAGGTTGGTGAGGGAAAATCATATGTAATCCCCATAAAGCCCTATTATTAAAATTTTGTCATCGATTTGATAGATTTTTAGCAGCACTGGCGGATTTGGACTGGTCCCACCTCATTGTACGCAATAGGTGGCAGCATTTCGCACACCACACACAACCTTGGTGATGCCATCAAGAAACCCTACGAGGTCCATGAGGAATGACTGAGATTTGAACCCAATGATCCAACAGTCCACACATTTGCACATGGAAAAAGTTATTCCTAATAATGGGACTGACTAGGAAAATGGGGGAGGGCACCCTTACGACACAAAATTTTAGACTAAAATATAAACATTGGAAAAATTCCCACCCATTTTTAAGAAAAAAATATATTAAACCCGAATGTGGAGAAACCGACAAGCTAGGTAAAGGGGCCAGTAACAACATGACATAAAGGGCTCTGCCAAATGACTTAAGCATCTGACAAACCACAATGATAAGTCAAGACATAATTATAATGCAAGGGTTTGTCTAATGAAAACAAGCTTAAACAGGGGTAGAAAAACCTTAAACCCTAACATTAGATCCACAACATGAAGGAAGAATAGACAAGCCCTAGAACCAGACAAAATTTGTGACAAATTTTAAAAGTCCCATCAGATTGAATGAAAATCCCTTCCTAGTAACCAAGACTAACCCATGACAAATCCTTCACCTATCTCCCACAAAAGACCAAGAGAAAAATAAATAAGTCCTATTTTCCCTTCTAAGACCAAAAATGTTTATAAAGCTAAAGAGGAAGTGCTTGAGAAACCTCCCATGGTTTCTTCCATTCCTCCCTTGTGGGAAGAAAAGAAACCTATGGTTGATAAACCTGCTCCTACACAATCACAACTTGAAAATCATGCAAAGAGAAATAAAAAGGCTAAAGAATGTTGACGTAGATGTGCTATTTCTTGCAGATTAAAAGAAGAGACTAAAATATAAAATCATGATCAAACACCAATTGAAACAAATAATTATGATCCTCCACCCTCGCCACAACAAAAACAACAAGAAAATTCTATGGACATTTTCATCAGGCCTCCTTTTATAATTAACTTATATGATTATTATAAAATTGCTAAAATTGATGAGGAAGAGCATAATGAGATGAAATTATTGTTTTCCTCTTTCGTGAGCTTGGATGATAATAACCATGATGATCCTCCTAGCAAGAGTGACTCACCACATGTTGAACTAGTGATTCTCCTATTACAAAACATTTTTTTGTCCCTTTGGCTAGTTATCATCCTTTCATATATGATGAACAAGATTGGGATGTGGATGAATTTCTATAGGTTGACTCAAATGTGCCATAATAGTATGTCTTTGTCTTCTTTTCATGCTCTTTGTGATTGCATGTGCATAATGTGATCCCTTGTATAGTGCTACTTGGCATGTCTTTATATTTTTTTGAGCCTAATTTGGATGAACCCTTGTCACTTCGTGTTGGAACAAAATATTCTACTAAGAGGGGAGGTGAATTAGTAGAATCTAAAATTTTAGCCTTCTTAACTTAAGAGAAGACTCAACATCCAAACTAGATGTGCAGATTAAAACTTAAAAGATATACCAAACTTATGCACATAAAAGATCAACACATAAAAATAGATATATGTGGAAAACCCAAGATGGGGAAAACCATGGTGAGAAAATGTTTCTAGGAGCTATTGTCCTAATCCAACCTCATAACGAAATTATTTGTTACAAATTTTAAGGGAACCAAACCTAAGGAGACAACTATCCATGGATTGAGCACCAAATTAGAATAGTCGCATCCATTTCTAAATTGGTTGGTGCCATGAAATGTGTCACAGAAAAATTTAGAATAGTCGCATCCATTTCTGTGATGTAGTACTCACCATCGGATTTATTTCCTTTAAACTCCATCATTCATTACATATCACTGATATTCTATGGATATCATCATTCCTATCTATGATACACCACTAAGAAATGATCATCGTTGGATCAATAATTGAACAATCTGCATTGTCTATTACTATCCTGTTGACTCTGATAATGGGCCTACAAAATCTTCATAAGATGGTGAGCTTATGCCATGTGTCTATTGTTGAAATCATACTCCATTACCACTTAGTACTTTTCCCTCATTGTTGAAATCTTAAATTCCTTCAAACTCAAAACCATGATGAACCAAGACCCTATGATGCAATGGCATCCATTCGATGTTCTTCAATCAATCTCGCCCATACATCACATATCACTCAAATCATCTTGTTGCCTCACTTCACAACAATGATGTGAAGTGATTAGGTGATATGGTCCCATGTGTCTCTAGTCCCACCAAGGTACTATCCTCCATCAATATTGTCCATTCAATCACCTTCACCATGACCATTAAACCATATCTATCATCTATAGTTGATCTTGAAACAAAATTCAACTTTCTTTCCACGAAGTGTGAGATCAAGCGATAGTCATTCATTGTGTATCGTTGAATTACAAACCAATTCACTTTAGCTTTCTATGATGTGTGATATCCAACAAAACCCATAAGAAAATTAACCAGGTGAAAAGGTGAAGGGGTTGGTCATTGAATGGAATTAAAGGCCATAAGTTATAGCTTAGATGACCTACAACCTCCAACTAGCAGTTGACAAAAAAATAGAAGATTTTTAAAGAAACATGACTGCCAACACAAGGGTTTAACTACAAAGCCTTAATTCAGGCTAAGATAAGAAGTGTAAATTTTTTTATCGTAGCCTTTAACCTTTAGTCTTGCAAAACATATTTTTGAGTTGTTCTCCAAAAACCCATGTCAAATCTAAAATCAAATTTTCCTCCTAAGTACTGAAATAATTTATTGCAACAACATGATAGAATTGCATGATAACAATGCAAAAATCTGAACAACATTTGTAGAATTCAACCCACCTTCCAGATCAATAATTCATCATCTTCCTAAGACATTAATGACAAAATTTTGACATCAATACTGAATCTTTGTCATGTAGGATCAGTTTCATCTCACACCTGATCCCCTTTTGACATGAATGACAACAATATCCCCCTTTGTCATCGATGGAAATTTTTTTTATGCTCATACCAATTGGTTGAAATGGTCTGATACCAATTGAAATCAATTAAGATCTGTAACTATTTGAGTTCTACATCAATTGGATACACAAAGTAATTATCCCCCTTTGATATGCATCTTTACCATGCTCATGCTCATTCTACTCATATGATCATTTATTCATGATCTTCTCCCCCTTTGACATTAATGGAAAATGGTAGAATCTCCCTAACAAATTACTCCCCCTTTGACAATAAATTCAAAGAGAAAGTGGGAATCAACCATCAAGTTATTATAAATTTGTAAAATCTTTGGTAGTTGAATTGATCTATCCTATCTGTTTCTAGGCATGAAATGAAATATAAGTGAAAAATCCCCCTAGACTCATGCCCTATCACTAGTGACCAGTGAAAGGAGGTGGGAGTAATAATTCCCAATCTTTGCCTCATATATGAAAATTGTTCCTTGGGAAGAGGCTTGGTGAAAATGTTAGCAACCTATTCCTTTGTGGGAACATACTCCATGCTGACCTCCTTGTCTACAACCTTATCTCTTATGAAGTGATACTTAATGGATATGTGTTTTTTTAGATTGCATTACTAGATTCTTTGATATGTTTTTGGCACTTGAATTATCACAAAGAATCGAGATAGGTTCTTTTTACTTCACCTTGATGTCCTTAAGTGTTTACTTCATCCATAGGAATTGAGTTAAAAATGTTGTTTCTACCACATACTCTTCTTCAATAGTGGATAGAGTAATTGATTCATGCTTCTTTCTCATGCAAGAAACTAAGTTGTTTCCCAAAAGGAATGCTCCACCATTGGCGATTTTCTTTTCATCCACACTTCCTGCCCAATAAACATCTCTATATCTAGTTAAACTGAAATCCTTGCTTCTAGAGCACCATAGCCCATAGTCAATAGTACTCTTGATGTATTTGAATATTCTCTTCACTACATTGACATGTGACTCTCTAGGTGCAGCCTGAAATATTACCACCAAACATACTCCTTGAACAATATCTGGCCTTGATGTAGTTAAATACAAAAAGCTTCCAATCATTGACCTATACACCATTTGATTTGCCTCAGGTGACTCATCTAATTTAATTAACTTGTAACTAGTTATCATGGGGGTGTTGACTAGTCTGTTGTCTTCCATGCCAAATTTATTGAGCATCTCCTTATCATATTTGGTTTGAGATATGAGTATCCCTTATCAGTTTGTAGAATTTGCAAGCAAACAAAATATGACAACTCTCCTAGCATTAAAATTTCAAATTCATCTTGTATGTGTGTAGAAAATATTTTACAAATTTTATCAATTCTACCACCAAAAATGATTTCATCCACATAAAAAACAACTATAACCATGCACTCATCTTCAGACTTGAAATATAAGTTACTATTTGCACATCCCTTTTTGAATCCTTATTCTTGCAAATACTGGTCTAATCTTGAATACCATGCTCTAGGTGCTTGTTTTAGACCATACAATGCCTTTCTCAATCTGAAAACATAATCATCATCTTTTGATAGCTGAAAGCCTTTTGGTTGTTCTATGTATACTTCCTCTTCTAGGTTTCCATTCAAAAAATACAGATTTAACATCTATTTGATATAGTTTGTATCCTTTATACACTTAAAATGAAGGAAACATTATGATTGCTTCTATCCTTGCTATAGGTGAAAATGTCTCTTCAAAATAATACCTTCAAATTTTTCATACCCCTTGCACCCTAATCTTGCCTTGTTTCTTATTATAGATCCATCTTCATTTAGTTTGTTTTTAAACACCCACTTAGTTCCACTCACATTTTTGATTGGGGGTCTAGGAACTAATTCCCATATTTTATTCTTTTGAATTTTATTTATCTCCTCTTCCATGGCTTCTATCCATCTCTCATCCTTTCTGGCTTCAGAGAAACTCTTTGGTTCAATTTGAGATAGGAGAGAAAAATTCACTTGTTGTTTACTTTTTGCAAATTTCCTCTTGCTTTGAATTCTCTCATTTTTATCCCCAATTATCTGATCTCCTAGACGATCCTTTTGAACATATTTTGTAGGGGACTTCTTAGCTTCTATTTCTTCAAGTTCTTCATCATCATTTTCCATATTGTCTTCATAGCTTGGTTCATCTCCAAATTTATCTTGATCAGATTTGACATGTTTTATACTTTCATCAATCTTAACATTGATGCTTTCCAAAATCCTGTCTAGTATTTTGTTGTAGAATTTTTCTGCTTTACTTTGAGTGGAATACCCTAAAAATATTCCATCACTTCTTGATTAAAACTTTCATGAGTTTTCATCTTCTCTTTTGATGTAGCACTTATTTCCAAACACTTTAAAATACTTTATAGATGCAAGTCTTCCATACCACAACTCATAGGAAGTTCTATCACTATGTACTATGATTTGAACTTTGTTCATAATGTATACTGCAATATGTATTGCTTCTCTCCAACACATATCAATTAATTTAGCTTATTTCAACATTATTCTAGCCATATCATACATAAATTTATTCTTCCTTTCTACCACTCCATTTTGTTGTGGAGTTATTGGCATTAAGTGTTGTCTCTTGATTCCATGTGCCTAACAGTACTCAAAAAATTCACTTGATGTGAATTATCCTCCTATGTCTGAACTTAAGCATTTCATCCTTCTACCTCTCTCCTCCTCTACCATCTTTTTGAATATCTTAAATATCTCAAATTCTTGTGACTTGTCTCTCTAAAAAGTCACCCATGTCAATCTTGTGTAGTCATCATCTAGTAGCATAAAATACCTTTCTCCTTTCAGTCCCCTTGTTCTTATAGGTCCACATAGGTAAGTATGTATTAGCTATAAAGGCTTAGTAGTTGAATACTCTTTGTTTGGAAAACTAGCCTTTGTTTTCTTTCCTTGCTGACATTATTTGTATATGATGTTTTTATTTTTTGATATCTTCTATGCATGTGTCTAACCAGACCTCTTGAACTAACTTTCACCAAATTTTCAAAGTTTGTATGGCCTAAGCTTCAATGCCATAACCAAATTTCATATACCAATACTATCAGATAGGTTTGACCTTTTAATTCAGCAAGTTTGTAGAGATTATTGTCAGTTCTTAAACCTTGTGGAAATATTTTCCATTCTTTCTAATTTTTCACCCTTCTAAATCAAATGTGACTTTATACCCATTTTCACACATTTGGCGTACACTTAATAAATTGTGCTTCAGTCCTTCAACATACAAGACATATTTTGTGGGATTTTTACCATCTAGACTTAAGATGCCTTTGCCACATATTTGGACTATATTGTTATCACCCAAACTCATTGATCTTCCATTACATTTCTTGAGTTTGATGAACTAACTCTTGTCTACAGTCATGTGGTTGGAAAAACAACTATCTATTACCCATAAATTTTTCTTTTTTGGCATGTAGGGGTGTCTATGCAATTGATGATTGTGTGGAGCTTTCTTCCTTCTCTTTCCACACTTTCTTATTTTTCTTATTTCTCTTCTCTACCATCTCCTCCTTATTTTTATATTATTATTTTTTATTTAGGAGATAAAAATTTCTTTTCAAAATCTGGTTTTGTAAGATTTATTCTATAGTTTTTAGCTATATGACCAAAGTTATTACACTTATAATAGAATACATTCATATCAAGTAAAGGAGAAAATACTTTTTTTTCTTTCAAAGTTTGCACTCCTTTCAAGAACGATTCTACATTCTCTAGACCTATGAGTGAACTGATTACATTAATATCAATATCCATACAAATATGAAGAATACCTAGTCATAAAATTTTGTGCAGAATGAGGGGATATTTTGTGCATTCGCCTTCTTGTGTCTCTTACCCTAGTGAATCCATTGGTATTATTCATTTTGAAGTTTTTCTAATTCTTCTTGTGATCAAGACCTGATTGGTTATCCTTCTTGTCTAAATTAGGCTTCTTTTCTTAGTTTTCTCTACCTCTAGAAATTTCTCATTAAGTATTTTTATTTCTAGTTTCTCTCCTTGATAGGTTTAGACTTTTCTTCTACTCTAAATCTTTCATATAACTTTTTAGAAGCATCAATAAAGGATCTTTTCCCTTTCTCTAAACCTAGGCCTAATTTTTCCTTTTTCTGTGAGCTTTTGGGTGCTTAATAATTCATCTAAAATGTTTGACCCACCTTTCAACTTGATTCCTTTCTCTATTTGTTATTTTTCCTTTTCAAGATCTCTTCTTAGAGAAACCACCTCTTCTTCAAGCTTTAAGCATCTGTAAGCTTCATCTTGGATCTTGGATTGAATCAAATATTTTTCTCTTGGCTTATTCTAGCTTTAGCTTCAAATCTATCACATTCTAGGTAGATTCTTCTATTTCCTTGCTTATTTTATCTACTCTTTTTGAGGAAGTTTCGTCTACTACTTGTTCTCCCTTTTTAACTCTTCATTCTCATTTTTGAGATCATCAATCTCATCTAGAGCACATATGATTTCTCCTTCGACATCAACTACTCCTTCTTCTTAACCTTCTTTAGGAGGATCCTTAACCTTTTTATTTTTCTAATCCTCAAAATATTTTTCCATAAAGAGAAACTCATTGTTTCTCATAAAAATGAACAATTTTTTTTGTCATCTGAGTTGTTGCAATCTTTTGATAAATCACTATCTTCTTGGATGTATAAAAAATTCTTTTTCTTTTGAAATTTAATTTTCTTAGGGCAGTAGGGTTTCTTCATTTTGTCATCTACCTCTTGTTAAGAGTTTATTTTCTTATTGTAGGTGCATTTAGCAGTGAAATGACATACTTTACCATATTCAAAACATTTAAAGGGTATTTTATCTTTTTATTTGTCAGATCCTCTTCTTAGTCTCATGTTGAAGTTTTCCTCCTCTTCATTAGTCTCATCATCCTTAGATGGAATCAATTCCATCTTATCTTTCTTGGGAGTTATATCCTTTTCCTCATTAACAATATTGAAAGAAAATTCTTTCCTAGAAGGTTCTTCATCTCTCATCCTCATCTCATAGGCCATGAATATACTATGTAGCTCATTCAAAGGTAGTTTGTCTATTTCTCTCCCTTATTTTATAGCTGAGATCTTAGATTCATACTTGTGTGTCATTGATATGAGAACTTTCAATACAACCACATCTTATTTCAACTCTTCTCCATATCCTTTGATAGAGTTCACAATATCATTAATTTTCAAAAGATAGTCTACAATCCTTTCTTCCTCTGACATTCTTAGGCCTTCAAATCTAGCTTTTAGTATTTTTAGCTTTGCTAGTTTTACCTTATCATCTCCTTCATAAATCTTCTCCAATGTATCCTAGACATCTTGTGCATTCTTAAAATAGATAAATTTTCTATGTATTGACCTAGATAGCTTAGTCATGATCACAAACCATGCTTTTTCATTGTTCCAAAAGTCATTTTTAGTTGTAGGATCAATAGGAGGTGTGGCAGGTGGTGTGTATGCAATTATTACTGACATCCATACATCAAAAACTAAAGCTACCAAATATCATTTCATTAAAGAGATCCAATAGGCATAATCTATTCCATCGAACGTAGGTGGCTTGGTTGAGGAAGGGGTGTCTTGATTAGCCATTTATGTTCACAAAGTCAAGGATCTACCTAAGCTGGTTAAGCTACTCCTAGGGAACCTAGGGCTCTGATACCAATTTTTGGAACATAATAGTCTATTGAGAGGGGGGTTAATCAATAGAATCTAAATTTTTATCCTTCTTAACTTAAGAGTAGACACAAAATTTAAAACTATATGTGTAGATTAAAACTTAAAATATATACCAAACACATGAGCATAAAAGATAAAAAACATAACAAAAAATATATTAGAGAACCCATGATGGGAAAAATCATAGTGAGAAAATGATGCTAGGAGCTACTATCTTAGTCTAGCCTCACAATGAAATTCTCTATTAAAAATTTAAGGGCACCAACCCTAAGGAGACACCTATCCCCTAAACTGAGCACCAACTCAGTTATTTGATGGCATCAACCAATTTTATTTACAACATGTAGGATGATTTATAATTTGTTCCTGAGGAAATCTAATCAATGTTACAACTTTTTTTGTAACTACTCGATCATTTTTTGTTTCCATAGTAGCTCTATTCATTGCTCTACACTAGTTCCACTCCTCTATTTCTTCTTTAGTGCATTCTTTGTCTTCCTCAATGCACACACTATTCTTCTATAGCACCCCTTTTCTATTTTTGTGTATATTAAGATTTTCTCAGGAGCTCAACATCAGTTATGTACACACACTTCTCTCTACCATCCACTTAAACCTTCTTCACACATGTTTTGAGTAGTGAAAATCACTAATAATCACCTCAGGATATTCCACCATGATCTAATCCTCTGTTAGGGTGAATACCTTCTTCATTATCATCTATTTGCACCAAGATTCCCAACATTAATTCTAGTGCAATATATTTTCCTTTATTTAGAACCTGATGAATCCTAAGATTGGATATGTGGTTAATGCTTTCTTTAGAATATTCTATCTGATATTGATCCTTGTCTCTATAGCCATTAGTACTATTATTGTGTGCATCAAATCACATTACATCTATCATTGAGGTAGTTAGACCAATTAATTTTCATCTCCAAGTTAGTTTTTAGGCAAAATCTTGTTTACACATAGTTAGCCATTCATGATTACCCTATTCAAATCTCAATCATTGATCTTCAACCTTTACACCCTGATCCCACGTTCTTCATTTATCATCACACCTTTAAATCATGAATGTCTAATAAATGGTCATTTAAATCTCCTTCATTAATCATATCCTTCATGACCATCACATATCACCAAAAAATTTAGAACAATCACATCCATTTTTGTGATGCAACACTCACCATATGATCAATTTCCTTTAAACTCCATCATTCATCACATATCACTAATATGATATGGATATCATCATTCCTATATGTGATGAACTAGTAAGAAGTGATCACCATTTGATCAACAATTGAAAAATTTGCACCATCCATTTCTATCCTATTGACTCTGCCAATCGGCCCATAGAATATTTAAAAGATGGAAAGGTTATGCCATGTGTCTATTTTTGATGTCATAATCCACTACCACTCAACACTTTTCACTCATCATTGAAAACTTGACTTACTTTGAACTCATAACCACGATGAACTAAGACCCTACGATGCAATGACATCTATTGGATGTTCTTCAATTAATCTCGCCCATACATCGTATATCACTCAAATAATCATGTCACCTCACTTCAAAATAGTGATGTGAAGTGATCAGGTGATATGGCACCACATGTCACTGGTCCCACCAAGGTACTATCCTTCATCAATTCTCATCATTTGATCAACTTGATTACTACTGTTAAACCATCTCCATCTCGTACCGATGACTTTGAAACAAGCTTCAACTTTATTTTTGTGAAGTGTGAGATCAAGCAATATCCGGTCATCACATATCATTGAATTACAAATCAATTCACTTTAGCTTTCTATGATGTGTGATATCTAGCAGAACCCATCAATGACACTTAATTGATTGATAAGGTGAAGGGGTTAGTCACCAAACAAACTTAAAGGCCATAAGTTATAACCTATACGACCTACTTCCTATAACCAATAGTTAACAACAAAATAGAAGACTATTAAAGAACCTTGACTATCAACACAGTGGTTTAACTGCAAAACCCTAATTTAGGTTGAGATAACAAGTGTAACAATTATGATCATAGCCTTCAACTTTCGGTCCTACAAAACATATTTCTAAGCTATTCTAAAAAAACCCATGTTGAATATGAACTCAAATATTTATCTTGAGTATTGAAATAAATTATTGCAACAACATGATAAAACTGCATGACAACAATGCAAAACTTTGAACAACATTTGTAGCATTCAATCCACCTTCCAAATCCAAAATTCATCATCTTCCTCAAACATTCATGACAACATTTTGACATCAATGTTGACTCTTCATCATGTAGGATCAATTCCATCTCACACCTTATCCCCTTTTGACATCAATGGCAACAATATTCTGACATTCTGTTGGTGGAAGGTGATGGACGAAACTATGGATTGGGAGTTGGGAGAAAATTTCTATAAAATTTTTACATTAACTTGCTCATTTTATTCATAAAATGTCAATTTGGGGATCAAAGACTTATGAAAGGTATTGTGGCTATCTTCCGAAGGAATGAAGATAGTGACCTGAGTGGGGATGAAACTAATTTGTGAAAATAAACACTCAAACTTTGATACTAGAAGGAATAATAATTGGTTGCAATCTTTAAAAAAATCATAACTTAATGGAAACTTACTTTAAAAGGAATAATTGGAAAATTCTAGCTTAATGAAATTCACTTTAAAAAGGTACATTCAAATTCAAGTGTTTAAATATGAACTATCACTTTTGAATTAACCAATAATATTTAAAGTAAACACACATTACAAACCAAATAACCTTTACTCTTATTCCATACACAAATCAAACTAAAACTATAATGACTTATTTAATGATACTCTGGTGACAAGATGGTGTAGAGTTGTTTTACCATTCTTTACTCATTCTGCATACACAAAGCTTCAAAAAAATACACATTTGCATTGCATATTTAAAAGGATGAATAATTGAATTCCACACTTTATGAAACTAAATCAAAATCAAAACCATTAAATAAAAAAACCTCACATAAAAATGATAAATAATGAATTCAATCAGTGGCTAAGAGTGGTCCCTCCTCCTAAATAACTGATTGAATAAAGCTTCACATAATCAAAATCAAATTTTATTTGCAAAAAATAAGAGTTTCAAATTGAAATTATAGTCTAATATAGAAATTTTCCCGGGCCACTAAATTCTATCTCCAACAAGTTCTATTATGCATCTTATATATGTGCAGTATTATAATAGATGCTTACAAAATAAGAGAGTTTATTTTTCTATAGCCAACAAACTCTATAGTAGAACCTCATCTACTAGCCACAAAACAAAATAGTTTTGTTGTAACAGTACCTAGAAAATAGGAAATAAAAGATTGATGGTTTTGGCAATGTATCTCCATCACAATTTTCTCCACTATGTGGAAAAGATTTCTTCCATGATTTGGATGAGTTGGTAGAGAGAATAAAACATTGGAGGAATTCATAAAATAACTGAAGATTTGTAGATCAAATTGTTACAATGAATAGATTCCATCTGAAAAGTGACAAAACCAATATTCCATGTGGTTGATAATAATCTCGTAGAAGATCACCTCAACAAACCTATCATGAAGGCACATGCAAATAATAACTAGCAAGTGAATCACAAGTTCCTTAATTAGATCCAAAAACTAAGAATTTTCTAACATGGAAGTGGTGAATAGTTGGTAGACAAGACAAAATGTTTTGAAGTGGCATAAACAATGTGGAGGTTGTGTCATGAATGAGGAAGAGGAAATTGTAACCAACAACAAATTGACAACGAGTTCTTGCGTAAAGGGTGACATGATGTTTAGTATGAAGATGATAGGAAGCATGCTACAAGATATATTTACCAAGGTATAAAATAACAATTCTTGAGACAAGCAATGACTATTTTCCACATTTTTATCCAAAAACTATATTAAATATCACTTATATATTAAATCATAATTAGCTTAAAATGGAAAAAGGGTAAGATATTGAATGGAAATGGAATGTGGGGATGAGTATGAAGGCTCATGAAAAGGAATAAAATATGGCATAAAATGGAGCATAATTGGCTCTCATCACAAGGATACAAAGGAAGAAAATTTGTCATGACATTCTTCTATTTGCATCTATATTCTTCTATATGTCATACACCTTTATCTTTTTTCTTGTGTTTTCCTTTTGGGGATGACACAAGGCATTGAGACATTTAGGTCTCTTCCATTTTGACACAAAATCTCTCCTTTGTTTTCACTCTCTATGTGTCATTCTTCCTTTGTGCGTTTTGTTCCATGAGTCATTTAAGGAATGATGAAAATTTTGAGCTCAATTATATCACTATGGAAAAGACATAATGTTGGCCTCAAATCCATGGATCCCTTATGTGTTATCTTAGGATTACATATGGGGGAAACCTCCTTTCCATGACATAGATCTACTTGAAAACATATATTTTACATAGGGATTTTTGAATAAATATATCATATATTGGCATTTACTGTGTTCTACTTTAAATTAATTTCTCACAACATGGGGTGTAGCAATTTCTTTAAATTTGAGGCATACATGTCCTTTCTCATTGTTGGCTTCAAAATTTGGTCTCCTTAATTAATGTGATGTGTCTTCTTGGTGGTGACATTGGGTTTGATGTCCCTCAAGAGTGACATCCAAGGTGAATAGTTGATGGGGTGGATGTAACTTGCTTGTAAACACTTTTCAACCTCATCCTTAACCAATAAATTCACTTTGGGGTTTATTTTAAATGAATATTTTCTCTTGCAGGTTTAGCATCATACTGTAACACAATTTTATGTGTATCTAGCTTAGGATCTATGCCAAACATATTTGAAAAAAGACCAATAAATTAGTTTAGGAAAGTTATGTAATAGTGTAGTATTCTCTTGTTTTCATTAGAGTCAAGAATTTTTCTAATTAAAATTACCTTATCTGTGTTACATGGATCAATTGAGACAACAAAAGTATCTCCTATAAATAGTGTATTATGATCTGGAGGGAAATTTTGGGGTATGCCTTGATAATCTATCGTATCATCTAATATTCAAGTATATTACCTAAAGTATGCTTTGACATTTAGACAATATGAAAATCCATGATCATGATGATAATTGGGTAAGTTGTCATATCTTCCAAAAATTTCCACTAAGGACACATCAATTGAAAATCTATTCAATGAAATGTTTTTATTTGTAATTCTTATCAACTCAGGATGAACCAAATTGAGTGACAACTTAGGAGAGTGTTGTGTTATTGTGTGCAAATTAAGATAAGGTCTTCAAGAAGCTTTGGTGGGTTTCAAAAGACGGTAACCAAGACCATTTGGTGTACCTTGTGTATCAATTTTATATTAACCTTGATACCTTGTTTCTTTATACCACAACCATTTCCTTTATACCCTAAATGAGAAAAAAATTATATCCTCTACCACGAATATTCATTTTCTTTCAAGGGAGGTGTTTTTTCATAGTTTTTCACCAAAAAGTGTGATGTAGAAAAAGAGATCCTAGACATAGTGAATAAATTTATTGGATAAATCTTTCGTTGCATGAACATTAGAAACCAAGATGAGAAGGTGGTAAAATTGGCTAGAAACCTAAAAAGGAGAGCCAATATACCTTGAACCTATTTCTTTTGTTGCCTTGAAAATTGATTGCATCTAATGTGAATTAATTGACCTATTAATTATGCAATTTAATATAAAAACATAGTTTCTAACAAAAATGAAACTAAAAATTCATAATTTGAAGAAAAATTTGAGAAGGGAAAAGTTATATGCACATTTCCTATAAATTTGAGGCCAAACTGGGAGGTCAAGGGTGGTGACACTCTTGATTGAGAAGTATGAATATGGATCTACAAATTTCTAGCAAGAAATATAGGTTTTCACTTTTCTCTTCCGCTCTATAATTTGTTGTCTTCATATCTGAACTTGCATAATCATAAAAAGGGAGGGAAAGGGTTCCTATATAGTATTTTTCCTTTGTCAAACCATCATTTTTGTATTTCTACATCTAGAAATAGCTTATTGGTTGATAGATAAAGTGTGTGTTATCCTAACCTTAAGTGTGTCTAAGGTAGTAATGGGATTAAATGATAAAAACCCTATACTCAAGTATTTTAGAGATGGATTCCTAAATGACACAAGCAAGTTCAATCCAAGAGAAAGTAAAATAACCTTGGGAAAATATAAATGTATAAATACCTTGCTTAGGGTTGCTAGTAGATCAAATTATGAAGATGAGAAAAGTTTGAAAATAATTCATTAAGTTCTTGAAAGAAGATAAAGATATCTCCAACCTAGATTCTATCATGTCTTTCCATTGGCATACGAATCCAATCATTGTGCTAACTTAATTAATTCTAAAATTCATTTAGTGAATTTGTAAAAAATGGATGTATTTTGGGCAAGATTTTTCTATAATTGTAATTATTTATTTTTTGATTTAAAATAATAATACATATCTTTATAGTGGAATTCAGGAATAAATTAAAGTGTATGATGGGTAAATGAAAAAAGATGTGGGGCCAAAAAGTGGCCAATTTACTTTTTCATCCTAAAATAGTGAAAATGTGAGCATGCTATAGTAAAAAATGCTTGTGTTATGGGTTGGTAGTGACAAATCCTAGACTCAGTCATTACCAAGACATAACATGAGTACGTTATAACATGACCGTGTTATAACACATTCCTATTATGGTTTAAATTTAAAAAATGCACGTATTTTTAACTCAAAAAATGAGCATTTTTTGAAATAAAAAATATTTCCGAAACACGCTCATGTTATAACGTGCTCATGTTTTGGTCTACATCAAAAAAATTTCTTCTCTTTCTTCTTGTTTACATTTACATATGGACATTTAATTTCTTATAATTTAGGTTATATTTCATGCATATAGTTTTAGGAAGTTTGAGAGTGATTTCAACTCTCGAAGAGTTATAATTCAATTCTAGTTTTTGGAAGATCTTAAAATTTTCAGACAACAAAATTTTAGTAATCAACATGTCAAATATCATTAATTAGGTCAAATTTTAGTAATCAACAAGTTTTATCATCTTTCTCTTACTCTATCTCACTTATTGTTTATCCCTTATGCTCTAGACCTCTCTCTCACTCTCTCTCCTTTTCTATATACTTATATACATCTCACCTCTCTCTCTCCCACCATCCCTCCCTCTATTCCTCCTTCCCTCCTCACCTCTCTAATTTTCTCTCTCCCCCCTCTTTATATACCCCCTCTCTTTGCATTCCTCCTACCCACCTTCCCTCTCTACTTCACTCTATCTAACATATCCCTCTACCTCTCTCTCAATCCCTTCTCTCTCTCTCAATCTCTCCACCTTCCTCCTTCCCTCTCTCTCTCTTCCTTCATCCCACCCACCTTCCTACTCTACTTCTCCCCCCCTTTTTCACTCCCTTCTTCCCTTTCTACTTATATTTATCTCTTTCCATCCATCTCTCTCTATCTCACCTCTCTCTCTCTCCCTCCCTATCTCTCCCTCTCCCCTCCTCCTCTCTATCTCTTCCTCCCTATATACTTCTCTCTATATTTCTCTCCATCTCTGCCTCTCCCTCTCATGTTTCCTCTCTCTCTCTCCCTCCCTCTCTCAATCTCTCTCAATATCACAACCTTCCTCTACTTTGTGTTTCTCTCTCACACACAATCTCCCTCCCCCATATTTATCTTTATATCTCTCCTCCCCTCTCTACTCTCTATCTCATCATTCTCTCCCTCCTTCTTTCTCCCTCTCTCTCTACTTCTTTATCTCTTATTCCATATAATTATCTAGCTCTCTATCCATCTCTCCCTCTCCCTCCCTCCTTCCCTCTCTCTCCCTCTCTCACTCTCATGATATTCCTCCTATCTCTCTCTCTCCTTCCTTGTATACTTCTCTATATGTCACCAATATCTCTCACTCCATCACTCCTTGCCTCTTTAATTATCTCTCTCTCTCTCTCTATACATATATATCACCCCTCTCTCTCTCTATCTCACCTCTCTCTTCCTTCCTTCCTTGCTCCCACCCACCTTCCATATCTACTCTCTATCTAACCTATTCTTCTCTCTCAATATCCTTTCCCCTATCTCCATATCTCATTATCTCTATCTCACTTCCCTCCATCCTCTCGCTCAATATCATACCTCTCCCTCTCTGTCTCTCACTGTCTCTCTCTATTTATCTCTCTACTTCTCACTCCTTCCCCCGTACTATATCTCTCATTCCCTATACATAATTATCTCTATCTCATTCTCCCAATCTCTACATCTCCCTCCATCCTCCCTTCTCTCTCCCTCACTCTCTCAATCTCCCAACCATCCTCCTATCTCTCTCTCCATATTTCTCTCACTCTCTTCTTTCCTCTCTACTCTCTATCTCATCATTCTCTCTTTGTATACTTCTTATTCAATATCTCTCCTTCCCTATATAATTCTCTCTATATCCCTTTCTTCATCTCTACCACTCCCACCCTCCTCTCTTTCTTCTCTCGCTCTCTCGCAATCTCCCCACCTTCCTCCTCTATCTCTCTCCTATATTTCTCTCTCACTCTCTCCTTCCCTCTCTAATCTCTATGAAGCACCATTATCTCTCCCTCCCTCCCTCCCTCCTATCTCTATCTCACCTCTCTCTCTCTCCCTCCATCCCTCCTTCCTTCTCTATTATTATTATCTATCTCCCCCTTGCCCTCTCTTCCTTCCTCCCACCCACCTTCCCTCTCTACGTCTCTCTCCCTCCCTCCCTTCTCTCTCTCAATCTCTCCACCTTCATCCTCCCCTCTCTACTTATCTCTCTATAACCTCTCTCTCTCTCCTTCCCTCTTTACTTATCCCTGTATCTCTCTTCCTCTCGCCCTCTCTTTAAATCTCCAAAACCCTATATCAAATATCATTAATCCCAATCCAGATACCCTAAACCCTACACCCTCAACCAAAAGCATAAATCCTAAAACCTGCATTCAATATTGTACCCTAAACACTCATTGTATGAAAAATGCCTCAAAGAAATGGGGTCTCACAGTGATACATCACTATGAGAACCCATTTGTTGATGCATTAATGTGGTAGCATTCAAAAGGTAGTGCTTGCTGTATGAAAAAATTCCTAAAAGAAATGGGGTATCATGATGATTACATCATTGTGAGACCCCATTTCTTTGACGAATTTTTTCATACAACAAGCACTACCTTGTAAATTTGTCAATGCAGTAGCATTAACATGGTAGTTCTCATTGTATGAAAAAACATAACCATGAGACCCCATTTCTTTGAGGTATTTTTTGATATCACAAGATCACATTGTGTGAAAACTCCCTCAAAGATGGGGTTCCATGGTGATGTAATATAGTAGCATTGACAAGGTAGTGGTTTTTGTATGAGAAAATTCCTTAAAGAAATGGGGTTTCATGGTACATCACCATGATAACCCATTTCTTTGAGGCATATTTTCGTACAACGAGCACTACCTTGTCAATGCATCAATGAAAAAAAATTGACAAGAAAATTATCATTGTATAAAAAGATACCTCAAAGAAATGGGGTCTCATAGTGATGTACATCACTGTGAGACCTCATTTCTTTGAGGAATCTTTCCATACAACTAGCACTACCTTGCCAATGCATCAATGCAGATGCATTGACAAGGTAGCTCTTGTTGTCTGAAAAAATGCCTCAAAGAAATGGGGTCTCATGGTGATGTACATCACTATGAGACCCCATTTCTTTGAGGAATATTTTCATACAATGAGCACTACCTTATCAATGCATCAATGCTAACACATTAACAAGGTAGTGCTCATTGTATGAAAATATGCCTCAAAGAAATGGGATCTTGTCAATGCATCCACATTAACAAGGTAGTTCTCGTTGTATGAAGAAACATCAGCATGAGACCCCATTTCTTTGATGCATATTTTCATAAAATGAGCACTACCTTGTCAATGCATCATCATGAGACCCTATTTCTTTGAGACATTTTTCCATACAATGAGCACTACCTTGTCAATGCGTCAATGCGGTAGAATTGACATGGTAGTGTTCATTGTATAAAAAAATTCCTCAAAGAAATGTGGTCTCATGGTGATGTACATAACTATGAGACCCCATTTTTTTGAGTCTATTTTTCATATAATGAGCACTACCTTGTCAATGTTTCAATTCGATGGCATTGACAAGGTAGTTCTCATTGTATAAGAAACATCACCATGAGACCCCATTTCTTTGAGGAATTTTTCATACAACGTGATTATGTTGTATTAAAAATTCCTCAAAGAAATGGGGTCTCACAGTGATGTAATATAGTAGCATTGACAAGGTAGTGCTCATTGTATGAAAAAATGCCTCAAATAGATAAGGTCTCATAGTGATGTACATCATAGTGAGACCACATTTCTTTGAGGCATCTTTTCATACAACAATCACTACCTTTTCAATGCATCAATGCTGATGAATTAACAAGGTAGTGCTCTTTGTATGAAAATATACCTCAAAGAAATTGGGTTTTGTCAATGTGTCCACATTGACGCATTGACAAGGTAGTGCTTTTTGTATGAAAAATTGACTCAAAGAAATGGGGTCTCATGGTGATGTACTGGGGGACCTCATAGTGATGTACATCACCATTAGACCCCATTTCTTTGATGTATTTTTTTCATAGAATGATCACTAGCTTGTCAATGCATCAATGTGATAGCATTAACAAGGTAGTGCTCATTGAATGAAAAAATGCCTCAAAAAAATGGGGTCTCATGGTGATGTACCCAAATTTTTTGAGGAATTTTTTCATTCAAGAAGCACTACCTTGTCATTGCATCAGTCTAGTAGCATTGACAAGGTAGTGCTTGTTGTATGAAAAAATATCATCGTGAGACCCCATTTCTTTGAGTCATTTTTCATAAAAGCACTACCTTGTTAATGCATCATTGTGAGACCCTATTTCTTTGAGGCATTTAAACATACAATAATCACTACCTTGTGAACACGTCAATGTGGTAGCATTGACAAGCTAGTGCTCATTGTGTCAAAAAATGCCTCATCACCATGAGACACTATTTCTTTGAGGAATTTTTTCATATAATGAGCACTACCTTGTCAATGCGCCAATGAGGTAGAATTGACACATTGAAAAGGTAGTGCTCTTTGTATGAAAAAATTCCTCAAAGAAATGGTGTCTCATGGTGATGTACATCACCATGAGACACCATTTCTTTGAGGAATTTTTTCATACAATGAGCACTAAGCTCACTACCTTGTCAATGTGTCAATTTGGTAGCATTGATAGGGTAGTGCTCATTGTATGAAAAAATGCCTCAAAGAAATGGGGTGTTCATGACTGTGATACCCCATTTCTTTGAGGCATTTTTTCATACAAAAAGTACTACCTTGTTAATGTGTCAATGCCTCAAAGAAATGGGGTCTCACATATCTCTCTCCCTACCTCTCTCCTTCCCTCTCTAATATTTTGCATCTCCCCCTTTCTCTCTCTTCCTCCCTCCAACCCCCAATCACTCTCTACTTCTATATATCTATCCTATCCATCTTTACCTCTCTCTCTCAGTCCCTCCTCAATCTCAATCTCTCCACATTCATCCTTGACTCTCTACTTCTCCCTCTATCTCTATTTCTGTCTCTATTTGTCTATATATATCTCTCCATGTCTCTCTTTGTCTCTATGTATCTCTCTATATTTCTTTGTCTCTTTGTCTCTCCCTTTCATCCTCTCTCTCAATATCCAAAGTCCTATACCAAATATCAATAATCATAATCCCTACAACCTAAACCATACACCCTCAACCCTCATCCCTATACCATATACCCTCAAACTTATAAGATGGACCCTAAACATTATCCCTCAACCATAAACATAAACCCTAAACCCTACATTCAATATTGTACCCTAAACCCTAAACCCTCAATCCTAAAACAATACCCTCAATCCTATACCTTAAACCCTAAACCTTGCACTCTCAACCCTCATCCCTATACCCTATATCCTCAACCTTATAACCTAAACCCTAAAAATTATCCCTCAATTCTATACCCTCAACCCTATACTTAAACCATAAACTCTACACTCTCAACCCTTAACCCTATATCGTATACCCTCAACCCTCTACCCTATAACTTATACCCAATATCCTAAACCCTAATCCCTATACCCTATACACTGAGACTTGATCCTCAAACCTAAACATTATCCCTTAACTATAAACCCACAAGCTTTAACCCTAAACCCTACATTCAAACTTGTGCCCTCATTCGTAAACCCTCAACCCTCAACTATAAATCCTAAACCCAACACCCTCAACCATATACCCAATATCCTAAACCATAACACTATACCCTATATAGTTAACCCTATACCTTGAATCTTGAATACTATTTGTCAATACTCAACCCTATACCTTAAACCCCTAAACCCTACACCCTTAAACCCCATCCCTATCAATCTGTCTCTCTTCCTCCCAGGGTATGTGTAGGATCATGATGGGCCAAAAAGTGGTGATATGTTAGTGATATGATGGACCATGTGGCTAACAAATTTTTTTACCCAAAATTGATGAAACAAAAAGGGTTTTTAAAAAAGATTCTCAGCTTTCAACCAATATAAATTATGCTTTAATTTTAAATTAATAAATAATTATTATTCATTTTCTATTTGAATTACAACTAAAGTCTTGATTGATAGGCTAATTGAAAAACATATATATCATTCAAAAAGTATCACATTTTTTGAATCCAAAACATGTCTCACATTTTTTAAATCCAAAACATATGTCACATTTTTATGCTTCACAGACTATAGGATAAAAAAAAATTGAATTTCATGACGTTTTGACCAAGTTAAGGTGGTCAAACATATGAGTTTTTATATTTTTTAAAAGTTGTAGTAAAAAAATCATAATTAAGTATTTACTTAGAAAAAAAATACAAAAACATATGCATCACATCAAGACATGAGACCTCTACTTATATCTAAAATATTATTATCATTTTATTATGGTTAGGGTGGTTAGACAAACACCTACTTCTTATTTTTTCCCTGAAATTTAAGTACTACTGCATTGAAATTTCAAATTTTCACAAAATCGATTAAAAAAAAACCTAGTAGTTTAGAAACTACATTCAATTTTCTATAGACTCTATTCTTACGTATTTTTGAATTAATATAGATAAATTATTCAAATTTTTATGTCAAGTTTCCTAACTCTAATTTTTGAATTTTCATTGCCACATAAGGGCCTATTTTTTCCATGATGATCCTACACATACCCCCTACACACATTCCCTCTCCACTCTCTAACCTATACCTATCTACCTTTCTCTCTACATCCCTCCTATCTCTCAATCTCTCTATATCATCTTTCTCTCTATCTCACCTATCTCTCTCTCCCTCACTAGCTCTCCCCCTCACTCTCCCTCCCTAGCTCTCACTCTCTTCCTTCCTCCCATCCACATTCTCTCTCCATGTCTCTCTATATAACATATCCCTCTCTACCTCACTCTCTCTCCCTCCCTCCTCTCTCTCTTAATGTCTCCACCCCCTTTCCCATATCCCTCCCTCTCTCTAATTCTCTATATCTCACTTCTCATCTCTTCTTTGCTCCTTCCCTCCCTTATTATCTCTTTGTATACATAACCTCTCTCTCTAGTTCTCCATCCCTCCACCCCCTCTCTATCTCTCTCCATATCTACCTCTCCCTCCCTCCTCCCCTCTTTCTCCCTCTCTCTCTCCTCCCACCTTTCTCTTCCTCTCTCCCTTTATCCCTCTCCCTCTCTCTCAATATCCCAACCTTACTCCTTCCCTTTATATTTATCTCACTCTCTCATTCCTTCTCTACTCTCTATCTCATCATTATCTCTCTCTCTCTCTCTCTATCTCAATCTCTCAAACCATATACCCTCAACCTTGAATACTATCCCTCAAACCTCAACCCTCAACCCTATACCTTAAACCCTAAACCCTAAACCATCAAGCATCATCCCTATAACATATACTCTCAACCTTATACCCTAAACCTTAAACATTATCCCTCAAACCTATAATTAAAACCTAAAACCTACATTCAACCTTATTCCCACACCCTAAACCCTACATCCAATACCCTCAACCCTATAAATATTATCCTAACCCCTAATACCTATACCCTATTCACTTAACCTTATACCCTTTAAACCCTAAACACTATCCCCCAACCCTCAACCCTATACCTTAAACCCTAAACCCTAAACCCTTAAAACTCATCCCTATACCCTATGCCTCAAGCTTATACCCTAAACCCAATACCCTCAACCCTATACACAATATCCTAAACCCTATTACCTATAACCTATGCATTTAACCCTATACCCTCAACCCTATACCTGAAACCCCAAACCCTACACCCTCAACCCTCAACCTTCATCCCTATACCCCATCACCTCAACCTTACAACCTAAACCATAAAAATTATCCCACATCCCTATAATTAAACCCTAAACCTTAAACCCTTAATCCTAAACCTAATATCCTCAACCATATACCTAATATTCTAAACCCTAATCCCTATACCCTATACAATTAACCTTATACCCTCAACACTCAACCCTATAACTTAAACCCTAAATCTTGTACACTCAATCCTCATACCTTTACCCTATACCCTCAAACTTATACTCTAAATCCTAAACACTAACCATTAACTCTATACCCTCAACCCTATACTTAAACCCTAAACCCTACACTCTCAAACCTTAACCCTATACCTTATACTCTCAACCATATACCCTAAAACTTATACCTAATAACATAAAACCTAATCCTTATACCCTATACAATTAGCCCCATTCCTCTCTATTCTCTATCTCACCATTCTATCCCTAGATAATTCTATCTATCTCCCTCTGAATATCTACCTCTCCCTCCCTCCTTCCCTCTCTCTCCCTCTCTCTAAATATCCCAACCTTCCTCCTCTCTCTCTCATATTTCTCTCTCACTATCTCCTTCCCTCTCTACTCTCTATCGAGTACCAATCTCTCTCTCTCTCTCTTCCTCCCTCCATCATCTCTCTCACCTCCCTTTCTCTCTCCCCCCCTCCCTCCTTCCCTCTATAATTTTATATATCTCCCCCTCTATCTCTTCCTTCATCAAACCTATACCTTAAACCATAAACCTTACACCTTAGACCTTATAACTTGAAACTTGAACATTATCCATCAACCCTAAAATTAAAACCTAAACCACATATTCAACCTTGTTGTAATCTAAACCTTAAACCCTCAAACCTAAACCTAATACCCTCAAACCTATACCCAATATTCTAAACCCTAATCATTATATCCAACACACTTAATCCATACCCTCAACCTTGAAAATTATCCCTCAACCCTTAAACATATACATTAAACCCTAAACCCTACACCATCAACCCTCATCCCTATACCTTATACACTCAACCTTATACACTAAACCCTAAACATTATCCCTCAAACCTATACTTAAAACCTAAATCCTACACTCCCAACCCTTAAACTTATACGTTATACCCTAAACCCTACACCCTAATCCCTCTACCCAATATCCTAAATCCTAATGCCCATACCCTATACACTTGACCTTATACCCTCGACCCTTTACCCTCAAACTTGTACTTAAAACCTTGACCCTATACCAAATATCCTAAATCCTAATCCCTATACCCCATACCTAATATACTAAACCCTAATTCCCATACCTTATATACTTAACCATATACCCTCAACCCTAAGCTCTATTACTCAAACCTCAAACCTATACCTTAAACCCTAAACCCCAAACCCTAAACCCTACACCCTCAACCCTCATCCCTATAGCCTATGCCCTCAACCATATACCCTAAAACTTGAACATTATCCCTTTACCCTATACTTGAACCATAAAACTTACACTCTCAACCCTTAACCCTATACCTTATACCCTAGACCCCACACACACAATCGTATACACTTAAACTTATGCACTAAACCCTCAACCATAAAACATATATTTAAAACCTCAACCCTACATTAAACCTTGTAAACTAAACCCTCAACCCTATATCTAATATCCTAAACACTAGTCACTATACCCTATACAATTAACCATATACCTTGAAACCTGAACCCTATCCCTCAACCCTATACCTTAAAACCTCAACCTTAAAACCTCATCCCTCAACCCTATAACTTAGATTCTGAACCCTAATCCTTATACCTTATTCACTTACCCTTATACCCTTGAAACCTTGAACACTATCCATCAACCCTCAATGCTATTCCTTAAAACCCAATCCCTACACCCTCAATCCTATACCTTAAACCATAAAAATTATCCCTAAACCCTATACTTAAACCCTAAACCATACATTCAACCTTGTACCCTAAACCCTAAACCTTCAATCCTAAGACCAATACCCTCAACCCTATACCCAATATTTTAAACCCTAATCCCTATACCCTATACACTTAGCCCTATATCCTCAACCTTTAAAACTATCCATAAACCCTATAACTTATACATTAGACCTTAAACCCTAAACCTTACACCCTCAACCCTCATGCATATACCCTATACCCTCAACCTTATACCCTAAACAATAAACATTATCACTCAACCCTATATTTAAATGATAAACCCTACACTCCCAACCCTTAAACCCTATACCTTAACCCTAAACCCTATACCTTATAACCTAAACCCTACACCCTAAACACTATATATAATATCATAAACCCTAATCCATATACCCTATACACTTAACCTTATACCATCGACCCTAAATATTATACCTCAATTATCAACCTTATACTTAAAACATAAACTCTAAACCCTCAACCCTAAACCTAATAACCTTAACCCAATACCCTCAACCCTATACCAAATATCATAAACCCTAATCCATATACCCTATAAAATTAAGCTTATACCATCAACCCTAAAGATTATCCCTCAACCCTCAACCTTATACCTTAAACCCTAAAATCTAAACCCTAAACCATCATCCCTCATCCCTATACCCTATACCCTCAAATTTTACATAATATCTTAAACCCTAATACTTATACCCTATACACTTAACCCTATAACCTCAACCCTATATGTTAAAAAATAAACCTTACACCCATAATGATCATAGGGGGAGAGAGAAAGAGGGGGGAGAGAGGGATTGGAGAGAGAGAGAGATGGAAGGAGGGAAAGGGGAGATAAAGATAAGTAGAGAGGGAAGGACAAATAGAGAGAGAGGAGAGAAAGAGTAGATAAAGGAGATAGAGAGGGAGAGGTATGGAGGGAGAGAGAGGTGAGATAGATAACAATATAGAGTGTGGTATGGAGTGATGGAGGGAGAGGTAGGTAGAGAGGGATAGATGAGATAGAGAGAAGTAGATAGAGATAGAGATAGAGATAGAGATAGAGATAGAGATAGAGATAGAGATAGAGCGAAGGAGGGAGGGTGGGAGAAGAGGGGAGGAAGGGAAAGGTAAAGAGGGATAGGTGAGATAAATACAAGTAGAGAGAATGGTGAAATATAGAGAAGGAGAGAGTTACAGAGAGGGAAAGAGAGAATGGTGAGATAAAGAGGAGAGAGTGAGAGAGAAAGAGGGTGTGGGAGGAGGGAGAGAGTGAGAGAGAGAGAGAGAGAGGTAGAGGGAGAGGAGAGATAGAGAGAAAAAAGCGGAAAAGGTAGGGAGGGAGACATAAGTGATATATATATAGAGAGAAAGAGAGTCAAATAGATAGATAGAGAGAGTGATGGAGGGAGAGGTAGATAGAGAGAATGTAGGTGGAGATAAATAAATTAGAGAGGGAAGGAGAGTTAGAGAGAGAGTAGGGAGGTAATTAGGGAGAGAAGTGAGATATAGAGGTGTGGACAAAGTTGTAGGGAGTGATGGATGGAGAGCTAGGTAGATAGGGAAGGAGATGGAGAGGTATGGATGGAGAGAGTGGGAGGTGAGAGAGCGGTGAGAGGTATGTGCAGGATCATCATGGAAAAAATAGGTCCTTAAGTGGCAATAAATTCAAAAAAATCAGAGTTAGGAAACTAGACATAAAAATTTGAATAAGTTATCTATATTATTTCAAAAATATGTAAGAATAGAATTTGTAGCAAATTGAATGTAGTTTCTAAACTACTAGTTTTATTTATTTTTTAAATCTATTTTGTAAAAAATTGAAATTTCAATGCAGTAGCACTTAAATTTTAGGGAAAAATAAGAAGCAGGTGTCTGTTTGACCACCCTAACCACAATAAAATGATAATATTTTTTTAAAATATTTTAGATGTTAGTAAAGGACTCATGTCTCGATCTGATGCATATTTTTTTGTAATTTTTTTCCATGTAAATAATTAATTATAATTTTTTTATTACAACTTTTAAAAATATAAAAAATTGTATGTCTGACAACCTTAACTTGGTCAAAAATTGATGAAATTTACTTTTTTTAATCCTATAGTATGTGAAGAATAGAATGTGATGCTTGTTTCAGATTGAAAAAAGTGGTATCATTTGAAGGTTATAAATGTTTTGAATCAGCCTATCAATTCATAATTTAGTCATAGTTCAAATAGAAAATAAATAATAATTATTTATTAAATTCAAAGTAAAGCATAATTTATATTGGTGGAAAACTGAGAATATCCTTTAAAAACCCTTTTCGTTTCATCAAATTTGGGTAAAAAAAAGTCGTCAACTACATACCCTACACATACCCATCATATCACCACTTTTTGGCCTATCATGATCTTGACATACCTTGAGATAGAGAGCAATAGAGAGGGAGTGGTAGGTAGTGTTGGATGGAGAGGTAGGTAGAGAGGGAGGGAAAGAGATGTAGTGAGGGAGAGAGAGGTGAAATAGAGATAAATAGAGAGTGATGGATGGTGAGGTAGGTAGAGATAGGGAGAGATGAGATAAAGATAACTAGAGAGTGAAGGAGAGGTATAGAGAGAGGAGAGATAGAGAGAAATAGAGAGGGAATGAGGGAGGGAGAGGTGGGGAGGGAGAGAAAGGTGAGATAGAGATGTGTAGAGTGATTGGTAGGGTGTGATAGATGGAGAGGTAGGTAGAGAGAGGGATTGGGAGATGGAGAGTAGATAGGGAAGTATGGAGCGAGAGAGTTAGGTGAGAGAAGTGAGATACATAGAAATAGAGAGTGGTAGGGAATGATGGAGGGACAGGTAGGTAGAGAGAGAGGGAGATGTGAGATAGAGATAAGTAGAGAGGGAAGGAGAGAGAGAGAGTTTGTTCTTGAGCTCATGGGAGAGAGAGTCAGATAAAGGGATGGAGATAGTGGGAGAGAGGTCTAGAGTGTAAAGGATGAAAAATGAGAGATAGAGAGAGAGAGAGAAATAATACAACATTGCTGATTACTAAAATTTAACCTCCTAATTACTGAAATTTGACATGTTGATTATTGAAATTTGACTAAGTCTGAAAATTTGTAAGATCTTCCAAAAACTAGAATTTTCATTATAACTCCTAGAGATCCAAAACCAGTCTCAAACATCTTGAAAATATATACATGAAATACAACTTAAAGTATAAGAAAGTTGAAGAAAAACAAATTCAATGTAGACCAAAATGTGGATGCATTTTGTCAATGCATTCAAATAACGCGAGTGCGTTATAACCCGTTCATGTTTTGTCTTTCTTTGGAAATCCCAAAGCCTTTGTCTTGGATTTCCTTTGGATTTCCAACCCAAAGGCTTGGAGGAGCTTCCCAATGTCTAAAGATTATTTTGCATACTGTACAAAATTTCACATAATCTTGTTCGTGCTAACCATCAAGTTGCATGTGTTTCAAGGTTGAACAAATCAAACACCTAGGTAATGTTAGGCTATCTCTTAGCTATCTAATGATGTATTTTTTTCATATTTTGACAATGTTAAGCCTTTCATATTTAATTTTTTTTGTTTGTGTGTCTATTTTTGGCAAAAACTAGTGTTTGGTATTTTTCTTTATAAATTAACCATCCATTTAAATTTCAAATAAATTGCATTTTTAGAAACTATACTCCATTCTACACATTAAATAATAAAAATAACTGATTTTCAATTAGTTTTTAAAATTTATGGGGGTAGCACAACCAAAATTCTATTTTTTTAGGAAGTGTCCACTTTGAAAATTAGTAAAAAACAAAAAATTCATTAAAAACTATTAGAAAAATTAAGCATAAACTACATGCTATTAGCTAATTTCTCACCATAGAAATTTTTAAAATACCAAAAAAAAAATAACCTTTTGAGGGAGCCACAAAAGTTGCTATGTTATGTTTTTTTCATGAAAACAACACCAATTTATGTGGATCCCTCTTTGGATTGGATCAAATGATGATGTATCAATTTGATGATTTGGATTTGGATTGGATTGTTTGGATCAATTGATGATGTCTCAATTGGACAATTTGGATGAGGATTGATTCGATTGGATCAAATGATGATGTATCAATTGAATTATTTGGATGAGGATTGATTTGATTGGATCAAATGATGATGTATCAATTTGATGGTTTGGATTTGGATTGGATTGTTTGGATCAATTGATGATGTATCAATTTGATGATTTGGATTTGGATTGGATTGTTTGGATCAATTGATGATGTATCAATTGGATGATTTGGATTTGGATTGGATTGATGGAGGGGATCCTAAATCCTAATTCGGAAATCACCCTAAGTGACTTATGACGTTGGTTGATCGATTTGAGCTAGCTAAATCAATGATCACGACACCGAATCCGCCTTGAGATGGAAGGGGATTGATTTGGGCCAATGACGTTGACTTACAACACAAATCCGCCTCAAGATAGAAGTGGATTAATTAGGTTGAAGACAAGGATTTATATGTAGGATAATGATCAAACTTAACACCTTGGTCAATTCGGGAGATAACTCCTAAAACAAGGTTTAAAGGATTTTGTGTTGAGAGATGATGATGAATGCAAATGGAAGATGTGTTGTTGAAGTGATATTTTAGAAAGGTTAAATGGAGGTTTTGAATGGTCAAATGGATGTTTGGATTGGTTAGATGAGTGTTTAGGATGATAAAATGGTCAAATAGAGACTTTTGGAGTTCAAACGGGGGTTTAGAATGGTCAAATGGATGAAATTGTTTGTTCAAGGGGTGTATCAGCACTTTTGTAGTAAAAAAAACTGTCAGAAACGTCAGAACAGGGGGCATATCCGCACTTCTATAGTGAAAAAAGCTAAAACAGGAGGGCGTATGCGCACTTCTATAGTGAAATATGGTGAAACAGGGGGGCATATCCGCACTTCTGTAGTGATAAATACTGAAACAGGGGGGCATATCCACACTTCTATAGTAAAAAGTGCTGAAACAGGGGGCATATCTACTCCTCTACAGTGGAAAGTGATTTCATTTGGATGATGGGATTATGGAAAGGACTTGAAATGATTCAATGAGGCTGACTTATCAAAATTTACTAATTTTTTTCATAGAAAGACACTTTGAACAAGCACAATCCTATGATTAGTATTAAGGGGTATAGCCAACAAAGGTCTTACTCTAGGATGACCAAGGTTTCTAGGGTGTCCTTGATATATGCTTTATACATGAGACACAATCGTGAACACCAGTCCATCACAAGTATGAGTTGGGAACCCCAGCTAGATACTGAAAGGCTCGAACCAACTCTTCACATCTATCTAGGTATCACCCTAGCTTCGACGCTCCACCAATTATGACACAACTAGATTGGGGTACAACTTTGGCTCTCCCACCTTTGTATACCCTGCTGGTATGCATGGTTGGGATCATCCCTTGGGGTGATGAAATCCCCAAGCAGGTCCCTCTAAGAAAAAGACACTAATCATTTCCAACTACCCCCTCGAATCCACACAAAGTGCAAAGAGGAAGGTGAAAACAAACCAATGCCCCCTTAGGCTAACACAACAAAAAAAAGACATAACAAACAACAAGTATTAATTCCCTCTAATTATGCTAAGTGAATAGATAAAATATTAAGAATAAATTTAAAATTTGAATGAAATAAAGGCCCTGTAAGAAAAATTTAGCTATGAAAAATGCTAGAACAGGAGGGTGTATCCGCCCCTCTGCAGAAAAATGTCAAAAACATTGGAACACGGGGGCATATCCACACTTTTGTAGAAAAAAGTTAGCGAAAACATTAGAACACGGGGGCATATCCACACTTTTGTAGAAAAAAGTTAGCGAAAACATTAGAACACGGGGGCATATCCGCACTTCTACAGTAAAACAGTCAGTAAAAACATCGAAACACGGGGGCGTATCCGCACTTCTGTAGAAAATAGTTAGCAAAAAATATCAAAACGCGGGGGCATATCTGCACTTTTGCAGTAAAATAGTTAGCAAAAATGTCAGAACATGGGGGCGTATCTACACTTTTGCAGTAAAACAGTTAGCAAAAATGTCAGAATGCGAGGGCGTATCCGCACTTCTGTAGTAAAACAGTTAGCAAAAATGTCGGAACGCGGGGGCATATCCACACTTTTGCAGAAAATAGTTAGCAAAAACATTGGAACGCGGGGGCGTATCTGCACTTCTGCAATAAAAATTATCAAAAACGTCGGATCGCAGGGGCGTATCTGCACTTCTGCAGTAAAAACTGTCACAAACATCAAAATAGGAGGGCATATCCGCCCCTCTGTAGTGCCTGGGAGGGCAAGTCTGCCCCTCTTCGACCTGAACTTGCAAAAAAATCTTCAACATCAACAAACATGAAGAAAAGAGACCCATTTATGGGTCCCACCTGGCGTGCCAGAAATGTGATCCTTTTAAAATGTCAAGTCCTAATGTGAGATGCTAAAATGATGCAATAAAAAGAACTAACATAAAAAAAGGGCAACTCAATGATTAGCCTAATAAATAGTAAACATGAAAGCAAGATAAGATAAATTGATTGTTAATTATAACTTCATGCTACTCCTTCCTTGGCCGACCCTTGATCTTTGGATGTCTTGTGTGCTCCTTGGATGGCAATGGAGTGAAGTGGATGCAAGATGTAAGATGGATTTGATGAGAAATACTATGGAAAAACTAAAATGCTGCAAATGACAATTTGGCAAGAGTTTGGTAGAAAAAGACTTAATCCCCAAAAAGGGAGAAATGAAGGGGTATTAATAGGATAATGGAAATTCTCTAGAGAATTCAATGGTTGAGATTGATCCAACAAGATCAAGATGAAGGGCTATGGTGAGTTGAGGACTCACAAGCCCTCACATCTTGACATGTGGAATGTGAGATGTCTTAGGGTGGAATGATGTGGAAATGAGGTGGAAGAGAAGTACATGAGGTGGAAGAGAATTACATGAGGTGGATGAAGGACAAGTACCTTGTAGGTACCTTGGGGGATGAGAAGATTTCCTCAAAAATCTCCATAGGAAAAAGAAAAGTGGTTGGAGAAATAAATGTGAATTAAAAATTCACGTTCATTAGAGAGTTTATTGGATAAAAGAAGGTCTCCAAAAATCTGGAGATTTGTCACATGTGGGTGATGTGACAAGTCCAAGGTTCTAGAAGTCCTTGGTACATGTAAAGTGACAAGTCAAATCTTCTAAAACTTTCCATGGGGATGGGGAAGACCTTGGAAAGACAAAAGTGAATTAAAAATTCACATGGGGAAGAGAGGAGCCTTGGGTAAATAAATGTGAATTAAAAATTCACATGGGAAAGAGAGTCAAGGCCAAGAAAGGCAAGTGGAAAGGTTGACCAGAAAAGGTACGCCAAATGTGGCTAATGACTTTGATTAAGGTTGTGCAAACACAAGATTATGATAATTAATGAGGGATTAGAAGCAAGTGGGAAATTATGAAGGATGTGACACTTTATCAAGATTAAGTGGTGCACATCCTAATCATAGATTAATTAATTAAATCTAGATTAAAAAAGGATTATGGCGAATGTGACAAGGAGAGAGAAAAAAGAGGAATTAAAAATTGGTTTTAATCCAAATGATTTAAAACACTAAATTAAATAATTTGTCATATTTATTTAATTTAGAGAAGAAAAAGGATAAGGCAAAGTATTTTAATTTATTTAATTACATACTTTAGGAACCTTAGGCAGAAAATGAAATAATGATTAAATAAATTATTTAATCACTATTAATGAAATAGATGAATAGAGTAGATGATTTTGTTCATATAAAAGTGATCAAATTTAGATGTCTATAGTGACCACTTAAGACCCCTTTTTGGCCCCCCATCTTTTTGCACTTACCCTGATTACTATTTTAAATTTAATTTCAAGATTAATTTACCACCAAGTCTCAAGTTTGAATTCACATCTTCAAAATTAGAGATTGGCATAAACAAAAAATCAAATTTATTAGAAAATATCCCTAAACTACAATGTTAGTGCCTTTTTCCAACCCTTTTACGTGCATTCAAATTTGATATAAAAGTTTAGGGCTTGCTTAATAAGAACTTATCCAAAAATGATTACCTGCCAAGATTAATTTGGTGACATATGATCAAGAAGGCACTTTTAGGGTAGCACTGACACATTCTCCTAGGTTGATAAGGAAAGGTCAAGGCTAAGGAAAATTTATAAAATGCATTAATGGAGTGGACACCAAAGATGGTTCCAAATGAAGTGTTAAATTATACTTTCATCTTTAGGGAGTACAATTTCTAACACTACAAAGGTAATATGAGTAGTTTACCAAATTTGAATTTTTAAAACTAGGTGGGCCAATTCATCCTCACAAGGACGATCTCATGACCATATATCTAGTTGGATCATGATAAAAATAATTATATTAATATTAATGCATGTATAAGTTTGATTAATAAATGAATAGGTTGAATGCATTCAATAACCTCTTATCTAACATTTTTTTAGTATCATTTACATAGTTTAGTAAAACATAAAATAATTATAAGAATTTTTATTGTTGAAATAAAATTTCTTCAACTATAATAAACATAATTATATAGATTATATGGAATATAATTTATTTAAGAAAAGTTTAAAGTTGGAATTTTTTTCATTTAATTTTATTAATAGTAAAAAATAATTATTTTTAATATCTTGTGGATTCTTTTTTAATTGAATGATATATTTTAATTTACAATTTTATATTTTTCAAAAAATAAAATATGATTATATTAACTTGAGAAAAACACAACTATCTGATTAACTCACAACAATTTACCACCATATTAAATATTCATAATTTTTTTTTAAAAATTATGATTAAAAACAATTTATAGAGTTGTTGCTAACCATGTTTTAACTCTAACCATGTTTCTATAATTATTTTGGATTGAACAATTGATTAGGTTTTAATATGTGTGATAGTATTTGTTGATTTAATGTTCAATATTTTTAATAGTATATATAATACTAGTAGTGGTGATGTTAGAGTTGTTAGTGTTGATTATGAGTAATTATAATTGAATGAAATGTGTTCTTTATATTTAGAAAGAAACAAATGATGTGATGTCAGATCAAGGCACAAAGAAAACATGATTTAATGCACAATTATGGGTATATGAGCTTTTTTAAGATCCTTTTACACACTTCAACAAAAACTATGTTGATGTGGTACCATATTTGATGATGTGGATCTCATACATTAATAGTTATTAGATTCCTTGTCAAATAAGATTTTATTAAAAAATGATAATGTTTTAAAATTACCATGTATGATTTTGGAAGACATGACATTAAATGCACAACTACTGAATCCTCTCCCCTAATATTGAACATATTTCAAAATATGCTTCTAGTACTACAATCCAAAGAACTAAAATGTATGTATATAATCTTATACAATATTTTAAGAAGACAAATTATTCAACTATAGGCAATTTGATAATGATTTATTTTAAGCCTTTAAAAAAATCAAAATTAAGTGAAGTATGCCTTTTAGAAGCAAGTGACGAGATACAAGTTTGACTTTCCTAAACTTGCAAAAAAAATCTCTAATAAAATATTTATGGAATGGTATTCAATCTAAGCTCTATGAAAAATGCACTCAAATATATCTCGATTCAATATACACCTTAAAATTTTGGAAATTTTCATTGTCTCTTTCCATAGTAAAATCAATCTTTTCTCTAAAGATCTGGTCCAATCGAATTCCCCTATGGAAAAATTCCCTACACAAACTAAACATCATATACATCATATAGAGATTTTAGAGAGCTTCGAGTGCATTCCAATGAGCTCGAAATGCATTTAAATAAAAACTATGATGAAAATATTCGTAAAGATTAGATCCCAAATCCCTAGGTTGTGAAGATTTCAAGTTCAAGGGAAAGAAATGATCCTTATATGAAGTTAGTCTAGACCAACCTAATGGTTCATGTATGAGCATAAGCACACAATTATCCTAAACTAATAATAATAGTTGTTAGAATGAAATGGTATATTAACTAACCAAATTTGATAATTAAATAATTTTATCATAATAAAGGAGGAGGGTAAGATGACTTAGCTCTATGATCAATTTGATAAACATGTTGGAAATTCTTAATTTTCACCTTAGAAAAATGTCACATATTTGTCTAATATTAATATCTTCTTCTCTATCTAACCTTTATTTTGTTTGAGAACATATTTTTTGAAGGGTATAGAATCATGACTATGAAATACATTTTTGCTAACAAATTCAACACATAAAAAATTATAAATATGGTATTCTATTTGTTTGAATTAAACTATTTTTTATTGATGTAAAATAATTGTCATGATTTTTTAGTTTGTATATGAAAAGGGAAATTATTAGGCCTTATGTCAAAACCATGTAAAGATATTGATTTAACAATTGAATCAATAAAAAATATTGCAAGCAAGACTTGAGATGAAGATTCTTTACTCCTTTTAAGAACCAACTACGTAAGTTTTATTATTGACTATTCCTTTAATGGTCTAGAATGAGAGAGATAGGTATAATCAGATGTAATTTTTAGATGTTCTAAATGAGTGCAAGTGAATTTCTTGAATGTCTTTAAATACTAGTGCATGACATCAAACTTTGTAAACATATGTTCTAACGATTTTAGGTGAGAAAAGTAATATGGGTAGTTAGTTAAATTTGAATTTTTAAAATATGGTGGGTCAATTCATCCTCACAAGGATGACTTCATGACCATAGATCCAAGTTGGATCATGATAGAAAAAAATATTGTAGAATTAGTGCATGGATGGACATAGCTAATAGACAAATAGATTGAAATATGATGGCATGCACTATATAGGAATAAAATATAACTATAGACATAGGATTGTGTTCAAATAATGAAATTTGTATAATTATAAGGGTAAGTGCATGGAAATGGGTAGCAATTTTGTGGACACCTTTCAAAAAAAAATTGAAAAGAAATAACACGAGCATTATTGGTTCGGTGTGCTAAGCCTAAGGCTCAGAAACAATAAACCAATAATGCACGTGTGTTATAACGTGCTCATGTTATTGGTTGTTAAAAGAAGAAAATAAAGTGAAAACCTGTCATTGCTATTTCAACTATTTTTTCCTTGTAGCCATGGCCAAAACCCCCATACTTATGCGCTTGTGTTCTAGGAGTTGCAATTCAAAAAATTGTTTCTCCAACAATTTCTATTTCTTCACAACAATGGCACCACGATGATGAGGAGATGTGAAAGGTAAGTATTTTGTGGTTTTTGTTTTGAATTATTTAGTTTTAGGTTGAATTTGATATATATTTGTTTTAATTTTTAGGAGATGCAAATCAACCTCCAAACCCTCAAAATCCTCAACAGGAAGACCAACCAAATCCTCAAGATCAAAATCAACCACAACAACAACCTCCTCCACCAATCACTCAACCCCCTCCTGACACTCAACAAAATTTAATGAGTGAAATTGAGAGCAACAAAAAAATTTGAGGATTTGATCAGTAGGTTGAGTGATCCAAATGGTTCAACCGTAGAAAGAATGACCCTAGCAAATTCATTTAAATATATGGTAAAAAATGTAGATTCTATTAGCAAACAAATAACTAGATGGCAAAATAAGAGGCGGGTGACTAGGGGTTATTATGCAAATAAACTATCATACAAAGATGTAAAGGATTTAAAAATTACAAAAAGTGATTTGTGCTCATTATTCACCAAACCACACACAAATTAGAATCTTATCCTCAATGTGAAGATTTTTCCTATCCATTGGTGTTACCACCAACAAATTAGGGACCATTTTTACGATAGGTGGTACATGGTCTTTGATTACCCATCGTGCAACAATTGCGAGGTCCCACAATATTTCCTTAGGAAACTATATAGTGAGTTCATATTGAACAAAATCCAAAATTATTTTGATATGAGGGATTTCCAGGGGAGAGGTGGGGGGTCAGCTCATGATAGACCCGGTGCACAGCCGAATCCTACATAGCAAGGTAGACGAGCTCTCACTAGGCCACCTCATGAGCATGTTGTTATGCCTTTCATCGTGAAGGAAAGTGCTGATGTAGAGACATTATAGGCGATCGACACTTTGACCTAGAGTGTCATCTATCATACCATCCCTATTCTATAGCGCCATCCAAGGGAGTCTTTGAGTGGTGGCCATCGAAAACATGTGTGTCAATCTTGTGGGGCTACTTGTTCATATGACCCCACCGACACTCAAGAGACCGGTACATAGGATCCATTTATAGCTATGGAGATGGAGAGGTAAGCTGAAATTTTGCATGATGCATATGGCATTGATAGTCAGGTAAAATTTAGTGCATGTTCATTGAATTTAATTTATTAAATTTAGATTTTGAAATGCAAGATTAACTAAATTTTTTTTATGATTTTAATAAAATTGCAAGGTCATAGTGTTGAGACTGGATACACCAGCCCCCCACCAACTTATTTCTACAGTACACCTATTGCTGGGGTATGTAACTAGTAAACAATTATAAATTTATTGCATGTTAATAGCATTGTTTTACGAACGGTAATTCAATATGCAATTTCGGATTTTGTACAGACTAATATTGGAGGTTTTGATGGAATACTTCCTAGTGGCAGTGGATTTACTCAAACCTACATGGAGGTAATAGAATAAAGAGTTTAACTAATGAATCAAGTACTTAATATATTTGTGTATTTTATATGCACATCGTTGATTACGTTGAATAATTTGTTGTTTTCTTTTCAGACATGATGCAAGCCAAAACACCTACGAATGTGACAAGGGCAATGTATATTGGTGTGTCATTTGCTATACAATCTTTGATGGCTCTGTCAGGAGAGGTATGAGGAAAATTAGTAAATTTCAATTTACGTTTGTTGTTATAGATCTTAGTTAGTTAAAAGTCAAACCATTATTAATTCACATAGTTTATTTTCTATTTGTATGGTTTATATAGGGCTTGAGCATGCCTAAGCATGGGTGTGGGAATATTTCCCCCATGGAGAGAGATCATGAGATGGAAGTAAGTGATTATTTTGTCAAATATGTCATTTTTATAATTTAATTTCTATATATTCATGTCTTTACTTCTTATTATAATAGTTAAAACTTCACCATGAACTAAATGCTAGGAGGAGCAACAGGAGCACTCCTTGAGCGTAGAAAAAATGAGTGACAGACCTTTCACCATCTTATCGAAAAATAAAGGGAAATAATTTATTTCCAAGACATGGAGAGCAATGACTTTTGATTCTATAGCCCTTTGTTGTATGCCTACATGGCAGTTTTGTACATATTATTATTGGAAATATTTGACATTGTATGCCTATATTGTATTGTCGTAAGCCTATATGGCTATTTTGTATATATATTTCATACTTATATTGACATATATTGATGCCTATCCATATTTGTATTCTAAATTGATGGTTCAATAGATATGAGTTATGTGTTTTCAAGTGTATACTTTACAACTTATGTTTATAATTTGTGATTTACGTGCGTTCAAATGTATACTTTGTGATTTACATATTTTCATGTGTATAACTTGTATTCGTGCATATGCTTTATATTAATTTGTATATACTATGTATTCATGTGTATAATTTTTTAGGCTTACGTGTTTTTGAGTACTTGTACTTCCCTTATTGACATGTACATGCTTGAATTATTCACGTTTATAATTATTAATTGGTTAGCCCTAGCATTGATCATTGTTGTGCTTCATGATTTTTCTTGAATATTAATTGATTGATGCATGCTAAACAACTTTATCTAAAAGAAAAAAACACGTTTACAATTGACATTCCATGAAATGATTCATAAAAAGATTCCAATATGTTCTTTATCTAAAAGTTGGACATCGTACCAAGTACGGGATCAACAAGTTTGTATCAAAAATCTAAAAAATAAAGAACAATGTGAATAATTCTTATTATATCTTCTCCAAAAGTTCATCAAAAACCTCCATTCGAGCCTCTCAAGGCTTTACATAGTTTTTTACACCCTTCTATAATTGATCCATGCCCTCAATTAACTAAAAACCAACTTTCAAAACAAGTAATCATTGCATTTCAATTTTTTTGCTTTAAGCAACTTACAAATTTGCAACTTTAGACTCCTCCAACCTAATGATTACATCTAATGACCTCTAAACCCACATAAATTGCGTACAAATAGCCTTATTACATCGAAAAAAATCCATTCTTTCACAATCATATACAAATTCACAAATTTGCCTTCAAAGGCTACAAAGACAACTTCTAGTGCAAGATTCAAATTTTCACATTATTTATCACTAGAACCAAAAGTCACCCTAAAACATACCTAATGGTCTTAATTGACCTTATTCAAGACAAAGCATGCTCAAAATACCCACAAAACCTATTGACCAACCTATTGACCATTAGATAATCACTAAAACCATTGAACTAGATATTCTTCATCAAATGGAGGAACAAGGTGCTCTGCACCAATAATCATAAATTTTTTGTGTGGAATACTCAAAATTCTCAACCATCATTTGTATGTTTCTCTTTTCCAGTGTTTTGCATGCCATCATAAGGGATCAAGACGGTTGAACGAAGTCGGATCAATTCCATGTGTTTGGGTGAGAAAGAGGACCATGCCTAGCTTAAACCTACCTATTGGGATGCACTGGAATAGTTAGTTTGGTCATGCGAATTGTAAAATGAAAGTTGCACCACTTTGCAACTTTGCACAACTTGAATTTGACACTTTTTCTATCAAATGAAAATCCATCACCATGGGAAAACCACTCTGAGATAGCCAAAACTGACAAAGGTTTTTGTAGACGGGCCCAAAAAAATATTGTAGGATTAGACGAGAAGTTTCTAAGTGTCACAGTATCCGAGTAATAGCATACTGAAGTTTGCAACCATTTTGCACTTTGGACCTTTAAGGGATCGATCTGGTGGAAGATAGCTCAGAGTGATGCCCCGTGTTTTTGTGTGAAAGAGGACCATGCGTAGCATAAACATACCTATTTGAATGTGGTGGAACAGTCTGCTTGGTCACACGAGTTGTAGAGAAAAATTTGCGCCACTTTGCAACTTTGCACTACTTACATTTGACACATTTTCCATCAAGTGAAAATCCACCACCACATGAAAACCAATCTAAGATAGCCAAAATGAAAAGAGGTTTTTTCAGAGGTGCCCAGTGCAATCTTGTAGGATTAGATGATAATTTTTTGAGCATCACGGTATCCGAGTAATAGCAATATGAAGTTTGCAACCATTTTGCACTTTGGACCCTCAAGGGATCGATCCGGTGGAATGTAGCTTGGAGTGATTCCGAGTGTTTCAGTGCAAAAAAAGACCATTCCTAGCATTAAAATTACTATTTAGACGCGTTGGAGTAGTTATTCTGGTCACACGAGTTGTAGAGCGAAAGTTGCACCACTTTGCAACTTTGCACTGCTTGAATTTGACACTTTTTCCAACAAGTGAAAATTCACCGCCACAAGAAAAACACTATGAGAAAGCTAAAACCGAGAGAGGTTTTTGTAGGGGGGCCCAATGCAATCCTGGTGGATTAGATGAGAAGTTTCTAAGAATCACGGTATCTGAGTAATAGCATGCTGAAGTTTGCAGTCATTTTGCACTTTGGACCCTTAAGGTATCGATCCGGTGGAACATAGCTCAGAGCGATTCTGTGTGTTTCGGTGTGAAAGAAGACCATGCCTAGTGTAAACATGACTATTCAGATGCGTTGGAGTAGTTATTTTGGTCACACAATCTGTAGAGCGAAAGTTGCACCACTTTACAACATTGCACAACTTGAATTTGACACGTTTTTCATCAAGTGAAAATTCATCGCCACGGGAAAACCACTTTGAGATAGCCAAAACTGAAAGAGGTTTTTGTAGACGGGCCCAATTTTTTTTTGTAGGATTAGATGAAATTTTTCTAAGTGTCATGGTATCTGAGTAATAACATGCTAAAGTTGGCAGCCATTTTGCACTTTAGACCCTTAAGAGATCAATTCAGTGGAACATAGCTCAGAGAGATTCTGCATGTTTTGATGCAAAAGAGGACCATGAATAGTGTAAAAATACCTATTTGAATGCGTTGGAATAGACCTCTTGGTCACACAAGTTGCAGAGCGAAATTTGCACCACTTTGCAACTTTGCACTACTTGCATTTGATGCTTTTTCCATCAAGTGAAAATCCACAGCCACGGGAGAACCACTCCAAGATAGCCAAAACCGAGAGAGGTTTTTGTAGAAGGGTCCAACATAATCCTGTAGGATCAAACAAAAAGTTTCTAAGAATCACGGTATCCAAGTAATAACATGTTGAAGTTTGCAACCATTTTGCACTTTGGACCCTTAAGGGATCGATCCGATGGAATGCAGTTCAGAGCGATTCCATGTGTTTCGGTGCAAAAAAAGACTATGCCTAGCATAAAAATACCCATTCGAACGTGTTGGAGTAATTAGTTTGGTCACATGAGTTGCAAAGAAAAAGTTGCACCACTTTGCAACTTTGCACTGCTTGAATTTGATACTTTTTCCATCAATTGAAAATTCGTTGCCACGGGAAAACCACTCTAAGATAGCCAAAACCGAGAGAGGTTTTTGTAGAGGGGCCGAACGCAATCTTGTAGGATCAGAAGAGAAATTTCTAAGTGAAATGGAATAATTTTTATGGGGTTTGTGTTGCTACCCCTGTAGATTTTGATGGAAAAGGAAATGAAAAATGAGGTTTCACCCTAGGGTTTGATAAAATATTGCATATAGAGGTTAGGTGATTGTATTTTGAGTTTGTGCAAGTTATTTTAAGAAGGTCTAAGGTGGTGGAATGTTTTGGTAAGGTGTGGAACCATTCCTTTCAGTAAACTCTCCTTATATTAAGATAAAATAAGGGTTTTGGTTTGTCATGGTGGAGTGAGTTTGTCCTGAGATAAATTGTGGATGTGAGGGTTTGGATACATGATAATTTATTCCTCAACAAGTTAAGGGGCTTCTTGAATGTTTAAAGGTATGTTCCTTTGTTTCTTGAATTCTCCTGCACAAATAAACACACACACACCTAAAACATCCTAATTTGACCTTACATGTTTTATATCACTTCTCTAATCACATAATGACCTCTTTGAGACTTTGAATACATTACATATGACCTTTACATGACCTTTTTCACATTGTTTACATTTCAAAATTCAAATTTTGCAAATTTTCCTATTAAAGGCATTTACAGATTAAGGTGTTACTGCACCAAACATGAACTCCAAAATTACAATATTTGAGTAAATCTCATTATGTAAGTAAATCTCATTACAATGCCTTAGGTACTTTGTTCTCATAGGTCTTTTATAATTTCACTCATACATTCAAGATTCTCTTTAAATGTCTACATTGTAGGTGCTCATTATGAGGTTAACTTCAATTGAGTAGCTTCAGATTCCCTCGCTAAGCTTCACACACTCTTTTAGAATGTCTTGAAATCAAAATTGAGATTTGTAAAGATCATCAAAATAAGGATGTTGTGTTACTTTTTTGGCTGAGATTCTCTTTGATGGCTCATAAATCAATATTTTCTGCAGTGAGAGATCAATCAATTTTTAGTAGTTTACTTACAAATACACAAAGTAAAAGAGAAAAAGAAAGAACATCCAAAATGGAAATGAAATAAAAATAGATGGAAGGCACTTACAGATAGGAATGCAGGTCTCACAACTTAGTCACTCCTAGTCATACATCTTCACTAGGAATTCCAACATACCTATTGCACACAACACCTCTCATGAATAGAGTAAGTTGAAATTTCAGATGCTCTTATAATGTCTACATCATAGCTGCTCATGATAAGGTTAACTTCAAATGAATAACTTGAAAGTCCCTCACCAATATTTATGTACACTTTTCTAATGGCTTAAAATCATGATTGAGATTTGTCAAGATCATCAAAATAAGGATGTTGCATTTCTTTTCTGGCTAACATTCTCTTGGATGGCTCATATATGTGCATTTTTTGCAAGGGGACACCAATCACTATCTAGTATGTTACTTACAAATACACAAAGTGAAAGAAGATGATAGCATTGGCATCAAACAAATTAATGTGCATACAAGTATAAAAAAATAAGAACCAATGTGAATATACTTACAAATTAATCCAACGAACCATCCGGGTCTACTCTACTCTTTATTGTGTCAATTATTGCCTCATGGTAAGACTCAAGGACCTTCCACAAGGTCTTTTTCAAAGGTCTACCCCCATATTTGGTCAAACAAACATTGGATGCCATGACAAGGTTCGAGTAATGAAGAATCTTATGATGCGTTTCAAAGTCCCGAAATACCCAATGTTTAACACTCGAATGTGGGTACCTTCTAAGCCATGTTCCAATAACCACAACTAAACCTATAGGGTATTCGATGTTTTCTCCATCTATAACTAGGGCTTCCAATTTATTTTTGGCCTCAACACAACAACACAAGTAATAGTTTGTTCCCTCTTCATTGTCTTCATCTGCAATAACTACATAACCATACCCTACATTGATATGTTTAAAAAATATCTTGAAATTTGTCAACATTACGAATATAGTACAAAGTAAGATAATGATATCGAATTTCAAAAACTAAGAAAGTAGATATATCACCTGGTTGAAATAGATCTGATATGTGGTCAAAGTCGACCAATGATTCCATCTGTGTCAGTTCCAATGCCATCAGAGGGTGATACATGTGAAGTGGGATAAGATAACTTGTCAACCATATGTCAACCCACTCCCCTGACTCACAATCATTATGGGCTTGCATTGTACATGAAGAACAAAAGCATGCCATATTTTGTGTATCGATACTCCATGAACCTGCATTTGAGCTAAGGAAAGAGTGTACCTCACTCAATCCTATTAGTGTACAATAGTCCTCATATGGTGCAATGTTAGTATCATCCATCAACCAAAAAAATATATGAACTGAAGACGTGCCTTCATTACCTGGACCCATCAAAGCATTACACCACTCGATGATTGATTTTGCATCTATCAACTTTGTACTATATTTATAGTTTAACTCTTCTCATGCTAATTCTCTTTTCATGCATGCTCTTTGCACAATAATGCTCCCCCTTTCCATGTCCGGCCTCACAAAAGATCCACATATGTTGAATGCTTGTAATTACATGCATCCTGCACAACCAGTGGAACATGCACGAGTTCTTGAACTATGTTTCCTAGTTATCAAACCATATTATATGCCGGTCGTATTTTATGCCCCTCTGAGCCAAACCATTGTAGAAAATTTGGAAGCAACCTTGCATGAACTCTTGAGAATGTCTGTGATCATCACTAATGTAAAAGTGGTACTCCCTCAATACCTTCCTTTGGTCATCTTTACTATTAGATGCATGAATGAATTCTATGTGCATAAATATCAAAACCTGTGTGGAGTTGAAATACTGTGATTGCACCTCATGTTGTGGTTGTAGAGTGTAGTTCTCTGAAAATTCAACCATTGATACTATGCTTCCAACTTGAAAGGTGTCCTTGCATAGATTGAATTTCATGTCCAACCATCGGGCTCTATGGGTATGCAAAGCATACTCAGACAGTATATTGTCATGAAACATGGACATAAACTAGTACACTGGAATCTTCTCAATAACCAAATCACACCTTTTTTCTTGAGACCCATCTTTTGTAGCATATGCCACTATTTTATACTTCCCAAAATCTACTACTTTTTGTCCCACCTCAGCTGTACTTTCCATATGTTGACATACTAGCATATGCTGGAAGCCACCACAATGCTTGCATGAACCATCCAAGCATGTTATCCTGTAGAATATCTGGCCATCCTCTATTTCACGTAATTTTTTTGATAAGAACTCTCTTGAAGATTTTGGTGGGGCTTCTATGCCACAATCCTACAAAACATTGTTAGTATGCAAATCTACACATATAGAACGGTAAACATCATAATGGTTAGAAAATCCAATATGTAGTCTACAACAAAAAGTAGTGCATGTGTGATTTATCTTGACATAAAAAGGTTTAAGCATTTCAAAAAATCTTTGAGAAATACTAATTTGAGGATAATCATTTTCAAAATTTTAAAAGAATTGGGTTTGAGTCATATCAAAAAAATGCTTTGGATGTAGCTCACGATTCTCCTTCTTACCACATCCCTTTGATTCAGAGATGGCCTTGTGTTATTCTTCCAATAATCTTCAATTAGTGTTCTCAAGGCTTTCGCAACTTCTTTATCTTTTTGTGATAGTCTCCCTGAGAATTCCCATAATTCATTTGAATCATTGCCCTCAATTATTTGCTGCCTTTGAATGGCTCTTGATAAAAAATTTCTACTAATTCCCGTGTGTTCACTTGTCTTTTTAATGAGACGAGCTCTCTTTGTTTGACAACTTACCAAAGTCGATTTAATGACACATTGGGTGAAATTACTATCCTTTGAGTGTGAGGTCTTACCCACACTCTCATAAGCATCCATTAGATTCTTGACACTATTATCTTCACTCGATGCATTTGATGTTCTCAACCCAAGAGTCTTCGTGATGTTCATACACTTTACACCCCGCATCATTTCAACAAATAGTTGACATCTTGCAGTCTCACTTAGTCTTTCAAAGAATCGTTCCAAAATATTATCATCATATCATCTATAAATGTGTGTTGAAATCATACCTTCCATGTGCTGCAAAATCTTATCATCAATATTAATCAAATACTTTGGCTTTCTACACAAAATTCTAGGTGGTGTTTTCCTAGGTACATACATCTCAACATTAGAAATTTCATCAATATTTAATTGAGGTGGGATAGATTGCGTACCTTCAATCGAGGGTGGAGAATAAGAAATACCTTGAGGTTCACATGGGGATGATGGCATACCTTCTTCATCAAATTCGAGTTATGATGTACTCTCAACTTGAGATGTGTTGGATGGTGTCCAAAAATATTCACTTGAGGTAGATGGTTGCCCTCCATATTCACTTGCACTAGATGGTGTTCATCCACATTCACTTCTGCTAGATGGTGTCCCTCCATATTCACTTGTGCTTAATGGTGTCCCTTCATATTCACTTGTTGTAGAGGGTGTGTCTCCAACTGCAGTATCTGAATCTGTCTAACGTTGATGCTTTTGCATTCATTCCTTTTGTTCTGCCGATTCTCGTTCTTTTTTTGATGGTTGAGGTTCCTCTTCAATTGGCTTGTTTTCATCAATTGTTTCCAAATTTTTTTTTTCACGATATGCCGCCACCCGAACTCTCTCATTTTATTTGAAGGTTTCATTCTCTTCGTCTATTAGTTTCCTCTTTGTATTTTTCTTCAGCATGGCGGATAATTTTGTCTGTACATAGTAATGAGATGAATATTAGTTCCTAAAAAATGTATCCATTCAAGATAATTGAAAAATATGTTATTCAAGGTTTCATTTAAATAATACTTACAATCATCCTATACAAAATTCAACCTAGGATAGACAAATGTGACATTATTTTTTTCAATTGAGAATACCTTAAATAAAAGTGGTAACATGGCATGCCATGATTGCAAGATAGGCTCAAAATGGAAGCATGGACATTTTCAAAAAATTGCATTTTTTGGAAAAGTTGTGAAGAGATAAGTTAGCTAAGAAGTTACAAAAATAGTTAGATAAGTTGGGGGAGTTGATTTTGAAGGGAAATAAGATAAATATCATGTAAGTTGCAATCATAATGAGTGTAATGGAATTGTGAGTGTTTGATAAGTTTGTGGTGTAGGAGCACCTTGACAATCTATGCTTCCATTTTGAAATTTGATTTAATCTTGGGTATCTCCATGTCATAAGAGGGTTATTAAATACATTTTCCATGTATGGGAATCATTAGGAGTTTTAAAATGTGCATTGATAATGTAAGGTTATAATGATTTTTTTTTTTGAAAGAAATCCATAATAGAATGAAAGAAAATGTGTAAAGACTTCACATACCTAGAAAACTAGACTTTCAAATGGAGGAGTTCAACCCAATTATGTAGGCTTAGCTTCTTCTTTCTAACTCCACAACAATTTGAATTGTTCAAAAGTTTGTTCCCCTCCAAACTTCAATTGTATATCAGTTTTCAATGGAATTCAAACTTCAATTGATATTATATGTCTTTCAATGTGGAAACTCTTATATTTCAGGCAAAGGTGGTAGAAAGATCATGGAAAAGGTGATAGAATGTAAAAAATTCTTGCACACTTCACAACATCATCAAAAGGATATTTTTTGTTGGAGCACATGCAAAACCAAGAGCATGTGCAAACTGCGGGCCTTGACATCACGGGTATATTCAGTTTTTTTACCATTTTTAGTGGAATACACACTCGTGTTATAACACGAGCACATTATTTCTTCCTACAATGGTTGCATCTCTACTTATTCAAAACATGCACACATTATATGGAATATGGTTTTCTTAATATATTTCTCTTCTCCCTCTTTGTCTAAGAGGGAGAGAGAGGGAGGAAGAGGGATGAGGAAGGGAGAGAGGGAGGGAGAGGGAGAGGGAGAGGGTTAGAAAGAGATAGTGGGAGAGGTGGAGATATATAGAGAGGGAGAGAGGGGGAGAGTGGGAGAGAAAGAGGGAGAGGGAGAGTGGTAGAGAAAGAGAGTGAGGGAGGAGAGGGAGAGAGGAAGAGTGGGAGAGAAAGATGGGAGAGAAAGATGGAGAGAGGAGGATGGGGGGAGGAGAGAGTGGGAGGAAGGCTGAGGGAGAGAGAGCAGAGGGAGGGATAGGGGAGAGTGGGAGAGAAAGAGGGAGAGAAAGAGAGAGGAGAGAGGGAGATAGGAAGAGTGGGAGAGAAAAGAGAGAGGAGAGAGAGAAAGATGGAGAGAGAGAGGGAGGAAGGAGGGAGGAAAGTTAGGGAGGGAGGAAGAGGGGAGAGGAAGACTGGAGAGAGAGAGTGGGGGAGAGAGGGAGGAGGTGGGGAGGAGAGGGAGAGGCTAGGAAAGAGACAGTGGGGAGAGAAAGAGGGAGAGGGGAGGGAGAGGGAGAGAGGAAGAGGGGAGAGAAAGAGGGAGAGAGAGAAGGAGGAGGAGGAGAGGAGAGGGAGAGAGAGAGTTATAAAAAGATAGGGAGAGATGAAGATAGATGGGGAGGGAGGGAGAGGGGGAGAGGGAGAGAAAGAGAGCGGAGAGAAATAGGAGAGAGGGAGGGAGGGAGAGTGATGGAGGGAGGGAGAGGAGAGAGGAAGAGTGGGATAGAAAGAGAGAGTGGGAGGAAAGAGATAGAGAGAGAGTGGGAGGAAAGATATGGGAGAGAAAGAGAGAAAGAGGGAGAGGAGGAGAGAGGAGAGAGAGAGTGGGAGGGAGAGTGGGAGAGAGAGGGAGGGAGAGAGGGAGTGGAAAAGAAAGAGGGAGAGAGGGAGGGAGAGGGATTGGGAGAGATTGAGATAGAGAGAGAGGGAGAGAGGGGGGGAGTGGGAGAAAGAGAGAGTGGGAGAGAGTGGGAGAGTGGGAGAAGGGGAGAGTGGGAGAAAGAGAGAGTGAGAGAGTGCGAGAGAGTGGGAGAGTTGGAGAGTGGGAAAGTGGGAGAAGGGGAGAGTGGGATAAATAGATAGTGGGAGAGATAGAGATATATAGGGAAGGAGAGATAGATTGAGAGAGAGATAGATGGTAGAGGGTTAACCTCAACCTTGAAACCCTTAAACCCTAAACTCTAAAAACCTCTACCTTCTACCGTCTACCCTCAACCCAATACTCTCTACCCTAAACCATAATCCCTAAATCCTTATACCCTCTTACTCCATAAAACCTAAACCTTCAACCTTTAAACCCTAATACCTCAACCCCTATACCCTCTACTCTATAACCTCTTAATCCCTCAACCCTAAAACCTAAACCCTTCAACCCTAACTCGTAAGCCCTCTACCCCCTACCGTCAATTCTCTACCCTCTACCCTCAAACCTAATACCCCAACCCTTAAACCCACTTAGTAAACTCTCTACCCTAATCCCTCAACCCTCAAACTTCAAAATTTAAACCCTAATCCTACAACCCCTATAGCCTCTTAATTACTCAACCCTCAACCCTTATCCCTCAACCCTCAACCCTTAAACCCTAATCCCTCAACCCTTATACCCTCTTAATCCCTCAACCCTCAACCCTCAACCCTTAAACCATAATCCCTCAACCTCTATACCCTCTAATCTATAACCTCTTAATCCCTCAACCCTAAACCCTAAAACCTTAAAACCTAACTCGTAAACCTTCTACCCTCTACCGTCAATCCTCTCTCCCTCTCTCTCATGTCTCTCCCTCCCACCCCCCCTCTCTCCCAAGTCTCTCCCTCTGGAAACCTACCTAAGTAAATCTCTCTCTATCTCTCTCCCCTCTCTCTATCTATCCCTTCCACCCTACCTAGATAATTCCCTCTCAATCCACCCCCCTCTTTCTCTACCTCTATTAGGTCACTCCCTCCCACACCCTCTCCCTCTCTTAGGTCTCTCAGTCTCACTCCTTGTCTCTCCCACTCCCTCTCTCTCTCTCACTCCCTCTCTTTCACACTCCCTCTCACTACCTATCTCTCAAGTCTCTCCCTCTCACCCCCCTCAAACTATCAATTCTCTCTCTTTGGCACCCTACCTACATAAATCTATTTTTCTCTTCGTCTCTCTCTCGCCCCTCTCTCTCTATCTCTATCAATTCTCTCTCTCCAACCCCCCTCTCTCTCTCTCCCACCCTCTATCCCTCCCACCCTACCTAACTAAGTCCCTCTCACTCCAACCCCTTCTCTCCCACTCCCTCTCTCTTAAAATCTCACTTCCACCCCCTCTCCATCTCTTCAGAGTCTCTCTCTCTCTAAATTCTCCCTCCCTTTAAATATATATGTAAATACATACATACATGTGTAGGTACAATCATATATACATACATATATATATGCATTGATACATACATGCATACATACATACATACAAGCATGCATACATGACATACAAGCATACATGTACATACAAACATACAAATATATCAGCATACATTCAATTTATTGGCATTTAACATAAAGAAGTACATAACATGAGCACATTATAACACACTCATGCTATGTCTTAGTTGACATGTTTCTTGTAGAAGCAAAAATAATGTCAAAACTGAAATATAACGTGAGTCTGTTATAGCGCACTCGTGTTATATCTTGTTTTGGAAATTCCCGAGCCTTAGGCTTGGTGTTTGCCTTGGAATACCAACCCAAAGGTTTGGAAGGCATTCCCAATGACCAAAGACATGTTTTAAAAAAATCTACCATATTTCACATAATCAAGTTTGTGCTCACCATCAGGATTGCATGTGGTTCAATATAGAAAAAATCAAACACATGGGTGATGTTGGGTTCTCTCTTAGCTATGCAACGATGTAATTTTTTTCACTTTCTGAAAATGTTAAGCCTTTCATCCATAATTTGTTTTATTTGTATGTCTTTTTTTTGCCAAAAAGAAGTATTTGGTATTTTTTTCATTATAAATTAAGTGTTCATTTAATTTTCAAATAAATTACATTTTTATAAACTAGACTCCATTCTACAAATTTTTAAAAAATAAAAATAAAAACTCAATTAGTTTCCAAAATTTGTAGGGGTAGCACAGCCAAAATTCTATTTTTCAAGAAATGTGCACTTTGAAATTAGTAAAAAATAAAATATTCATTAAAAAATTATTAGGAAAATTGTGCATCAACTACATACTATTAGCTAACTTCTAACCATTGCAATTTTAAAAATACTAAAAAAAAGTTCACCGTACGAGGGTCGTACAAGAGCTGTTATGTTATGTTTTTTTGACAAACACAACATCAATTTGTGTATGTCCATTTTTTGAACCCCTTAATATCAACCATTTTAAAAATAAATTAGTAGTTTAGAAAGTAGACTCAGAGAACTTCGATCCTTATTTTTGTTCCATCTCAAATTTTTGAGTGTAACTATCCTCAATTTCACATCTAAGGTCAGTATTTCCTTATTTCAGAAAAAAGTTGTCCACTTAAGTCCCCTTTTTGGGAACCATCTTTGTGCACTTACCCATAAAAAAAATGATGATTTTCTTCCATATAATAAAAAAACATAACAAAGTAAACTTAAAATTTTAAATCTATAGTTTATAAGTGGCTCATGGAAGGGAAACAACCGAAGGTGTTGTAGTGGCAGATGAAGTGCTGCATTTTATCAAAACCTCCAACATAGCTTCTTTTGTTGTTAAGCTGGATATGATGAATGCATATGACCGAGTGTGTTGGGAATTCCTCATTCAAGTGCTAAAGAATTTTGGGTTCAATAATAAATGGTGTAAGTGGATACCCTCTTGTCTATCAGGAGAAAAATTCTCAATGATAATCAATGGCTCGCTTGCGGGTTTTTTTGGGTCATCTTAAGGAGTGAGGCAAGGAGACCCCCTGTCTCCTGTCCTTTTCATTCTTATGGAAAAAGCTCTCAGTAGATCAATTCAAAAGGCTCATTCACAAGGTTTATGGCTTGGGGTCACATTACCTAATACCAATATTTCAGTTACTCATTCTCGTTTTGCAGATGATACTTTGTCGATGGGAAGAGCATCTTTGCTAGAAGAAAAGAAAGTTAAATCTCTATTGAAAAAATATTCACTCATGTCAAGGAAAAAAGTCAACATAGCTAAGTCAAAGGTATATATTTTTAATACAAAACCTACAATAGATAGACAGCTGGTATCAATCCTAGGCTTTCAGAGAGTGGAACCGCCCTGTTCATACTTGGGAATACCTTTTTTTATGGGTTCCAATAAGTCTTCTTTTTGTTCTAAGATTGTAGATAGAATAAGAGGAAGGATACTTTCTTGGAAAGCAAGGTGGTTAACATTAGCTGGTAGAATATTATTGATTAAATTTGTTCTAGCTTCTATTCCTAATTAATTTTTGGCAGTTATACAAGCTCCAAAAGGGGTTATTGGTCAAATTGTAAAGCTACTAAGAGATTTTCTCTAGAAAGGCAACCTAGATGATAAAAAGAAGTTGCCATTAGTTTCTCTAGAAAATATATGCTCTCAAAAGGAATGTGGTGGTGTAGGATTTCAAAACTTATCAGCAAGAAACATGGCTTTAGGGGCTAAATTAGTATTCAAACTATATGATAGACCATATATGAAATGGTGCAAGGTAATGCAAAGAAAGCACTTGGATAATGATAATGGGTGATCCCATATTACAGTTTTTGAGAGGAACTAATTTTTGCTGAAATCACATATTTTTAAAAAATATAATAATTTAAGCCCTAAAAAGTTCCATTTTAAGGACTCCAATTGAAGAGAGTTTGATCAAACCACCTTAGATCAAACCCCCTTGGATAGAACCTTTCTTATTTTAAACCATACCTATAAATGAATCTCCTTTAGACCTATCAAAATGCTGATAAAAAATCACTTTTGATTTACCTTTTGGGGGATCAAATGAATTTATTTCAAATGATTATGGTAGTCCTCAGAATGAGCTATCTAACAAATATAATTTTAATATGTTTTGGTTTTATTATGTATTTGTTTTTTAAGTTTTATTAAACATTGATTTTCATCGAAAATGAAGGTCTCTCTTCTGCACATGTGGAAAAATAGTAGATTATCAAAAAAAATTGAAAAATATGAGTGCACCAGATATTGAAGTCCTTGATCCAACAAAAAAGAAAAATTGAATTTTGATATGGGTAAGTGCACCAATTTGTGACACAATTTAGGTGCCAAATTGAAAAAACGATAAAAAAACCCCGAAATAAGACCTTTGGCGCACACCAAATGGCTAAAAAGACATAAAAAAGAAAAACTCATCTTTCAAAACCTCATTCTATCTTCAACCTACAGTTTGAGGAAGAGGAATTCAGGTCTGCAACTCGCACTCACCAAATCTATTCCATTGTTTGCATCCTTAGCTTGCCATTTTCCAAGAGGATGTCACCAACACGTCAAAGAGGTCAAAGATTGCAAAGACGTGTGTATTTTTATTCTATTTATTTTGAATTTGATTTGGAATGAAAATTTAAGTAGATTTTTATAATAAAACTTTGTTTTAATTCTCAAGGAATGAATCTCCACCTCAAAACATTGAGAATTCACAATCACCCCCTCATGAAGAGTCTCCTATACAAGAACAACCCGAAACCCCTCCATCAATTCATAGACATCCTCAAGGAACACAAGAAAATATTAAAAATCAAATTGAAAACAATAAGATACATTCAACAATTAATTGCAAGATTAACCGAGCATGCCGAAACCCACCCTTATAGAAGAGGGATTGCAGAATCATTGAAGTCAATTTTAACTCGTGTAGGAGAAATGAGTGAGCAAGTGAATTTTTGGTCAACTAAGAGGCATGAGATGAGACAATTTTATGCTAGTGGTTTGTCATATGCAGATGTCAAAAACCTAAAAATTAGCAAAAGTTGTGTGCCCTATTTAAAGACCCAAAAACCAATGAACATTTGTCCCATGCATGCAGGAGGTTCCCCATCCATTGGTGCCACCATGAGTTAATTAAAAAATAAATTTGGGAGCGGTTGTGGATGGTATTTGACCAAAATCCATGCAATACCATGAGGTGCTGCAATAATTTTTGAGGAAACTCTATTACGAGTTTTTCCTCAATAAAATGCCAAACTATTTTGATAGCTTAGACTTTGAGGGTAGAGGTGGGGGCTCTACACACAATAGACCTGCTACACAACGTAATCCATAGTTGGCACCGAGAGCCTTGGGCAAACCCATGGTGGAGCATGTCATTGTTCCTTCCATTGTTAAGGACAGTGTAGAGGTGGACACGATAAAGTCGATTGGATCACTCACCCAAACAATTTTATAGTGTGTGAGTCCTCTAGTAGAGCATGTGTGGAGGAGATGTGTAGGCCCCGAGCTCCAACCCACCATTGTGGCGCTTGTGGTGTTTTTTGTATGCACAATTATCAAGGTTCTTGTGATGCATCTACACAACCTACGTTATTTGTAGAGGTGATGGCTCTCATAGATGATATTTTGAATGATACTTTCGGCATTGACACTCAGGTAAACTTTAGCAAGTTATTTTAATGTTGTTTATTAAAATATATTTTAAAATTTAAGAATAACTAAATTAGTAGAATTTTGATATGATGAAATTTTAGGGTCGCACTATTCATGAGGGATGCTCTATTCCTACAAACCCTTATACATTCTCGATGATGAGTCCATAAGTATGCATCTAGTATTAAAGATATTATTATTCCATTTGAATAGCTGAATGTTATATTTGAATGTTTGTCTCATAACATGCTTCAGATTTCAAACAGTTTCTTGGTGCACCTTCTTCCTCCACACCTCACGATTCATATCCTCAAACAATGTACACTCAGGTAGCCTTTATTCATTGATGGTGTTGTAAATCTATGTTAGTTAGTTTTCATAATTCTGCGTATATACAAATCTAAAAAATTGATGAGAAACACAAACATTGCATTCAAGTATTCCTTGATCGTGTCACATTATGTTCTCCTATATCAACATGATACCTAATATATTGTTTCATTTATAGATGTTGATAAGACATATCCCTGGTGATGCTAGTGGCACGATGACCATGGAGTTGCTGTAGTAATAGCTAGTTCCGATCCATTGAGAGAAATATGGAATAGATTAGTCGATTTGACATTATATTTTCTCTTTTATGGTCTATTATAGAAAATTTTCATGATGATTTTATGCAATTTAATTTCTATCTTCATGGTTTCTATAGGTGGATGTCACTCCAGATCGTGGACGTGGTGATGCTATAAATGTGCATGATGACTATATCTATGCGATAAGTGATTATATATTTTGTTATATGCCATTCCACAATTCAATATCTATGTTTTAACATCTTCACTTTTAATTGTATTAGTTGAACGTCCAAAGTGAAGAGAGGAGTAGTGAGCATTTTTGAAAGATAAGAGAAGCAATAGTCACTCCATCTAGCTGAATTTTGAAGGCAGCATGGGATCTATTTTCTTCCCCTAGAGGGAAATGACTATGTATTAGTGTTGTTTGTTGTATGCCTATGTGGCATTTTGGAACATATGTTTTGTACTATTGATATATATATGTGATATTTTATGTCCATATGGATCATTTGTACTAAGCCTATATGGTTTTTTTGGATATATTTATATAATTTTATCAATATATATCATTGTATAGCCTTTCAGAGTTTTAATTAAAGAAACTCTTATTTTTCTACTGCCATTCTTGAATGATGCTATCATGTGTATCGTGTAAGTTGTATGCTTGAATTTTGTAGGCATGGATTTGGTTTACATCTAATGCTTAAATAATTATTGTCTAATGCTCGATAAGCCCCATCTAAAATGTATTGTATAAATAAGCTACATTCCTGGTGGTTTGTATCCTTTGGAATTCTTCATCTACTTTTGCCTCACTGCTGTAGAGGCAAGGAGACTCAAACCCAATCAGTCTGACAACCTGCCTTCAAGGGTTTCCTAAAAAGATTAATACAACCTATTTTGAGCAATCTACACAACCTCAAAGTCTTATCAAACCAAACTCTTCATTCAACACCTTACCCAACAATCCACCCTTGTAGCACTCAAAACCCAGTCCAAGCCTATTTTCTCCCAACCTTTCCAAAACACCTGACCATTTACAGGTGGATTAAGATACCCTTTTTAGGGTTACACAACATATACCAAAACCAATAGTAACTCTTCTGGACCAACATGAACTTTCAATACACCTCCCTTGCTTTAGGCTTCACAATTTGGCCTAATTTCCAAAGGAACCCCCTCATAAACTCACCTCCAAACCAAGGAAACTTTAAAAAATATTAAGGATTCTCACCAAACTCAAGATTATCCCATTTTAAGAGCCCCAAGAACTTGTTCTATTCCTCTACTCACAAACCCTCCTAAACCTTCACAGAAACAAGGGTTTTAAAGAAACTCATAAGTCTAGACCTCCCCCAATCCTCCCAAAGGTCCAAACACCCCACAATACCTTTTCCCTAACTTATAAGAGACTCACAATCCCATTCCTTTTAGTATTTCTCAGATTCACTACTTGAGTTCCTTACTTTCATGGTGGAAACACCCCTGAACAACATTAGAACCTCACACCCCACTAAGTTTATTCATTATCTCGGCCTCAAAAGTATTCATACACAAAAATAATCATGGTAGAGGCCAATAAATTGATCCAAAAGGTTAGAACAATAGGTAGATTGGCTAATGTGTCATGTTGTTGCCCTCAAAACCCCTAACACATAAAACAAAGTTGTAACCAATTTTGTTGATCCCACACACACCAACGATGGATTTAAACCTTCTGAATAGATGCAAAGAGAGTAAAAACATATGAAATCAAGTATCCAAAGCCTCAAGTCATGATAGAATTGTACAGGCCTATGGAAGGCAAATAAAATTCAGGAAAACAAAGAAAATCGGTGATCAATGTTTTTAAAAGTATATATTCTTATTACAAACTGAACAAAATCAACCCTCAACTCAGGGTATTACAACAATATATCTTGATACCACCTTCCAACTACCCCTTGAGCCAATCAACCACCATAACAAGCCTTTGTTAGACTTCTAAGATGAAAATTTTCCAATTTTTCTCTTAATTACCATTCATTCACAACTTGATTTTGCAAATACCACCTAACTAACCTATTAAGCCTTCTAAATACGATTGCAAGGTATTTCCATAACATACAGAGATATAGAGAGAAAATAAAATAAATATTTTAACTAATGAATTGTAAAAAATGGATTTTTGTAGTTTATATTCATGTCGTTGATTACATTGCAAAGTCAACCTAAGTAGTTATGCAATTTCTTCACATTGCATAACTAATAACTAGGAGAAGTTTCCAATTGCATTTTCTTGTCATGGAATTCTATGAGATCAAATTTCTTTGAGATATTTTTTTAAATAGTTCCCTGCCTTGTCTATGTTAGCACATTTTTCATACATGTCTACCAAAGAATCTTCTCAAACAGTTCATTGCCTTGTTGCTATGGCTAAAAGCCTAAAACAAGTTATTTTGAACAAGCTATGGATGCTTTAAAAAAATATATCAAAAGCATAATATTAAGAAATAGCATAGAAAAGGTAGTGAATTGTTTGAAAAAATGCATCAAAAAAATTGCTTTGAAATGATAAATTTAGTTGTGCTTTCACTCTTTTTTAACATTGTATATTGGCTCCTTTTAGTTTTCTATTTGTGTGATGGTAGACCAATTTTCAAGCCCTATATAAAATCTCAATTGGTATTTATTGTTTTGGTCATAGCAACAAAAATCTTTTGGGGAATAAATCGGCAAACCAAATAAAATAAAATAGAGAGCAAATAAAAAGAGTTTAACTAATGAAATGTAGAAAATAGATTTTTTTGTAGTTTATATTCATGCATAGCACATCTTTCAAACTCAAAGAATCACTTCACATTGCATAACGAATAACTAGATGCTGATAGATGACAAAATTTCAATTATAATATAGATTTTTACAAAGTCAATCTAAGTAGTTATGCAATTGCTTCACATTGCATAACTAATAACTATGAGCAGTTGCCAATTGCTTTCGCTTGTTGTGGCATTCCATGAGACCGCATTTATTTGAGGAATTTTTTCAAATAGTTCATTCCCTTGTCTATGTTATGACATTTTTCATATATGTCTACCAAAGCATTTTATCAAATAGTTCATTGCCTTGTTTCTATGGCTAAAATCCTAAAATAGATTCTTTCGAACAAGCTATGGATGCTTGGAAAAAATCTATGAAACCATAATAGTAAGCAATAGCATAGACAAGGGATTGAAATTTTTGAAAAAATGCCTCAAAGAAAAGTGGTCTCATGGTGATGGAATGCCATGACAAGCCATAGACAAGGCAGTGAACTGTTTGAAAAGATGCCTCAAAGAAATGTGGTCTCATGGTGACGAAATGCCATGATGAATGCCTATGGTGATGGAATGTCATGGCATTCCATCACCATGAGAACACATTTCTTTGAGGCATATTTTCAAATAGTTCACTACCCTGTCTATGGTATGAAATTTTTCATACATATCTACCAGAGCATTTCATCAAACAGTTCATTACCTTGTTGCTATGGCTAAAAGTCTAAAATAGGTGCTTTGGAACAAGCTATGGATGCTTGGAAAAAATCTGTCAAAGCATAATAGTAAGAAATAACATAGACAGGGTAGTGAATTTTTTGAAAAAATACCTCAAATAAAAGTGGTCTCATGGTGATGAAATGCCATGACAAGCCTGTTAGAACCAGAAATTTACCATTAAAAAATAAGGCCTTTTTGCCCATTTAAACCCATTATTTTCCTATATTTTTTCATAAAGATTCATTTCATCACTCTCCACAGTGCTAAAATACCTTATACCTTTTACCATCACCATAATTTTTGTGGTCTATGTTGTTTACCACTATACCGCGACCTTTTACAAAGTGGCTCACGGTATCACGGTGGTAGTTAAGCGTAGTCATGGTGATTGTGACCGCTACACCGCAAACAATCTTCAAGCCGACCATAGTGGTGTGGTAAACAGTCAGTCAGGTCAAATAAGCGACACAGTTGGAAAATGATTAGCAAACACTTACCATGCAACCACAGACAATCCAAGAATAGACCGCAGTAGTGTGGTGGGCAGTGAGATAGCTACGAGGCAACGGTTAGATGGAGGCATTGTGGTACAACATAGGGTTAGAAAGCAGACCATGGTAATACGGTAGATGGTGAGGGAAGTGACTAACAGTCACATCGCGGTACCGCTGATAATTAGGAAGTAGATCATGGTAGGGTGGTGGAAGGAGATAGGGCAGAGGCGACATACATAACAGTTACTGCTACATCGTGGCTAGATAGAAAGCATACCACGGTGGGCAGAGGTAGTAGTCGAGATAGGTCATCACACAATTACAGGCTGTAAGCGTGAAGGTCACGGTAGCACGGTGGAAGAAGCGAAGAAGTCAAAGTTAGAGCAGCGTGGCATAGTGGGAGGAAAAAATAAAGATGATGGTGAAGCGGTAAATATAAGGGAATGTTTCACATATAAAAATAAAAATTAAGAGCAGCTAAAATGTTAAGGTAAAAACAAAAATGCAGAACTATGTAAAAATATTTAATTTCCTGATGAGGCAACTCAATTAAATATTTTAATTTTTGTCAATAAATTCAAGCAGTTATAACAGGAAATTAAAGGGTCACGACCCTTGGTATGAATTGTATACATATTTTTAAAAATTCAATTGAAAGGGGACAGGAGTTAGAAGTTAGATTTTGGCAGAAAATAAAAACTAGGAAATGGAAATAATGTACATATTTTTCTTGAAGAAGATCAATGGAGAAAATTTTTAAACTGGTGAATTCTTTTTGGTCTTTAGTTGTTATGTTGTATTAATTTATATTCTTTATCTGGTTGTCTCCAACTTGAGATCTTTTATCATTTAAAACAATATATCAAGTATATTTCTGATTTGTCAAAATATATTCCCATTTTGTGTGATTTAATTAACTGCTTTCTGCAAGTCAAAATTAAATTCTTTTAAATAAGTCACAGTGATTTAAGAATTTTTTTTGGATAATTAAAGAAGAGCCAGGTTAAGAAATTATTCTAGCACAATTTATGCAAGTCATGAATTTAGTGAAGTTATATGCCAGTCATAGAATTTCAAAGTGCCTAGCAACTTGACTTAAGCCAGAGAGGGAAACACATACAATTTTTGATTTTTGACTCCATTGCCCATGTGGATAGAAGGCAATGATCTATCACAACCCATAGAATAGATTTTATATAAAATAAAATTTTCAAATCCTTTCTTTTATAAAGTAGGAGTAGCAGTCATTATTTTATCTATTCACTTCCAATTGCCATTTTGAATAGATTGATTGAGAAGGAAATATATTTAAAATCTGCAACATACACATAGGTGCACCCACCTAGGTTTAGTAGATTCTAAAGAGTAGGAGGTACAAATGCATCAATTGGCCTTGTACATTGGCCAAAAGTGTTGTAAGATCTTGGAAAATTCTTTTGGTTAAAACTTGCATTTTTGAGAACCAACAAAGCCATAGACAAGGTAGTTCACTACCTTGTCTATGGTATGACATTTTTCATACATATTTACTAGGGCATTTCATTAAACAGTTCATTGCCTTGCTGCTATGGATAAAATTCTAAAACAGGTGCCTTTGAACAAGCTATGGATGCTTGGAAAAAATATTTCAAAGAATAATAGTCAGCAATATCATAGACAAGGCAGTGAATTTTTTGAATAAATGCCTCAAAGAAAAGTGGTCTCATGGTGATGGAATGCCATGACAAGGCAATGAACTGCTTGAAAAGATGCCTCAAAGAAATCTGGTCTCATGGTGATGGAATGCCATGATGAATTCCTATGGTCCAATGTCATCTCTTAGGTTAAGACAAAGATTTTGTAATCACCATGGTTTATGAGTAATACCTTGTCAAATATTGTTGCCCTTTTGCACTTTGCACCCTTAAGGGACCGAGTTGGTTGAAACATAGTAGTTGTTTGGTTGAATGTCATACTCTAAGGTATGTTAGAGATGAACTAGGTTGCATCAATTTATATGAGGCATACGTTGCCCGTAACTTTTCAACCCTACGGATTTGGCAAGCCAGTAAGCTCACTAGCTTGCCAATTCGGTAGGATTGACAAGGTAGGTGGCACAAGAGCACCTAGGCACCTAGTCACAAATATCCATGTTTGATGGTCATAATGCACACTTGCATTAAAAATGTGTCAACAAGTGAGTTTGAAAGCCTAAAAGGAAACATGAAAGATTGTATCTCAATGACATAATAGAGTCATTAGTTTACTCAGTAGGAAAAGTGATACAGTTGCAAATTTGTGAGTTGCATAATGCAACAAATTTGTAATTGCAACGTTTATGTGTTTTGAAAAGTTGGTTTCTTGGTGGTTAGCGGCATTGATCAGTTATAGGAGAATGATAAATTTTATGTAAATCCTGGAGAGGCTCGAGTTGTGGTTGTTGGATTGGAGGGAAAAGAATAAAGCTTGGAAATTACTTTGTTTTCTCATAGTTTTATTGATTTTTCTAAGTTCCCTACCTGTGTACAGGCCAAACAGGTCTTATATGTATTGAATTCCCTTGATTAATAGTAGATAAATGTTCCAACTTGTGTTTGGCACCTTGGCAATTTTTGGTTTAATATTTTAGTGCCTTAATTCATCAAATTGCTCCTATCAGGTTCCTAAACAACCTTAAGGGTTTGGGGTTATTCTAATGGCATAACCATCATCCCACCTACTGTCATCAAATGTAACTCGGTGGGATGATGTAGTTGAGTGTAGGGAATGTTATTTTAGGAGTAGGAGGTGTGGAAGGATGATCCCTTGGCTTGAAGAATGAAAGGAAGGGCTGGAGGTGTGTGTTTTCCCTTGGAAATTGGTGGGTCAAACCTATGGAATGAATAATTCATATTTTTAATGGTCAAGTGAGTGTTCCTTAAGCATGGGTGGACCTATTAAAATATTTCTACGTAGTTAGATTGGGTAGGAATGGATGGGAAGGTAAAGATTCAATAGCATACCCCTATCCTAGGCTAGTGAATTAGGCCTCTTTTCCAAAGTATCCCACTCACAAAACTTCAAATAACCCACCAAAACCACTCAGACCTCCTAGGAAGACTCCAAATAGATGGATTCCATAGATTTTAAGCAGACAAAGTGCCACAAAATGGGCCAACTCCAGAACCCTCCATTTTCCTAGTTTTCCCCAAGGTTTATTGAAAGTATCACTTGCAGACCTTTCCTGACCATGCCACCAACTCAAATACCTTTTTTAAAAATCCCAATATGCTTTAAAGTTAAATATATTTCACTACTCCCTTTTTTTTCAACAAACCCTAGGCAAAAAGCTCCCTTTTTATGCAATTTAGGCAATAAAATGCCCAGGACAACAACTCCAAGAATCACCATTCATTTTCCTTGCCTTGGATGGACCTGAACACACTCAATCCCTATTATTAAAAGCCTCTCCACCAAGCCACATGAAGGAGACAATAGGTGGAGGGCTTCAATAATTCATTTCTTATTCAAAACACAAAATCTGGGTTTAACACCTGCCTAAAGAAATCTTGCCACAAAACTCACAAAAATGAAAGAAAGAATTTAAAAAAAACTTGAGAAGGATGAAAAAATTTCTGCCCACTCATTCCACACATTAGACAATCATCTATTTTCTATACAGAGGTCTTACAAAAAAGAAATACAGAATTTTCTATGAAAAACATAGTTTTCCAAGGAAATCACACCAAGATCTTATTGATTTTTGTTCAAGATTACATTCACAAACTTTCCAAATGAGTTCCTAAAATTTTTCAAAAACTTCTCCACTCAAAACAACTGACCAAATTCCAATAACTAACTTTCAAAATCTAACAAGTCATTATGTTGCAAAATTGCAAGGTGACAACCTTTAAGCAACATTTCGCATTTTCTCCCTAGATGACCTCCCAAGCACTCAAGTGCATTAAAAATGGTTTTCTTAGAAATTATTGATTTAGGAGCACCAAAACCTTGTGGTGTCAATAATATGAGTTCAAAAGGTTTAAAATTTTATTTTAAGGTGATTTCATCTTTGTTCCATGAAGACATTGCAAAATGTGTGAAAACTTGAAAAAATTGTCAAAATTGTCAAAGATGTCAAATTGGGTAAATGAAGGGATTTTGTTGTTTCTGAGTCTAGAAGTATTAATAAGGGTTAAATAAGGTCTAAAATACCATATTTCAGGTTTCTAAAGGTATTTAGAGTCTTAAAAGTTCAATAATTGCAAAAATGCAAAATGTTGCAAATGTTGTCAAATTTATGTTGATTTGCAAAATTAGAGTCATTTAAAGGGTAATTAGGTGCAAGTTGGTTGGTTTTAAGGTGGTTATATATTGTAAATTTTATAAGAGGCCTTCTAGGGCTTTAATCAAGGTTTTTGAAGGTGTAATAAACTCACAAAATAAGAATACCACATTTTTTTGGTGCATTTTTTGAGTTTTTTTAGTATTTTTCAAAATTGTTTGTTGTTATACGGACTGTACAGACCCAATCATGCTTTGAAATATTTAGAGGTTGATTTTTTATGAGTTTTATTTTATATTCACTTGGATTGGAGTTCTAATCTTCTATTTTGTAAGAGAAATTCAAAAATACAGTGTATACCCTATTTTTTCCTTTATGAAGGGTTTGAAAGCAAAATAATGAGTTTTTGACCAAACCACCCACTTTTTTCTCCTATAACTCAGTGGATTGGTGAAAAATATATTATTATAGATTTATCAATGAATTTTATATCAGAATAAAGTGTTCTTGTGGTGATTGTGTGATGCCATAGGGCTGGAAATGTAATTTTTCCCTTGAAAAGTGACAGTTTTGAAGTGATTTTCAATGAAATGTTGATGAAGTTGAGTTTGTAAGAATTTTAAATGTCAAGGAAGACCATATTAAAGGTTTTTGGAACATCTATTTGTTTATTGAATCCTGGGAATGAATATTTTGACAAAACCCTTGTTTTTGCATTAGAAAAGGACGTTTTTTTTAGTTGGGAGTGTTTTTGACCATACAGGTGCAAACTAGTGCTGGATTTTGTCGTTTTGGGCCATTTAATTTAATTAACTAAGGTTACAAGGTGACTGGATAAGTTTGAAGGGTACTTCCTTTGTTAAATTGACCTCTTTTCCTTGATTTTCCCATGGTGAGTGTATTGGAAGTCTAAACTGGTCCAAAGGATTTATACTTCATCTTGAAGTATGTTGTGTAAGTCATTAATGGGTGTTTAAATCCATAATTTAATTGAAAATTATTTTGGGAAAGTTGGGTGAAAATTCTCTTGAAGCTGTTTAGCATTACTTGTAAAAAGAGTGTACCTGACAAGTGGATTTGTGAAGTTCTTATGAATTTGTTTTGGATTTTGGGTTCATCATATTTTATTTGTTATTTTAATTTGATCTCCACCCTAGGTCTACATCACTTATTCAACTCCTCCTAAGACCTTAGACTCAAAAAACATAAAAAGCTTGTTTTCACCCATGTTGACATGAACTGGCCATTTATTACATTGTATCATATTTTAACATATTTTACAACTTACTCATTGCATATTGTTCAAAATACCTTACTAATATGCCTTTCTATAGTTATATTAAACATTATCTCATTCTTACTAATAAATCCACACGTTTTTCCTTGAAGACAACTTTAAATGTAAACCATGAAGCATTACAACTAATTTTAAATGTAATATACACATTTAATTGAGGCATATATTACGAAATATACACATTTACATGTATTAATTTCTCATAATTTTAGTATATGAAAAAATACACTAAGTCAATGATAAATATTACAATAGTGATGGAAGAGCATCTTAAAAATCTTCTCATTTGTCAATACTTGTAGCAATACATGCAGGGAAATAATCCTCCCATTTCCAGCATAGATCATGAAATATATTGTACTTAAGAAGAAAAAAAAGGAGTTGTTTCCCAATTTCATTTTTCAATTTCACCTCAGCTGGCCCAACTATTTGCATTCCAAAAAACCTGCAAAAGCCTCTGAATCTTAGACATAGACTCACATAAAAATCATTAAAATAGCAATAACTAAATAATGTTAGTCATACAGATGACAAGACATACTATCACATCATGCATGCTAGATAAGGAGGTTGATTGAAGGTCCTACAATGGTGATGTGCCCCTTTGCTACTTTATCATCTCTCGATGACCCTACATATAAATTTTAAATATATCATTGAGAGGATTAACATAAAACATGTAGCATATAAGAATCCGATAAATCTAGGAGGTGGAAAAGAAAGAGAAGATTGACAACTAGAAAATGCACCAGCAACCGATGTTTCTCATACCACTGAACACTTACACCACCAACCGATGTTATTTTCTTATATACTTTGACAAACTTCAGTATTACCTACAATCACAATCATAAAAGGATCAATGACAGTCGTACAATGCATATGACATCAAACAGTAATGTTAAAAAAACAATATTACAAGGTGTTGGTCCAAAAGAGTGATATGACTTTACAAATTCAATGTGCATACTTACAAATCAATCCAGTCAACCATTTGGGTATGCTCTACTCTTTATTGTTTCACATATTGCCTTGTGGTCAGACTCACACACTTTCCACAAGTTCTTGCTCACAAGTCTGCCCTTATATTTGATCAAATGAACGTTGGTGGCGACAATAAGGTTTGAATAAAGAAGAATTTTTCGATGCGTGTCAAAGTCCTCACACAACCAGACTACAACATTCTTAACTGGATACCTTTTGAAGCCATGTTCTAGTAACAACCATCGAACTTGTAGGATATTCTATGTTTTCTTCGTCTATAATATCGAACTCCAATTTATGTTTGGCCTCGATACAACAACATAGACAATAATATGTACCCTCTTCATTGTCTTTATCTGCAATCATCACATAAATGTGCCCTACATTGATATGTTCATCTTGTTAGATTTATTTAATGAGTAACATAATAAAACTTGTAAGTAAGATATATTACCTAGTTCTAGTACGCCCGATACATGATCAAAGTCAATGGACGATTGCATCTCCATGATTTGTAGAGCCGTCAGGAGCTGATAAGTGTCAAGTGGGGTTAGAATTCTTACAGAACATTCATCAACCCACTTTGTTGACTCGCAAAAATTCCATGATTGAAGTGTAAATGCATAACAAAATCATGCCATCTTCCTTGTATGGATAGTCCATGTACCTGCATTGGAGCTTCTAAAAGAGTGTAGCTCGCTCGATCCTTTTAGTGTACAACAATCCTCATATTTTTCAATGTTCGTATCATCTACTAAATGAAAAAATCTATGAACTAAAGAAATACCTTCACTACCTGGACCCATTGCACCATTGGACCACTAGACAATTGATCTTGCATCTGTCAACTTTACAATGTTTGTGTACTTTAACTCTTCTCATGCTAGGGCTCTTTTGATACATGCACCTACTCCATCATGCTCCCCATTTCCATGCTCGACCACTGAGAAGTTCCACATATGCTGAACACCACTAATCCTATGCATCTTGCTCAACCAGTAAAACATTCTCGCATTCTTGAATTGTGATGTACAATTATCTGACCATATGATATGCTGACTAAATGATATGCCCCTGCTAGCCAGATTAGCATATAACATATGAAAGCAACCTTGAAAAAACTTTGTAGAATGTGTGCGATCATGACTGATGTAAAAGTGATACTCCCTCAATACTTTCCTATTTTCCTCTATACTATCATTTGCATGAATGAATGCTATATGCATAAATATAGCAACCTGCATAAAGTTTTAAATATGTGATTGCACCTAGTTCAGTGGTTGTAGTGTGTAGTTCTCAATGAAGTCGACAATTGAAACAATATGACAAAGTGGAAATGTGTCCTTGCATAACTTGAACTGTGAGTGCAACCATTTGTGCTATGTGTGTATGCGTTGCATAATCATAAACCACCTGATCACGAAAAATGCCCATAAACTAATACATGGGAATCTTATCACTGACCAATTCACACTTCTTTTCTTCTTTCCCATCTTTTAGACTGCATGCCACTGTTTTATATTTGCTAAATTTCACAATTTTGTCTGCAATTGTGTGTGTACTAGCCATGTGCTAAAAATTTGGAAAATGTTACATGCCACCACAATGATCACATGTGCCATCCAAACATGATTTTTTGTAATAAAATTGACCATCCTCTCTTTCACATAAAATGGAAGATAAAAATTTCCTTGATAATTTAGGTGGAGGCATTATGTTACATTCCTGCAAAACATTGTCAGTATGCATATCTACACATATATGTCGATAAACATCATAATGGTTAGAAAATTCAATATGAACCCTACAACAACAAGTAGTGCATGTGTGATTTATTCTGACATAAAAAGGATTTAACATTTCAAAATACCTTTGACATATTTTAATTTCACGAAACATCTATACAAAATCAGCAAAAAATTGGGTTTGAGTGGTATCCAAATAATGTATTGGATGTGGCTCATGGTTTTTACTACAAATTATACTTCTTACAACATCACTTTTATTAGGAGAGGTCCTTGTGTTATCCTTCCAATAGTTCACAATTAAAGATCTCAAGCCTTGAGTAATTCTTGTGTCTTTCCGTGGCGCTCTACTCGAAAAATGCCGATAGCTCATTGTTATTTGGATCCTCCACTCTTTCACATCTTCCTTTGGCTCTCATTAGAGATGATCTACTTATTTTCAAAGAATTAATTTCCTTTGTAAGGTTCACCTTTTTCCTTGTTTGATTTCTTAACAATGTTGTTGTCATCACACGTTGTATGGCACAACTATCCTTCGTGCGTGAGGTAGAACCCATGCTCTCATATGCACTCATCAATTTCTTTACAATGGAATTTTCACTTGAGTCATTCAAAACTCTTAGCCCAGGAGCCTTCATGGTGGGCCTAAATTTGATTTGCCTCATCATTTCAAAAAATAGTTGGCATCTTCCACCCTCACTTAGGTTCGCAAAAAACAAACTCCATATCCTTTGTGCATATCTTTGACATGTACATTTTGGAATCTTATTAGGCATCCATTTCAAAACATTGGAATCAATATCAATAAAAAATGTAGGTTTTCTATGTAAAACTCTAGGAGGAGTTCTCAAATGTAAATTTTTTTCAATATTGGGAAGGTCAACAACATCAGTGATAGATCGTGTACCTTCGATTGGAGGTACAATTGATGACATACCTTGATATTGACATGTAAACGATGTTGTACCTCCAACTTGAGATGTTGTTTATGGAGTGCCTTCAAATAGAGATTTTTTTGTTGATGTACTTCAAAACACAATGTTTTTGATGGTGTGTCTTCAATTGGAGATGTGATTTCTGATGTACCTGAAAAACCACATGTTGTTGTCAATGTATCTTCAACTAGAGATGTGCATTGAGATTCACCTATGGTTGATGATGTGCCAACAAATTTTGTATGCATTCCTGTCCTTCCACGAACTTTCCTCATTCGTGCCCTTTGTTTTTCCAATTTGACATCTCTCTTAGATTACACGGGAATTTGTGGTTGTATGGGTTGTAATTCCTTTGCTTTATGAGCTACATTTTTTTATTCTCTTCTCCTTGCATTTTTAGCTGCACGTTCTTCTGGTGTTAGAGGCTTCGGTCATTTCCTTGACCTGACCTTCAATGCTACATGTTCACAAACACACATAGAACAAAATTAAGTAATGCATTTTACAAAAATATTAATATTGCTGATTACATTGCATTAAATATGAAACACACCAAAGCATTTAATGAAAGAAGGCAACGAGTTGTTTGGAATTATCAAACATGTCTATGCTACACAATATTTTTTATACATTATGGAGTTAGATGTCTGCAGGGTTATATATTAGATTAGGGATTTTGAGTGTATTTGTAGAGTTGGAAAAGTACCTAGAGGCTGATGCAATACATGTAGGGATCCACAATGAACATTTTCAAAGATTTAGAGGAAGGCTCTTAATAGACTTACACACAACTTGATCACTTAACTTACCAAGAAAAACCATATTTGATGTAGAGAGGGGTGGAAACCATTAAATACAACAAATCAATGAGAATTGATCAAATTCCAAAGAAAAACTAGATGTTCAACTGGAAATCCCAACTTCTACCAAGCTTTCCCTTGTAGCATAGGTAACCCGGTTCAAGGACCTTCTCACCAAGATTTTCCAAAACACTTGAAAAAATTAGGGATGATTAAGATACCCATTTGCAAGTTATAAAACATAGGTAAACCCCAACATCAACTCTTTTGGACCAACATTGACTTCCAATAGACCCACCTTGGAAAAGGCTATTCAATTGGTCTAATTTACAAAGAGAGTACCTTTTAAACACTAGATCTTCACTCAAAATCCTCAAACAAAAGTATTTTATGTGTCAAAACCTCCAATTTCCTGATTTGTTTCTAGGTCTAAGACCTCTAGACCCCTAATACACCAAACCCTCAATTTCAAGAAAAATACTTGGGGTTTTAATGAAACTCCTTTCTCCCAGACCTGCCAGACCCATACAAAGAACCAAACACACTTACCAGACCCTGCACATGGTGAATAATACATTACATGGACAGTCCTTCCCACATTTGGTCAAAACACCACTTGAAGCCCTAATTTTCACCATGAAAAGACCCTGCTACAGTCCTAGAGCATCATCCCAAACACCCAATCTTGACCCCACAACATTCTAAATAGGTTAGCCATGTATTTTACAATTTAGAGGACCCATTCCACAAGTTATATTAGGCAGAAAAAGTGTACTGGGTCGAATTACATAATAAAACCCCTCAATCCAAGAACTCTGTGAAAGTAGGTAGCAAGAGTAAAAAAAATATAACTTTCACTATACAAAGAGTTAGAAACTCTAAATAGATGAAAATGAAAGATAATTAATTAATATACAACATCCAACCAGTTTCATATCATCTTAGAGTCCGTAGAGGTCGTACAACAACAAGAAAATTGAGAGAAACCGGTAAATTTCTAGAAAATAACATTCTTCTTGATAAAAAGTGGGGTAAAAATCAACCAACAACCTCTCCTTTGAGGAATTGAAGGTTATTAAACATATTTTGATTTCATTCCAACTCCCTCAAACTCTACAAATTTGCATCTTTTAGCAACTTTTCTGAGCACATTTAGCCAAATTACAAGCTATGACACAATTGAACTCCCTTAGCTCCAAATACATTATAAAATGGTCTAATTGACTTTACTGAACACATTATACTCAACATTAACTAAATACTAGCATTTGACCATGCTCACTAGAAGATGACATTTTTGACAAAATTGAGCTTACAAGGTGCTCCTACACTAGAGGCCTAGAACGTTGATTTTGAAGTTGTGCACCTTTTGACTAGCATTATTGAACTTGAACTTTATAAAGGCTATGATGAACAATTCATGGATTAGAGTTTCTAGTAATATTGAGTTTATTTTAATCTATTAGGAGTGATTTTTGTATGAATAAAATATTTCGAGCAATAGACTTACATATGGTGGGTTTTGTTAAAATCTTCTAGAGGTTTAGAATGGTAGTCATCTTGAAAAGAATAGGTTGTTATTTATGGATGATCTTTGTTTTGTTTTAGATGTGAATTGGTCAGTTCAACATTGAATTGAGGTTTTTGAGATTGAAGATTATTTGAAACTGATCTAATTAAATGATTGTTGAAGTTTTTGTCTCCCTGCTCTGCATCACTAACCTAGGGTATAAGTTGTTGCCACCTAAATGAAAACTAGAGACTCGTGTTTATTTTTCTCAAAACCAAAATTTTGATTGTCAACGAAGTCATGAAGAATATGAATTCAAAGAAGGGTTTTTGATGCTATATCTTATAATTATTTACTATTTCTTTGGTAATGAGGTAACTTAGAAAGACAATAAACATTCTCAATCGCACAAAATTTCCCATCTTTTTATTTATTAGAAAGGTAAATGGTATGAATGACTGAAAACTTGCATTAACAACTATGTCAACTCACTTGAATTTATCTAAGCACATGTTCAATGAAGGTGATTTTTTTATGGAACAAAAAAATTAATGGAAACTTGCATTAACATTGATGAAAGCTATTAGGTTTTCGAAATTAGATGAAAATAAAATTTTTCCAAATTAATTGAAAAATAATGAAATATAGTGAATTCCACTAGCCATGCTAGAAATGGACTACTATAAGCAATGCAAATAGAATTCAGAAGTAAATTTATGTTAAGTAAATGTCATGTTTTTAATTTTTTTGTTCTTCAAACTCATAAAATTGAAATTTTTAATGCAAATCCCATATAATTCAATGTTGAATTCTATGTCAAATTGTTATGATTAATAAAATCATTAAGGAAATTTAGTTTCTATTGGCAAAAACAAACAGATATACTAAATATAAACATTTCAATTTAACAAAATGAATATACTACCACAGCTAATGTAAAATGATGTAGAAACTTCAAAATGTTTTCTTCTACATTGTATACCATGCAAATTGGTGGTAAAAAGGTGTTGGATCAAGCATAGGGGTATGTGCAAGATCATCATGGAAAAAAAAGGCCCTTAAGTGACAATGAAAATTCAAAAAATCAAAGTTGGGCAACTTAACATAAAAATTTGAATAAGTTATCTATATTATTTCAAAAATATGTAAGAATAGAATCCGTGGAAAATTGAATTTATTTTCTAAACTACTAGGTTAATTTTTGTAAAAAAAAAAATCTATTTGGTGAAAATTTGAAATTTCAATGCAATAGTATTTCAAGGAAAAAATAAGTAGGTGTCTGTCTAACCATAATAAAATGATAGTATTTTTTTATAAGATTTTAGATATAAGTAGAGGACTCATGTTCGGATGTGATGCATATTTTTTTGTAATTTTTTTTCAAATAAATAATTAATTATGAATTTTTTATTACAACTTTACAAAAATATAAAAACTCGTATGTTTGACCACGTTAACTTGGTCAAAACTTCATGATTTTTATTTTTTTTAATCCTATATTATGCCAAGCATAGAATGTGACACATGTTTTGGATTCAAAAAATGTGATACCGTTTGAAAGCTATATATGTTTTTCTATCAGACTATCAATCAGGACTTTAGTCGTAATTCTAATAAAAAATAAATAATAATTATTTATTAGATTCTAAGTAAAATATAATTTATATTGGTAGAAAGATGAGAAGGTCCTTTACAAACCCTTTTCGTTTCATCAATTTTGGGTAAAATAAAAGTTGTCAGCCACATGGGCGAAGTCTGGAAAAGCAAGGTAAGTTGTTAAACACATTTTATGTGTTGAATTTTTAGGATTGGCAAGTCCGAACCAAATCCCGAGCCTAATACCGATCATAATCCTTAGGCATTAAATTTTGTGTCAGTATATCGAATATCTGATTCAAATCCGATATCCAATTTGAATTCGATATATGATATGTTTTAGACATGAGTTTTAAAAAATTATACAATATTTAATATATGATTTGAAAATGCAATAAAGTTTATAATTTAATATATATAATATACAATAATGTTTATAATTTAATATATATAATATCCAATAAAGTTTATAATGTAATATATTTAATATATAATTTATGATAATCTCTTACCAAATTATGTATTGAATATATAATATATTATTACTATTTAAATATTATTTCAATATTTTAGTTAATCTATAAATATTTAAATATATATATGTATATATATATTACCAATATATCAAATATTTAAATATTATTTCTTTCCTTATCTCTCTCTCTCTCTCTCTCTCTCTCTCTCTCTCTCTCTTTCCCTCCCTCTCCAT